>CP139507.1:446884151-448084151 GCA_021014915.2 Artemisia tridentata subsp. tridentata
GTAGTGGTCATCCTCTTTTTAATACTCCCAACTAAGCTTAAACTATGTAAGCCGAAACTTAACTTTTCACTCCCACATTTATCAAGTTTAGGCGACTGTGCTTATATTCAAAATTTTGATAACAAAAATCGACGTTTTTATAAAACTTTGACTAACACTAGTTGAAAGATAGATTTAAAATTCACAACAAGCAAGCTTCAAAATTTATTGCATTTTGCAATATCATTCCATTTTATTTTTTCATTTTTTCATTTTTTTTTCATTCATTTTTTTTTTCTTTTTTTTTTTCTTTTTTTTTTTTTTTTTTTGATACTGAACTTTGTGCAATATAAACTAATGGAGTTTCACGGGAACCAAGACCTTAAACCTTCCTGGAATAAAGGATCCAAGGGCCGTTACAACGGAGAGTTCCAAGACCTTAACGCCTTTCAGAATTAAGGGTCCAAGGGCCGGTGTAAGAGGGTAGCCAAGACCTAAACGCCTTCCGGAAATAAGGATTCAAGGGCCGATCTTGAACCTTAGCTTTTTAGCACATACATTTATTACTTAACTTTTACATTATTATGACATATGCTTGTTCTGAAGTTTAAATAAAGCTTTGAACTAGTATTTTTCAAAATCGTAAAGAAAAATGATTTTGTGTGTTCAAAAGTTTGAAAATAAGCACTAATTAAGTCAGATTAGTTATCTCCTGGGAGGAAAAGCCATAGATTACTTATATAAGCTCTAAAGAAAACCAACTATTCTACGCTTAGCATTTTCATTTGCACAAATCGTAAAACCTTAGTCTAATCGTTAAGGAAGCAGCCAGATCAATACTCTGGCAGAGTCGGGATTCCCTTTGTTCTAACCTAATCAAGACTAAACACTTCTTTTTTCTTTCTTTTTTGGTGCAAAGCACATCTTTTTCATGCAATTTCTTATTCAAAAACGAATTTTTTTTAAAAATTTTGGCCAAAACGGGGGTACTAGGGCACTAGAAGGTACAATGTGACAAAATTCGCGAGAATTCCCCCCCACACTTAGAATTGAATATTGCCCTCAATATTCAAAGTACCGGCTATTATGCCGCCACGTAGAACGTAAAAAGGTAAGACTAATAGCCAAGTGTGTGAAAGAAATCTCTATTTTCACAAACAGGATTAAAAAGATATCCCTAGATAATCGTTAGCAAAAGGATAGGATATTGGGCGGCTGGATTGAAAACAGGCGCAGCAATCATCACAATCCAAGGGAAACCTGAAAACAAGAGCAAACAACACACAAAATGCACAACACAGTGTGATTCCCCCACACTTAGTGTCAGAAAATAGAAAGAAGTCAGAAACATGGGTGTTTACCCATGTGGTGCTAATGTTTTTGTTAACCGAGTCACTAGCTTGACTCGACCCCGAATTCGTTGGTTCATGGGGGAGCAAGTGGAAGAACAATCTCCATCAGACTTTCATTCAAAATGTTTGGATCAACATTGAATTTCTTGAAAGTTCCACTCCGATGAGATATACCCGGCTCAAAAGAATGATAAATAGAGATGCCGGGTTCAAAAACTTTGTCCTCATTCCCAAACGAGTGAGGGAAAGGACAAGCTACCTTATAAGCACAGAAAGGTAGAAAAACTCGAACGACATATGTGAAGTCAATATAATGGCGATCCTCAACGGGAAATGTCACATATGTCGGAGAAATATTGATATCGGGATTAAGAGTAGAGGTCACATCATCAAGTTTATGAATAATAGAGTCCTTGACCTCATCGTTTTCTAACTCTTCATCAAAGAGAGGATTTATTTTGCTAGAAAAGTACTCATCATCAAATTCAAAAAGAGAATTCGAATAGACTTTGAGACTTTCATTTTGAACGTCCTCATCAGAAAGTGATTCGTCATCACTAGAGGAAAAATCATCATTTGAATTGAAAAGGGGATTAGAAAAAATCCCAAAAAATTCATTGGTAGTATTGAAAAGAGGGTTAGAAAACGTCCCGAAAAAATCATCAGTAGTGTCAAGAGGATGATCACTACAAATAGACAAATCACATTCATTGTCCGATATATCCTCAGACTCACTTGGGATTGGGATAAGGTTCTCAGCACTAGACTTTATGAATTCGTCCGATTCCTTTTCAGGAATAGTGCTAATATGCTCATCCCCCATAATAAGAGAGTCATCGGAGTCCAAAGTTGGAAAGAATGATGTGTTTGAAATAGACTGAGGGAGTTGAGAAATGATATCGCTCAAAGGAATAGCACTCTCCTCGTCGTCCTCCTCATCAATATTGCTAGCATAAATGGCTTTTATACGTTCCATTTGCTCATCTGCTAGCAATTCTGCAATAGTCTTGTCTTCCTGCCTTTTCTGGACAGGTGTGATTGCAGCAGACGAATTCTCGCAAACTCCCCACATAGAATCTTCATCATCGTCATCGCAAATGAAAGTTTGACGATATTTGGAACTCATTCTAGTTGTTTGTTCTTCTTCAGCTAGAAGCTCTCCAATGGTTTTTTGATGAGGATCTTCTTGGGCATTTTTAACAGCCAAATCATTAAGTGTATCCATCATATTTTGGAGTTTTTGGAATACATTTTCAAGAGATTCTTCAAGAGGAGATGGCTGAGGTTGAATCATTTGATACTGTGGAGGTTGGTCATGACAAGAATAGTCGTAATTGTTACAAGGGACATGCTCATAGACAAGCGGGGTCCTCGTTTGACAATCGGATTCATAATGTGGACCACCACAGTACTCACAACAATACATTTGCTGTGACTGATTTGGTGAATCATATGGATATTGGTCATACCCGAAGTTTTGATTACATGGATCTTGTTCATAGACAGACGTATTTCCTGCTTGACAATCAAAACTTGGGTGTGGACCTCCACAATGTTCACAAGAATATGTTTCCATCTCATGGTTTGGGGGCTGGTTGAAAAAGTCGGGTGTTTCATAATAAGAATAAGGATTTTGGTCATAAACAAACCCGTTTCCTGATTCCACCATGCTACAACCGGGAAAATTCCCACCATTATGAGGACCACCACACCATTCACAACCACAATGGTAAGATGAAGACATAAAGAAAAAGAATTAAACGGATAGAGGGTAAAGGGATAAAGAATCAAAAAAAAAAAAAAAAAAAAAAAAAAAGGTAAGAGGATAAAGATGAATATTTTTGGGTTTTTTGTGTTCGTTGAAAACTTGAATAAAAATGTTTTTTTGGTAATCGTTTAGTCAAACGAATTAACTTCACGATTATTTTTGTTTTATATGAAAATAAGGAAATATGAACAAAGATAGTAAATATACAATGGGTGTATATTCAACAATCACTGATACTTCAAATTCCTTGTAGTATAGTGGTAAGTATTCCCGCCTGTCACGCGGGTGACCTGGGTTCGATCCCCAGCAACGGCGCCAAAAATTGATTTGCTGGAATCAACGTGTAATTTATTTCCAAGGAAACACAAGTGAAGTATGTGTAACCCGGGTCGTTATCCCCAACGAAGGTTTGAATGGAACTTGTGATCTCGGTTCGTGGAAACGTGTCGTGAAGAGTGAAAACGAAGAGATTTTGGATTTTTGTTTTTCGAAACTGATAAAGTACTTAATTATAAGCACTTTTTATAAAAGACAATATTTTTGAAAACTTAAAATAAGCACAGAAAAAAGTAGAATAAGGTGGCCGCTTATAAAAGACTTGATTGAAATTTTTTATTTTATTTTTATTTTTTTGGTATTTTTCTTTTTTAAAACTTATAAAAAATATTTAAAGTTTGAAAAGAGAATATTTTTAAAACTAAAAAATAAGCTGGAATTAAGCTGTTATAGCTTAACAGTTTACTCTTAAACTAATTAGAACTAGTTTTGATCAAGTAAGCTACAAGCTATTATAAGCTATCACATAAACTGAAATAAGCTAAAATGGATTAATCAGAGTCTGAATAAGCTAATGGAACACAAAAAACTAATTGCAATAAGCTGATAAGCACAACTTAAGCCAAGTAACCTTAGGGGTCTGCTGATACACAAAGAGAGCAGGGCAAAAAGGGCTTTTTCAAGCCCTTTAAAAGCTGTTAAAAAAAATCTAAAAAATCTAAAAAAAATGGGAATGATTAGATAAACTACCGAACTATATTCGTGCCAATTTTCAGCTAATAACAACGTATAACTAAGTAATGATGAATGAAAGAAATCTGCTGCAGATTTCAAAATACGAAAATTCAGCATTCTAAGTTACTGATGTGGGCTGATTTTTACAATACATGAACCAAGGTCTAAGGCAATTTAAACACCACTTGTTTCAGACTCTAAGGGACCTATAAACATCAAAAAGTTGGATCTTAAAGTGCATGAGCTTGTGGCTAGCTTATTGAACATCTTATATCTAAAAATCAAGGAATAAACTAAATTCCTATGAATACCTTAAAAATAGCTTAACATGACCCTAAAACTACCTAATTAAGCTGAGATAATCTAAATCTAACTCAACCCATGTGCCAATGAACAGTGGTAAGCAATCTTTACCCGTTTTGACCCATGAGCCAAACAGTCCCTTATATGGGCTGTTTTGGAATTGAAACTGAACCAGACCAAAATAAGTTGAGGTATGATTGAAAACTTAGTAACTAGGTAAATTAAGCACTTATGAACTAATTTCAACCATTATTAAGCACTGGAAATAAGCTGTAGGCTACTTGGGTGTTTTTGGCTTTATATGAGTATTTTTAAGGAAAATGAGCAAATGATATTTAAGAATTAAGAAACTGATGACATATAATCAAAAACTACTAATAAGCAAAAAATTACAATGATAAGTTATAAATAAGCAATTTAATAGTGAAAATAGGAAATAAAGCAAAATCTTAGAAATAGCTTACAACTGTGAGAATTAAAGAACAATGAACTTAAGGATCAGAAACACCTAGCTTGTCAACAACAAGCTAGAAACCCATCATAAGCTTCCAAGACCAGCTTATTATACCCAGAACTGCTTATTTATACCCAGTTTGACTTTCATTGACTTTTCTCCAAATTCCAAATTTAGAACTGATATTAACTAATATAAGCTTACAAAAGCTATAATAAGCTTATATAAGCTTATAGCAAGGGTATTTATGGCTTTTGATGATAATTTAAAAGGACTGTGGCTTATTCGACTTAACAAACAACTTGAAATTGATTATAACTGAATATTCAATACAAAGTGACTTGAAACTAGATCAATATAACTGAAATAGACTTGAATTAACAACTGAAATAGGAAATTATAATAAGTAGAGACTGATTAATTAAAAACGATTACTGCTAATTTACTACTTAACTAAAACTAAAATCTACTACTGGTCTTCTGTGTGTGTGTGGCATTTTATAGCACTCCAAAAACTTCTCTCAGCTTCCTTTAACAAATCCCAGCAGTTGGATTGGCTTAAAATTGATCCTAGCCCTTGAATTGATTTTTGGCGGGAAATGGGTTATAGGTTTACAGCGAGTTCAGTGCAAGTGAGGGAGGTAGTACTTGTGAAGGCTTCTTATTAGAGGAGGGGGGAGGCGTGTAGCAGAGGTGTAGCAGGGTGATGATGGATTCTGAGCTGGTGATGAAGCGAAAAGTGTAACGCTTTTAAGGGGTCATTTAAGCCCTAAATCATATTTATTTGATCAAATATTGCCCTAAATCGTTCCTTTTGTCATTTTAGGTACTTTTGGGAAGAAATTTGGAAAAGGAAGCATTTTGGATGTTTTTTGAGCATAAAAGTGAAGAAATCGACAAAGTCTCAAAATCGGCTGAAAAGTACCTTTGACGGCGTCAGGAATTTGCCCTGGACGGCGTCATGGCTTGGCAAGAAAAAGGTGGATATGAAATTTACTCATGATAAGCCAGAGAATTTTGCATGAAAAATCTGACGGCGTCACCCTTTGAAGTGATCAAGGTCGTCACGGCTTAATTTAAAGAGGGACGGCGTCAAGCTTATTTCTGACGGCGTCGAGCCTTGATAAGCCAGAACGGATTTTGGAGGTCTAAAGAGGGACGGCGTCAGGAAGGCCATCCGGGAACCCTAAAAGCGGCGAGGTGACGGCGTCAGAATCTACAACATGACGCCGTCAGCCCTTAATCTCTATATATAGTTTTGCAATTTTTTGTCATTAGTGTGGAACTTTTGTGTGTAATTTTGGGAGGAAACCCTAAGACGATTTTAGCAGCTTTTTCAAGGCTTTTTGCCTTGAGATCTTCCATGTTACATTGAAGATAAGTTATCAATTAATCATTCAATATGTCTATGTGTTGTTTGATTCTATCTTGTTCTTGTGTTTTGTTTAACATGCTAGGCTAGGTTTTCTTTGTGTTTGCTTAGATCTAATGAAACCTAGCTATTGATTATTGGTTATTAGTGTGTTATTAGTTGTATTGGATGATTGTTCATCTATGTTAGGCTTAAGAAAACTGGCTAACTTCCTATACGGTAACTTGCTTGAACGTCTTAAGAAACATGAACCAATGCGTACTAAAGGTTTTTATGGTTGTATTTAATGCATGAGCGAATTCTAGTGTTCCCATGTTAGGTGCTTCTTAGCCGGCTCGACATAGGAGTGAAGTAGGAGTTCATAGAGTTGGGGAAGTATGTACGCCACCCCATGAATGGTATTAAGGAATACACCCGTCATCCACGCGATTAATACACACTAATCAACTGGTAAAAGATAGTTAGGGAGTAAGGAAATCTAAGTAAACACATTTCTCTCCACATAAATTTCACCACATTTTCATTTTCAGTTATTTTATTTTATTTGCATTCGTAGTCATTTGGGTTAGTTGACTAGCAACTAATTCCGCCCACTCTTTCAAACCCGAGATTTTACTTGCTTTCATAAAAATATAAAAAAACATAAAAAGAATCTTCTCTCACCCTTAGACCTATTAGAGTAGTTTTTCATACCTAACGAACACTATTCCCTGTGGAGAATGATCAATCCCCCGTACTTACCACTACACTATACTACATCGGTCAGGTACACTGCCTGGTGGGGTTGTAAGCCTCTTGAGATCCCTCGAGAGGTAAAACCTGTTGTAAGGTTGCAAAACCACGCATCAAGTTTTTGGCGCCGCTGCCGGGGAATAGTTATTGTTTAGGTTGAATTTTTATTTTATAGGTCTACTCACTAGATTCCTTTCTAGTGAGATTTTTATTTTATTTTTCTAGGTTTTCTTTAGTCTATCTCTTTTCTTTGTTTCTTTGTTTCTTTGTTCGTAACCATTACCATCCGACATCATGGAAGGTGGTAATATCCTCGATCCCAACAACCCACCACAACAACCACCACCTCCTAGAGCCCGTACTTTAGGAGAGTACTCCCGTCCTAGCCACCATGGCTATCGAAACACCATTGAGCTCACTCAAGGAGCCAATGTCACTCCCTTGCGATCCGACACCATCCGGTTGGTGCAAAGCAGATGCGCATTCCATGGACTTCGTTCTGAAGATCCTAATCAACATCTCAAGGACTTTCTCAAAATCGTTGATTCTATAGACCTTGATGTTGCCACTCGAGAGACGACCCGACTACGTCTCTTTCAATTCTCTCTGCGGGACCAAGCTAGTCAATGGCTAGAGCGTCAACCCGCAGGATCCATCACCTCTTGGGATGATCTCACTACTCGTTTCCTTGCTCAGTTTTTCCCACCGGGAAGAACTACCAAGCTAAGGAATGATATCTTGATGTTCCAACAACGTCAAGGCGAAACCCTCTACGAGGCATGGACTCGATTCAAGGACTTACTCCAAAAAGTCCCTCACCATGGCATAGAACTTTGGCTCCAAGTCCAAATCTTCTATGACCATATCAATCTCTCCACGAGGCAAACCATTGACCAATCGGCCGGTGGCAAGCTACGTGATCTAAGTGCGGAACAATCATGGGCTCTCCTAGAAGATCTTGCTCTTTATGACAACGAAAGTTGGAGTGATCCCCGTGATTTGAATAAAAAGGTCAAGGCAATATCTTTGCCTTCGAATAATTCAAGCACTTCCGACCGTAGGATCATAGAACTTGAAGACCAAATCAAGTTTCTTATGAAATCCTACGAGGCCCCTAAACCTTCAAGCCAAGTGAACAAAATCACTTCTTCATGTGAATTATGTAGTGGTCCCCACGACACTCGTGATTGCATGGAACTCCCCGAACAAGCTTTTGCGGACTACGCATCCTCGCGTACCGACAGAGCGGGAGACAAGTGGTACACTTTCAAACCTGAACCAAACCCCTAAGGTGATACATACAACCCCTCATGGAAAAATCACCCGAGCCTTAGGTGGAAACAAAACCAAAACGAACAACAAACCAATTTTTCCAATCCACCTAATCGTTTCCAATCAAGCGGTTCCAACTCGAACCGTACTTTCAACGACAATCCTTCCGACAATGGTAGTACCAATAACTTTGAAGGATTGATTTCCCAATTTATGGCATCTCAAGAAGCTCGTTTAGCCAAGTTTGAAGCCGATTTCAAACAAAAACAAAGCGAGATGACCAATAAGATTGACACTTTGTTGAAAGCCCTCAATGACCGAGAAATGGGAGCACTCCCTAGCAACACAGTCAAGAACCCAAAACTAAATGTCAACGCCATCTCGTCGGTTTCGTCTCCTAGTTCTGGTCCACAATATTATTCGGTCAATTCCATGAGCTCGTGTTTCAAACAAACCCAAGTCGTTCAAAATGACCAAGAAGTTAGGACATCCAAATTGGTCAACAACATAGTTGAAACACCTCCCACTCAAAACCTTGATGAAGAATTCAAGGAGCTCCACCTTGAAAGTCCGATTATTGATGTGTTGGATGAGAAGAAGCTCAAGTTAGGCGAAAAAGGGACCGCCTTTGTTCAAAACAAGCTACCTAAGAAGTTAGATGATCCGGGCTTATTTGTTCTACCTTGCAAGATCGGTAATTCGGAGGCTTATGACACATTAGCCGATCTTGGATCAAGCCTTAACCTACTTCCGTTACCTCTCTACACCTCTCTAAAACTAGGAAAACTTGAAGAAACCGAGGTAATTATAGGCTTAGCGGATGGAAGTGTTGCTTACCCGGTTGGAGTAGTTAAGGACGTGTTAGTACACATTGGAAAACTAACCATTTTAGCCAATTTCCACGTCCTTGATATGGTTAGCGACCCTACATGCCCCTTGTTGATAGGTAGAGGATTTTTGGCGACCGCTAGTGCTATGATTGATTGTAAGGAATCTAAGATAGCGGTAGGAGAAGGGGATACTTGGTCAGTCTATGATGTTAAGAAACATGCCTATGATACTAGTAAGGAACCGACACCCCATTGGTTAGAATCAAATAGGAGACCATCTAGATATGGACCTTGGATCGATAGAGACTTCATAGGACCCCAACGCCCATTTTACCTAGAAGAGGACTTTGTGAACCGAACACATACGGTAGAGCAACTCTTGGCTAGGGACACCGAATTGGATCCGTTTGAAGACCCTCTAGTTTTTAGGAAGATGATTGATTTCCTAGGAGTTTTGCCAATTAACCTAGGGATGAATAAGTAGAATTGTGAGGACGATGATCATAAGTGGGATTGGGACAAACCACCCAAAGATGGAGATGGGTCATGGCATATTAAGATGACATTGTATGACCCGGATGGAGAGAAGTTTGAAAAGATATATTGTACTAAGCAAACCAAATGGAAACTTCAATCCAAGCTTAACCCTAAAGACGTCCTCGATGACGAGCTCACTTACATAGGGTAGAAGGACTTTGAGTCTAGCTACAAGACTCGTTAATAAAGAAAAGCGCTTCTTGGGAGGCAACCCAAGCTTTATTTGCTTTGTGTGTTTATTTATTTGTTTGTTTGATTTTATTTGTTTCCGTATGTATGTTTAAATTTTATTATTATTGATTCATGTTCAAAACTAATTTGTGAAAATCCTTTTTCTTGTTTTTAACTTCGTCTTAACTACATATAAAGGTATTTTGCAAAAGTTAAGTGTAAGGGAAATCCAAACCGGTTTATTAGAACAAATGAACACGAATCGTAATAATAATAAATTAACATACATATTAGTATTTGTTTGAGTCAAATGCTTGTATCGAGTCATAATGATGTTTTGCAGGAATTCCAGGAAGAAAGGTATAGGTTTTTCCAAAATTTTTCCGGAAACTTAACATGAGAATTCTGTCAGATCATTTCTGACGGCGTCAGGATTTACAACCTGACGGCGTCAGGTTTAATTTTCTGAAAATTTTTTAAAGTTTTGTTTTCATAAAAAGTTTTTATTAAATCTCTAACTTATAATCTCCAGGAATCTGCAAAACTATCATTCCACAAGCATTATATCCTTATATATAGAGTTTATCCCGCCGATGTTATGCAGGTTTTCGTGTTTGATTTCTCAGGTTTAACAGGTTATTTTGGACAAGGAAATGTTTTGGATCAAGCTTTTGGCGATGCATTAGTCATAAAGATTCTACATTCTCTTGGAAGAAGATCTAACCGTGTTACTTCATTATCCACCGAGCGAATCAGGGGAGTATTTGATTTCATTCTTTTACTTTATACTTTTACATTTTGTTATTTGAACATTGGGGACAATGTTCATCTTAAGTGTAAGGGGGGGGGTAAAAGTACGATTAGAGAATGCTATTACGCTTGATTTTTGTTTGTTTAATAGTAGATGTGTAATAAAACTGAGATAAATACTTGTTAGGGCAATTTTAGTGCCAAATTTAAAATTTTTTACAACATTTAGGAGTGAAACTTTGATCTTAATGAGCGTCTCATGGATAGGAGTTATATGACTAGCACAAAAACCGTACCACTAAAAATTTTCCACCCCAAATATGTGAGGTTCGCCCCTAGAATTGGTAGGAAAAGCATTTATGCTATGATGTGTGTACCGGTAGCACTTAGATTCTAGAACTTGCGTTAAGACCATTCCAAGGCCACAAGTGAGACTACATTCGTGTAGTTAGATTTACTACATGATAAGAGGCATTAGGATTAACCCATTGTTTTACACCTGTGTTTTTGTTATAATTACATTGGCTACATTGGTCAAGTAATTCTCCCACACCCTTTGCGTTGTACTCATTTTTAGTACACGATACCCCTAGTACACCCCTCAGAGCCTATCTTTTCGTTTCGACCTTTAAGCATTTTACTTAAAGGAAGAATTTATTACACCCCACTTAAATGTACACCCAAATCGCCTTAGCCTACCTTGTATGCACTCATTTTTAGTGCATTATTGTTACAACATTTGTTCAAAACCCAAGTTAATTATCTAGTTGATTACATGGTTGCTAACTCGAGTCATATCCTTGTACATATTGTTTTGGGACGATTGGGACTCATGGGTAAAGTACTAGTGTAATGGAGTAATGGGGAAGAACATCATTTATTACCCCCATATGTGTTAAATATTTTAAAAGTACTCCAAGTTTTTCGATTATCTTAATTCGAGTCATTAGAATAGTTGTTTGTAAAGTTATGTAAAAGTTCAAGTGTAAGGGGAATGCAACGCCCCTATGATGTATTATTTTGGTTGGTAGGGCAAGAGTGTATGAAAAAAAAAATCGAAAAAATCAAGAAAAATACAAAAAAATGAGAAAAAGAAAAGTAGAAAAAACATACGGACTACCATCCCGTTTCATTTTATGTTTATTTTATGTTTTTGTTATTTTATTTTTAGCTTAAGATTGAGTCGAGTCTTGGCTTAGCAACATTGTATAGTACATGTAATTGATCAAGATCTTTAACTCGCCACCAGTAAAATATCCTTTATCCAACAAAACCGTGTTTTCCTTTTCCCTACACCTAACATTATAACCCATGTAAAAGCCCTCTTTGATAGTTTATCTTAGGTGCTTACGCCTAGTGGAGGAGGTTTTCGATCCTTTCCTAAGCCTATGGTAATCTATTTGCTATGACAGGTAGTGAGAGATATTATCCGTTTTCATTTATGAGATTTATTTTGATGACACTTGAGAGATGTGAGTATCTAAACACTACTTGTGAGGTGCTAGTTTGTAATCTCCGTGCTTATTATGATTAAAGTGGAACGACTATATGTTGCAATTACTTTTATATTACCGTTAAATGACCCCTAACTTGTATTTTGATTAGAATAAAAGCGCATTTGCTTGAGGACAAGCAAATCTCAAGTGTAAGGGTATTTGATGAAGCGAAAAGTGTACCGCTTTTAAGGGGTCATTTAAGCCCTAAATCGTATTTATTTGATCAAATATTGCCCTAAATCGTTCCTTTTGTCATTTTAGGTACTTTTGGGAAGAAATCTGGAAAAGGAAGCATTTTGGACGTTTTTGGAGCATAAAAGTGAAGAAATCGACAAAGTCTCAAAATCGGCTGAAAAGTACCTTTGACGGCGTCAGGAATTTGCCCTGGACGGCGTCATGGCTTGGCAAGAAAAAGGTGGATATGAAATTTACTCATGATAAGCCAGAGAATTTTGCATGAAAAATCTGACGGCGTCACCCTTTGAAGTGATCAAGGTCGTCACGGCTTAATTTAAAGAGGGACGGCGTCAAGCTTATTTCTGACGGCGTCGAGCCTTGATAAGCCAGAACGGATTTTGGAGGTCTAAAGAGGGACGGCGTCAGGAAGGCCATCCGGGAACCCTAAAAGCGGCGAGGTGACGGCGTCAGAATCTACAACGTGACGCCGTCAGCCCTTAATCTCTATATATAGTTTTGCAATTTTTTGTCATTAGTGTGGAACTTTTGTGTGTAATTTTGGGAGGAAACCCTAAGACGATTTTAGCAGCTTTTTCAAGGCTTTTTGCCTTGAGATCTTCCATGTTACATTGAAGATAAGTTATCAATTAATCATTCAATATGTCTATGTGTTGTTTGATTCTATCTTGTTCTTGTGTTTTGTTTAACATGCTAGGCTAGGTTTTCTTTGTGTTTGCTTAGATCTAATGAAACCTAGCTATTGATTATTGGTTATTAGTGTGTTATTAGTTGTATTGGATGATTGTTCATCTATGTTAGGCTTAAGAAAACTGGCTAACTTCCTATACGGTAACTTGCTTGAACGTCTTAAGAAACATGAACCAATGCGTACTAAAGGTTTTTATGGTTGTACTTAATGCATGAGCGAATTCTAGTGATCCCATGTTAGGAGCTTCTTAGCCGGCTCGACATAGGAGTGAAGTAGGAGTTCATAGAGTTGGGGAAGTACGTACGCCACCCCACGAATGGTATTAAGGAATACACCCGTCATCCACGCGATTAATACACACTAATCAACCGGTAAAAGATAGTTAGGGAGTAGGAAATCTAAGTAAACACATTTCTCTCCACATAAATTTCACCACATTTTCATTTTCAGTTATTTTATTTTATTTGCATTCGTAGTCATTTGGGTTAGTTGACTAGCAACTAATTCCGCCCACTCTTTCAAACCCGAGATTTTACTTGCTTTCATAAAAATATAAAAAAACATAAAAAGAATCTTCTCTCACCCTTAGACCTATTAGAGTAGTTTTTCATACCTAACGAACACTATTCCCTGTGGAGAACGATCAATCCCCCATACTTACCACTACACTATACTACATCGGTCAGGTACACTGCCTGGTGGGGTTGTAAGCCTCTTGAGATCCCTCGAGAGGTAAAACCTGTTGTAAGGTTGCAAAACCACGCATCAGCTGGGTTTGTAGGCTGGCAAGTGGGGAAGAGGCTGAGATGGCTGACTAGTTTTTATTAGCTAAAAAGGGTGGGTCGTGGGTGGATTGGATCCGGGGTTGTTTTTTTTTTAATAGTTTTGGGTTTTAGTTTTAAGGTTTTGGTAATTAGGTTTAGGGTAAATGGTGAGGGTAAATTGTGAAATGTGATTTTTGGTTTCGGGTTCGTTTTTCCAAGCTCGTCCAAATGCCATTTCCCGGGTTTGACTTTGACTCCGTCTTCATAGTCAAATGGTGTCGAGTCGACCCAAAAATGTCCGTTTTTGCTCTTTTTCCCATCCAAGCTCGGTTTTTGTCCGTTTTGCCTTGTTTTCAATCCTTCAGTACCTGAGACACATAAAACACAAACCAAGGATATCTGCAGTATAATTCAGTGTTTTAGGTCATTTTTGTGTCTATTATGGGTATAAAATGATGAGTATTTACACACTCATCAGTGTACATCAAGGACGCACAACAGGTTCACGTGATCAGGGCTTAATATCCAAGGATGGATACATACTATAGATGATCAGTGGTTCAACTTGTTACTTTGGTGTTATACTAAAGATTGAAGAAGGTCGAGTCGTCAGTCTATTCTACATTCTATAGAATATCCAAGTCTTCTTTCTATTATGGGTGTTCATCAGAAAGGTTGTCAGATTGGGGGAGAGCACTAATTAGGGGAGAGTGAAAAGTCTGAATTAATCCCTGATTAAATGTGCTCACATTACTCTTCAGCAAGTAAAGCGATGGCAGCGGAGATATTCTGGAAGCTGAGGAGTAATGGTTTTTGCTTCGTATCCTTGTATATATTTGCTTCATACATTTTTCTCATATCTTATACCATTTTGTAAATAGATATATAGAAAACCTGCAAATTGTAAATAGAGATGCGTAAAACCAGAAAAACCAAAAAAATTGAAAAATAGAAAATACCAAAAATAGTTTCACCTAGGCATGTCTTCTGTTTATCGATAACATTTACGGACTTAGAAATGTCATTCAATAATGGCACGGGTCTTTAAATGAAGCTCGAGCAGAAGTTAAAATGGATGGTTAAAACATGTCTAAATGGCTTGCTATTACTTCAGATAGCAACCCGCGCTTCAAAATGGGGAAAGCACGTCGCCAAAAAGACGGCTGTTCCTCCAACTGGGTGATGTTCACCTGGGCATGGATTACTTTATATCCATATTTCTTCGATCTGATGTACGTTTCAGTGCATCATTTCTTGAAGAAGAAGAGAAGTCTTCTTTGCACCAAAACCCTCTTTCAATCTATGATTCTTCAAGAGAGTTTTGATGTCTCACAAGGTGGTAAATTGAATTAAATTTTCAAAAATACTCGACGCTCAATTGAATGACTACAGCTCTTTAAATAGAAAACGGGTCATTAATTGAGGGGGAGAGTACTTGTTCAAATTTCTGACACCTTGCCAACTTTGTACAACATCAGCAGTGACACTCTCTCTTGGTTTGAGGGGGAGTATAGTATGCTCCATTATCTGAAAACATCATCAGACTACATTAAATCGGACACATTTTCTCCCACATTTTCTAACTTATTTAAATCAATTGGGATCACAAATCTCAAATGGTTTGAAATTTTTGATCGGGGGAGAGAATGTGATTTAAATATGAAATCTGATAAAATGTGATGTTTTGAACGTAAATGTAAGCTCTCCTATATGTGCTAAACTCTTTTGTATATCAATGCACATATTAAGGGGGAGCAAATGGTTTGTTGAAACAAAAAGGATTTGGCATCTCATTTGAGCGTGACTCAGACTTCACCAAAGAATTGACGAAACAAAATTGTCATTGATCAAAAGGACATATCCTGGCCGGGTAATAATTTCAAGCTGGTCTAACCAGTGATGTAAGCGTGTCTCAAAAAGGATGTGTCTGAGTAGAGTGTACCGTTTTTGACGAAACAAAATTGTCATTGATCAAAAGGACATATCCTGGCCGGGTAATAATTTCAAGCTGGTCTAACCAGTGATGTAAGCGTGTCTCAAAAAGGATGTGTCTGAGTAGAGTGTACCGTTTCGAGATACTTTCTGTGAACTTGACCAGGACGGGTAATAATTTCAAGCTGGTCTAACCAGTGATGTAAGCGTGTCTCAAATCGGTCATGTTCACTGAAAGTTCATCAATTCAAAAAGTGCGAGCTCTACCTAACATGTGCAAATTTATAAAACAATCACTCGAGCACATGTTGAGGGGGAGCATTTGAAAAACATAAAGCTCTCAAAGTGTTAACAAAATGTGTTTTATAATCATGAACACTTTGAGAGATTTTTCAAGGATTTGGTTTGGCAATTGTGGAAGAACACCAAAGACCGACCATTTTAATTAATGTATGGGGTTATAAGGATGGTAAGGTTAGGCTCAAGTTCCCACGATCCCGCCAGAGCCGGAGGGATCTACCCAGGGACAATCCACTAGTTAGTGTAGAAGTCCTTAGGTATGATTAAAAAAGGAGAAAAGTGAATAAGGGAAGAGTGCCGACTGAGATGGAGCTAGCACTGGAACAAACCCAACAAGGTGCTAGTTATGAAGTCTCGGTAAGCACTGAAGGGGTTGAAGAATGAAAAAGAAATGTAAAGATAAAGGGTGAAAAGAAAGAAGCCCTCCTTACACTTTAGGCAGAAACCGGGTCAATACATATGCTGTCAGAATCACTTAAGTTGATTGCTGGCATTGAAGACAAAGTATCATAGACCCAGTGATACGCTGCACAACCCTTCCTAGCCACTCAAGGTCCCTCAAAGGACTCTTGTTTCACTTGTCACGGAGATCAATACATTTCTATCGTCTCTCTCACTCCGAGTTAAATGATATTGAAAAGGTGGCAGTTCTCTCCAGCCTCCGCTCACTAAATCAAAATGCACTATCGAGTCTAGAGCCACGAGATACATAACAAGATCTCATAGGGACAAGAATTATTTCTACACTGATTGTTCAACATTAAGGACACCAGTTGTAAACTCATGAGTCCTACCCAGATCTTAGCAATCTGCCAAAACATTTATGAGAGAATTTACAAATGTAATTCTGAATGATTGAATGGAAATTCCTGCCAGGGTCAACATCAAATAGCCCTGAAAGCAGGTCACTTCGGTAATTCCCTGTGGATTACGCTTAGTGATTGCGACGGTTTCAAACGGTCTACAGTCGTGGAGTGATCTCCAGCGACTCACCTAATCGTTGATTTACTACGGTAAGATCTTAAAAAACCCTCTGTGGGTTTTCGATTTAGGAACGGTCTTGGTAAGGATTAGAGAGAGTTTTCACACTATGCTGATAACAATCTCGAAGTCCAAACCTGTAAGTACCAGACGTTTTATTGCTAACTGTCATATGCAGGAACACCTGGTGGTTGTAGCTGATTGCTGATGCAGCTGATAGAGGCTGTAACTGGTTGCTGATCAAGATGCCAATCCATCACCACATGCTCGCACTACATCATATTCACAAAGTCATGATAACCTAAAAGACCTTCAACATCGCTTCTGCAAACTCTGATGCTAAAAGATCATGACGCCAAATAGTGTGAGCATGTCAACTTAATGAATAGTTCATCACATGGAGACATACTACTGAAAGATGACTTGGAAACACAAGTTGGATGATGACTTCAAAGAATCACCAAAGATCATCCAAGACAGAAGAACAGTCATCTGAAGTTCACTGTTGTATGCACAAAGATCATATAAATTGAAGAATCAATGGTTACGAGCTATGAAGTCAAGATCCAAGAATGAAGTGCTAGAATTCAGAACATCACTTCCGGGGTGACCTCCCTTAGGGGGAGATTGTTAGGAATATGAATATTCAGCTGAAGACTCGGTCACCCCGAGTACTTAGTAGCACATCATAGCTCGTAGGATAATTAGTAATATTATTAGTAGTTTAGTTATTATTAATATTGTGGAGTGGGTCGGGTCTTTACCCACTGTCAGCTCGCTCCACAGCCCACTAGGGGCACCCTATGTAAGAATTATATAAAGCCCTCTCCACCAAAGGAGAGGGTTGGACCTCATTTGCTTATCAAGCTAATATACACTTGTTTCTCTCTCTAGGTTCCACTTCTCTCTCTACCTTCTTCTTCTTCTACTATTCGATCCATCATCTTGTCCCAAATCGTGTGTTTGTTTGTGAGTGAATATACTACAGATGTAAAGCAACCATGCAAATTTAGCAATAGATGTGCTTGGTTGTGGTACATCCGTCATTGTTATTTGTTTTTAATAAGCAATTGTATGAAATGATATAAACGAATTCGAGAAAAACGAAAGGAAACATACATCACTAATGCCAGTATTATCCCACCTATCAACAGGATCTTCATTAGGATCAGGTTCATAATCAACCAATCCAGCTGTGTTCAATCTCCTTATCCCATTTATACTGTTACATCCATTTTTTGTGCTTTTAGTATATGCAACACCATATGAAGTTGAACAATTAGCACTGCTTGAAATCTTAATTCTGTTATGGAAAAGGTTAATGAATACTCCATTAGGTGAAGTATCCACTAACATCACTGTTGTTATTCATTTGACAATTTGTTTTTCAAACTTTGAATTTTTATAATCGAAAAATGGAACAGGTGAATGGATGGAAAAGGTTAATGGAGTACAGCGTAAAGTATTGTTTACAAACATAACAACTTTATAATTTGCTTGCGTATATCCTTAAAATTTGCTAACTAAAGATAATTATCACAAACTTAATCACATGAGCAAGGGCTAATAAAACAATAAGACTGCATAACTAAATAGAATTAGAAAAACATATGGTGGAGCAGAAGAAATGTTTGAAACCATTATCGCTATGTCATCATCAGCAACACCTAAACCACTATGTGTCTCACTATTCCTAATTGGAAAATCAGAGTTGGTTTTGCTGCACCTATAATAAACTAATCCTAATTGGAAAATCATAATTATCCAAAAATGATAATTTAAACCACTATAGGCTAACATCAGAATCAACATACAATATAATAATCTTTACATGGTTAATTACATGTTTCACCTGCAAGACTCATTCAATACCACAGCCAACCATATCAACGACCAAGAATCATTTGTCAAATCCTTTGAATATTTCTCAAACTTGTGAGTGTTTATATAATCCTTATGTAATTATAAGAAACGGTTTTTAATAATTTAGAGATCCAACTGGTCAATTGTTCATAATCGTAAATTTTAAAATTTTAAGGTTTTAATCGAATTGGGGGAGACTGATTTTGAGTGTGTAAATAACATAATTTTGTTAGAAGTTTAGAACTTACTTGAAAGCTATAACTTCACCTTGGATAGTCTCTATCTCAGATCCGAGTATCTCCACCTTGAGTGGGAGCAGTGGTGATTGTTGATGATTGGGCTGTGTTGATGGTAATAAAGATACCATCTTTTACCATTGTGATATCAGTTGGTGCTGGTAGATTTGATGAGAGGAAGATGGTTTGGAATTTTCGAGTAATTTAGAAGTGTGTGGACAAAGAGCGGATAAAAAGAGAGATAAACGGTTGCTACAGTTGTATCAACACTAGCCTCCTAATGTTACAACCAATGGGGTGGCAATACAAATGGTTGTAGCATTGGTACTGTTATTAGCACTGTAGCAGACAACATTTTGAAGCACATCACCTACTGACAAAAAGATATATATATAATGTAAACAGAAACTATATTAGACTAAATACCAAAAAGTTACCCAAAACCACAGGTTTAATCGCGTGAAGCTTATCCTCCGCAGCAAACTTATTTACCCTCGCAGCTCCAAACCTCGAAAAAAACCGCACATGCAAAATCAAAACCCCACAAATCAAAAAATTTCAATCTTGTATATAAAAGCTCGAAAGGGAATTAATTTAAAGCGAAACTATTAAACCCCAATTCATTTTTAATGATCAAATAATTAGGTCTCCCTACTATCAATATGAACATTAACATCACGAATTCCAGTATTGTTAACAGCAGTCGTATTTGGGATTATTGCACCATTTATATCAAAAAACGAAGCATAAAGAAACTTCCCACTTTTGATGTCCTGACCACAAGCTATCGTATTTAGATATAATATATCCAACAAAGAGAAGTTATATAGTGAATACCTGAACATCACTTTCTTCCGTGAACATCTCATTTGGCTTATCACGTAATGTGTTAACCTATCATAAACTAAAAAATAATTCAATTTTAAGACAGCTATATATAGATCACGATTGAACCTGTCACAACTTCAAATCAAAACCAAAAATTCTATTCTGCGAATTAGCTTTATAGTTTTATCTTAACAAATAAACTTTAATCGAAAAAAGCTTACCATCTCCATCGTTATCAAGTAGACTAAAAGCTTACTTCAACCCAGACACATAATCATCGTTCACTTCATCGGAAATGAGGATTAACAATTACGTCTTTTTTTTTTCTTTTTCTTTTTTTTTTTTGTCTGGTGCTTGATTAATTTTGTTTTTCATAAGAATGAAAAAGAGAGAGGCGGTGTCGTGGTTTTTGATAAGAATGAGAAAAAGAGGGGCGGTGGAGTGTGGTGGTATCAGTTTTGGGCTAACACTAGCCCGTTTGTTTTTGATAAGGATGAAAAAGAGAGAGGGGGGGTCGTGGTTTTTGATAAGAACGAGTGGGACGACCCCGCCGCGTTGCGGCGGTGTTGTTCGTTATATTTCTAAGTACCACTTTAGCAAAACAAATAAAAGAGATGTCCAAACATCGCTTGAATAATGAAATAACAATATATAATATACAAAAGAACACAAAGGGTACAACGAAACATTTGTTAGCAACTGTAACTATAACCGCCTATGACCCTAAAGATTCCTTAAAAGCTCCGTTCTCATCTTTATACTGATTAAAAGTATCTGTATAAACACATGAAAAAATGTTGCTTCTTTTGCAATATAAAAATATTGAAGTTATGGATACTCTTGCTAAAAAAAAAAAAAAAAAAAAAAAAAGTTATGGATACTCACCAGTTTGAAACATAGAACCCTTCTTGTCTCAAGAGTCAAAACCAAAGAGCAAAGCTACCACCATTCCATTTTTTATCATATGTATCATAAATGTATTGTAGGGCATTCTCAATGTCAACCTCAAAATAATACGCTATGTCGAGCCGTTCGATTGAATCAATTAACTTCAGCAAATTCGTATGTTCTGTTCGAGTATCCAAAGATACCTTCAAATGTTTTCGCACGTCCTTTTTCAATTCTTCAATCGTTTGTTCTATCACTCTTTCATCTTCTTGCTACATTTACCAAGGAATCATAATGAAAATTGATTTGATGATTTAATTACAAAGTTGTAGTTTGTTGAGATCACTAATATATTTTGTCGTACCTCATCATAGATAAGAAACTGATCATCCCAATTACTGGGTGGAAAGTTAGCAAGGGGGCGAGTAACTTCCTCGATCTTGTTCAAGAGACATATTTCTTGTTGTAGAGTGTTAAGGCTATTTATAGATATTCAAATAGGGTACTTCAAATATCCAACATATAGAAGACGCAAGTTGTGGTTTAAAAAATTGGGTCGGAACAGGTTTTAAAATGAAGCCCACTTAGATTTGTCACATTATACTTGTACAGGTTGTGGTTCAGAATTTATCGCATCCAAAAGTCAACAGTGCCATTAGCAGGACTCATGGTTACTGCTATTTCCAATAATCACTTCCCATTCAATTTTGTATTACTCAAAGAATAAAGTAAAACAAATTCACAGATGTCATTCACTGTGTACCTGTTACTGAAGCTCAACTCGAGAGGTGATTTCTCCAGCTTGTATACGGCATCGGTTCGTGAAGCCTGATGGGCCGACTACACCTGAATAATATTCATCCTCTTTAACCACAGGCGGCCGTCTATATAAAATGATTCCTCTTTTTGAAAGCACTTCAAACTAAAGTAAAGGAACTTACGAAGCTCGCGCGAGTTTCAACACATCGTGTTAACAACTTGCAGATTACCAGCAATCCACAGCCGCTATAAATCTTGCACTACCTAAATTGTACTCCGCTCTTTTAAAACAACTTCAATGGCTGCCAACTTCTAGTTTGAAAATCAGCCCTAAAAATTCAATCAAAAAGTTTGATCAATTTTCATATGATAGAAGTTACGTGGTAAACTCTATATTTAATAGATTCTTTTAACCGATATAGAACAAATAAGAAGCATTCACTGCTTACCAAAAAGATACCTACATTTGCGAATATTTTTGCTATTGCTAAGTATGTATGCATGTATTTCAAGTCGCATCGAATGCTATACAGTGTTTGGAATTGTTTATTAAGGCATCGTATGCTTTTTAAGATAAGCAGAAACAGATTACCAAGTGTAAGAATAACAGTGTAACAAAATCAAGAGATATTATTTATCAATTATAACTACTGAATATACATTGCCCAGACTACTTATGCGTAGTCATATAAACACAACTACTTTGTTTCAACTGAAAGCAACGAAATAACTTTATTTGTTTCATTGAAACGCAATTAGCGTCTAAACATTTTAACAACTAATATTCAGCAAACATTGTTTCACACTTGTGCGCCTTAGACAATCCTCGTTGATACATAACGACTAATAATCAATAAACAGCAACGAATACGTTAAAAATCAAGCTGACCTTCTTATCTTTGGTCTTCCTAGACCGCAAACATGTCTGAAACTGGTTTCTGTATGTTCATATGTCTTATAACCCAAAAACAAAATCACCTTTATTAGATTCTATGACTCATTAGTTTGGTTTCAAGGTTACACAAATAGCACATGAACGGACATATAAAGTACCATACAAATGAGACATTAGGGTGCACTTGTTTTGTACCTTGAATCCTAGTTATGAATTGGAGTTAGCAACTGCAATCAAACAAAAGCAAATGAATATCATACAAAGTTTTCCTAAAAAAATAAACTATGAATCATCGTCTCACCTTGAGCTTAAACCTGGATTGGGTACGCGTTGCCTTGATTTGAGGTGAATTCCATTTCCAGCCTACAACCACGATCGATATAATATCAGGCTCTGGCTATCTAAATATGACGTAGAAGTAACTGTTATCACGATTATGCTAACTATAGAGAATTGGTGGTACACATTACCTACCCGTGAACGTCTTGTTTTCGTATGTAGTATCAGCAACCGTACTTTGCTGAATGTTCCTTAATAGCATAAAACAAATTAGTAATAACAAGTACGCAAAACAGAAACTACAAACAGCTAAAAGAAGCCGAAAAAAGGGGAAGGATACTAACGGTGTTATCTGGTATTAACAGTGTCATTGTTCTCGCTTTGTTTGTTGGCGGGACTCAGAGGCATTAATATTATGTAAGCCGAAAATAACTGCATTTGATTTTATCAAAAGTTAACCGGAATGTATAACATTTCTTAGTTTGGCAACACGGTGTACCAAGTAAGTATAACATAAACTCTTATGTGTATCTCATGTCATCGAAAGTTTTGCTACAATTAATAGCAACAATACTGACATATACATAGACTACATGTGTGTCTATTTTACATTTCATAATAGGCGAGCAGTCGGCATTGTAACAGATAAGTTCTAATCTTTTGAGCTAAACCGGAATGGTGGAATGGGCAAACAGGTCGAACGATTAAACATCACCTTAAGTTATTCGAAACGATAAAATGTCCTAATTCTTACATAACAACAACTGTTGACACCTTCTTACACGCAGCAGCTTCAACTTGTTGCATATAAAAATTGTTAGACTAAAATATTAATATCATACTCTATTTTCCCCTTTATAGCCCTCTGACATTTGATCGAACACGTTATGAGCATCCTCAAACTGACCGCCTAATAACTTATATGATACAGATGATTTGCTAACTTTTATGTGTTTAGGACAACAATCACAAAGGAATTTTTTTTTTTTTTTTTTTTTTTTTTTTTTTTTTTTTTTTTTTTTTTTGAGAAACTTGATATTGGAGATGTATAGATAAACAAACCCATAAACAATAATCTGTTGTACCAACTCCTCGAATACCAATTCACCAAACTGAAAAAAATACATAATCATAAAAGCATGGATAAATCGGGCATTCACAAATCCACTAATTAAACAAAAACCCATATCAAATATCACAAAATGTTGAAACCAATAAGCACACAAACAAAGCAACAACTCTTAAAACCCTAATCATAAACGTACTACTTTAATTATCAATAACACAAAATAAACAAAAATCTCACCTCGGTGTTTCATAAAAGTAGAACCATAGAGATTTTTCTGAATTTGCAATGAGATCTGGAAGAGGAAAAAAAAAAGGATCGTTCGAGTTTTTAGCTAAAAAAGAAATAACCTGAAACACCCAAATTCTATTAATAGAATGAAGAATGTTTCTAGCATTCAACAAGAATTATAAAGGATGATTATAACTCGAAATTGAAAGCAATGATGATTTGTTATAGAAGAATGAATTGTGTTTGTTACAAACAGAGAAATGAGAAATCAAAAACTACATTCTAAATGATTACAAAGGTATTTATAATGAAAGAAATGAATTGTGATTTGGGCGGGAAAATCATTTAAATGGTTGTTTGGGGTAGTTTGAGCTAGTCACGTGTATGGCACGTGACAATCCTTCCTCCTTAGAAAAAATCTTTGTCCTCAAAGATCAAACATCAAATTCTGGAAACCTTTGTACAATGTCTGATAAAAGTTCCCATGTGGCATCATCTTCTGACCCATTACTCCACTGAATCAAACCATACACCACTGGTCTATTTCCTTGTTTCAACAACTTCCTGTCAAGCAACTTGAGTGGAGTAGCAGCTATTAAACCTTCAGGATCACAATGAGGAAAAGTTCCCATTTCAGTTACATCTGAGTGGCAGGCTTTTAATTGGGATATATGAAACACAGGATGTACTTTAGCATAGGAAGGTAGCTGTAACTTGTATGCAACCTGACCAATTCTGCCAATCACTGGAAAAGGACCAAAGAACTTGGATGATAGTTTGTGTTGCCTACCTTGTCTAACTGTGATTTGTCTGTATGGTTGGAGTTTCAAATACACCCAATCTCCTACTTTGAATTCTCTTTCAGACCTGTTCTTATCAGCCTGAGTTTTCATTCTATCTTGAGCCTTTTTAAGATTGAACTTAAGTAATTGGATGGTCTGTTCTCTTGCTTGCAAGGTCCTATCAACAGCTTCCACATTGCTATCTTTGGCCATGTAAGGAATATGCAAAGGTGGAGGTTGTCCAAAAACCACCTCATAAGGAGTAGTATTGATAGAAGAGTGGAAATTGGTGTTTTACCAGTACTCTACTAGAGGTAACCACTTCACCCAATCTTTAGGTTTCTCTCCAGTCATGCATCTCAAATACCCTTCCAAACATTTTTTCACAACATCTGTCTGTCCATCTGTTTGAGGATGGTAGGCAGAGGGCATCTTTAACTGCACATATAACTTTTCAAACAAGGACTTCCAGAACAAGCTCATAAAATTTTTATCACTGTCACTCACAATTGACTTAGGTAACCCATGTAGTTTGTAGATGTTATCAAGAAATAACTGTGCAATTTGAGGAGCATTGTAAGGGTGTGCCAATGGTAAGAAGTGAGCTTGTTTGGATAACCTGTCCACCACCACTAGAATAGAAGTCTTACCTTGTGACATAGGTAAAGAATCTATGAAATCCATGGACACTTCTTGCCAAATTCTCTGAGGGATGGGTAGTGGTTAAAGTAAACCAGGGTATGCAGATAAGTCTGATTTATTCCTTTGACAAATATCACACTTTCTCACCCATTGTTTGACCATTTTTCTTAGACCTTTCCAATAGAAGAATGCAGTGATCCTTTTGGTGGTAGCATGTACTCCTGAGTGCCCCCCTAACAGCAGAATTATGGAAGTGAGCTATCAACTTATTCCTCAAAGTTTTATCATTACCAACTACCCATTTTCCTTTTCTCAATAACTGATCATTTACCTACACATACTTGGTAACAATTAAAGTCTTGTTTTTTAAACCTTCAACTATCTTGTGCAAGTTTTCATCACTGGACCAAGTAGACATCACAGCATCCATAAGCTCATTAGACACACTTCCTGACACCAAGTTGAATAGTTCTGCTTGTTTCTCAATTCTAGACAGTGCATCTGTAACTACATTGTCTTTGCCTTTCTTATACTCAATTTCATAGTCAAAACCTAGTAGCTTGGGTAACCACTTGGACTGAAAAGGAGTTGTAATTCTTTGATCTAACATGAACTTGAGGCTGAAATGGTCAGTTCTGATTTTAAAGTGTCTATCCAATAGATACCCTCTCCACTTTTGCAAAGCCAAAACCACAGCTAACAATTCTTTTTCATAAGTTGACAATGACTGGTGTTTGACTGCAAGTGCCTTGCTCAAGAAAGCTATAGGATGACGATGTTGCTGTAGTACAACACCCACTCCAAAACCTGAAGCATCAGTTTCAATAACAAATTCTTCTTCAAAATTAGGAAGTGCTAAAACAGGAGAACTGATCATTGCTTGTTTGAGGTTTTCAAAGGCTGTTTGGGCTTGGTAACTCCACTGAAAAGCATTCTTTTTAAGCAAAGCAGTTAATGGTTGACTAATCATAGCATACCCTTTGATAAATCTTCTATAATACCCTGTAAGACCAAGGAAGCCCCTTAATTGCTTGACATTTACAGGTACTGGCCAATCTTTCATTGCTTGTATCTTACTTGGATCTGTTGCCACTCCTCTTCCTGAAATTACATGACCCAAATATTCCACATGTCCTGTTCCAAACACACATTTACTCCTTTTTGCATACAAAGTATTCTCCCTCATAACTTGTAACACCATTTTCAAATGATCCATATGCTCTGCAACAGAAGAACTGTATACTAGAATGTCATCAAAGAAGACTAGAGTAAATTTTCTGAGAAAAGGCTTGAACATAGAGTTCATGAGAGCTTGAAACGTGGATGGAGCATTTGTAAGACCAAAAGGCATAACCACAAACTCATAATGGCCTTCATGAGACTTAAAGGCAGTCTTGTACACATCACTTTCATGCATCCTGATTTGATGATACCCAGACCTGAGATCCAACTTAGAAAACACTTGAGCACCTTGCAACTCATCAATAAGCTCTTCTATGACAGGAATTGGAAACTTGTCCTTCATAGTGAACTTGTTCAATTGTCTGTAATCTATGCACATCCTCCAGGACCCATCTTTCTTTTTAACCATGACAATAGGAGAAGAAAAAGGTCTATGACTTGGCCTGATGACCCCTGAATCAAGCAACTCCTTAATCATAGTTTCAATCACATTCTTCTGAGCAGGAGGATATCTATAAGGCTTTACATTCACACTTTCTTCTCTTTCTTTCAAAGGGATTTGGTGATCAAAACTTCTGTGTGGAGGTAGTGTCTTAGGCTCATCAAACACATCTGAGTATTCTTCCAACACAGATTGTAATTCCACATTATGGTTCTTTTCTTGACTGTCATTACACTGCATTAGGCTTAAAGAAGTAGAAATACCAAAGCAACACACAGAATTCAAATAAGGATCCTGATGACTGACATATTTTGACATGACTTTGCCATTCATCCAAGATAATTCAGACTGACTTGTACCCCTGAGTACTACCCTTTTACCTTGAAATAAAAACTCCATTCTCAAATCTTTAAAGTTCCACTTAATAGTGCCCAAGGTGGACAACCACTGGATTCCCAACACCAATTCACAGCCACCCAAAGGTAATAACATGACA
The DNA here is from genome assembly GCA_021014915.2 of Artemisia tridentata subsp. tridentata. NCBI lineage: Eukaryota > Viridiplantae > Streptophyta > Magnoliopsida > Asterales > Asteraceae > Artemisia > Artemisia tridentata. Next base: position 446,911,631 of record CP139507.1, read on the forward strand.
TCAGAGGTAAACAACACTCCTTGTACCTTCCATTGGAAATTCTTAACCATATACTGACTGATTAACCTTGATCCATGATGCGCGTGTGCGTAGTGCTCTAATTTATACCCACGGTATGTCGTTGTGGTTTTAGCAGTATTCAAGTTTTAAATTTATATTTAGCCGACTTATCAATAACACACACACTTTAACGAGCAGTGTACCCGGTCAGTATGAATATAATGGTAAGTAGAGTGTCGATCACTAAGAGTGGAACGTATTATCTGGTTATTCTAATCAGTATTTTAATATCTTAAGTTAGCTATACAACCTAATCTAACGCAAGGGGGTTCAGTCTGAGAGACTGGCACGATTTGGTTATGATTAAATGTAAACTAAACTAATAGGCACGAATCAGCGATTAGCACACACGTACACAGATAAATACTTGAGACAATAAGAAGACCTGTCCTGATAGTTAAGTAGCTTGTCACTTGTTTTATTGCTAGTTTTATATGAAGTGTATGTAATTAATCCTTTCTCGTTGGCTCTAATCTTATCGGCGAGTAAACCCTTAATGATTACTTATGACTATCCTATTTATCCTTTCTTCCTACTTTTCTACAGACGATAGAATGCATAGGTGATAAAATAAATAGGCGAGGACAGAGGCATGGCGACCCGATCAATGCTCAGCTAGACACAGAGGTTATCAATGTACTAATAAAAGTCACCAAAGACATCAACATATAAATTTTAATTAATGGGAAAGCAATATTAAGGGGAGTGCAATCTCTCCGTTGTCACATTACACAAGCCCATCAACCCTGATGAATTAAAGTGTACTAATAGAATAAAACAAAACTACTTAATGAATTGAATACATGCAGGACCTTCTTACAGCTCTTGTATCTTCGTTCAAGGTGTGTCTTGTGCTGCTAACACGTCTGAATTCGTCCTAGGGTTTTGTGGTCTTCGATCTTCTTCTGTATTAGGCTCTCGAAATTCGTCTGGTCTTGGGGTATTTATAGTTTCTGTCTGAGGGCTAGATGCGGCGCATCGAATAAGTAGATGCGGCGCATTGACTTAACTTCGCGTGGGGTCCAAGATTAATATATTCAGGAATATTCGTACACCGCCATAAGATGCGGCGTAACTCCATACTTATATGCGGCGCATGTCCTTTGCCGTCTTGGATAATATCTTGTGAAATCTTGATAGTGATGCGCCGTATGTAATAAGTAAGATGCGGCGTATCTGGAGCAGAATGGTCTTGATCTTGTACGTTTCAGTAGACTCTTAACTTCTTGCTTGTTTTGCTCCATAATTAGTCCAAAATCGCCAAGTTTCACATAGTACTTGTTTTTACCTGAGAATTACAAAAGTAAACATTAACGTATCGATTCTCACAGATAATATAATAAAACAACTCAAATAAATAGGATAAATGATAGTAATAAAATGTACTTGTTTGAGTTCATCAAATATCCCCCCACTTGAACTTTACTTGTCCCCAAGTAAACCTTAGAATTAATCTTATGAAAATGTATCCTAAAAGATGTTAGGATTTATTTTTATATTTAAGCATGTATTCATTTTTGTCATAATCACACAACCAAACACTTAACGAATTAGAAGTAAAATAAAATAATTCGATAAAAGCAAATCTAATCGTTTAACTGTCCAGTCGTGACGAATATTCTATCATAGGCTTGGCAAGTATACGCATCTCCCCTACTAAAGCCAAGGAATAACAAGTCTAAAGCGGTAAAAAGGGTTTGTAGGTTAAGGGTTAATCATTCTTCTTAATCTCTATCGATCTCAAATTCCAGAAAAGGCGACAAAATCACAAATACATGATCGAATCCACGAACACGATACTTGCAATTGCTCAAATCCTTAACTCGAATAGGCTAAAGATAGGACCAAGTAATCTTTACCAATAATATTATATCAAAAAGGGCGACAAAATCATAAATACATAGTCAAATCCACGACTACGATACTTAAGATTGCTCAAATCCCTAATCTCAATAAATCAAAGGTTTGGATAAAGAATAATATAGGGTATGGATAATATTCGGGATATAAATTTATGTAAAATGAAAAATAAACAAAATAGATAAATTAAAATCCTAAGTGTGGTTAATCACTATCCCAACCATCCCATGAATAAGACTCATATCACTGAATAACTCACGCTTTAACACTTGAAACACACGCTTTAGGTAGACACGAATTATACTCAACAAGATCTTAATCAAAGAATAACCTTAGTTGGCGTTCCATAACGTCCAACTCCCATTCAATCCATAAATATAATATACAACAAATAGTGGTGATATCGACCACTTAATACAAAACTTTACTTAAGTTGTTTAAACAAACATCCAACTTTTTCTTTTCTATTTTTTCGATTTTTTTTTTTTTTTTTTTTTTTTTTTTTTTTTTTAAAAAAAAAAAAAAAAAAAAAAAAACTTGAAACATAAACATAGATGTGTAAAATTTCACCACATCACTATAACGATAACTCTGGATAATTTTTCCATACTTTTCATGACTTCAGAAATAACGGTAATAGTGAAAGTAGTAAACACACGAAAAATAAACTCAAAGATATACAATATTTACTTTCACTCCAATTGCATTGTGCAATTTCCCGACCTAACCATAGATAATGAATTATGCACGCGAACACAGGTAATGTAAGGAAACACACTTTGCTTAAAGCAATTAACCAACCACGGATTTTAATCTACAGGGTAGGCTAAGGTGTAAGGGTGTAACGAAACATTATAACAAAGGTGTAAGAAACGAAAGGAATGGCTCTGAGTGTTTTTCTAGAGGTATCTTACTCTAAAAGTGAGAGTAACAAAAGGGTTTATACGGGGGTTAACTAACCAGTGTAGTTAGTTAATAACACATAACATATAAAGGCTATTTGGGTGTAATCCTAGAAATTTACCAATTTAGACTAGTCATTCCAATTATGTAAATAATACTTATTATGGTGGTCTCGAATAGTATACAAGCCAAGTTCTAAAGTTTACAAGTCACCGGCACACTCATAGATTTGTGAATTTTAAAAAGTTCACAATTTTTGAAAATAACGTCATGTGTGCAGCTATGTAATTTAGACTTTAAACACAAACATGCTAAAAATTTTAAATTTTGATATATTAAGCACATTTTAAGCATATTTTGAAAAATTTTAGGACAAGTAAGTGTTCTAATTCTCTAATCCCCCCACTTAAGTTAAATAACGTCCTCGTTGTTTGTAACAAAGATTAAAAACTGGAAAATAAAAGAATTAGAACAGAAAAACTCACCTGAGATTTGCTCGGTATGATCCTCCATTATTTGTATAAGAGCAAAAATCATCTTTCTTGTGGATGAGAACGTTTAATCTTCATAATTGATGTATCCACAGGAAATGCAGGAATCTATAATACCATCAAGACTTTAACGCACCTAAGTTAAGAAGGTTGAAACTTGCATAATACATTAGTAGTTAGAAAAAATAAAACTTAAAAATTAAAATGAAAATCATCAGGTCAGTCGATACGCCGTATCTTATGGAAGAAGATGCGTCGTATCGAGCCTGGAATAAATACAAATCAGAATAGAAGATGCGTCGCATCCTTAACCAGGGATGCGCCGCATTAAAATAAACTGACAAAAAGTTTTAATGTCAAAAATAAAAATGCAGAAAATAAAGTAAGATATGACCAGTGCAGGAGATGCGTCGCATCTTAGGATTGAGATGCGCCGTATCTTCTGCGGCCTGACTGACTCGACACAGAACAGAATAGTAAAAATTTTCTCCGGGTTGTCTCCCGGTCAGCACTTGTCTTTATTCCAGAGTCTTCAAGTTAGACTCACGTTCAGCTCCTTATTCAGATCTTGTTACGAGCCATCCTTCTTCTTTCATCTGAAAGATGTTCCCGTATAGCTCCGCAACATTTTCTTCCGTACGACTTAATCTAATAAATTTTTTTGTCTTTATCGCAACATATTCTTCATCAGGTCCTAAAGAATATTTGATGATTTTAAATTTTTCAGAAATAATCATGGGTGGCTTATTATAAGGGATCCCAAGTAGTTGACATTTTCTTTTGGTGAATTCTTCATCGTCTTTATCAACAAACTTAAAATAAGGATCCTTATTCAAATAGTCATCAAGTTCATCAATCAATTCTTCTCGCGACTCATCGTTATTAGCATAGGGATCATAATTAACCACGTTAAAGGACTGATAATAATCTTGAATCTCATCCTACTCATTTTTCAATTCCCATTGCAAGCGTCGACTAAGCTTAGTGTAATCATCAAATTGTCCATGCACCCATTCCCAGAAAGTAGTGTCCGATGCTCCCTTAAGTTCTTTTAAGTAGTTGATTCTACCTTTTTCTTGCAAAGCCTCAGATTTACGTGGGCAGTCTTCAACTTTTTCATACCAATCGTCGTCTTCAAAGTATACATCGTTTCCAACCCGTTTCATTCCAATTATACTTCCCCCATTACAGGTTCCATCACTCTTATAATCACAGGTCGGCCATTCACTAAATCCATCTTTGAAGCGGAAAGGTTTACAAGTGTGATTAATATGCTCAAATTCCCATGGCTTATCCCAAACCCATGGTATTTGGTCATTCCATTCGTAGTACCAGGTGTTTTTGAAATCATCATAAGTTTTGAATCCTGGTAGATCTCCAGTTAGTACATCAGCGTCGATTTGAAGAAGGTAATTAAATTCTTTGAATTGTTTACACAAAGGTGTTTCATAATTGAACACATCAATGTCTATGCGGAATAATTCTTCAATGCCTTCCTCGATCATTGAATTGTCATCTGACGATCCATTGTTGCTTTCTACTTCCTCATCTTCACCTCTTATCCAATATACCCATAACACATCTTTAGTAGCTCGGTCCATGCTCTTATGGTTATTGAACTTACTAGCCAACCAATTTGAAAAATCAACATTGTTAGGATCGTGGTTAACGTCAAAGCTAGTGTCACCAGTCATGTTCCTTCTGATTTCCATGAACTCATTAAATTGTCCTTTAAAACTTCGTGTCAACCATGAGGTCATAATCCGTCTGGCTTCATTTATAGGAGCAAATTTTGGATCACCATATTTAAGTTCAAGCCACTCTTCTAAAGAGATATCCATCAACCTAACCAACTTTCCATGAAATAGTATCTCCGATTCAGTATACATTCTTTCGTTATCCAGATAGCTCTTATCAAATCCCCAATACTGTTCGGAATAAGGCATATAAGAAGTTTGTATAGGTAGGACTTCATAGATTTTGTTGCTCGATTTGTTGACTGCATTTGCTGAGTTCATGTATTCAATTTGGAATTTCCCATCTTTTTCTTCGATAGTAGTCCAAGTTAATCCTTTAGATTCAATGAGGGGCCATAAGAGTAACAATTCATCTTCAGTATAGCTCATTAGTAAATCATAAGAGAATATCCCATCTTCAATATTGCATAAGCGCTTGAATTCCTTATAATTAGCTTCAAGAGGGGTCTCCCAAGAGAATAATTCGGCATCAATCATGAGCACATTGAAGTTGACATCATCAAAAACTTCCACTACGAATGAATCAGAAAGCAAGAGTTCCTTAGCAAGATATCCGTTCACTGACATGTCTTCCATAGCAAAACCTGTCATCATAGGTAAAATCGTAAGTAGGATTTGTTTGCTAGAAGAGAAATTAATGAATTTAGAAACGAATATAAGAATAAAAATAACTGATATCTGCAGACGATGCGCCGTATCCAAAAAGTTGGATACGCCGTATCTTATAATCGTTAAAATTTAATCAGACTTTATTCAGAAAATAGATACGCCTCTTATAAGTTAGAATGCGCCGTATCAGTTTAATTTATCAAAAATCTATTATACTTATTAAAATTAAATGCGTCGTATTAACAAAATTTAATGCGCCGTATTTTCGTTACGTTTCAAAATACCAGATTTTTGATTCAGAAGATGCGCCGTATCGATAAAAATCGATGCGTCGTATCTGTTTAATAATTCGAAAACTGTTTTTAATTAAAATAATAAATACGCCGTATCTGCTAAAGCAGATGCGTCGTATGGCGTTATCGCTTAGAAAAATTTCTTATTTAAAAACAGATACGCCGTATCTTGGTGAAAGATGCGTCGTATCGAATTAATTAAACGCGTTGTATTTATAAAAAGTAAACGCAATACGCCGTATCTATGAAAATAGATGCGCCGTATCGTTTGAATTAGCTCAGTACAACGATAGCAGTATGCAAGAAAATACAGAAAATAAAAACAAATAATAAAAACAAACCAAAATAAACAAAAATTAAACACACGAAAACAGAAAATATGCAAATAATACAATGAATGCAATTTAACTAATATACAACAGAGTTAGCGGTTAGAATAAAAAAAATTAAAAACCTAATTAAAATACTAATCAAATTAACAGATAATAACAATTCACTCCCCGGCAGCGGCGCCAAAAACTTGATGCGCGTGTGCGTAGTGCTCTAATTTATACCCACGGTATGTCGTTGTGGTTTTAGCAGTATTCAAGTTTTAAATTTATATTTAGCCGACTTATCAATAACACACACACTTTAACGAGCAGTGTACCCGGTCAGTATGAATATAATGGTAAGTAGAGTGTCGATCACTAAGAGTGGAACGTATTATCTAGTTATTCTAATCAGTATTTTAATATCTTAAGTTAGCTATACAACCTAATCTAACGCAAGGGGGTTCAGTCTGAGAGACTGGCACGATTTGGTTATGATTAAATGTAAACTAAACTAATAGGCACGAATCAGCGATTAGCACACACGTACACAGATAAATACTTGAGACAATAAGAAGACCTGTCCTGATAGTTAAGTAGCTTGTCACTTGTTTTATTGCTAGTTTTATATGAAGTGTATGTAATTAATCCTTTCTCGTTGGCTCTAATCTTATCGGCGAGTAAACCCTTAATGATTACTTATGACTATCCTATTTATCCTTTCTTCCTACTTTTCTACAGACGATAGAATGCATAGGCGATAAAATAAATAGGCGAGGACAGAGGCATGGCGACCCGATCAATGCTCAGCTAGACACAGAGGTTATCAACGCACTAATAAAAGTCACCAAAGACATCAACATATAAATTTTAATTAATGGGAAAGCAATATTAAGGGGAGTGCAATCTCTCCGTTGTCACATTACACAAGCCCATCAATCCTGATGAATTAAAGTGTACTAATACAATAAAACAAAACTACTTAATGAATTGAATACATGCAGGACCTTCTTACAGCTCTTGTATCTTCGTTCAAGGTGTGTCTTGTGCTGCTAACACGTCTGAATTCGTCCTAGGGTTTTGTGGTCTTCGATCTTCTTCTGTATTAGGCTCTCGAAATTCGTCTAGTCTTGGGGTATTTATAGTTTCTGTCTGAGGGCTAGATGCGGCGCATCGAATAAGTAGATGCGGCGCATTGACTTAACTTCGCGTGGGGTCCTAGATTAATATATTCAGGAATATTCGTACACCGCCATAAGATGCGGCGTAACTCCATACTTGTATGCGGCGCATGTCCTTTGCCGTCTTGGATAATATCTTGTGAAATCTTGATAGTGATGCGCCGTATGTAATAAGTAAGATGTGGCGTATCTGGAGCAGAATGGTCTTGATCTTGTACGTTTCAGTAGACTCTTAACTTCTTGCTTGTTTTGCTCCATAATTAGTCCAAAATCGCCAAGTTTCACATAGTACTTGTTTTTACCTGAGAATTACAAAAGTAAACATTAACGTATCGATTCTCACAGATAATATAATAAAACAAGTCAAATAAATAGGATAAATGATAGTAATAAAATGTACTTATTTGAGTTCATCAATCCACCAGTTACAGAAACATTCATAGGACAAGTACTTCTAATCTTGCATCCTAGTTTCTTAGCTGTATAAAGGTCCAAAAAATTATGGGTGCTGCCTGAATCCATAAGTATATGTAGCAACTGTTTAAGCACATGACCCTTGATTCTCATAGTGTTATGTGAAGGTATTTCATTCAAAGAATTTAAAGAGATATGTGGAGTATATTGTGAAATATCTTCAGGCAAAACTAAATCATCCATACCTGACTCCTCTTCCTCCAAACATTCCTCAAACACATCTTCCTCCTCATTTCTAACCTCTAAAGTGAACAACTGTCCTTCACATTTGTGGCCAGGGACATATTTTTGATCACAATAGAAGCACTGATTCTTAGCTCTTTTCTCAGCCAACTCTTTTTGACTCAAAAATTTTCTTGGGGCAGTATTCACATTTGCAGGCACTTTGGTGACATACTGAGCATTTGGTGCAGGCAAAGCTAGAGTAGTAGAGGCCCTATTAGGAGTTACTACATTTCTGTTTGCTTGCCAATTAGTATTATTTCTAGGTGAAGGCAAAAGTGGAGTACTTCTTTGTTTTCTAACAGCTTCTTGCAAATTAGCGAAACTAAAAGCATCTACAAGTGTTTTAGGCCTAAACATCCTAACATTCAACTCAATATTAGCAGGCAATCCATCAAGAAACATGCTAATAGTCTGAGATTCAGTAAGATCCACTTGTGTGATTAACTTTTCAAACTTGTTTTGATAATCACTCATGTTGGATTCATACCTGAGTTGTTTCAATTCAGCCATTGGGTCTTCATTCAAGGGACCAAATCTTTTCAAGATGGCTTCTTCATACTCATCCCATCTCACATTATTTCCATGAATCTTCACAAACTGCAAATGCTAAGTCAGTGCCTTATCATACAAGTGAATGGACACAATCTTGACTTTATCTTCTGCATGCACATTATCAACATCAAAGAACTGTTTAACTCTGAACAGCCAGCCTTGAACATCGTCACCATGGAACTTAGGGAACTCTAGCTTGCCCATTCTACTAAATCTACTAGACCCTTCCCCTGTTCCCGTTCTTGATTGTTGAAACTGGTTCATCATTATATCCAATCTTTCATTGAAACTAGTGATGACATTATTTAACTGCTCAGTTATCCACAGCTTCATACTATCATCCCCTTCATTACTTCTTGCACTCACCATTGTATTTTTTGTTTCCACCATTATCCAACCACACTATTACTCATCAACAATGGAATAATGTATGTTGGTCTGTTCTTGATTACTCAACCCATTTGCTGCTGATCAACTTGTTCAAGACTAGAGGATTTAAGCAGCCAATGCGCTAGTCTTGTGATCGTACAAGTGATTGACACTAACCAGGTGTAAAAAGAACAGTGAAATAAGTGGTGGCTGATTTCTTGCCGGAATTTTGTTTTGTTGCCGGAATTAAGCCGGAAAAGAAGACCGAAAAATCAAGAATGTCAGTTTAACACTCTTGCCTGGCTCTTGATACAAATTGAAACACCCAAATTCTATTAATAGAATGAAGAATGTTTCTAGCAATCAACAAGAATTATAAAGGATGATTATAACTCAAAATTGAAAGCAATGATGATTTGTTATAGAAGAATGAATTGTGTTGGTTACAAACAGAGAAATGAGAAATCAAAAACTACATTCTAAATGATTACAAAGGTATTTATAATGAAAGAAATGAATTGTGATTTGGGCGGGAAAATCAGTTAAATGGTTGTTTGGGGTAGTTTGAGCTAGTCACGTTTATGGCACGTGACATAACCATAATGGGAGGATTATTGATCTTAATGAGTCCCACAACATGAGTCATCAGATACAATGACTGTATTGCTACCACCTGTCCAACAAAAACCGCTTCACCCAAACCAGAGTAGATATAGATAATAGATGAAAGTTGGGCTTTGCATGGCGCCATGGCCTAAGTAAAACGGGCCAGCATAACAGGCTAACAATTTAATATTTTTTAATCGGAAGTTTATATTAAACTATTGTGCCGATACCCTGGTTTATATATTTTAATCGGAAGTTTATATTAAACTATTGTGCCGACACCCTGGTTTAGTATATAGTAGTAATGGTAATAGTAATGAGAAAAAGAGGGGTGGTGGAGTGTAGTGGTATCAGTTTTGGGCTAACGGTAGCCCGTTAATAGGCCAAACCTTTTGTTTTTGATAAGAATGAAAAAGAGAGAGGCGGTGTCGTGGTTTTTGATAAGAATGAGAAAAAGAGGGGCGGTGGAGTGTGGTGGTATCAGTTTTGGGCTAACAGTAGCCCGTTAATGGGCCAAACCTTGTCTCAATATTCTATTCCCAAGCTAATATTATATTACAACCGACACATTATGTTTTAGTATAGATATAGAATAGTAAAGTAATAGTAATGAGAAAAAGAGGGGCGGTGGAGTGTGGTGGTATCAGTTTTGGACTAACAGTAGCCCGTTAATGGGCCAAACCTTTTGTTAGGTATTATTAGAATAATATTTATTTCATTGTTGCTGTTAGTATAGTTTGGTTCCTGCTGGCAGTGTTTGTTACTGCTGGTCTTATCGTATTTTTAGTATGTTTGTTAGAGTTATTTTAGGAAGAGATAGTGTATATCTCTTTACACGTTTTCTTAGTTGGGCTGCATTAGGGTTTCTTGTAATATAAAAGAAACATGTGGCTATGAGTTTTGTAATCGATTCCATTGAAACATTATTAGTTAATAAAAGATCCATAGAGGATCAACGTTTTTATAGTTTGTTTTCTTCTTAACTCTTGTGTTTAGATTCCGCCTAAGCATAAGTTTAATTCATAGAGATTCTCTTAGGCTGTTTGTGATAACATAGACAGTCTACCAAGCTCAAAGATCTACAAGAAAGACACGATCCAAAAAGTGGTATCAGAGCCTGGTGAGGATCTCTGACAAAGAAGAAAAAGTTTTCTAAACAATCTCTTAAACCCTTTCACAATGGAAGCCGACAATCCTGAAAATTCTGTCATTAACAATGAGAAACCTGAAACTTCTCAAGTCCAACAACAAATTGTCACAACCACTGTGTCGAACAGTAATGCTAAATTCCCATACCTCAAGAAGGATGAGTATGAAGTCTGGGCTATGAAGATGGAGTACCGGATCATAAACAGTGATCATAACCTATGGAATGTTATCCTTAATGGTAACAGCAAGAAGAAGATTGGGAGAGGTCAGAATGGGAACATCATCATACTTCCACCTGTAACAACAGAGGAGCAGATTGTTGTACAAAGGGAGACCAAGGCAAGAACTCTTTTGCTTCAGGCTCTCCCGGAAGATCACATGGGTAATTTTCATCACCTGGATGATGCTAGGGAAATCTGGCTTGCTGTAAAAGCTAGATTTGGAGGGAATGATGAGTCCAAGAAGATGAGGAAGTCCATGCTCAAGCAGGAATTCCAAGAGTTCAAGATCTCTGAGGCTGAAGGGATTCACAAGGGATATGATCGATTTCACAAGATCCTGAGCCAACTCAACCAGTTGCAGGCTCGACCAGACAATGAAGACTGCAACACCAAGTTTTTGAGGACTTTACCTCCATCCTGGTCTCAAGTTTCCATCACCTTAAAGGCCAGAAGTGGGATCGATTTCATGAGCTTTGATGACCTGTATAATAAGCTCAAGACCCTTGAGATCGACATCAAAGGGTTTTCTTTTTATTCATCTCAAACTCCAACTCATACTGCATTTGTTAGTGCTACCAGCACTAACAAGGTCTCATATGGTGACAACCCAACCCCCTCATCTTCATCTGTTTCCTATTCCCCTGCAACAGCTAGATCACAGTCAAGATCTGACAATGTTGTTGAGGAAGTTCTTCATTCATTTGTTGCTGAAAGTGCTCCACAACAGCAATTTGTCTATGATGATTTTGAACAAATTGATCAATTGGATCTGGAAGAGATGGACATTAAGTGGCAGATGGCTATGCTGGCATTGAAAGTTAACAGGTTTGAGAAGAAGGTAGGGAGGAGAATCAAATTAGATGGAGAGGAGGGAACAAGGTTTGACAGGAGGAAGGTGAAGTGCTATAGATGTAATCAACCAGGTCACTTTGCTAGAGAATGCCCAGATAAGAAGGTGGATGACAAAACAAGGTATTCTGCATTCAAGATTCAAGAATTGGAGTCAGAAGAACCTAAAGCCTTGCTGTCTGTGGATGCTATGCTGGATTGGGAACAACATGAGGTAGCTGATGCAGTTAGAGGAGCTGCAAAGGTCTATGGGATGGTTGCTGGACATGAGACAGAAGGCATGGCAGATGTGGATAATGAAATTGCTTTGATGGGTTACTCATCACAGGTACAAAATTGTCCTTTTGGTTGTCATATTACATATGCTGCACTTAATAAAGAGTATGATGAAATAGAGCCTGAATATAAAGAATTGTTTGTTAAAGTTCAAGCTTATGAAAAGGCTGTTAAAACTTTAGAAAAACAAAAGGCTTGGTACCAATCTAATCAGTTAGCATATGAGGAAAAGATAAGGGTTTTGGAGAGAGACTTAGAGAACACCACTAACTGTCTAAAACATTCTGAGAGAGTAAATGCTAAGGTGGTGTTAGAAAAACAGGAATTACAGATTAAGTTAGATACTGAATTGGCTAGACATAATGCATGGCAAGAATCCGCTAAAAACCTAGTCAAACTAAATAACAACACTCAGTCTGTAAGATGTAAGAGAGGGTTAGGATATGATGTTGGGCCAGATGATATTTATGACCCTAGTGACCCAAGTATATTTGACCCTACCCCTAAGGAGGTAGATTACCAAATTCCTGTTAAGTATGTAAAAGAAGGAGGAATGAATGTTGTTCCTCCACCTATAAGAGGAATTTTTATGCCTACCTCTCCCCACACTAAAACAGACTTTGATGAATCACACATGACCTACGGCAAAAAGTCCATTGACTTGCCTACTTCAGACTGTGAAACTAAAGACTTTGTCTCTTGTTCTAACAGTGACAAATCCTCTCAACCCAAGTCTGATGATTATATCTCATGTGATTCAAGTGATAAGTCTGCCACACACAGGCCTGATGATTTATCCACAAGAGTGGCTGATGATGAATCTATTTCAAAAATAGCTTCTTTTGACACCAGTTCTCTTAATTCTGTTAAAAACAATTCATTTTCAAGTACTGGTTGTGATACTTTTGTTTGTAATAAGAAAAGTCAGGTCAAGAACAAATTCTTTAGAAAGAAATCTTGTTTTGTGTGTGGTAGTTATGCTCATCTTATTAAAGACTGTGATTTTTATGAGAAAAAGATGGGTATGTGTGCTGGACAACAGCAAACTAGGCCTTTGTGGAACAATGTTAAGAATATACCCCCATATGTTCCTCAAGCAGCAAGAATGAACTCTTGTAGAGCTTCTTTTTCTACTGGTAGACCAGTTCCTGCTGGCAAGCCAGTTCCAGCTGGTAATACCAATTCTGCTGGTTGGAGAAGAAATGCTGCTAGACCATTTTACAGACCTACAAGCTCTTACTTTCAAAATGATTATAGGTTTGTTTACTATGACCCAATGTATATGGGGAGTAATAGATGGGAAACTGCTGCTAAGTCTTCAGGAGGTTGGAGACATAATTGCTGGATTTAAGGGGAGGCATAAGCCTAAGGGGAGGCTTATTATTGTATATTTTGTGCTATCTAACATTTTTTTTTTAGTTTGTTTGTGTTCACTAACTAAAATAATGCTGCTGTTGAATTTGTCGCTTCCTATTATTGGTTGCTGCTGTTGAATATTTTTGGTCAATTTAATGGGGCCGATTATTGATCACATGTGTGGCTACAATATTGTTTTGTCATTGGTGGATCCGTGTTTGCTTACTGACCAAAAACGCAAAACAATTTAATATTCGAATACTGTCAAAGTGGATTAGTTCTTCAATCATATCGAAGATTTTAATATTCACGCTTCGAATTGGTTTATTTATTTAATATTCGATTGGTGTTCACGTGGGTCTGTTAAAGCAGATCAGTTTATTTCAAGGATGATTTATTCTGATCAGTGGTGTAAAGTGAATTCTGCTGCTACGCTATTTTTGATTCTACTGCTACGCTTGAACCATTTCTGCTGGTAGTGCTTCAGTTTCTGCTGGCAGTGTTCTCGTTCCTGCTGGTAACACCATTTCTGCTGGCTGCTTCGGTTTCTGCTGCTCTTGATTAAAAAAAAAAAAAAAAAAAAAAAAAATCTTTGTACATTGTATACTAACTTTTGTGCAGGTACAGTGTTGGTTCTTAACCACACATCAAATGGTAATCATCTCACCATGTCTCTCAGACAAGAAAGAGTTGACTCACCATGAGGGTACAGCTCTGGTGTGATCATCAAATATGTTGATAGCTGTAATAGTTTGCTCAAAACTATAGGGTTCTCAACTCACCCATGTTTCATTACTGAGAGTTGAATGGTTTTCAATTCGCCATAGATTTTAATCCTTTTTGGGTTTCCAAAGAATTGGCTAGCCCACATGTATATGGCTTGTGGTAAAGGCAGTGGAAAACCATATTTGGTACTCAATTCACCAAGGTTCAGCTGTAACCAAGAATTGGCTAGTCCTGAGCAAACGGCTACAGGAAAAGACAAGTCAAATCCGTTTATGGCTGTGATGATTTGCCAAAAATCATTAGGGTGTTCCAACACACCGATGATTCGCGTTCTAAGTGTTGGACTGGTTACTAGTTCACCAGGGTGATGCCATGATTCCACCAAAGGACTAGCTAGCCCAAGAGTGAGTAGCTACTTGGTAAAGGCTTATCAAATCTACTCGTGTTGCTGCTGCTGGAGTCAAGTTCTTACAGTCAAAGGTTACTTGTTGCTGTTGATATCGAAGTTGCTACTGGTTACCTTACTATTGCTGCTGCTCAAGTACAATCCTCAAGCTCTGGAAGACAAAGAAACTTGAAGTTAACCAAGTCAACTTCAAGTTTAGGGGAGGATTGTTAGGAATTATTAGAATAATATTTATTTCATTGTTGCTGTTAGTATAGTTTGGTTCCTGCTGGCAGTGTTAGTTCTTGCTGGTCATGGTTCCTGCTGGTAGTGCAGGTTGTTCCTGCTGGCAGTGTTTGTTACTGCTGGTCTTATCGTATTTTTAGTATGTTTGTTAGAGTTATTTTAGGAAGAGATAGTGTATATCTCTTTACACGTTTTCTTAGTTGGGCTGCATTAGGGTTTCTTGTAGTATAAAAGAAACATGTGGCTATGAGTTTGGTAATCGATTCCATTGAAACATTATTAGTTAATAAAAGATCCATAGAGGATCAACGTTTTTATAGTTTGTTTTCTTCTTAACTCTTGTGTTTAGATTCCGCCTAAGCATAAGTTTAATTCATAGAGATTCTCTTAGGCTGTTTGTGATTACATAGACAGTCTACCAAGCTCAAAGATCTATCAGAAAGGCACGATCCAACACCTTTTGTTTTTTATAAGAATGAAAAAGAGAGAGGCGGTGTCGTGGTTTTTGATAAGAATGAGAAAAATAGGGGTGGTTGAGTGTGGTGGTATCAGTTTTGGGCTAAAAGTAGCACGTCAATGCGCCAAACCTTTTCTCAATATTCTATTCCCAAGCTATTATTATATTACAACCAACACACTGTGTTTTAGTATAGATATAGAATATAATGTGAACATTTCTATTTTATAGTAAGCAAATGGAAGCACATGTGTATCCAAAACACACACAAACAAAAAAGCCATGCGATCTAAACTTTTTATATTATAATACACACAGCTATGCCAAATGTATGATTGTTGATGTTACTTTTCGCATTCATATGCATTCCTTAACCGAATATCTAGCAATATTAAAAAAAGCCATGTGTTCTAAACTTTTTATATTATAATACACACAGCTATGCTGAATGTCTGTATGATTGTTGATGTTACTTGTCGCATTCATATGCATTCCTTGACCGAATATCTAGCAAATATTATTGTAATAACCGAGGTTCTCAGGATCGGGATTCTATCCAAGAATGTTTTCGGCTTTGCAAGATCGTGATCGTAGGATTGGATCGGGATCGTAAGATCTTATGAAAATGTATATATTTTTGTATAGGGGTTGTAGTCTTATATTTCTATGTAATATTTCATATGATAAACGAATCTAAATGAATGATAAAAGAAAAAGTTATATGTTCAAGTACCGTAGTAGTAGAATATTAGATATACTGCAATGCTCACTTGCACAAAGTTACTACATATGTGCACCTACTTCTTGTACAATGTTTTTTATTATTGGTTTTTCGTGATAACATTTATATTAATGCAAAAATATAGTGTTCTATTCCTACGTGATTCTGTGACTTTTTTTATTACATTATATAGATTAATGCAAAAAGATTAATGGATTGTATCTGAAAGTGAAACGACATAATTTATAATAGAGGGCAACACAATGTTTTTTTTTCTTGATAATCAAATAAATTAAATTAAGATATTTTGATAATATTACTGAAATTTTTTATGAACAAAATTGGGTCAAGTATCTAGATGGTTTACTTCAAAAACAAGCTTCTGATATGTTACAAAGCACGAAATCATTTTTCATAATAAACCCAAAAAGACACATCTAAACTATTTTTAATAGTCCATAAAAGCATAATTATTTGATACTCATTAATCTTGAAAAAGACAATCAATTAACTACATCAAAATAATAGCTTTCATGAAGAATTCTTAGTCATTGGGCTTTAAGACATAGACTTATGCATATTAAGTTAATATTGCCAAAAAAAAAAAAGGATAAATAAATAAATAAATAATAAAAAAAAGGCGATCCTACGATCTTACGATCCGATCCTACGATCCTACGTGCAATCCTACGATCCTGATACGATCCTACTTGAATTACAATCTTGTTAAGATCTTTGTCGTTTTTTGTGTGTATGATCGTAGGATCGTACGACCCTTCGATCAGGATCGTGATTTTGAAAACTGTTGTAATAAGTAGTTACATGGCTTGTTTGAATGACCCGACTAGCTTTATCAATATCGTTGAAAAAGTTAATGATTAAATCACAATTATACATTTTAGTTTAATAAAATAACAAAGTTATGATTTTTATTGCAAATATTACGTTCATTTGTTATTTTATTTTTAAGATATGTTTGAGAACTTTTGAAGCAATGAGGAGCAAAGTGTTGATTATTCAAGAGGTTATAGAAAATTAAAAAGAATATTTAAAGAAGACTAGAAGGGTACCTGCGCGTTACAGCGGTGGATACCATGTGATTAAAGTCGAAGCATCAACAAAATAACAATGACGAGCTGATTAACCTTCGAAAAGAAAAAAGAAAATGATCCTTGTACTTCGGCCCTATTAATCCGTTTTTACCGGTTTCGACGGTCCTCTCAGGTTCTTTTTCGGATGGCTATTATTGGCTAGCCGAACCGTTTGTGACTCCGATTCCGGTTGAACCCGTTGGTCCGATCCGGTTTTTAAAACGATATGTACCATCAACTTGTTTCATATAAATTGTATGAAACTTTGTGTGTTTTATTAGTTTGTATAATATATATAATAGCATTTATTAGGTATTTATAGGAGGGTTGTTATAAGTCTACAAATTTAAGACACTTAATTTTTCAGATATAACTTCATTTTTCATTATTAGTAAATGTATTGCTTAAAAATGTAAGTCTTTCATTTTAAGAATGTCCCAAATATATTATAAAGTAGTATATATTAGTAGAAGATTATTTAAAAATCAAATCAAGAATAAAAAGCCCATGATTTAACAGAGTGTGCAAAAGCCGCCCAAGTAAAAGAAAACCCGAGCCACTTAACGGTAGCAATTAATATCAACGGCTGCTGGCTTGCGAGGTGGATTTTTTTATTTATTATTATTATTTTTTTTTAAAGTTATGTAGATTAGTGAGTAGCTAGGACCTAACATAGGTCACATCCCTCATGTGCGCCAAAAGCACATCTCTTCTGCAACGGTCAGCATTAATGGGTATTTAAGCAGCAACCCGACGTTCAAGACCCTATCTGTCGTTTTTGGGAGATGATTTGCACACTCCTCAAATTGATTGGTACACTCTAATTACAAGCTTATGATATGTTACAAAGCACGAAATCATTTTTCATAACAAACCCAAAAAGACATATCTAAACTATTTCTAAATAGTCCATAAAAGCATAATTATTTGACACTCATTAATCTTGCAAAAAGACAATCAATTAACAACATCAAAATAATAGCTTTCATGAAAAATTCTTAGTCATCGGGCTTTAAGACATGGACTTATGCATAATAAGTTAATATAGCAAAAAAAAAAAAATAATAAATAAATAAATAAATAAATAAATAAAAAATAATAAAAAAAGGCGATCCTACGATCTTACGTTCCGATCCTACGATCCTACATGCGATCCTACGATCCTGATACGATCCTACTTGATTTACGATCTTGTTAAGACATGGACTTATGCATAATAAGTTAATATAGTAAAAGTGATGTGAGTGTATAATATCAAGACACTCTAAATTAGAATGTGTCAATCAATTAAATGATTGTGCAAATCACCCTTATAGTTTTTTTATTGCTTTGCAACTACATTCGATTTGTAAAAGTCAACGGTTTGGCTATAAACTTTCAATTGTAGGTAATGAACTTTGAAATATACCATTATCACCATCAAAACTTTAAAATTTTCCACATATGTGTAATATACTTTTATCTCGGTCCATCATACAAGTAAAGTATTTTTATCTCGGTCCGTTATATTGGTAATTGGTATGTGTTAATGGGCCAAACCTTTTCTCAATATTCTATTCCCAAGCTAATATTATATTACAACTGACACATTGTGTTTTAGTATAGATATAGAATATAATGTGAACGTTTCTTATTTTATAGTAAGCAAATGGAAGCACATGTTGTTACACCCTGTGCCCGTTTAGACCAAAAATTTTAAACTTTACGCGGAAACGACCCAAATTTATGGACATCCTATTACTCTTTTGACCATTTATAAAAATTCATAGACATTTAGATCTTGAAACTATTTTTAAATGAAACTAGACTCAATTACCTTCAAAAAGACGGGTGGCACGACCCGTGACGACGTACGGTTTAAAAGATATGATTTTACGAAAATCGCCAAAACCTGAAAACCATCCCCAACCGCCGGTTGGATGCCCCAACCGGCGGTTGGCCTCCTCAGAAGAATCCAACCGCCACGGTTGGAGTTCCAACCTGCGGTTGGCCGTCTCAGAGAAGGCCAACCGCCGCGGTTGGAGTTCCAACCGGCGGTTGGCCTTCTTAGAAGAGTCCAGTCGCCGCGGTTGGGACTTCAACCGGCGGCTGGTGACCTGCAGATTTTAAGAAACTTTTTTGTTTGACCTTTTTCCGCGATATGCCGCTTATACCACTTCCATATTACATCAAACTTGACCAAAACCATTAACTCAACATACCAAACTTGTTCCATCATCATTTAACCCATATACACTTCAAAATGGATGAAAAAGGCTATGTGCCAAACACCCCAATAACGTTGATTACAACCATAACTATATACCATAACGACTTCATAACACTTACACTTTTTTAACCCAAGACCTAAACATGAACAAAAGACCTTGAATGACGACAAGACCATTAAATAGCAAAACGACCATATGGATTAAAGTATACCAACACACGAAGGGACACTTCGGGGGCTTCCAACTTCAACGCGCTTGGTCCAAAAGGTTATGGTCTTTTAGTTACCTTCTAACAACGCTACCCTTCCTTTCAAAGCTACCAACTAGGCTAAGTCCTTACCTTTACTTCCTCCACTTGTACCTACAAAACCATCATTAACTACAACCGTAGGCAAAACGCTTAGTAAGTATATAGAGCATAACTATCAATACATTTATGAGATTGGTGATTAACACCAATCTTAACATTACCATGGAGCATAACAACATATCATTACTCACCTTAATCAAGCAAGTAATTATATAACATTTTTATAACAAGCATTGGATCCAAGCTATCTATCATTAACAAGCTCCATAACAAAACACATTAACACATCATAGCATTAGCATAAACATCATTAAACAAGTTATACAATATACTTACCTTAATCCCTAATAGCTCCCTACTTGGACTTGATGTTGCTCTACAATTGCTTCATATCACAAGGTTAACTTCATCAATTCACAACCTTTATCCACAATACTCAAATCCCACCTCATGAACCCTAATTTCTACATTTGAGGAAAATACTTACTTGATGAGGAGATTACAATTAAGGTGCCTCTAATGCTTCTTGATCACTTCTTGATAGCTAAAATGAGTTAAGTAAAGATTTCTAGTCTTCCCTCTTTTTTCTTGCTATATGTCGACCCACCTAGAACACCCTCAAGATTTCCAGATTTTTCTAAAGAGTTGGCTATTTAATCATGTGTGGAATTAACTTTGGTCACTTGGCAATTGTAGTCCCTCTAAGTCTCATTTCACTTATTTAACCCACAACACTTATTATTCATTAAATATATGCACTAAAGTTTATGCTTATAATTATCTCTTATACTACAAGGCATAATACGTTACCTTTCCGGGGTTCGGGTGTAATAATTGTTGGGAATGCTTCTAGCACTAAAATGTGACAACATATTTGGGATTACATTAGCTATATTGTAAGGCACAAACACAAGGACTAGAACCGTCATTTATGTAAAGTCTTGTGTAAGTTAGCCTATTTATACCCTCCTAGACTTCACTATGAGGGTGAGCCTTGTTTTGTATTTTTCATCTTTCATTATCTTTAATAAAACCTGGTTTCATCTTTATCTCTCTACACTTTCTCTCTCTAACCTCTACCATGGAGATGATGTATTATCATCATCCCCGACCTCCCGATTCACAATAATATCACCAAAACACGATCCAACAATTGGTATCAAGAGCCATGGTATTAGTTTTGGTTGATTTGTGTGATGTTACCTTGTCAAAATCGTATATTTTTGTGGATCTGGACTGTTTTTTTGATGCTGTTGTATTACTACTGTTTACTGGTCCTATTTTTCTTGTCTAAAAGTATTAACAACAGTATCTTAACATGCTTTATTGTATCAGAAAGTGATTCACTTCAGTTTTATATTTTGGTTTGTTTTTTTGCGACTGTTTTGAATCCATCCCGTGAAGAGTTTAAGGTTTGAATATTGTGGTCAGAAACTGGTCGAATACTGATCAGATTTACTGGTAAACTTGGTTGGAAATTTGGTAAAATGAACTCGCCGGAAAAGTCATCGAAAATTTTGGCCGGAAAAGTCATCGGAAGGTCTTTATCGCAATTGCTTGTAAAGCAAATTGCGAAAAACCCTTTTTTATCGCAATTGTCTTTCCGCAATTGTGGCTTTTCGCAAATGTTGCTTTTCGCAATTGACAGGTCATTGGTCAAACCTTTCGCAATTGACTGGTCAACGGTCAAACCTTTCGCAATTGCCGGTCAACGGTCAAACCTTTCGCAATTAACTGGTCAACGGGACAAACCTTTCGCAAATGTAACAATTATCGAAATTAAAAGAAAAGAAGAATAGATGAAGAGAATACTTGACAAAACAAATACCAAATACTCATTAGACTGTTTTTAGTATTGTACAACACAAGTCACTAAACAAAAGGAAAATAAATCACTAGGACTAATGTACACGAAGTTACGACAGCCACAACCAAAATCCAACCCAACAACAAATCCAGCATCACTATCCTAATCCCATCTCCAACTCCTCACGACAACAATAAATGACCTCAGATTCATTCAACAAATATATAGATCTTTAAAGATCTAGTGTGTTTGAACAATAACTGATCCCTCCCAAACTAGTTATCTTTTATTTCTCTATCACACAAGTCAACCACTTGTGAATGGTCAACCGTAATAAATGATAAAATATAAACAGTCTCAGAACGAATGCTCGTGTATAGTGTGAAACCAGGCAAGTGATCACCCGGATCGTTTCCCAACGAGATGTGAATGGAAAACTGTGAAAAGCTAGGATTAGAGTGACAGATGATTTAGATTGCTTTTGATTTTGCTTTAAACAATTCTAAATAACAAATTAAAACAGATATGCACAATAATATTAAACGCGAATAAATAAACTGAAACGCGTAACGGGACAGCTAAAATGGGACTAAAATTAAAATTTTATAAAATTAAAACCTAAAAATGTAAAATAACTTAAAACTTATTTAAAAATTTAAATTATATTTTTTTACACTTTTTATCTATTTATTATTAATTATTTATTATTTAATTACTTATTAAACTATTTAAATTTATAAAAAATACTAAATGAACAAAGAAAATTCTAAAAGTTTTTCTAAAAATATTATAAGATGAAAAGAAGCTAATAAAATTATAAAAATGAAAATTACTTAATTAAAATTTAAAAAGATAAATTCTATTAAATAGAAGCTATCACTATATTTCTGTTTTTGGTTTTTTTAAGGTCTAAAAATAAAATTATATTTTTCCTAGATTAAAAATGACAAAATAAAATTATGAAAATTAGATTTATATTTTTCTGATTATTATTCTATTTATTATGATTTAATTACTATTATAAACTAATTAAAAAGATTAAAAATATCAAAACTATTCAGAAAATTATGAAAATTTACAGATAAATCTAAAATATTATTAAAAAGCTAGGAAAAATAAAATGAAAAGTTTAATAAGCCTGGAGAGCTGATTTGGGCAGATAAGCAATAAGCAAATAAGCCAAAAATAAGCTAAAAAGCTCAAAACTCAACCAAATATTCAGGACAAGCTTTGTACACTATAATAAGCTTAAAACAACTTGAAAACACAAATAAGCACTAGAAATTAACAAGATAAGCACCTAAGCAGCAGTAAAACTCAATCAGAAATCTCAGAAATGGCCCCAACTTGCAGGGTGATTTAAGCAGTTAAATAAGCTACTGAGATTCCAACTAATGGGGGCAAAAGTAAGATAGAACTACTGGGTATGCAAAAACACCAAAAGCCCTATCACAATTTGACCAATTGATGTCCAATTAAGCTAAAGATCAGCAGCATCAGCTGCTTGTTTGACTGAGTTGTGCAAGCTTGCACAGAAATGTGCACAAGTGTGCAGGGTTATGGACTTAGCTAAATGGACTAAATGAACTTCAAAAATGCCAAGTTAAGGGTCAAAACAAGCTTGTTGCTAATTTTGGCTTGTTTGAGCTTTTTGAGGGACTGAAACTCCCACAGTGGGTACAAAAGTGCTAAAACTAGTGATATTGCTGATAGAAACTTCCAAAGAGCTGCTAAGGACTTAAATAAGCTTATAAAAACTTGGGCTTGTGGTCAATAAACAGTACTTGTGGTGTTTGGCTAGTGACAGTGACTGAACCAAACAGTCCTTTTGTGGGACTGTTTTGGTAATTAGGACTGAAAATGGATGTTCTAAGCTAAGAGATGAATTCCCATTGTACTAGTATTATGTTAAGCTTAAGAAAGTGACTTTGTGACTGAATATTAGAGTATTTATAATAAACTAGCTTATGGCTTCTATTTTTGGCTTTTATTGGTTATTTAAGTGGAAATGAAAAACAAGCAGTTTAAACTTAAGAACTTGAATGAAAAGTGATTAAGAACTATTGATAAGCAATAATTTATAAAGACAAGCTAGTGTAAGCTTATAGAACAGTAATATGAAAATTAAGCTAATGATGAAAATTCAAGCTTACAATCGAATTGTACTTTGAAACAAGGAACCAAGACCAGAAACAACCTATAGGCTTCCCATGAAGCCACTAACCCATAAGCTTCCAATATTTGAGCTTGTGAACATCCAGAGTAGCTTATTTGACTGGTTTGACTTTCGTTGACTGTTTCTTCCAACTTGAATTTTATAGCTACTTATCACTATATAGGCTTACCAAAAGCTATTATTGGCTTATATAAGCTTATAGAAACAACTAAGAGGCTGTTTCAATTACTACTTATGGTGATTCGAATTACTATTTTATAACAGGTACTTTGAAACTTTGAATTACTAGTGAACTGGATTTAATACTCACAAAACAAGAACATTGGACTTCGAATTACTTTTATTAATCACTTGATAACTTGAGATTACAAAGATAGCTACTGGAATTGAAAAACGATTATGCTACTAGTTAACTACTTGCCAAAATTGGCTTACAAGCTATTCTATATATACATAATTTAAGTGGGATAACCCTTTGTCGACATCATGATCATATCCCCACCATTCAATTGCTCTCAATTTATCTCAAACGTCCACTTGTAATTTTGGCGGGAAATCAGGAAAGTGGTTGTTTCTTCTGATTTAGCTAGTGGGAGTGGGAGAGAAGCATTTAATGCTTTTGGCAATGTTAGGTAACGTGTAGGAGGAGGGGGGATGAGGTGGTGAGTGGTTTTGGTGAGCTGGGGGGTGACTGGATGGTTTTGGCGGGTTGGGTGGTTTAGGAAGAAGGGTCAAACCATGGTTTGACTGAGTTGTTAAACTCAGTGTTGGGGTTGGGCTTATTTTAATTGGGCTTGGGCAAATTACTGGGTTGGGTAAATGGGATAAGGGTTGGGTTGTATTTAGTGATTGGGTTAATGATTAGTTTGGATCCGGATTTGGTAGTTTAAATAAGCATAGGGACCAAACTTGTAATTTATGCATAGTTGAGGGGCTGAGTTGTAATTCTCCCAAAGTACCTTCAAGGGACTAAACCTGCCATAAAACAATTACACAAGGACCAAAGTTGTATTTTTTTTGCATTTTATAAACTTTAGGGACCTAATATGTAAATTTGGATTTTAGAGGGACTTGTTTTGTAAATCCCCAAAAGCTATCAATAAAGTTCCAAATTGTAAGTTCATGCATAGTACTAGGGTATTTTGTGAAATTTCAAGTTTTATAATACCCAGGGACCATTTTTGCCAATTTTGATATTTGAGGGGCAAAAGTTGCCAAGTTTTAGAAAACTTTTATCCAGGGATCATTTGTTAACAAGTTTGACTTCCCAAGGACTTAAGTTGACTTTTCTTCCTTTTTAAACTTTCAGGGACTAGTTTTGACAATTTGTGAAACTCCAGGGACTGAAAATGACAATTGTGTAAACTTTGTGTGTTTTTCACTTGTTTTTCAATCTTTTGTACCTGAATCACATAAAAACACATTTTCATGATATTTGTACCATTTTGTGAGTCATTTGTGTGTTTTTGGTCGTTTTGTGGGTTTAATCAATACTAAATATATGTGTATTTAGACACATATCAAATCCCCCACACTAAACAATTGCTAGTCCCTAGCAATCTTTTATTAAAAACTTAATGGATTTCAAAGACTCTTTACCAAAAGCCATTACTTCTGGAGTAGCCAAATGTTTCAGTATGTGATACTTTGGTACAATGATAACCAAATGATTTTGAGCAAACCATCAGCTGTCAACGGTTTTGATTTGTCTTTACCAGAAGCCGTTTGCTTCTGGACTAGCCAACTCTTAGATAAATTATCAATATTATCTTTGGTGAGCTGATTACCAATCATGGATTTTCTACTGCCTTAACCACAAGCCATAACCTTGCGGGCTAGCCAACTCTTCACTTATAAGGATATGGTGAGTCGAAAACCATACAATTTTCGGCAAATTGCAAGCCATCAACGGATTTGATATATCTTTACCAAGAGCCGTTTTCTCTCGGATTAGCCAATCCTTATGTGGGTTAGACATGGCGGACTGATAACCATTTATTGCGTTCTATGTGAGAGAAAAAAAATTTTAAAATTTTGGCCAAAATGGGGGTACTAGATGGTACATTTGATCAAATTCGCAAGAATTCCCCCCACACTTAGAACTGAATATTGCCCTCAATATTCAAAGAACCGGTTGTTAAACCAACACTTAGAACGTAAAAGGGAAATATTGAATAGCCATTATTTTATATACATACACATACACAAATTTTATTTTTATTTTTTTTTATTATTTTTTTTTTTTAATTGAACTTGTACATATATACAAAATGTGGGGAATCACCCCCACACTAGGGTGAGACATGGGTGAAAACCCATATTTTTGCTACTGTTTTTATTAACCGAGTCGCTAGCTTGACTCGACCCCGAATTGAGTTGATTCCTCCCGAACAGTCAGGTTTATCACACAAGCTAACCGCTTGTGAACGGTCAACCGTAACAAAGGGTTCCTGAACAGCCCGGGAGAAAAAGAAATTTAAAAGTCTATGGGGAAGTAAGTGGAAGAAACCATCTCGATCGGACTTTCATTCAAGATGCTTGGATAAACAATTGAGCATAAGAAAGTTCCACACCGATGAGATAAATCCGGCATTTAAACCAATGTTAGATGGACAATGCCGGGATCAAAAGTAATATCCTCACTCCCGAATGAGTGAAAGATAGGGGAAATCACCGGGTAGGTGAAGGGAAGAAGAGAGATCTGAACAGCAATTAAGATAAGAACTTCCTCCTCAAGAATTGCATTTTCAAGTGGAGGAGGCAAGTCCTTAATCTTGATCTCCGGAAATTTATCAGTTTCCTCATTATGAAGTTGTTTTGGTGGAAGAGGGGAAGATGAATCTTCGTTTAACAAATTTTCTAGAAAAAGGATATCCCCCTCAGGATCAAGATAGTTATCATCAACCTCATGCGGAGGTGAACTATCTACAGCGAGAAAAGCATCGACTTCATCCCAAAAGGGATCACTTCCCTCAACCGAAGTGAGAGAAGGGGAAGAGTCGGCTATGATATGTTGAGAAGATGTGGTGGGATCCCCACTCACAGAATTATGAAAATAACCAAGATTTTCTTGAGAGTATTCCTTTGAAGTAATGTCAATGACATCGATTCGGTTAACCGAAGCAGAATCAAAACTTGAGGAGTACCTCGACGTTTGATCATGGTTAAAGGTAACAGCTTCGTTATCCACACGCAAGGTAATCTCATGTTTAAATACATCAATCAGAGCATGGCCCGTTTTTAGGAATCCTCTTCCAAGAATTAGAGGAACCTTTTGATCTGCGTCGAAGTCAACAACCACAAAGTCAGCTGGAAAATGGAACTTTCCTATTTTCACAAATACATCTTCGGCAATGCCGCAGGGATGAGTTATGGTTCGATCTGCAAGCTCAAGAGTCATGCAGGTAGGAGTAAGAGCCGGAAGAGAAAGTTTCTTCCATACTGAATGAGGCATCAGGTTGATGCTTGCACCTAGATCTGCTAAGGCATAACATTCAACCATTCCCGGAAACACACAAGGTAATAGAAACTTTCCAGGATCTCCAAGCTTCTCCGGAAGCTTTTTCAAGATAACCGCTGAGCAGTTCTCATTTACTGGAGTTTTAGCCATTTCAATCAGTTTTTCCTTGTTGCTTAACAAGTGTTTGATTGTTGATGCAAATTTGGGCATCATGATGATAGCATCCGCAAAACTGATGTCAAAATGTAATTCTTTAAAGATTTGAAAGAATTTGTCCATTTGTTGACTAGCCTTCTCACGGAGCTTTTGTTCATTTAAGCGCGATGGGTAAGGAATATAAGGTTTGGATTTTTGGGCAATGACTTCAGGAGTCTCTACAGATTCAAAGACAACTCCTGGTTTGGATTTCTTTTTAGGGACAATCGGAGGATGGACATGTGTTGTACTTTGTGGGCTTGGAATTGGCACTTTGTCCGTTGTATCCTCCGTCTCTTTTTCCATTTCAAATAACGGAGGAGGAATAGGGCCAGCTGGCCCCTCATAAGCAGCACCACTCCGAGTGGTGATAGCTTTGACGAAAGTGGTATCTTCGTCGTCATCACTGTCATCAAGTACACTGACAGGAACAGCATTGAGCATTTCGGAATAATATCTGGCTGACCTTTGCTCACTAAGTTTGGTTGACAAACTTTTAACCGTAAATCGTGAAAGAGTAGGATCGATTCTAGACGGCTGAGGAGCAATTGTGGGTGTAGATTTTTGGATGACAGAAGGTTGGATGACCGAAGGTTGGACGTATTTAGTACTTCCATTGTTAGTGGGAAGTACCGGGTCCTTTATCACCATGAATTCAACATGAGATTTACCACTACGTGTACTGACAGCTTTGTGTTCACCCCTTGGGTTGACAACAGTGTTACTTGGGAGACCTCTCGAGGTAGAAGGTATATCAGTTAAAGACTTTTTGATCTGGTTTAATTGAGCAATCAATAACTGGTTTGTCTCATATTGTGTCTTATTTGTTTCCTCTTGAGTTTTCATGAATTGCTTAAGCAACTCATCTGAGGACGTCTGATTTCAGTTTGAACCTTGGTTTTGATTAAAATTTGGACCACGGTTTTGGTTAAAATTACCCTGATTCTGACCTCGGTTTTGATTGAAATTTTGAGAATTGTTGAAATTTTGTCCCTGATTTTGAACAAAGCGATTTTGATTATTCTGATTTGGCACGGGTGGAAAACCAGGTGGGACCATAGCATTCGGTGCTCGGTACTGAGTCTCAGCATGCGGACGGTATTGATTTTGGTTTACTGCAGCTACGGGAGCTGGGTAAAGAGAAGCATCGGTTGCTTGACAATCATAATACGCATGTGGGCCACCACAAGTTTCACACACTTTGTTTATTGCTTTAATTTGTTCTGGTTTGTGAATTTCACTCTTCAGTTCTTTCATTTCCTTCATCATACAACGCATTGAGTCCGTTAAAAGGCTAACTCTGAGGAGTTACCGGATGACGAGGCAGGAGTGACAGGAACATTCACTTTGTTTCGAGAAATAGGAACTTTTGATTTATTTTCACAAATTTCAACCACCTCTCTAGGTCGACGATTCAAGATATTGCCACCAGCGGCTGCGTTAAGTGCATCTTGATCGTTTTGGGTTAACCCATTATAAAACGTATTTATCTGTTGTAACTCCGTAAAATCGTGATGTGGGCATTTTCTTAGGAGATCTTTAAATCTCTCCCATGCCACTCCGAAATTTTCATCGAAACTTTGACGAAAACCAGCAATTTCATTTTTTAAGTTAGTCGTCTTTGATGGAGGGAAGAAATAATTGACAAACTTCTGCACTAGATCTTCCCAAGTTTCAATGGATCGAGGGGGTTCTTTATCCAGCCAAATTCGGGCTGCCCCCTCAAGTGAGAATGGAAATAGCATCAATTTGATCGCTGTTTGCGGCACATTTTTGTAATTGATTGTAGAGGTCAGTTTGTTGAACCAACGAATGTGTGCATAAGGATCCTCTCGTTCAAACCCGTGGAATTGGTTGGTAGAAACGAGCTGAATCAAATGTGTTTTCAGTTCAAAATGATCGGAATCGATGGCTGGTAAAACGATGGCATCTCCGTAACCCTCGGTGGGTGCACGGAGCATTTCCGCCATTGTGCGATTGTCTGCCATATTATCAGTGGGAACAGTACGAATCTCGGGTTCGACTATTTGGGCAGCACGTCTACGATTACGTCTTCTCAAAATATTTACGAGTTCACGTAAAGGGCTTGATGACGTGGAAGAACGAGTGCGCATGCACTAAGTAAAATATTCCAATTAAAACAAGAAAGAAGCAAAACACAAGTGAACTTAAACCAATAATCAACAAGCGTACGGTAGCTCTCTAAAAGATAAACGCACAGAGTGGCGGAGAAGCAAAGGTGGGCAATTAAGCTCCTTAAAAACCCGCTTCTTTCAGTCCGACAATTTAATGTCAGACTATCCTTAAACCTCCGTTATAGTTTGTTTATCAATCAAAGGTGAGCCGATATTCGCAAGTGATACAAAGGCAAGTTTTATATCTTTGGTTTGGGAACTTATTATGGCCGTACCCCCAGTTAGGTAGTACTCTGTCTTGGTTCTCGATGGTAAATTTTATTATTATTATTTATTAAACAAAGAAAAAGGAAATTATTTTTGGTGTTTTAATTTTTTATATGATAATAATAATATATATAGAAAAGAAAAGAAAAATATTTTTGTATTTTATATTGTTTTTGGGAAATAGGAACTTCTGATAGAAGGATCTCGAATCACTAATCGCTAAAATTCTTCACAATAGTCGCAGCACACCTCCCCGGCAGCGGCGCCAAAATTTGATCCGTCCCAAACTAGTTATCTTTTATTTCTCTATCACACAAGTCAACCACTTGTGAATGGTCAACCGTAATAAATGATAAAATATAAACAGTCTCAGAACGAATGCTCGTGTGTAGTGTGAAACCAGGCAAGTGATCACCCGGATCGTTTCCCAACGAGATGTGAATGGAAAACTGTGAAAAGCTAGGATTAGAGTGACAGATGATTTAGATTGCTTTTGATTTTGCTTTAAACAATTCTAAATAACAAATTAAAACAGATATGCACAATAATATTAAACGCGAATAAATAAACTGAAACGCGTAACGGGACAGCTAAAATGGGACTAAAATTAAAATTTTATAAAATTAAAACCTAAAAATGTAAAATAACTTAAAACTTATTTAAAAATTTAAATTATATTTTTTTACACTTTTTATCTATTTATTATTAATTATTTATTATTTAATTACTTATTAAACTATTTAAATTTATAAAAAAATACTAAATGAACAAAGAAAATTCTAAAACTTTTTCTAAAAATATTATAAGATGAAAAGAAGCTAAGAAAATTATAAAAATGAAAATTAATTAATTAAAATTTAAAAAGATAAATACTATTAAATAGAAGCTATCACTATATTTCTGTTTTTGGTTTTCTTAAGGTCTAAAAATAAAATTATATTTTTCCTAGATTAAAAATGATAAAATAAAATTATGAAAATTAGATTTATATTTTTCTGATTATTATTCTATTTATTATGATTTAATTACTATTATAAACTAATTAAAAAGATTAAAAATATCAAAACTATTCAGAAAATTATAAAAATTTACAGATAAATCTAAAATATTATTAAAAAGCTAGGAAAAATAAAATGAAAAGTTTAATAAGCCTGGAGAGCTGATTTGGGCAGATAAGCAATAAGCAAATAAGCCAAAAATAAGCTAAAAAGCTCAAAACTCAACCAAATATTCAGGACAAGCTTTGTACACTATAATAAGCTTAAAACAACTTGAAAACACAAATAAGCACTAGAAATTAACAAGATAAGCACCTAAGCAGCAGTAAAACTCAATCAGAAATCTCAGAAATGGCCCCAACTTGCAGGGTGATTTAAGCAGTTAAATAAGCTACTGAGATTCCAACTAATGGGGGCAAAAGTAAGATAGAACTACTGGGTATGCAAAAACACCAAAAGCCCTATCACAATTTGACCAATTGATGTCCAATTAAGCTAAAGATCAGCAGCATCAGCTGCTTGTTTGACTGAGTTGTGCAGGCTTGCACAGAAATGTGCACAAGTGTGCACAAGTGTGCAGGGTTATGGACTTAGCTAAATGGACTAAATGAACTTCAAAAATGCCAAGTTAAGGGTCAAAACAAGCTTGTTGCTAATTTTGGCTTGTTTGAGCTTTTTGAGGGACTGAAACTCCCACAGTGGGTACAAAAGTGCTAAAACTAGTGATATTGCTGATAGAAACTTCCAAAGAGCTGCTAAGGACTTAAATAAGCTTATACAAACTTGGGCTTGTGGTCAATAAACAGTACTTGTGGTGTTTGGCTAGTGACAGTGACTGAACCAAACAGTCCTTTTGTGGGACTGTTTTGGTAATTAGGACTGAAAATGGATGTTCTAAGCTAAGAGATGAATTCCCATTGTACTAGTATTATGTTAAGCTTAAGAAAGTGACTTTGTGACTGAATATTAGAGTATTTATAATAAACTAGCTTATGGCTTCTATTTTTGGCTTTTATTGGTTATTTAAGTGGAAATGAAAAACAAGTAGTTTAAACTTAAGAACTTGAATGAAAAGTGATTAAGAACTATTGATAAGCAATAATTTATAAAGACAAGCTAGTGTAAGCTTATAGAACAGTAATATGAAAATTAAGCTAATGATGAAAATTCAAGCTTACAATCGAATTGTACATTGAAACAAGGAACCAAGACCAGAAACAACCTATAGGCTTCCCATGAAGCCACTAACCCATAAGCTTCCAATATTTGAGTTTGTGAACATCCAGAGTAGCTTATTTGACTGGTTTGACTTTCGTTGACTGTTTCTTCCAACTTGAATTTTATAGCTACTTGTCACTATATAGGCTTACCAAAAGATATTATTAGCTTATATAAGCTTATAGAAACAACTAAGAGGCTGTTTCAATTACTACTTATGGTGATTCGAATTACTATTTTATAACAGGTACTTTGAAACTTTGAATTACTAGTGAACTGGATTTAATACTCACAAAACAAGAACATTGGACTTCGAATTACTTTTATTAATCACTTGATAACTTGAGATTACAAAGATAGCTACTGGAATTGAAAAACGATTATGCTACTAGTTAACTACTTGCCAAAATTGGCTTACAAGCTATTCTATATATACATAATTTAAGTGGGATAACCCTTTGTCGACATCATGATCATATCCCCACCATTCAATTGCTCTCAATTTATCTCAAACGTCCACTTGTAATTTTGGCGGGAAATCAGGAAAGTGGTTGTTTCTTCTAATTTAGCTAGTGGGAGTGGGAGAGAAGCATTTAATGCTTTTGGCAATGTTAGGTAACGTGTAGGAGGAGGGGGGATGAGGTGGTGAGTGGTTTTGGTGAGCTGGGGGGTGACTGGATGGTTTTGGCGGGTTGGGTGGTTTAGGAAGAAGGGTCAAACCATGGTTTGACTGAGTTGTTAAACTCAGTGTTGGGGTTGGGCTTATTTTAATTGGGCTTGGGGAAATAACTGGGTTGGGTAAATGGGATAAGGGTTGGGTTGTATTTAGTGATTGGGTTAATGATTAGTTTGGATCCGGATTTGGTAGTTTAAATAAGCATAGGGACCAAACTTGTAATTTATGCATAGTTGAGGGGCTGAGTTGTAATTCTCCCAAAGTACCTTCAAGGGACTAAACCTGCCATAAAACAATTACACAAGGACCAAAGTTGTATTTTTTTTGCATTTTATAAACTTTAGGGACCTAATATGTAAATTTGGATTTTAGAGGGACTTGTTTTGTAAATCCCCAAAAGCTATCAATAAAGTTCCAAATTGTAAGTTCATGCATAGTACAAGGGTATTTTGTGAAATTTCAAGTTTTATAATACCCAGGGACCATTTTTGCCAATTTTGATATTTGAGGGGTAAAAGTTGCCAAGTTTTAGAAAACTTTCATCCAGGGATCATTTGTTAACAAGTTTGATTTCCCAAGGACTTAAGTTGACTTTTCTTCCTTTTTAAACTTTCAGGGACTAGTTTTGACAATTTGTGAAACTCCAGGGACTGAAAATGACAATTGTGTAAACTTTGTGTGTTTTTCACTTGTTTTTCAATCTTTTGTACCTGAATCACATAAAAACACATTTTCATGATATTTGTACCATTTTGTGAGTCATTTGTGTGTTTTTGGTCGTTTTGTGGGTTTAATCAATACTAAATATATGTGTATTTAGACACATATCAATAACCATCATCGATCTATTTTGAAGCTCTTAGGTTCATTTAAATATCCGAATATAAAAGACAAGAATGATAACATAAACGTTATCCTCTTTTCTTTAATTCATACAATAAACTCAAAACAACAACGAGAACAAAAACATACATAGAACCTACATGTGACCCTTCCAAGGATCATGAAGCCTTAAAACAAGTTATTGATTCGGATTGAGCAATAGGTTAAGGTTTGGCACTGCTTTCGTTTGCGTTTGTGTTGATTGATTTGTGAGATACAATTATGTTGATGAGTTTATTATGATCGGTTGATGGATATGAGATCATTTTGTGTTATGTTTGGCAGCTGAGTGAAAGGAAGAGGAGGAGGGCGGAGAGATTGTGAGTGAGATTAGGGTTTGATAAGTGTGAGATTTATTAGGTTTATTAAGTTATAACTGTGTTAAATTTGGATCGGATTTTTTTTGTCAAAGGCCTGATCCCTTTTTTTCCAGTTGGGCCGATTATCTCACATCCAACAAGTTGGGCTATGGGATGAATGGCATATTGCTTGGGCTTGAATATTTTTGTATCTGAAAATTGCATAAATTGGGTTTAATACATTATATGCATTTTTAGTATAATAATTTGGCAAAAGTGTAGTATTTTGGTTATTAAAATTTTTCACGGGGATACTTTTTGACAAGATCGGGATAAACCATTATCAAAGTTCACTTAACCAAGTAACGAAGGCTAGTTTTTTTTTGGGCATATAACCGCAAGGTGTGACTACGGCGTTAATTCATTATTATTTATTTGAGGTTGAAGTGGAATTTCACGGGTGCATGTACTTAGTATCTTGAAGATATCGGGGTTGGTTGGATGCATGATTCTTCGAGATCCTTGTTCGAGCTTATAACCGTTAGAATGATTAAGACTTGAGTTATCTAGTTATACCTGATGTAAGGAGTTACGTTGTTGTGCTCACAGAGTATAGCTATCACTTTAAAGGAGTTACATTGTAGTGCTCAAGTGTCACAAAAAGATGTGGATAATTCAAGATGAGTTCATATACAGTTAAGGATGGTTGGATGGGTATATGAAACGACCTATGCTTTAAGGAGTTACGTTGTAGTGCTCAGTATAGGTTCTTAGTCAGACAATAGTGCAAGTTTAAGTCACAAGTTTGGGTTATTTTACTTCAGTCTCAAGTTCGTCATAGTGGATTTTCTCCATCAGTGGTCACTACAAAAAGCCGTCAGAATGATAATGGGGTCGGTAAAGAGTATAGAAGAGTAGAGATTTTATCAGCAGTTGATTCTCACGGGCTATTTATGGTACTTCACACATCTTCGACTAATTGGACATACAGGGTTTACGCTGCCTCCGTTTCCATCGTAACCATAGTGTGTATGCTTCCGATTCCGCGAAGACATCGTGGGGGAAGAGAGAGTAGATGTACTTTGACTTTTCTTGCATTTTTTGCGAAAACACTCTTTTTCACTCTTTTTCCAGATGTATCTGCATTCAGGAGGAAGAAATGTGCACATCGGGGACGCATAACAGATTCACGTGATCGAGCTTACAATTTTAGTACTACCGGAGAGACGTCTGCAGAGATGATCAGTGGTTCAGTTTTGTGATTTTGGTGTAATCGTTTCAACTTTCGCAGGTTGTGAAGTGTGAAGTAGCCCACTTATGTGAGAAGATCTTGCTGATTTCTTGCATGTTACCCCCGAATGGAGTTTCCGCATTGAGCATAATCGTTACTAAGTACTAGTCAGATTTGCTTGGTGTGGTTTACGATGTCATCTACAAATTCCGCTGCGTACTTAAAAACTTCAAAAGTTAGAAGACATGTTAACTACATCAAAGTTTTGAATCTGCTGAAGACGGTTGTCAGTTTGGGGGGAAGCTGATTCAGAAACTTCGCCAAAAGGATTGATGAAGCGAAAAGTGTACCGCTTTTAGGGGGTCATTTAAGCCCTAAATCGTATTTATTTGATCAAATATTTCCCTAAATCGTTCCTTTTGTCATTTTAGGTACTTTGGAGAGGAAATCTGGAAAAGGAAGCATTTTGGACGTTTTTGGAGCATAAAAGTGAAGAAAACGACAAAGTCTCCAAAGCTGCTGGAAAAGTACACTTGACGGCGTCAAGTATTGCTCTTGACGGCGTCATGGCTTGGCAAAAGAGGTGGATATGAAAAATACACATGACGCGCCAGAGAGTTTTACAATGGAAAGTCTGACGGCGTCACCCTTTAAGGTGATCAAGGCCATCACGGTTTAAGTTAAAGAGAGACGGCGTCAAGCACATTTCTGACGGCGTCAACCCTTGATAGGCCAGAGCGGATTTTGGAGGATTAAAAAGGGACGGCGTCAGGAAGACCATCCGGGAACCCTAGCCACGGCGAGGTGACGGCGTCACCTCCTACAACGTGACGCCGTCAGCCACTAAACTCTATATATAGTTTTTCAATTTTTATTCATAGTTTGCAACTTTGTGAGGAGAAACCCTAAGACGAATTTTCTGCCATTTTTAAGGGTTTTATACCCTTGGATCTCCCATGTTTAATTGAAGATAAGTAATCATTTAATCATTCAATATGTCTATGTGTTGTTTGATTATATCTTGTTCTTGTCTTTTAATTAACATGCTAGGCTAGATTTATCTTGTGTTTGCTTAGATCTAATGAAACCTAACTATTGATTATTAGTTGTTGGTGTGTTATTGATTGTATCGGATGATTGTTTATCGATGTTAGGCTTAAGAAAACTGGCTAACCTCCTATACGGTAATTTGCTTGAACGTCTTAAGAAACATGAACCAATGCGTACTAAGGTTTTTATAGTTGTATTTAATGCATGAGCGAATTCTAGTGATCCCATGTTAGGAGCTTCTTAGCCGGCTCGACATAGGAGTGAAGTAGGAGCTTGTAGAGTTGGGGAAGTACGTACGCCACCCCACGATTGGTATTAAGGAATACACCCGTCATCCACGCAATTAATATACACTAATCAGCCGGTAAAAGATAGTTAGGGAGTAAGGAAATTTAAGTAAACACATTTCTCCCCATATAAGTTCCACGACCTTTTCATTTTCAGTTATTTTATTTTATTTGCATTTGTAGTCATTTGGGTTAGTTGACTAGCAACTAATTCCGCCCACTCTTTCAAACCCGAGATTTTACTTGCTTTTAAGGATTGTGATATGTGATGTGATTTGTGTGGGCTCGTGGTGGATTACTGACCTTCCCTTTTCCCTTTCTTACTTTGTACCTTTGTCTATACCTTATGGTATTCCATTGCACTATACCATATATGTTCGTTTCCTTTTGTTTTCGTTTTCGTTTATATATATATCTGTTCACTGGGATTTTTAAGCTCAGCCGCATGTCTTTTCCTGCGGCAGGTTTTAGTTTGGAAGCTGGGTATGAGTGGAGAGTACCTTGGACTTAGAAGACATTGATAGCTATTCTGGATTAGAGTTGATTAGAAGATATTATATTTTTAGAATTTGTATTGGCATTTGTAACCTTGTAATTTTAGTATTTCATTTATAACCTTTGAGATTCTTGTATTACTGTAAATGTATGCATTGTTTTGATCTGATATGAAACCATTTTTGTGATATCTTTACCCTTGTCGGGTTGGGGTGTTACAATTATGGTATCAGAGAACAGGCTGCGATTCGTAATACATTACTCTTGGCCTGTGTAAGTTAGGACAACTAGGTTCTCCCTGTAGGCGCTCCTAAGACAACCTTTGAAAATTTGCTTTAAGGTTTCCCTATAGGAACGTAAGTTTTGACCAGTGAGGAATGGGTAGACTATAAGGCATTTGCTTAAGTATCTTTGCTTCCGCATCACTCTGATTCGTGCCTTGCTTTTGGTTAGATCCTGTTGATATCACTTTTGGAAAGTGAAAGCTTATACTTTGCACCACCTAAGATTCGAACCTGATTAACTCTTGAAGGCATTGAGAATTTCATACTAATTGCCTGACACTTTTTGATCCTCATCTTCAGATTTTGACTCTGATCTCTGATCCTTTCATTAATCATTTTGACGCCTCTTCGGGCATTCTGAGAATCTCCATGGCAATGACGTACTGGATATGTTTTGTTATTTGTCTTTTGCTTTTGATAAGTATCTATGAATCTCCCGACACTATTTGATTTCGTTTCACCCATCTCTGTCCTTACGAGAAGTCTTGTGGTGTTTAACCATGAGTATAAGAATGTTTTCCCTCTCACTTTTGAACGATAAGTTTTGCTATGCTGATCTGCCTTTCTTCGAATAGTTAACTTTGATTTTATTCTAATCAAGGATGTGTTGATTGGTCACTCAAATATTGACAACTACCCTTCTATGCCTCACCTTTAGCGTTTGAAACAATTTTGAACTCCCTACTACGATTACCAATTGTCAAACCCTTTGCTATCACTATGACTCTGGAGACTCGTGTGTTGCTTTCGCGGTTATGAAGTTTTCCTAGAAACCATTTCGTACGCTAATGAATGAATCTTACCTTGAGAGTTATTTGGCACCCTGAGTTTTCTGAATATGATTCATGGCTGAACCACATATGTTTCCATCGGAGCGTGAAGTAGGATTTGACATGAAACCGAGAGATTGTCTAGTCACCAAGCGAAGGTGTCTTTCAGATGTGTCCGGAATCATACCTGTTGAATTGAGCGACCGGGAAGAGCAGCAACCGAAGACCAGGAAGCGAGTTACTTAAGTGTATTTTTTGGGCGTGTTTAGTTTCGTTCGCGATAAAGAAGGATGGTAACTGGAGATATGTATTGATTACAGGAAGCTGAACCGTATTACCGTTAGGAGCCATCATCCACCCTGAAACGACTATGTGTTTGTTTAATTTCAGAGCGCGAAGTTTCCTTCTGATCAATTGATTTTATTCTTGGAATCGCCTTCCATATTCGTAAACGACTGCTATGACGGTTAGTGACGCTAATAGTATTAGCTAAAGCTCTGACTGTTTTGTGAACTTGATAAATGATATTTTCTCGGGAGTACTTGGACAAATGGTCATTGTATGACTTAATGGTACATTCGGAGACGCGGAAAAGCATGAAAATCATTTTTGCACGTTGCTAGAAATTCATCGATCATTTGTGCACTCTGGAAGATGTTTACAACTTATGATACCATTGAGAAATTTCGTGAACCAAGAGAAACAGCTTAGTTTGATTGAGAATGGAGTTTTGGAAAAGCTGAAATAGAAATTACCTCCCCTACCCTTGGGCGGAATAATTTTGGGATAAATCAGGAAGAGACTCGGTGATACTCCATTTCTACACAGAAAGTTTTCATATGCATCAAGACAGCTAGAAATCATATCAGAGAAATTAGTTCAATACCTGACCTGGAGTTGACAACGACGGTGGCTATCCTGAAGAGTGAAGACATTACTTACCAGGAAGGAGTGTTGGCGATGCAGAAGAAGAGATTCTGGTCAAGATGGCGAACTTGGAGCTGATGAAGACATGCAGTCTCACTTCCCTATTCACTTTGGTTGTACTAAGATGAATTGAGAGAGGAAGCAGACTGGATGATGAAGAGATTTAAAGAGCATGCCAGGAATCCACATTACTCCATCACATTCCAAGAAGAACTGCAGGAGGCTCGACGAACCAGACACAAGTTCCCGATTTTGGTTTCACTTCCTGATTGATGGACAGACGAAGACAGATTAACCAGACTTGAAGAGATTGGATGTGTCGAATGAGCGGATTTTGAAACAGACCCTTTATGTTCGGAAGAGTTGATTCTATGAAGGCCGAAGTTATTGGCGACTAACTTTCATTCCTGTTGACCCTCTTAAGTTTCGTTATAAAGTAATAAGATCCTTTAATGATTCAAGTTTCCTAGAAGCATTTCAGTTCCGTGTTCATTTTTCATATGTTCGGTGATGGCTTTGTTTTGAGAGATTTTGGCGAGTTGTGGAAGATATGATGCTTGTGACGGCGTACCTCATTTTTGCTAGGCAATCTGGGATTTTGATACTCTTGCGAATAGTTTTGTATTCTCTCTTGACTATGGCATTTGATTTTGTTGACCTCTGAGACTGTAGAAGTACTAGGTGGATTAAGATAGGTGATTTTGATTACGACTTGAGATAAAGTATGACCATCATGAGGGCATATTTATATGATGCCGGTATTATGACGTCTGGCCAACGTGATAATACTTACATCATATAATGTGCACTTGTTGTGGGCATAGGATATCTTGGGGAGTACCTAAGAAGTTAGAATTTGAAATTCTGTTGGATTATCCGTGATTAGTGAGACTTTAGGTTCATTCTACCTATGCGTATACTCTACCTTCGTTCGTTAAATATCTGGATGAGTTTTGGACTCTCGTTTTGCATTCTGTTGACCTCTGTTATAAATCTTGAATTCTGGTAAAACTCTCTACTGTTGATATAGTTAATTTGATCTGAAATCTTGTTCGTATTTCCATATGAGCTTTCCGGAAGATTCACCTACCCTCCATTTTTGTTGCATGGTCATTTGATCGGAATCAACTTAATTTGTCTCCTTCTGTGGAATTTGAACCCACCTCATGTTGATTTGAGTCATGAGAAACTATTTGGTCTGAAAATCTTTTGGAAGAACCTCCTCGGGCGTGAGAATGTTTGTGATGATCTTTTGCGACTTGCTACGACTTCGTTTTACTTTGCGACTTCAATTTTCGAGGACGAAAATTCCTTTTTAAGAGGGGAAGAGTTGTAAAACCCAGAAACTTAACATAATATGAAATGACTAAAATGCCCCTAAATTTTGAGTTTTAAGAACTTATAAAAAAATTATGAAAGTAACACCATTTGTCTCGTAACCTAAGTATCTAACACGCCAACAATTGAATATATGAACGTGATACGAATATTTAAGACTTATTTTATACACAAAATATTAATCCTACATCTAATATGCTAGGCGAAATTTTGTGAACTTATGCACCTATGATATTCCTAATTTTCGGCCCATATTTACTAAATAAGAATTCATGTAACTTGGTTGGTCCTAGCCCACATTAAACCCATCCATCCCTTGTTTTTGGCCCATCAAAACAATCGGTATTTATTTATTTTTGATAGAACCGATCCTCAAAATAAAACAACCAAAAGAAACCCTAACTCTCAAAAAGATCAGCCTCTTTTTTTTCTTTGCTGCTGCTGTCGACCCAAGTATATCACAAAAGAAGCCCTTGAATCTTGTTCTCATTCTAAGGTAACCATGTAACACAATCTAATCTTGATCTATATGAATTCGTGAAACCAAAATTAATCAAAACATGTGTTTTTGCTCTTGTTTTGCTGCTGTACGAACCAAGAAGGAGAAAAAGGAGGATTTGGTGATTCGTGTATTCGTGTTCTTGTGTTCTTTGTCGTATCTACGAGGGTATTGTATCATCTTTGTTCAATCCTTGTTCATGTCCTTGTGTTCTAGTCGAATTAATGGTCACATAAAATGATACATAAAATCATAATCATAAAACCCTAAATCTAATATGTATAAATCGACCAGGTGTGTGTATGATGAATTTATTGGTTTTGATTATGTTAAGACCTATTATGAATCGACCTAAACATGTTATGGACTCATCTATAATCGTTATGTGTTAAGAACTAAAAATTAGAATGTTAAAACCCTAAATATTTGCATGTAAATATAAAACTGCTACTGATCCAGGAAAAAGGTCCAACTAAATCGAATGTAACTAAATGATGTGAACGTGTTTTTGGGTGTTTTCAAAGTCTAAAACTAAGTTTAATGAAATAGCTTGGAAATCTACTTTTTGATTTTTGGAAAATTAAGTGTCTAATCGAATTCGTATGTCTGGAAAATTAGCCCGTGTTTATGATTTTTAATTTTCAAACCGTGTCGAGTTAGAAGGTATCCTTTGAACTGAGTCATATTATATATGTCTAATAATAACTGGAATTTTTATAGATTTTTATAAATTTATCTGAAGGGGTAAAAAGGTATAAACTTGTCGGGTGTTTCATCAGATACGATTCTGGAGCATGTTATAGAAATGGATTTTTCATTCATACCTATACAACTTAATAAAATCTGGAAAAATTACATAAAATACTTAAGACATTTTGGAACGTGTGTGAATTTTTATAGATTTTATTTCGAAGTATTAATATGATTCATAAATTATTGGAAACGTGTTAAATTCGTATGTGTAAAAGACTGATACGGGTTAAAAAGATTAAAATGGTGTTATGTGTTTATTTTCTAAACTAAAGAGGTCTAAAGTGTTATTCTTTTAAATTAAGGGACCTAACTTATGAAAAACCTGTAACTTTATAGTAATTACATTTTACACCCTAACTTCATAAGAATTGCATACTAATCCCTAAACTCGTTATAACCACATAATAAACCCTAAACTTATGAAAACTACTTATGAACCCTAAACTTACGTAAATGACATTATGTGTAACACCCCGACCCGAAAAGGGTAGAGATGTCACATTAATGGTGACATATCAGAAGCATACACAAGCATACATCTTCAATAATACAACGGAATACAAAGGTTTCAAGAAATTACAAGGACATACAAATTTACAAGGAATAAATACTAAGTCTGAAATATAAAACCTTCTAGTCATCTCCAAAACGAAATATCTATCACAGTGTAGTCTTCTAAGTCCAATGGTACTCTCCACTCATACCCAGCTTCCTACTAAAAACCTGCCGCAGGAAAGGAAATGCGGCTGAGCTACGAGAGCTCAGTGAACAGATATAACGGTAAAAAGCAGTAATAAAGAATAATGAAC
The DNA here is from genome assembly GCA_021014915.2 of Artemisia tridentata subsp. tridentata. Taxonomy (NCBI): domain Eukaryota; kingdom Viridiplantae; phylum Streptophyta; class Magnoliopsida; order Asterales; family Asteraceae; genus Artemisia; species Artemisia tridentata. The sequence goes on from CP139507.1 coordinate 446,953,875, forward strand.
AGTAAATGAAATACGAATCAATGAGAGTTATGGCATAAGAAAAGGTAACAGTAATGAGAAGTACAAGGGTATAGGTGTAGGAAACAGTATTCCTCTACGAGCCCAGTAACAGTAATAGTAATAGTATCATCATGTAGCCATATAGAGGGGAGACCTCTCATTAATCAGTAAATATGAGGGGAGTCCTCAAACAGTAAATTGGAGTAGCTAGCTCCCAGTAGTGTGAAAGACGTGTATCGCACACACCATCAGTCACCAGTAATAACAGTAATTAGTAATCCGTAATCAGTAATCAGTACAGTTCTAGGATGCATCCATACGCCCCAGGTGGCTTAAAACCTCCCAACACACCAAATAAAATATAGTCAGGGACGGAACAGGTCATCACTCTCCTGCCCTAGAGTCATGCCATCGGTGCATCAATGACATGGACATGAAACCCTCATGACTAGTTATGGCTCGTAGTCTCAAACTAGGGTCAAGGTCAAGTATCAAGTATCAAGTCATAATCAGGGTGTCATATCGAAAGGTTTAGATTATAAGGTCCATGTCAGATGTTACAGAAATGTATACCATTGGTTCAGAAATCAGATTGGTTACATCAGACTTTATCAGAATCAGAGTTTAATAAATAAATGCCCAAGTCCAGGTTCAAAAACAGTATATCAGATCAAGGTTCAAATCAGGGTTCAGAAATTAAGGTTCACAATAAAAAGGTTTACAGGTTCATAGAAAAGATTTAATTCAATAGTTTCATATTAAACTTGTATTTAAAATAATCCTTCAATGACTTTCACAAAATGATGATTTGTAAAACCTTTTTATCGAGAAAGTTATTAAAAAGGAATTTTCATAAAACCGTTAGTACAATTTCATTTAGAATAGGTATAACCTCGTTTTAGGATGGTTTTTCTCAAAACATTTTCAGATATAATTAAGAAAGGTTTTCCCATTTCAATTTCAATATCAAAAGGTCCATATTAGAAGTTCGTATCAGAGGTTCAATATCAGAAGGTCCATTATCAGAAGGTTCAATATCAGAAGGTTCAATATCAGAAGGTTCAATATCAGAAAGTTCAATATCAGAAGATTATAACAAAGGGGATCATAGCAATGGCATAAATACTGAAACTGACAGATCAGGAAAATGAAAGAGATCATGAGAAACCTGTGAGAAGGTTCAGAATATCTGTACCTTATACCGCAAGTGAAAATACACATAGAAATACCAAGATCGGAAACCAACTCCATCTTCAGTGCATCTACACGAATACATGGTCGTCTTACTATTAATATCTTAATTAAATCAGATTTCTCACTTTAGTCGGCTTTCTATTTTTAGTAACTTTCCAAAAATAGCAAGTTTCCGTATTTAGTAACTTTAAGTTATAACATTCCCGTATGCCAATTCGAAGTATTACAGATGATCATATTCATAGTTTAAGGTTCATAATATCTTTTACAAAATTTTAGGGTTCATAAAGTGGTTTTCCATAATTTAGGGTTTATTAGGTAATTATCATAAGTTTAGGGGTTAATATGCAATTCTCATAAATTTAGGGTGTAAAATGTAATTACTATAAAGTTATAGGTGTTCACAAGTTAGGTCCTTTAGTTTTAAAAGAATGACGATTTAAACCCTTTAGTTTTAGAAGATGACACATAACACCATTTAATAACTTATAAACCTTAACAGCCCTTTACACTTACGAATTAAACACGTTTCCAATAATTTATGAATCACGTTAATACCTTGAAATAAAATCTACAAAAATTCACACACGTTCCAAAATGTCTTAAGTATTTTATGTAATTTTTTCAGATTTTATTAAGTTGTATAGGTATGTATTAAAAATCCATTTTCTCAACATGTTCCAAAATCGTATCTGATGGAACACCCGACAAGTTTATACCTTTTTACCCCTTCAGAAAAATTCACAAAAATCTATAAAAATTCCAGCTATTATTAGACATATTGAATATAACTCAGTTCAAAGGGAACCTTCTAACTCGACACGGTTTGAAAATTAAAAATCATAAACCCGGACTAATTTTCCAGACATACAAATCCGATCAGACACATAATTTTCCAAAAATCAAAAAGTAACCTTCCAGGCCTCCAAAAATTAAAATTAAACCTTTTCCCAGGTAGCTATTTCATTGAACTTAGTTTTAGACTCTTAAAACACCCAAAAACACGTTCACATCATTTAGTTACATTCGATTTAAGTTGGGTCTTTTCCTGGATCAGTAGCAGTTTTCACAGATTCATGCATAACTTAGGGTTTTATCATTCTAATTCTTAATTCTTGACACAAGACCATTATAGGTGAGTCCATAACATATTTAGGTTGATTAATAACAGGTCATACATAATCAAATCGAATAATTTCATCACATATACTCCTGGTCCGATTTATACATATTAGGGTTTCATTATTTCATGTAATAACTTTATGATTTCATGAGACATCTTTTATCATCTTATGTATTTTAATGACCATAACATCAAGGAAACAAAACAAGAATCACAAGAAGGATAATACAATACCCTTGAAGCGTGATCAAAACACAAGAACACCACACGATCAAAGCACCAACGATTTCTTTCCTTCTCTTCTTCTCCTTGTGGTGATCGAACAACAAAGACAACAATAGGGTCGATTATGGTTTGTTCAAGAACACGAGTGGATAGTAAAACAGGTGGATATGATTAACTTAAGACAAGAACACAATCAAGGCCACCAAAACTCCTTTGGTTGCTTCTGTGGATCGACAAGGAGGGACAAGGAGAGAAGCCGAATATTTTAGAGAGAGAGTAGCTAGGGTTTTTTTTTTTTTTTTTTTTTGGTTTGTTCGGTTTGTAAAAAAAAAGAAAGACCGAATGTTTTTATTTGCACAAAATAGGAATGGATCAATGTTATTTTAGGCTAAATAAATTAATTAAATACATGCTTATCTCTTCTCTTGGACTCATGGGCCGAAATTCTTGAGTGTTAGGCACAATATGGATCGATTGGCCTAAGTTGTGATTGTAGTGATTTTTATTTGTACATTGTAGATATAATGTAATGTTTTATTAGTTAGCTTCAGTCATTAGGTAACTTAGATCATAATCATTTTAGGTTAATTACAATAAATGTTACTTATATGATCTTCATATGTTCTTAAAATTTAAATTGAGGGCATTTTTGTCAATTCATATTATGTGAAGTTTTTGGGTTTTACATTATGAGCCTTAAACTACGAATATGATCATCTTTAATACTTTAAATTAACTTACGGGAATGTTAATAACCAAAGTTATTAAATAAGAAAACTTTCTAAAAATGGAAACTTGCTAAATTTGGAAACCTGCTAAAATTAGGAAGTTACTTAAAATGGAAAGGCAAGCTAAATGAATAATTAAGAACCAATTGTAATTCTCTTCTACTCCTTTAGGTGTGAAGAAGGAGAGGTCTTGATCCGTTTCTGTGCTTTCTATTTGCTTGTTCGTGTTTGCATTCGTAATAAGGTACATATATTCTGCCCTTCTCAGTAAGGTGCCTTCGTTCTCTTGACTTCTTATTTTGATTTGTTTAGGATTTCCCTAAGCCATTGCTATGTTCCTATACACTGTGGTTCGTTGTTGGATTCATTTGACCTTGATATTTGATATGACCCTTTTGCTTTGAGCTTTTATAATGATCCATCTGATATTCGTTCGTTACCTTGTGATATTAGTATTCGAATCATTTGATACTTTGGGGGTTCATTTGATTTTGGTAATGAGATGTGAAAACCTTTTTGATTTTATCATAGAAATGTGTGAGGAAAACTATTTTTAAATGATGTTTATAAATGATGCGATACTACTTTATTTGAGATTTTACTGAGCTTTTGTGAAAACTACTTTTCAAGACTAAGCTTTTGTGAAAGCCGTTATTAAAGGTTATTGTTATGAAAATCAATTGATAAAGATTACTTTAAACGAACCATTTGATTATGAACCTCCGATGATGAACCCTTTGCTATGAACCTTTGATATTTGGACTTTGACTATGATTCGACGACTTAGACTGTTTGAACCTTCGCTTTGATTTGAACCTTTGACCTTTGACCCTTCAGTTTGATACCCGAGCCAAATGTGTTTCCTAGCCATGAAGGTAACATGGCCATGTCTTTGATGCACCATTAGCATGACTCGCGTGTGGTCGAGTGATTTGCCACACCATCCCCATTGTGATTGTGATATGCGCGCTTTATATTATTATGGCCAATGTGATTTGTGTGGGGGGCGCATGGATGCATCCTAGGTACGTATTTGTGATGTGATATGTGATATATGTGGTGACTGATGATGGGTGCAATCCACGTCTTTCACAAAATGTGGTAGCTGATCACTCCAATTTGATACATGAGGACACCCCTCATATTATCTGGTTACTTGAGAGGTATCCCCTCTAGATTGCTACAGTATTGTGATATGTGATGTGATTTGTGTGGGCTCGTGGTGGATTACTGACCTTCCCTTTTCCCTTTCTTACTTTGTACCTTTGTCTATACCTTATGGTATTCCATTGCACTATACCATATATGTTCGTTTCCTTTTGTTTTCATTTTCGTTTATATATATATCTGTTCACTGGGCTTTTTAAGCTCAGCCGCATTTCTTTTCCTGCGGCAGGTTTTAGTTTGGAAGCTGGGTATGAGTGGAGAGTACCTTGGACTTAGAAGACCTTGATAGCTATTCTGGATTAGAGTTGATTAGAAGATATTATATTTTTAGAATTTGTATTCGCATTTGTAACCTTGTAATTTCAGTATTTCATTTATAACCTTTGAGATTCTTGTATTACTGTAAATGTATGCTTTGTTTTGATCTGATATGAAACCATTTTTGTGATATCTTTACCCTTGTCGGGTTGGGGTGTTACACTCCAAATCTCTTGGTCCTAACGGATTCATGTCAACCATAGACAACATGCTCAAGTCTTTCTAAACAATAGAAAAAGCATAAGTGCGCTCAAAAATGATTTTTGATCTGGTAGCCAAATATCTCAGCATACCGCTAAATCCCAAAGTGAGGTTAGATGACACATTAGGACCACTAAGCCAAACAGTTCCGGATCCTTAAAAGGACGTTAAACATAACAAAATGGTCAATTTTAAAGTTGACTATTTGGTCAAAACTAAATAAATTCAAAGGGTCAACGGATATACCTTCCATGCTTCTAAAGCAAAGATCTATGAACAGACTGCGTTGGATGAGCAGTCAAAACCAAATCAACAGTCTGATTCTTGAGTGCGTCAAACACCTCTTCAGGGGACTTATTAAGCTGATGCACAAGCTTCTTCAAAGTCTCCTCGATATCAGATTTAGTCGTTGCATTAGCTTCATCAGCAAAGTCACCCTTCTTCAACTTGATCCTGCGACGATACGCAATCTGAACCTCTTCTGCCAGATTGGCCAAGTTAAGCATGTGAGAGAAAGCTTTAGCAATGATGATCGAATCCCCAAGATCTAAACTTGTCAAAACACTTCCAAGCTCCTCGAACTTCTTAGGGTCACGCTTGCTAATGGGACATAAAACCTGAAGCACAAGAAATGGTTAATCTAGAACCATCTTTATTAGCTTCAGTCCTCAGCTTTAGAGCCTTTGGGTGAACTTTAAACCATTTTGACCATTCTGGCCAAGTCTTTATGTTCCTCATTTAATTGTTATCAGTAATATACTGATATAAAACCCAAAGTGCAACCTATTTTACATTAGGAGCTCTAAATGTTGTCAAATCTACAGACAGTTAGTTAGGAAAGTATGACAAAAGTCCTTCTAATTCTCTTTAACTCCCCATTTTTTGTTTATGAGTGCAGCTCTGTGCTGCATTCCTTCCCAACTAAAGCATCACAATAATTTGTTGTTTACTGTGTGTAACACCCTAAACTCGGAATTAAAGGATTCCCAATGCCCCAACCCCCAAACCCAAACTTCTCAGTTCTATCAATGTGAGACTATGATAGTGATCTGAGAATTGTCATGACAAAAGGTGATGTGTAAAAAGTTAGTACATGACTATTGATACTTAAATTGCTTAATTTCAAAATCATTTCTCATAGCATTCTTGAACCTACACAATTAAACACCCTAAAAATCTTAATAACCCGCACCTTATTATATCAATAAACTCAATGAGACATTTTATCAAAACATTTAAACGATATGTTATCAATCCGATATTAGTGACATCCTATATGTATGGCGGATATATACTATATAACAATACAAATTTATCCCAATCCCAAACCTAAACTATGTTACCTAAAGCCACATATTTATTAAATATCCACATATAATATACATATAATGCAAGAGCTAAAAAAACTATAAATATGATAGATAAGATAATCAGAAGAAATTGACATTTAACAGTTTCAACACCCAAATTAGATTAATGAAAAGGATCTACATATAATATACCTAGACTTCTTCAACCTTGAAGGATTTCAAGCAATGCTGAATGACATGATGACCATTGGTGTTTTTGACTATCAAAGACCGCCGATCTGTGGTTGTGAGGAGTTCAATCAACTTCTGCTTGACATGTATATCCTGTTATGTCATCTGCTGCTGGTGTGAAAAAAGTTATTGCTGTTGTTGCATCAATTAGTAGTACAAACAGAAACTCATCAGTACAAATGATCTTTAACTCTCTACTGGCAGTACTAAAAAAAACCGAGCAGTAAAAATGATCTTTAACTCTCTACTGGCAGTACTAAAAAAAACCGAGCAGTAAAAATAAAGAACAGAATGTAAAATTCGAGAATTAAGATTACCTTGGTTCAAATCGAGATTTAAGATTATCTTTATTATGTCAAATTAAAAATAAATAATTAATTGTTAAAAATAAATAAATAATCAAAACCGAGATCAAAATAAATTGTTAAGATTACCTTGGTTCAAAAGTTGTGGATGCATGCTTTATAATAGCAAATAAGATTATTGGCAACATGATAATGAGATTTGAGCCTAGCTGCTGGTGAATTTGTTTGGGTCTTTTTTGTTCCGGATTTCAGTTTTAGGTTTTGTGTGTGTTTTTGTGCCGGATTTGTGTTTTTGTGGTAGGATTATAGAAAAATATACATATATTCTGGATAATAATAATAATTTAATTATATGCCTAATCTATTCCTTATATAGCTTAACAATATCAATAATTTAAGCATGAGTTACTTAGTTTGTATTGTAAATCACAAAAACTGGCTTGGTCTAGTGGTTGAAGCATTTGTATGTGGATTAAATGACCAAGGTTCGATTCTTACAAATGTCAAATGTCAAATTTTTAATTAATCCGAATTTTAATTGCCTAAATTAATGCTTAGGTGGACTTAATGTGATGTGGTGGCCTTTTACGTGGACTTAATTACGATGACGTGGACTTAATTGGTGATGATGTGGCTTTATCTAGTCATGTTTATCCTGTTATATACATATTATAGATTATGCATTTTGCGACGACAAGCACTAAGCATGGAAGTTCCGTCGCACGTATTTTCACCATACACTTTTACCATAAGCCATCACCAAAGAGTCTTATATGATAAACTATTTTGAAATGTACCTTACCACACAGCAAGCAAGAAATACACGAGCACTGGACATACGTAAACTTTTCAATTGAGTTAAAACATTTAAAACACGAATATGACACTAAGACTTACCATACTGATCTAGGTCGCGTGTCAGAGCGGTTGCACTGTGTTGTTGTTGATTAGCAGATTGCTATTGTTATTAAGGTGAGTTTATAGCCCCATTATTATACGTATTGCTTTTATAAACCTTGGGGTGAGAAACATGCAAAACTGTTTTCATGGACCAAATTGAACTTTGTTTTTATACACATTTGTATGCCGATAACTTAAGTTTGCTGAATCCCATTGCGCCCACTATCATCAACCATCAATTCCTGCTGAGAAGAGCGTATGATATAAATAGATCTATTGGGGGTGACTCCCCCGTTCGGTTGGCCCGACAGGTCAACACGAACGTATACCATGTCGAAATTTGCCGAGTGTCTGGGGATTAACACTCGCGGGCACCCTTTATTTGCTATGCCAGCTTGGCATATTGTTTGTCTAGTTTCGGTTGGATGAGCTTAGTGTTTGCATACCGAATTACTGTGATTGCTGAATTATTTGCTATGGTCCATATGTGCTTATTTACTTTAAACCTATGAACTCACCTGCGTTAGCTGACTTTTAGCATGTTTTCTCAGGTATTTGAGAATGTGTTTACTAGAGGCAGGGCATGGCAATGGTCATAAGTTTGTTGGAAATGTTTTTGCTTATGCGTTGAACTCTGAATTTGGGACCGATTTGTTAAATGGGCTTCATTTTATTTGAATTGAACTTGATGTTTGACAATTTAACTTTAGAAATGTAAACTATTTCAAAACGGATTTTTAATCCGTTCTCTATATCTTTATGTTATCATTATCGATTTAGTAGCTTCCGCAAATCCTGATTTTGGAGGTGTTACAACATATCAGCCTTTAAGAGACGCGACAATATCACGAACCACTTATGACAAAAAATTTTCCAAAGTGCGTAGAATCAACACTTAAGAGCACATATAAGCATTTAAATGACATATAAAAGTTTAAACAAACAAAAACGTATATCCATAAATTCACTAATAGCATAGCATAAAAACCGAAATCCATGTAAAATCATCAATATACTAAACAAACGGTAGTACTTACGACCACATATCACTGTTTAAAAATAGTATAAAATCAACACCAATGAATGAATAACATACATTAATCAAAATTAAAATACATATAATGTAAAACCCGAAATTCCGGTTTCACATTTATTTGATTTTACCCTAAGTATTTGATAATAATTAGAAATAATTAAAACTTTATATTATGTAATAAGTACATATTATTAATAATTTGCCTAATTTAACAAAGTAAATAAAATTTGTGACATTCCTAACTTAGACCTATATGTATCACACGACACAACCTTTGTTTCCTAAAGCTCCATACACGTTTTCCTTTTACAAGTTATAAACGAAAATTACAAGAGATAAGAACAAATAATATTGTGTATATCCTTCAGATAATAAAAGATTCGTGTCCCCCTTATTTCCCTAATTACCACCCGTATTTCCTTGGCTAAACACACGCTTTTTCAATCTCAAATTTTATAACACATAATCGGCTTCCCTCTTTTTCTCTCAACACCGAAACATAACAAGTCCCAAAAATCTGTATTTTACCTCAAAGATTAAAGAAGACGAAAGGTATTGAAACTTGGTGATTCGTAGCAAGATTTTGGAGTGTGTTGTTGATCTATTCGTTGTCCTTGTCCTTCCTTGATTCTCTTTGTTTCGGCCTAATTAAGGTATTCATGAATTCCTCTTTGTCATCATCTTGTGATACGCCACATAAGAGTTTGTTTTGTGTCTTGTTTATATGAGATGTTTTGTGTCGTTTCTATTCAGCCTTTAGTCGACCTAATGCTAAAGCTAAACGAGCCCTGACCGGATCTAAACACACACGAGTTGTGTTGGAAATACTTTGAATATATACTTAACAGCACGCGGAATTTACTATTAAGTACTTAGAAGAATTCTTGTTTGGTGATTGTATAGATGTAACAAGACAATGTTTAACCAAACACTTTGCTTCAATATATTGAACGATTACAATGAAAAACGTGAAGCTCTTAATAATGCATGTACGTATGGGATATATGGATATCTTAAAACCCTAACTGTGGATCTCTTTTTATAGCACAAAGAGTCCTTTACAAGTAAACTATATTCGTATCAATCTATACAAATAAGATATACATCATATCAATTCCATATTTATCTTCATACGGTTTCATCTTAATCTTATAAGCAGTACGAACTTCTCTTATCAACAGTACCAACTGTTGATGTATTCTTCAGCAACTGTTCAATCGTACTAACTTATAAAGAACCGTACCAACTGCTTAATTTAATTCCCAACAATCCTCCCCTAAACTTATGATTTCTGCGTAAATCAGTAAGTTTCTTGAATTAAATTTCAATGTTTATATGATGGGGTGGATTCTTTCAAACACTTTTCTTCAATCTTGAAACACTTGGGAATTTTCTTCACATATCGTACCCTTTTGGTCAACTCCTCAAAAATTACCATAATTAAATTTATTCCTGCAAGGAATTAATTCCTTATACCAACCCAACGAATTAATTCCTAATACCAACCTTGCATTAAATTGCTTTAAATCTCCATTGGTTCTATAAAAAGCCTTGAACATTCAATATTGTCACCATTACACACATCAACCCAAAACAATAACTATCAAGAATAATGAGTTCTTCCAATCCAAACACTGTAGAGATTTCATCAGATTCGTCTTCAGATTCAGGAAGTGATGGATGGAGATCTTACTTTCCACCAAATTATTCTAGTCTGACTATCAGGAATCCAAATCCACAATCTGACAAAGTATCTTCCGATGATCTACCAACGCCTCCTTCTTATGTTGACGATTCATCCTCCTCTGATGATGATGATGAACAATCACAGCCATTATCAGTTGTATTGACAAGAGAGATAGAGAAAGCTGTGGCAGGAATGAGTAAGATACAAGTGCCCAAAAGACATCAACCACTTCCAAGACCTGACAAACAAGTGATGGGGCTTCCTAGTTGGAAAGTGTGGAACTCAATCGATGGCAAAGGAGTTCACAAATCCATGCCAGACTTAAAGGACAAAGGAAAGAGGAAGCTAGAGTAGTGGTTGTGTGTTAGGTTTGTTTAGGTTTGTATGTTAGGTTTGTTTAGGTTTGTGTGTTGGGAGTTGGTTGGTTTGTGTTGTTAGGAGTTGGTTGTTTTGTAAGCTTGGTCGTTGGTTATGTTGGTTTTGAGTCCAGGATTGTAACAAAACTTCTGCTTATGTAATGAATGCACCTCTTTAATGAATAAATTTTATGCACCTGTTTATAATTCATCTCTGACTTCTTAATTCCTCCCCTGAATTACATAATCATCTTTAACAGCAACTGAACAAACTTTTAATTCCTCCCCTGTTTGGAAGAATCTTCACCATCAGATGAACTAGAACATGTGACATCCAAGCTCAGCATCCAATATGACAATTTGTACAAGTTACCATCAATTCAGTTGTTTAGTTTCAAACTGCTCTCAACACTTCCAGATGTGTGACCTTCTGAGAGAGGTGTATCATAGAGCATAAACTCAGTAGGGACCAAGTTTGAACAATCAGTATGAACTGGTGAAGCCAGCAGTACAAACTGTTAACCCCAGCAGTACAAACTGTTAGCAAAAATTTTCAGAGATAAAATCAAGTTGTAATTTTAATGTGGACTTGAAAACATTTTTTTTTTTTTTTTTTTTTGTCCACTTATAGTTTTTAGCAAACTATCAGCTATGAACGGATTTATTATGTCTTTACCAATAGCCGTTTGCTATGGACTAGCCAACTCTTCACACTTAGATTTGGTGAGTTGATAACCAACCAGTTTTTGGTAAACTGTCAACCATAAACGGATTTGAGAAGTCTTTACCAGAAACCGTTTGATCTGGACTAGTTGGTTCTTATGTGGATTAGACATGGTGAAACAATTACCATTTGTTGTGTGACAAGCATGCACACTTGATAGTCCAAACTACCATACCTCCAAAAGCACAATCCAAAGCAAAAAGCTTTTCTTAACCTGAAATGTTAGTCCAAAACCAAAAAAAAAAAAACACACTACACAATATTTTCTTTTAACAGTTATCATAATTGACTAACAAATTCACAAACAAGACTAAAAATTACCAAGCAGTACTAAAAATTACCAAGCAGTACTAACTATACAAATAGCACAACTAGCAGTACAAAAACCAAAAACACTTAGACATTAATCTTTGAAGGATTAAGCATTCCAATACCTGTTACTAAGTACTGAAATCTTCCTACATCAAAACCTTTTGTTAAGAGATCAGCAAAGTTGTCATCAGTATGTATTTTAACAACTTTTATTAATTTCTTTTTAGCACAGTCTCTTATAAAATGATGTCTAATTTCAATATGTTTAGTTTTTGAATGTTGAACTGGATTCTTAATGATACACATTGTACTGCTATTTTCTATATGTCTAATTGTGTTTAAGAAATTGTACCCATAATCAAGCATCTGGTTTTGAATCCAAAGAACTTGAGCATAACAACTTGCTGCTACCACATATTCTGCTTCAGTAGTAGAAGTGGCCACCATAGTCTGCTTCTTACACTGCCAAGAAATTAATCTACAACCCAAGAACTGACAACCACCTGTTGTAGATTTTCTATCCATGCTAGCACCAGCATAATCAGAATCAGAGAATGCCACTAGATCAAGTGCAGACTCTTTAGGATACCATAGCACCAAGTTAGGTTGACCTTTAAGGTATCTGAAGATTCTCTTTACTGCTGTGAGATGAGACACCTTAGGATTTACTTGGAATCTTGCACAAGCACAAACTGAGAACATAATGTCAGGCCTGGATGATGTGAGATACATCAAAGACCCAATCATAGATCTATACATGTGCACATCCACATCTTCACCACTGTGATCCTTTAACAGCAAATGTGTCTCCTTATCAACTGGTGTGCTAACAACCTTGGCATCTGTGAATTGGAATTTCCTCAATATTTCACCAACATATTTATCCTGAGAGATAAATATTCCATCAGGCTTCTGTTGTACTTGAAGCCCAAGAAAGAAAGTAAGCTCACCCATAGAGCTCATATCAAACTGATCTTTCATTAATTTCTCAAACTCTTTGCACATCTCTTTGTTTGTAGAACCAAAGATGATATCATCTACATAAACTTGAACTAGTAGAATATCACCCTTGTTCTTTTTGATAAACAGAGTTTGATCAATTTTACCCCTAATGAACCCATTCTTCAACAAATAAGTAGCAAGAGTCCCATACCAAGCTCTTGGAGCTTGATGCAATCCATAAAGAGATTTAACCACCTTATAAACTTTGTCAGGATGGTCTGGGTCTATGAAACCAGGAGGTTGAGACACATATACCTCCTCATCAATAGTACCATACAAAAAGGCACTCTTCACATCCATTTGATAAACTAGAAAACCCATATAGGAAGCATAAGCAAGAAATAACCTTATTGCTTCAAGTCTAGCAACAGGAGCAAAAACCTCCTCATAATCAATCCCTTCTTCCTGTGTATAGCCTTGAGCAACCAGTCTTGCTTTGTTCTTTATCACAATGCCTCTCTCATCCTTCTTGTTCCTGAATACCCACTTAGTACCAATCACTCTCATTCCCTTTGGTAGATCAACCAGAACCCAAACCTTCTGAATTTTGAATTGAAGCAGTTCTTCTTGCATAGCCTCAACCCAACTTGATTCTTCTAAAGCCTTTAGCACATTCTTGGGTTCTACCTGAGATAGAAAACATACAAACATACACTCATGCTCATCATCATGATGTTTCTCCTCATATACCACACTGAGAAAGCCATGATGATCTGGGTCTTGAATTTGCCTTCTGGTCTTGACTCCAGATTGTACATCTCCTATGACATTGGAAAGAGGATGATTCCTATGTACAATTGTATGGGGAGTAGAAGGAGCTGCATAGTTGATAGGCATATTTTGCAGACCATCTCCAAAGAAATCAAACTCATCAACTTGAGGAGCAGTATGAACTGGTGAATCAAGATGAGGTTGACTTGGTCCAGCAGCATCACTATTTTGCTCAGCAGTAGGAACTTGTGGCTGAGCAGTACTAACTCCATTTGTACTGCTCGTTGGATTTTCAGTTTCTTTACCATTCTGTCCACTGGTTTCAGCAACATCTTTGTTGGGTTTAAATGATACTGCTGCTACTTTGAAGATTCTGTTGCTAAGTGTTTTATTCTGCTGCTCATGGTTCTAATGGAAATATACTAAGCATGATTCTGCTGCTAGGCATAATCATTCTGCTGCTAGTATATTCATTCTGTTGCTGATGATATTTGAAGTATGATGAAATAAGCTAAGTGTCAAACTGCTGCTAGCCTAAGATGATTCTGCTGCTAGAGTTTGATTCTGCTACTTATTGGATATGTATAGTTTGTTTATGGTAAAGATACGATTAGATATTATTCTTGTATAGAAAGTTTTGTAACCGACTAGGACTCCTTATGTGTATAAAAGGAGGATCTAGGGTTAGGGTTAGAAGTCGATTGTCTTAGCATACGTATTGTCTTGTATTCACTTCAAGGTTCGTTGTAACCCTGTTACTTTTGAGTAACCGTATATTAATATATTGAGGTGAAGGTTGAGAGAATTATTGTGTGTTATTCTTCTTAAGATTAATTACTAGTTTCCGCATAGTAATTAATAGATTGTTCATAAGCAGTTTCTATACCGATTGCTTTAGGTTTATATCTAAAGTAATTAACAAGATCGTTAAGCTCAACTGGGATCAACAAGTGGTATCAGAGCTTGTGATCTAGAAACTGATACCGAGAAGAATTTCAAAAAGCTCAGATCTGTTCATCATCAAAAGTAATGGAGTCTGAATCTCATCATATGGTTACTGCATCCAAGGTTCCAATGCTCAAGGTTGGAGAATATGAACTCTGAAAGATGAGGATAGAACAGTACATGAAGATGTGTGATTACACAATGTGGGAAATCATACAAACTGGTGATACTCTTCCTAAGACTGGTGCTGATGGACAAGTATTGCCCATCAAAACCAATGAAGAAAAGGCTTAAAGGAAACTGGAGATTAGAACTCACACTATTCTCTTGATGGGGATACCTAATGAGTACCAATTGGCCTTCAAAAACACCAAGTCTGCCAAGGAGTTATTGGCAGCAATTGAACTCAGGTTTGGTGGGAATGAAGCTACCAAAAAGTCAAGGAAGAATTTGCTAAAGCACGAATTTGAAACTTTCACTGCATCAAGCAATGAAAGTATTGATGGTACTTATGACAGGCTGCAAAAGTTAGTAAGTCAGTTGGCGATTCTAAATGTCCCTATTGCAAAGGAAGATATTAATTTGAAGTTTCTAAGGAGTCTTGCACCAGAATGGAATACTCACACAGTTGTCTGGAGGAACAAGACTGATTTTGATGCTATGAATTTGGATGATTTGTATAACAACTTGAAGGTCTATGAAATTGAGGTAAAGGATTCAATCAGTTCTTCAAGTCCAGACAACCTTGCTTTTATGTCTTTAAATAATAAGACTTCTGGGAATATTCAAGAAACTCATTCTGCTGTTGGTCATACTGGTTCTGCTGCTAGTTCTACAAATAGTGACAACATTAGTGATGCTGCTATTTGTGCCTATTTAGCTGAACTCACAACAAGTACTCCAGTAATGAGTCAGGATCTAGATCAAGTTGATCCTGATGATTTAGAAGAGATGGATTTGCATTGGCAATTTGCAATGTTGACTATGAGGGCAAGAAGATTCTTGAAGAGAACTGGAAGAGAGCTCAAGTTCAGAAGGCAGAACAATGTGGGGTTTGACAAATCAAAGTTTGAATGTTATAACTGCCACAGAAAAGGGCACTTTGCAAGGGATTGCAGAGCACCAAAGCACATCAAGGAAAATCCAAGGCAGATTCCCATTGAAGATGCTAAACCTACTACTGCTATGGTCTCATGTGATGGCTTAGGAGATTTTGACTGGAGTGACCAAGCTGAGGATGGTCCCAACTATGCACTGGTAGCTGATGAAGAACCCAAAGAACAACACTTTGCTCTTATGGGTTACTCCTCCTCTGGATCAGACTCCGAGGTATCAAATGAATCTACATGTTCATTTAAATCTTGTTCAGATACTATAGAGTTACTGGAATCTAGTTATGATGCTTTAAGAGTTGAATTTGATAAACTCAAACTTGATAACATAGGATATCAACATGGTTTAAAATCTTTAGAAAACAAGGTTGAGTTTCTTAATCAAATTGAGGGAGAATATTGATGTGCTGCGTGTGTCGTTGCGGTTTAGCAGTTTTAATGCCTAATCAAGTTTTAAATTTATATTTAGCCGACTTATCAATAACACACACACTTAACGAGCAGTGTACCCGGTCAGTATGAATATAATGGTAAGTAGAGTGTCGATCACTAAGAGTGGAACGTATTATCTAGTTATTCTAATCAGTATTTTAATATATTAAGTTAGCTATACAATCTAATCTAACGCAAAGGGGGTTCAGCCTGAGAGACTGGCACGATTTGGTTACAATTAAATAATAAACTAGACCAATAGGCACAAATCAGCAAGTAGCACACACGTACACAGATAAATACTCGAGACAATAAGAGGGTTGTCCTTATGATAAGTAGTTTGTCACTTGTTTTATTGCTAGTGTTATATGAAGTGTATAGTTCGATGCAACGCACCGAGATTAAGTCCTTTCTCGTTGGTTCTAATCTTAACGGCGAGTAAACCCTTAATGATTACTTATGACTATCCCGTTTATCTTTCTCCTACTTTTCTACAGACCATAGAATACATAGGCATCTAATAAACAGGCGAGGGCAGAGGCATGGCGACCCGATCAACGCTCAGCTAGCCACAGAGGTTATCAATGCACTAATAAAAGTCACCAAAGATACTAACATATAAACTTTAATTGATGAGAAAGCAGTTTTAAGGGAGTGCAACCTTTCCGTTGTCACATTACACAAGCCACCAATCTTGATGAATTAAAGTTTACTAACACAATAAAACAAAACTACTTAATGAATTAAACATATGCAGCACCTTCTTACAGCTCTTGTATCTTTGATTTGGGTGTATCTTGTGCTGCTGCCTTAACTGAATTCGTCCTAGGTTTCTGGTCTTCGGTTATATTATATGTCACTCCGAATTCGTCTGGTCTTGGGGTATTTATAGTTTCTGTCTGAGGGTGAGATGCGGCGCATCTAGTAAGTAGATGCGGCGCATGTACTTAACTTCGCGTGGGGTCCAAGATTATAATATTCAGGAATATTCGTACACCGCCAGAAGATGCGGCGTATCTTCATCTTTGGATGCGGCGCATGTCCTCTTGTATCTTGGATCGTATCTGGTGAGATCTTGATAGTGATGCGGCGCATGTGATAAGTGAGATGCGGCGCATCTGGAGCAGATTTGACTTGATCTTGTCCATTTCAGTAGACTCTTCACTTTATGCATGTTTTGCTCCATAATTAGTCCAAAATCGCCAAGTTTCACCAAATGCTTGTTTTTACCTGAGAATTACAAAAGTAAACGATTAAGTATCAATCCTCATACATAATATAGTAAAACAAGTCAAATTAATAGGATAAATGATAGTAATAAAATGTACTTATTTGAGTTCATCAAATATCCCCCCACTTGAACTTTACTTGTCCCCAAGTAAACCTTAGATTAAAACTTATGAAAATGTATCCTAAAAATGTTAGGATTTATTTTTATATTTAAGCATGTATTCGTCTTTTGTCATAATCACACAACTAAACACTTAACGAATTAGAAGTAGAATAAAATATTTTGATAAAAGCAAATCTAATCGTTTAACTGTCCAGTCGCGACGAATATTCTATCATAAGCTTGGCAAGTATACACATCTCCCCCACTAAAGCTAAGGAATAACAAGTCTAAAGAGGTAAAAAGGGTTTTTAGGCTTAAGGGTTAATTATTCTTAATCACTATCGATCTCAAATTCTAGAAAAGGCGACAAAATCACAAATACATGATCGAATCCACGAACACAATACTTGCAATTGCTCAAATCCTTAACTCGAACAGGCTAAAGATAGGTCCAAACTTTACCAATAATAATATATCAAAAAGGGCGACAAAATCATAAATACATAGCCGAATCCACGACTACGATACTTAAGATTGCTCAAATCCCTAATCTCAATAAATCAAAGGTTTGGTTGGATAAAGAATAATACAGGGTATGGATAATATTTGGGATATAAATTGGTGTAAAATGAAAAATAAACAAAACAAATAAATTAAAATCCTAAGTGTGGTTAATCACTATCCCAACCATCCCATGAATAAGACTCATATCATTGAATAACTCACGCTTTAACACTTGAAACACACGCTTTAGGTAGACACGAATTATACTCAACAAGATCTTAATCAAAGAATAAACCTTAGTTGACGTTCCCATAACTGCCAACTCCCATTCAATCCATAGATATAATATACAACAAATAGTGGTGATATCGACCACTTACATAACTTTACATCGTTGGTTTATCAATCTTCCAACTTTTTTCTTTTTCTTTTTCTTTTCTCATTTTTTTCGTTTTTTTTTTTTTTTTTTTTTTTTACTAAGCATAAACATAGATGTGTAAAATTTCACCACATCACTATAACAATAATTCTGGATAATTTTTCCATACTTTTCATGACTTCAGAAATAACGGTAATAGTGAAAGTAGTAAACACACGAAAAATAAACTCAAAGATATACAATATTTACTTTCACTCCAATTGCATTGTGCAATTTCCCGACCTAACCATAGATAATGAATTACGCACACGAACACAGGTAATGTAAGGAAACACACTTTGCCTATAGCAATTAACCAACCACGGATTCTAATCTACAGGGTAGGCTAAGGTGTAAGGGTGTAACGAAACATTTTAAACATAGGTGTAAGAAATGAAAGGAATGGCTCTGAGTGTTTTTCTAGGGGTATCTTACTCTAAAAATGAGAGTAACAAAAGGGTTTATACGGGGGTTAACTAACCAGTGTAGTTAGCTAATAACACATAACATATAAGGCTTTTTGGGTGTAATCCTAGAAATTTACCAATTTAGACAAGTCATTCCAATTATATAAAATAATACTTATTATGGTGGTCTCGAATAGTATACAAGCCAAGTTCTAAAGTTTACAAGTCACCGGCACACTCATAGATTTGTGAGTTTTGAAAAATCACAATTTTTGAAAATAACGTCATGTGTGCAGCTATGCAACTTAGATCTTAAACAAAAACATGCTAAAAATTTTAAATTTTGATATATTAAGCACATTTTAAGCATATTTTGAAAAGTTTAGGGCAAGTAAATGTTAAGTGTTATAATTCTCCAATCCCCCCACTTAAGTTAAACAACGTCCTCGTTGTTTGTATAAAAGGTTAAAAACTGGAAAATAAAAGAATTAGAACAGAAAAACTCCCATGAGATTTGCTCGGTATGATCCTCCATTAGTAGTAGAGCAAAAATCATCTTTCTTGTGGATTAGAACGTTTAATCTTCATATTTGATGTATCCACAGGAAATGCAGGAATCTATAATACCACCAACACTTTAAAACACACCTATTATTAAGAAAGGTTCAAACTTGCATAATACATTAGTAGTTAGGTAAAAATAAAACATAAAAATAAAAATTAAAATCATCAGGTCAGTCGATGCGCCGTATCTTATGGAAGAAGATACGCCGTATCGAGCCTGGAATAAATACGGATCAGAATAAAAGATGCGCCGCATCCTTAACCAGGGATGCGCCGCATTAAAATAAACTGATAAAAAGTTTTAAATTCGAAAAGTAAAAAATAAAAGCAGAAAAATAAAATAAGATATGACCATTTGCAGGAGATGCGTCGCATCTCAGGATTGAGATGCGCCGTATCCTCGGCGGTCTGACTGACTCGAAACATAAACAGAAAATTAAAAGATAATTCCGGGTTGTCTCCCGGTAAGCACTTTTCTTTATTCCAGAGTCTTCAAGTTAGACTCACGTTCAGCTCTTTAGTATCGATCATTGAAGGAGTCGGAAACATCACGCTCCCTCATTGCCAATTCAGTAATATTGAACACTCCTTGCTCGTCCTTAATTTCCACGCCGTTCTTCTTTAATAACTGTATAAACAAAGTCCTGTCCCTTTCGGGCAGAGATGACAAAATGATAGACGGGAAATTCTTATTATCATATAAGCATAAGTAAGCAAGGTGGGGTGGTAGTTCAATAAACATATCATTATTCAAATACGTTTTCTCAACTATTCTCCTACGTTTGTTAATTACTACGCAATCATACCACTCATCATCGGAATCATTAACAATATCGCGTCTAAGTTCGGTAGGTACATTTAGGTCAATAAATTCCTCAAAGTTCTCATGATTAGGATTAGTTGAGTTGTTTTGAATCAATGTTTCCCCCATAAGCCTAGCTTCAAGATTGAGGTCCATACGCTCTCTTAATCCTAGCATGTAAACACCTCTAATTATGCTTTTAATAGGATCTTGGCACTTATAGACCAGTTTATTATTCCCTACCCTTAATGAGATTTTTCTTTTAAACACATCAATCTTAGCATGGGCAGTAGACAAGAAAGGTCTTCCAAGGATTAAAGGAACCTTAACATCCTCGGGCATATCTAAAATAACAAAGTCTACAGGGAAAATAAACTTCTCAATCTTAATTAGCACATTATTAGCAATCCCTTCAGGTCGTTTTAACCGTTTTATCAGCCAATTCAATAAGTAACTTAGTTGGTGCTAATTTTCCTAGTCCTAGGGTAGTGAATGTCTTAAGAGGCATAACACTAACACTAGCTCCTAAGTCAGCTAACACATTATTGAAAGATATATCATTAATAGAACAAGGTAGAGTAAAACTTCCTGGGTCTTTTTCTTTATGAGGCAAGGCATTTAAATCAGTTGCAGAGCTCCCTTCTTTCATTGTAGCCTTGATCTCCTCTTCAATCTTTATCTTTTCTTTTAGTAGTCTTCTTAAACTGATTGAATAATTAAAGAAAAATCCGGGTCTTGCATCATCATTACCATTCATCGATCTTCTAGGTAAGTTAGGAGTGACTTCTTCAGTGGTGCTTATGGCCTTAACATGATCCCTTGGGTTGGTTTCAGTTGAGCTAGGTAAACTTCCATATCCCCTTTCTTGAAGAACTTTGCTCATTTGACCAATTTGTTGTTCCAGTGCTTTGATCGAAGCTCCTTGATTTCTTGTAGTAGTGTCCGTTGAAGCTCGGATTTCTTTGATCATAGCAGTATTCTCTTCATGTCTTTTAGCATCATCGGCCATAATTTGCTTTAGAGTGTCATCTAAAGTCTGCCTCCTTTGTTGATAAGCGGGATTGAAGTTATTCTTTTGATAGAATCCCGGTGTAGCTTCCCTAAATCTCCCTGAAGGTCGGAATGGTTGTCCAAATTGGGTGTAATATGCTTCTTCAAACGTCTCACTTTCATTCTTGTTCGGGCAGTCTTTAGTGTAGTGAGGTCCTTCGCACTTTTCACATCCAACTTGGGCAGCATACACTCTTTCATCTCGCTTCTTCATCTCTCTACTAATTTTATCCAATTGAGCTTGAATAGCAGCAATCCCGTCAAAATTAGTGCTGCCCTTAGATCTAGTAGAGGTCCCATCGTGCCATTTCTGAGAATGATCAGCAGCTTCTTGGATCGCTTTCCTAGCATTAGTTGCACTCATTTGAGGTACAGCTCCCTTAGCATCCAAAATCTGTCTAGTAGGCACGTCCAATCCTTGATAAAACAATATTATCTCCTGCATAGGGGTTAGATAGTGTTGAGGACATTTTATTAATAAATCTTTAAATCGTTCCCAAGCTTGATAAAGAGTTTCATCAGGCTCTTGCTTGAAACTGTTGATAGCCTCCATTTTTTTAGCAGTCTTAGCAGGTGGACAATATCTCTTCAGGAATTTGCTCTTCAAACCTTCCCATGTAGTGATTATACTAGCAGGTTCATTCCTTAGCCACTTGTTAGCAGCTCCTTTTAGTGAGATTGGAAAGATTCTAAGCATGAGTTGATCGTTAGTGACTCCTTCTGAAGTAAACAAATCTGCAATCTCCAGGACCTTTTCAACATGCTCATTAGCATCCTCATGTTCCGTCCCACTGAAAGCATTCTCTCTGAGCTCTTTGAGAAACTGACCCTTCAACTCAAATTTTGACTTATCATCAAACTTTGGTCTAGCAACTCCTGAAGTGTAATCAGCACGGGTACTGTTCATGTATTCCTCCATGGTAGTGTTTTCGCCCATTGTTTCTGTTTCAACTTCCTCTTTTTCTTCAGAAAAGTAATCAAGCTCGAGTGAACTTGAAAGATCAAAGCTTCTTGTGTTGAAAAGCCTTTTAAGCGAATGTAGGGCTCGTTCAGGATCTTCGAAAGGTTGAACCAAGTTCTTCGTGGAACTCCTGGTCATGCACTTCCTGAAATCAACACAAAACTATCAGTAGGGTATGCTCGAGAAAGTAATATATCATAAAACTAACAACGAAAACGGAATACGAAAATCTAAAGTTACTGATGTCTGCAGACGATGCGCCGTATCCAAACAGTTGGATACGCCGTATCTTATAATCGTTAAAGTTAAATCAGACTTTATTCAGAAAATAGATACGCCGCTTAGAAATTCGAATGCGCCGTATCAATTTTAATTAATCAAAAATCGATATTTATTTAAAATTAAATGCGTCGTATTAACGAAAGTTAATGCGCCGTATTTTCGTTACGTTTCAAAATACAAGATTTTTGATTCAGAAGATGCGCCGTATCGATTAAAATCGATACGCCGTATCTGTTTAATAATTCGAAAACTGTTTTTAATTAAAATAATAGATACGCCGTATCTGCTAAAGCAGATGCGTCGTATCGCGTTAACGTTTAGAAATTTTTTTTATTAAAAACAGATACGCCGTATCTTGGGGAAAAGATGCGTCGTATCGCTTTATCGCTTAGAAAAAATTTTCTTATTAAAAACAGATACGCCGTATCTTGGGGAAAAGATGCGTCGTATCGAATTAATTAAACGCGTTGTATTTTATAAAAATTTGAACGCAATACGCCGTATCTGATAAATCAGATGCGCCGTATCGTTCGATTTAGCTCAGTACAACGATAGCGGAAAACAAAAAATACGAAAAATAAAAATCAAATAAAAACACACAAAAATAAACACAAATAAAAACAAACAAATAACACACAAAAACAGAAAATATGCAAAATAGTACAATGAATGCAAATTAAACTAATACACAACAAAATTAGCGGTTAGATAAAAAAATTAAAACCTAATTAAAATACTAATCAAATTAACAGATAATAACAATTCACTCCCCGGCAACGGCGCCAAAAACTTGATGTGCTGCGTGTGTCGTTGCGGTTTAGCAGTTTTAATGCCTACTCAAGTTTTAAATTTATATTTAGCCGACTTATCAATAACACACACACTTAACGAGCAGTGTACCCGGTCAGTATGAATATAATGGTAAGTAGAGTGTCGATCACTAAGAGTGGAACGTATTATCTCGTTATTCTAATCAGTATTTTAATATATTAAGTTAGCTGTACAACCTATTCTAACGCAAGGGGGGTTCAGCCTGAGAGACTGGCACGATTTTGTTGCTATTAAATAATAAAATAAACCAATAGGCACGAATCAGCAAGTAGCACTGATGCGTGGTTTTGCAACCTTACAACAGGTTTTACCTCTCAAGGGATCTCAAGAGGCTTACAACCCCACCAGGCAGTGTACCTGACCGATGTAGTATAGTGTAGTGGTAAGTACGGGGGATTGATCGTTCTCCACAGGGAATAGTGTTCGTTAGGTGTGAAAGGCTACTCTAATTAGGTCTAAGGGTTGAGGAAGATTCTTTTTTATGTTTTTATAATTTTATGAAAGCAAGTAAAATCTCGGGTTTGAAGGAGTGGGCGGAATTAGTTGCTAGTCAACTAACCCAAATTACTACGAATGCAAATAAAATAAAATAACTGAAAATAAAATGAAAAGTGGTGAGAAACTTATGTGTAGAGAAATGTGTTTACTTAGATTTCCTTACTCCCTAACTATCTTTTACCGGTTAATTAGTGTGTATTAGTCGCGTGGATGACGGGTGTATTCCTTAATACCATTCGTGGGGTGGCGTACTTACTTCCCCAAACTCTACAAGCTCCTACTTCACTCCTATGTCGAGCCGGCTAGGAAGCTCCTAACATGGGATCACTAGAATTCGCTTGTGCATTAAATACAACCATAAAAACCTTTAGTACGCGTTTGGTTCATGTTTCTTAAGACGTTCAAGCAAGTTACCGAATAGGAAGTTAGCCAGTTTTCTTAAGCCTAACATAGATAAACAATCATCCAATACAACTAACAACACACTAACAACCAATAATCAATAGCTAGGTTTCATTAGATCTAAGCAAACACAAGATAAAATTAGCCTAACATGTTAAACAAAAGACAAGCATAAGATAGAATCAAACAACACATAGACATATTGAATGATTAATTGATAACTTATCTTTCAATGAAACATGGAAGATCTCAGGGCAAAAAGCCCTGAAAAAGTAGCTAAAATCGTCTTAGGGTTTTATCCCAAAATTCCACACACTAAGCTCTCTCTAATGACAAAAAATTAGAAAACTATATATAGACTTTGACATCTGACGGCGTCACCTTATGCATTGTGACGCCGTCACCTCGCCGCTTTTAGGGTTCCCGGATGACCATCTTGACGCCGTCCCTCTTTAGCTCTTCAAAAATCCATTCTGGCTTATCAAGGCTTGACGCCGTCGGATCCTGAACGTGACGCCGTCCCCTTATGATTTAAGCCGTGACGCCCTTGATTTAGTTAAAGCGTGACGCCGTCAGAATTCTCATGCAAACTCACTGGCCCGTCATGAGTAAATTTCACATCCAACTTTTCTTGCCAAGGCATGACGCCGTCCCATGTTAATTGTGACGCCGTCAAGAGTAACTTTTAGCCGATTCTTGAGACTTTGCCGTTTTCTTCACTTTTATGCTCCAAAAACGTCCAAAATGCCTCCTTTTCCAGATTTCTCCTCAAAAGTACCTAAAATGACAAAAGGAACGATTTAGGGCAATATTTGATCAAATAAATACGATTTCGGGCTTAAATGACCCCTTAAAAGCGGTACACTTTTCGCCTCATCAAATACCCTTACACTTGAGATTTGCTTGTCCTCAAGCAAATGCGCTTTTATTCCAATCAAAATACAAGTTAGGGGTCATTTAATGCAAACATAAAAGTAATTACAACAAATAATCGTTCCACTTCAATCATAATAAGCACGGAGATTACATACTAGCACCTCACAAGTAGTGTTTAGATACTCACATCTCTCAAGTGTCATCAAAATAAATCTCATAAATGAAAACGGAAAATATCTCTCACTACCTGTCATAGCAAATAGATTACCATAGGCTTGGGAAAGGATCGAAAACCTCCTCCACTAGGCGTAAGCACCTAAGATAAACTATCAAAGAGGGCTTTTAAATGGGTTATAACGTTAGGTGTAGGGAAAAGGAAAACACGGTTTTGTTGGATAAAGGATATTTTACTGGTGGCGAGTTAAAGATCTTGATCAATTACATGTACTATACAATGTTGCTAAGCCAAGACTAGACTCGATCTTAAGCTAATGAAAGAAAATAACAAAACATAAACATAAAATAAACATAAAATAAAACGGGATGGTAGTCCGTATGTTTTTTCTATTTTTCTTTTTCTCATTTTTTTGTATTTTTCTTGATTTTTTCGATTTTTTTTTTTTTTTTTTTTTTTTTTTTTTTTTTTTTTTTTTTTGCATACACTTTTACCCTACCATCCAAAATAATACATCATAGGGGCGTTGCATCCCCTTACACTTGAACTTTTACATAACTTTACAAATACTAATCTAATGACTCGAATTAAGATAATTGAAAAACTTGGAGTACTTTTAAAACATTTAGCACATATGGGGGTAATAAATGATGTTCTTCCCCATTACTCCATTACACTAGTACTTTACCCATGAGTCCCAATCGTCCCAAAACAATATGTACAAGGATATGACTCGACTTAGCAACCATGTAATCAACTAGATAATTAACTTGGGTTTAAATAAATGTTGTCACAATAATGCACTAAAAATGAGTGCATAAAAGGTAGGCTAAGGCGATTTGGGTGTACATTTAAGTGGGGTGTAACAAATTCTTCCTTTAAGTAAAATGCTTAAAGGTCGAAACGAAAAGATAGGCTCTGAAGGGTGTACTAGGGGTATCGTGTACTAAAAATGAGTACAACGCAAAGGGTGTGGGAGAATTACTTGACCAATGTAGCCAACGTAATTATAACAAAAACACAGGTGTAAAACAATGGGTTAATCCTAATGCCTCTTATCATGTAGTAAATCTAACTACACGAATGTAGTCTCACTTGTGGCCTCGGAATGGTCCTAACGCAAGTTCTAGAATCTAAGTGCTACCGGTACACACATCATAGCATAAATGCTTTTCCTACCAATTCTAGGGGCGAACCTCACATATTTGGGGGTGGAAAATTTTTTAGTGGTACGGTTTTTTGTGCTAGTCATATAACTCCTATCCGTGAGACGCTCATTAAGATCAAAGTTTCACTCCTATATGTTGTAAAAAATTTTAAATTTGGCACTAAAGTTACCCTAATCAAGTATTTCTCTCTGTTTTATTACACATCTACCATCAAACAAACAAAAATCAAGCGCAATTGTATTCTCAAAAATCGTACTTTTACCCTCCCCTTACACTTAAGATGAACATTGTCCCCAATGTTCAAATAACAAGATGTAAAAGAATAAAGTAAAAGAATGAAATCAAATACTCCCCTGATTCGCTCGTTGGATAATGAATTTACACGGTTAAATCTTCCTCCAAAGAGAATGTTGAAGCTCCATGACTAATGCATCGCCATAAGCTTGATTCAAAACATTTCCTTGTCCAAAATAACCTGTTGAACCTGAGAAAACAAACACGAAAACCTGCATAACATCGGCGGGATAAAATCTATATATAAGGATATAATGCTTGTGGAATGATAACTTTGCAGATTCCTGGAGATTATAAGTTGGAGATTTTAATAAAAACTTTTTATGAAAACAAAATTTTCAAAAATTTCTGGAAATTAAATCTGACGCCGTCAGGTTATAACCCCTGACGCCGTCAGAAATGACCTGACAAAAATTTTCATTTTAAGTTTCCGGAAAATTTCTTGAAAAACCTTTACCTTACTTCCTGGAAATCCTGCAAAACATCATTATGACTCGATACAAGCATTTGACTCAAACAAATACGAATATGTATGCTATTTTATTATTATTACGATTCATGTTCGTTTGTGTTCTAATAAACCGATTTAGATTTCCCTTACACTTAACTTTTGCAAAATACCTTTATATGTAGTTAAGACGAAGTTAAAAACAAAATAAAGCATTTTCACCAATTAGTTTTGAACATGGATCAATAATAATAAAAATTAAACACACACACGGAAACAAATAAAATCAAACAAACAAAGAAATAAACACACAAAGCAAATAAAACAAATAAAGCTTGGGTTGCCTCCCAAGAGCGCTTGTTTTTGTTCGAGTCACGAGCCTGACTCTACCCTTATTTAACGGAAATAGGGGAGGTTTCCCCTACACTTAGGATTAAGTGTGGGTGAAAGTAGCGATACACACCCGCTCGGTAGGAGTATGCCACGTGAGGAAAGAGTGGTGGATGAATTATATACTCAAAGGGGTGTGCTCCTTTCATCATAACCTTACCTAGTTCACTTTGGTCAATGGGTGAATTAAAGTTTTCTCCTAAAAAGGGATCATTTTCTAACAACTTCGAGAGACTCCTAATTGGGAATCCATCTTGACCCAATAGACCCGGTTTAAACCCATAATGTTTCTTGTGATCAATCATGAATGGGTGATGTAGACATGTAAGGTCATTTTTCACTCCTATATTGTCTTCCTCACTACAAGGCTTAGAGTCTACTACCTTAATCTTAAGACTATATGGTTTGATGGGTGGGTCGGGACCTAATTCAATTCCTAAGTTCACATCTAAGGATGGAAGATTAGGTAACGTTTTTGGTTTAGGCTCCGGTTCATCAAAACTAGGAACTTCCATAGAACTTAAAGAAAGGTTATGACTAAAAGTATTCAAACCTATTTCTTCTAGTTTTGTTTGGTCCAAGGGCTCTACCTCTATTGGGGTTCCTATAGTCTCCTCAACTTCTTCCGGGTAAGTCACGGGCGGTGTGTGTGCCTCAAATGATGGTAGGACTTGTGGGGTACTTGGTGGGCTTATGTTACTTACCTCATCATTCCTTATGTCAAGATCACCTATATCCTCATCATGTGTTTTAGTATGATCTAACCCTAACATTTTACCAAGTATCTCAAGTACTTCTCTAGGCATCTCAACTTCTATGTCCGAATCATAAGGATCATTCTCAATATTCTGACTGCTATATTCAAACTGCCTAAAAGATTCATCATGTGTTTCTTGAGATTCATCGTCATCGATCATAAAACCTAGGTCTTTTTGATCAATGTGATCATGCTCGGCTAGATCCTCCATCACATCAAGATCACCTAAGTGTTCACCCTGTATTATGGTAGTGCCTAACCATGACATGCAGCTAGGTGGCTCAACTCTAACCATCTCAGAATCTTGGTTTGACTCTAAGTCCATGTCCTTGGAAACTAGGTCTTTTTGCTCATACGAATCCATCAATTCGTTCCACTTATGGGTCATCGTTAGGAAGCTTTCCTCAAAATTCATCCAAAGGGTCTTACTAAAAGGAATTGATCCAGATAATGATTGTCTAAGAGAAGTATCACATGCATAGAATTCATTAAACCCATCTAACCTTACCCCCAACTTTATTTGGATATCACAAAGATCACGAAACAATTCATAGGAATGATAGGAAACAAATCTCTTGGTGAAGTATAATTGTTCATCTATTGTCAATGATCTAAATGGAATTTCATCCGCCATAGTGACAAATGAAAATGGTTTTACAAACAAAGGGCACAAAGAAAAAGATAGACTAAAGAAAACCTAGAAAAATAAAATAAAAAATCTCACTAGAAAGGAATCTAGTGAGTAGACCTATAAAATAAAAATTCAACCTAAACAATAACTATTCCCCGGCAACGGCGCCAAAAACTTGATGCGTGGGTTTTGCAACCTTACAACAGGTTTTACCTCTCGAGGGATCTCAAGAGGCTTACAACCCCACCAGGCAGTGTACCTGACCGATGTAGTATAGTGTAGTGGTAAGTACGGGGGATTGATCGTTCTCCACAGGGAATAGTGTTCGTTAGGTGTGAAAGGCTACTCTAATTAGGTCTAAGGGTTGAGGAAGATTCTTTTTTATGTTTTTATAATTTTATGAAAGCAAGTAAAATCTCGGGTTTTGAAGGAGTGGGCGGAATTAGTTGCTAGTCAACTAACCCAAATTACTACAAATGCAAATAAAATAAAATAAATGAAAATAAAATGAAAAGTGGTGAGAAACTTATGTGTAGAGAAATGTGTTTACTTAGATTTCCTTACTCCCTAACTATCTTTTACCGGTTAATTAGTGTGTATTAGTCGCGTGGATGACGGGTGTATTCCTTAATACCATTCGTGGGGTGGCGTACTTACTTCCCCAAACTCTACAAGCTCCTACTTCACTCCTATGTCGAGCCGGCTAGGAAGCTCCTAACATGGGATCACTAGAATTCGCTTGTGCATTAAATACAACCATAAAAACCTTTAGTACGCGTTTGGTTCATGTTTCTTAAGACGTTCAAGCAAGTTACCGAATAGGAAGTTAGCCAGTTTTCTTAAGCCTAACATAGATAAACAATCATCCAATACAACTAACAACACACTAACAACCAATAATCAATAGCTAGGTTTCATTAGATCTAAGCAAACACAAGATAAAATTAGCCTAACATGTTAAACAAAAGACAAGCATAAGATAGAATCAAACAACACATAGACATATTGAATGATTAATTGATAACTTATCTTTCAATGAAACATGGAAGATCTCAGGGCAAAAAGCCCTGAAAAAGTAGCTAAAATCGTCTTAGGGTTTTATCCCAAAATTCCACACACTAAGCTCTCTCTAATGACAAAAAATTAGAAAACTATATATAGACTTTGACATCTGACGGCGTCACCTTATGCATTGTGACGCCGTCACCTCGCCGCTTTTAGGGTTCCCGGATGACCATCTTGACGCCGTCCCTCTTTAGCTCTTCAAAAATCCATTCTGGCTTATCAAGGCTTGACGCCGTCGGATCCTGAACGTGACGCCGTCCCCTTATGATTTAAGCCGTGACGCCCTTGATTTAGTTAAAGCGTGACGCCGTCAGAATTCTCATGCAAACTCACTGGCCCGTCATGAGTAAATTTCACATCCAACTTTTCTTGCCAAGGCATGACGCCGTCCCATGTTAATTGTGACGCCGTCAAGAGTAACTTTTAGCCGATTCTTGAGACTTTGCCGTTTTCTTCACTTTTATGCTCCAAAAACGTCCAAAATGCCTCCTTTTCCAGATTTCTCCTCAAAAGTACCTAAAATGACAAAAGGAACGATTTAGGGCAATATTTGATCAAATAAATACGATTTCGGGCTTAAATGACCCCTTAAAAGCGGTACACTTTTCGCCTCATCAGGTACAAATCAGCAAGTAGCACACACGTACACAGATAAATACTCGAGACAATAAGAGGGCTGTCCTTATGATAAGTAGTTTGTCACTTGTTTTATTGCTAGTGTTATATGAAGTGTATAGTTCGATGCAACGCACCGAGATTAAGTCCTTTCTCGTTGGTTCTAATCTTATCGGCGAGTAAACCCTTAATGATTACTTATGACTATCCCGTTTATCTTTCTCCTACTTTTCTACAGACCATAGAATACATAGGCATCTAATAAACAGGCGAGGGCAGAGGCATGGCGACCCGATCAACGCTCAGCTAGCCACAGAGGTTATCAATGCACTAATAAAAGTCACCAAAGACACTAACATATAAACTTTAATTGATGAGAAAGCAGTTTTAAGGGAGTGCAACCTTTCCGTTGTCACATTACACAAGCCACCAATCTTGATGAATTAAAGTTTACTAACACAATAAAACAAAACTACTTAATGAATTAAACATATGCAGCACCTTCTTACAGCTCTTGTATCTTTGATTTGGGTGTGTCTTGTGCTGCTGCCTTGACTGAATTCGTCCTAGGTTTCTGGTCTTCGGTTATAATATATGTCACTCCGAATTCGTCTGGTCTTGGGGTATTTATAGTTTCTGTCTGAGGGTAAGATGCGGCGCATCTAGTAAGTAGATGCGGCGCATGTACTTAACTTCGCGTGGGGTCCAAGATTATAATATTCAGGAATATTCGTACACCGCCAGAAGATGCGGCGTATCTTCATCTTTGGATGCGGCGCATGTCCTCTTGTATCTTGGATCGTATCTAGTGAGATCTTGATAGTGATGCGGCGCATGTGATAAGTGAGATGCGGCGCATCTGGAGCAGATTTGACTTGATCTTGTCCATTTCAGTAGACTCTTCACTTTATGCATGTTTTGCTCCATAATTAGTCCAAAATCGCCAAGTTTCACCAAATGCTTGTTTTTACCTGAGAATTACAAAAGTAAACGATTATGTATCAATCCTCATACATAATATAGTAAAACAAGTCAAATTAATAGGATAAATGATAGTAATAAAATGTCCTTATTTGAGTTCATCAAATTGAGGGAGAATATGCTGATAAAATTCATACTCTTGAAACTGAGCTAATTAAGAAAGAATGTGAAATTAATGTGCTTAATAAAAGAGTGGAAGAAGCTGAATTAGCTAGAGACTCAGCTTTAAGTGAAAAAGAAAAACATGTTGTTAGGATAGATAAACAACAATATGCATCTGTTCTAGCAAACAAAGTAGCTGAATCTCAGATTTTTAAAAGAGGAGGCCTAGGATACAATGAAGTGGCTCCCCCTCTTAAAAGTGCTTATGCAACACCTAGGAAAGTATTGTCCTTTATACCTGAGTCAGCTGCACAATCTGTAGGTGAAACAAGTCAAGTAAACAATGAAACATCTGAAAAGACTAGTGCACCTAAGATTGATGAAAAATTGGCATCTAAGATTGATGAAAAATTGTCTGATGCACCAATCATTGAAGATTGGGAATCAGATAGTGATGATGAGCAGATAGAATCAACACCCCCTAAGGTTAAAAAGGTCGAAATTAAACCTGTAGAAACTAAAGCTAAAAATGTTGAATTTGTGAAACCTGTGCTAGGAAGTAGAATCTCTAGGAAAGTGGCTGAGTATGATGATAAACCTAGAGCTTATCGTAGGAAGACTTGTGACTTGCCCAGAGGAAATCAGAGAAACTTGCACCAGGTGATTCCACACACGTTAGGTAGTGACTTTGAACTAGTTAAGAAGGCATTTTACAGCTGTGGTAGTTTTGAGCACTTGCAAGAAGATTGTTATCTTTCAATACCTAAGAAATCTAGTGCTCCAAAACCTGTATGGAACCATAATACTAGGGTGAACCATAGGAACTTTGCAAGAAAGACTCACCCACATCACAAAAGAAACATGGTTCCTAAGGAGATTTTGTTGATAAATGGTATTTCTAGGACTATTTCTCCTGTTGCACCAACAAGGCCCATTCCAAAGAAAACAGGGTATTCTACTGCTAAAGCTAGCAGCAGTATCTCCCATTCTGCTGCTAAGCCAAAAGTGGTTACTAACACTGTTATGGGCACTCATTTCTATGCTGTTAAGGCCTCAGCTTGCTGGGTCTGGAAACCCAAAACCAGACATAGCAGTGCATCAATGGACTTCAAGAAATATGATTACTTTGATGCACAAGGAAGATCCAAGTCAGTAATGGCTTGAGTCCCAAAGAGAAACTAACTCTCTTACTTTTTGTGCAGGGCAATCTACAATTGGAGCTAAAGGATAAATGCATTTTTGATAGTGGATGCTCTGGACATATGACTGGAGACAAGACCAACTTGGAAGATTTTAAGGCTTTTGATGGTGGTTATGTTGCTTTTGGCAATGATCCAAAAGGTGGCAAGATTGTTGGTAAAGGTACTATTAGAACAGAAAAATTGGATTTTGAAAAGGTGTATTTTGTAGAGGGACTTAAGTTCAATCTTTTTAGTGTCTCACAAATGTGTGACAAAAAGAATTTTGTTCTTTTTACAGACACTGACTGTCTTGTTTTGTCTCCCGACTTTAAGTTACCTCATGAGTCAGAAGTACTACTTAAAGTCCCTAGAACAAACATTATATACAGTGTGGACATTAAGAACATCATTCCCAAAAGAGATTTAACTTGTCTTTTTGCAAAGGCCACCATTGATGAATCCAAGCTTTGGCATAGAAGATTGGGTCACTTAAATTTCAAAACAATAAACAAATTGGTAAAACGCAACCTTGTTAGAGGGTTACCTTCAAAGATTTTTGAAAATTCTGAAACCTGTGTTGCTTGTCAGATGGGAAAGCAATGCAGAGCTTCTTGTAAGTCCAAAGTGGTGAATTCTATTTCTGAACCCTTGTATATGTTGCATATGGATCTGTTTGGAACAACTTTTGTGAAGAGCTTGAATAAGAAGATGTATTGCTTAGTTGTCACTGATGACTTTAGTAGGTTTACTTGGGTGTTTTTCTTAGCAACTAAGGATGAGACCTCTGGAATTCTTAAGGCCTTCATTACAAGAATAGAAAATCTAGTAAATCATAAGGTCAAAGTAATCAGATGTGACAATGGAACTGAATTTAAGAATCATGTAATGAATCAGTTCTGTGAGGAAAAAGGTATTTTAAGGCAGTTTAGTGTGGCTAGAACTCCTCAACAAAATGGTGTTGCTGAAAGGAGGAATATGACATTAATTGAGGCTGCTAGGACTATGTTGTCTGAGTCAAAGTTACCCACTACTTTTTGGGCTGAAGCAGTTAACACTGCTTGCTATGTGCAAAATAG
This sequence comes from Artemisia tridentata subsp. tridentata, assembly GCA_021014915.2. Classification (NCBI taxonomy): domain Eukaryota; kingdom Viridiplantae; phylum Streptophyta; class Magnoliopsida; order Asterales; family Asteraceae; genus Artemisia; species Artemisia tridentata. The sequence goes on from CP139507.1 coordinate 446,987,706, forward strand.
GAGTAAGGTAGTGAAGCCTCATAATAAGACCCCTTATGAATTGTTGCATGGTAGGAAACCTATGATAGATTTCTTAAAACCATTTGGGTGTCCTGTTACTATCTTAAATACCATTGATTCACTAGGCAAGTTTGTTGAGAAAGCAGACAAAGGTTTCTTTGTTGGATACTCAACTAATAGCAAAGCTTTTAGGGTATTTAACCAAAGAACAATGCATGTGGAAGAAAATCTACACGTTAGGTTTAGTGAATCCACACCTAGTGTTGCTGGAAAAGGACCTGAATGGTTGTTTGATATTGATTCCCTAACCAAGAGTATGAATTATCAACCAGTGATTGCAGGTACAACTAACATGTCTGCAGGTGCACAAACTAACCCCAATGCAGGTTCACAAGCAAAGAAGGATGGATCTGCAGAGGAGTTTGTTTTGATTGAGAAGTGGAAGTTTAATCAGTTCTTCACTCCAACAGATAAAGAGGGAAAGAGTTCTGATGATGATGCTGTTCATAAGGAAGTACCAAAGGATGATGCAGAAGGTGATGATGAACCTTCTAATGATGGCAAGACTGTTGAAAAGTCAGCAAAGCATGGAAGTTCAAGAAATGAAGCTAGCAGCAGTATCTCTAATTCTGCTGCTAAGCCAAATAATTCTGCTGCTACGCCTAGCCGCAGTATTCCCAATTCTGCTGCTAAGCCTATTAGTTCTACTGTTGTTCCAAAGAATTCTGCTGCTGACTTTAATGATGATGTTAATGATGATGTTGACTTTCCTCATGTGCCTGAAATGGAGGAAATCTACTATGACACAGATGATGATGTTGTGGATATTTTTGGAGCAAATGCTGATTTGACAAATATGGAGCCTTCTATTCAAGTCAGCCCTACTCCAACTACAAGGATACATAAGAACCATCCTAAGGAGTAGATAATTGGTGATGTACAATCTACTGTACAAACAAGAAGTAAAACAAAAAGGTTGGGTGATCAACTTCATCAAGGTTTATTTGCTCAATCATTGCATCAGAGAAATAGCCACAAGGACCTACAAAATTGCAAGTTTTCCTGTTTCTTATCACAAGAGGAACCCAAAAATATTCACAGAGCTATGAAAGATTCAAGTTGGGTTGAAGCCATGCAAGAGGAGCTGTTGCAGTTCAAGCTTCAAGAGGTCTGGACACTAGTTGATTTCCCTAATGGGAAGAGGGCAATTGGTACAAAATGGGTGTTCAGGTGCAAAAGAGATGAAAGAGGAATTGTGGTGAGAAACAAAGCAAGACTAGTGGCTCAAGGGTACACTCAGGAAGAAGGAATAGATTATGATGAGTTCTTTGCTCCTGTAGCAAGGATAGAGGCTATTAGATTATTTTTGGCTTTTGCCTCATTCAAGAAAATTCCAGTGTAACAAATGGATGTGAAAAGTGCTTTCTTGTATGGAAAGATTGATGAAGAGGTTTATATGATGCAACCTCCTGCTTTTGAAGATCCTGACTTCCAAGATATAGTATAAAAAGTGGAAAAAGCACTGTATGGTTTACATCAAGCTCCTAGAGCTTGGTATGACACCTTGTCTAAGTATTTGTTATCTAATGGATTCACAAGGGGAACCATTGATAAAACTTTGTTCATCAAGAAAAATAAGAATGATATTCTACCAGTTCAGGTTTATGTAGATGATATCATTTTTAGATCTACAAACAAGGTGTTCTGTGAAGAATTTGAGAAGCTCATGCATAACAGATTTCAAATGAGTTCTATGGGAGAACTCACTTTCTTTCTGGGGCTTCAGGTTAAGCAGACAGCAGAGGGGATCTTCATCAGTCAAGACAAGTATGTGGCTGATATGTTAAAGAAATTTGGTTTCAATGATGTGAAGGCAGCTAAGACACCAATGGATAACAACAAACCTTTGCTCAAGGATGAAGATGGGGAAGAGGTTGATGTACATCTTTATAGATCAATGATTGGTTCATTAATGTATCTGACTGCTTCAAGGCCAGATATCATGTTTTTTGTGTGTGCTTGTGCCAGATTTCAAGTGTCTCCAAATGTCTCACACTTGGAAGTGGTCAAAAGAATTTTTAGGTACCTAAAGGGTCAACCTAAATTGGGCCTTTGGTATCCTAATAATTCACCCTTTGACTTGATAGCATACTCAGACAGTGACTATGCTGGAGCTAGTTTGGATAGAAAGTCAACCACTGGAGGCTGTCAATACCTTGGTCATAGGCTAATCTCATGGCAATGCAAGAAACAGACTATGGTGGCAAACTCAACAACTGAGGCAGAGTATGTGGCTGCTTCTAGTTGCTGTGGATAAGTACTCTGGATTCAGAATCAACTCTTGGATTATGGGTGCAATTTCATGAACACCAAAATTTATATTGATAATAACAGCACAATGTGTATAATCAAGAATCCTGTTTTTCACTCTAAAACAAAGCATATAGAGATAAGACATCATTTTATTAGAGATTGTTATGAGAAAAAGTTAATTCAAGTGGTTAAAGTACATACTGACAATAATGTTGCTGATCTACTTACAAAAAGTTTTGATATAAGTAGATTTCAATTTTTAGTTGCTAGTATAGGTATGATCAATCTTTAAATTCTTATCTCTGTATGTTTTGTAAAAAGTTTTTGAGGATTTGTGCTGTTATTGATCAAATAAGTTGTTTCTAGTGCTTGCTATGTCTGTATATTGTGTGCTGCTAAGATGGTTATTTTGTTGACTGTCTTGTGATTATTGTGAGATACTCTTGTTTGTGTTTTGTGGTTGTTGGACTAATCTTTTGCAGGTTAAGTCACAAAAGATTGATAGCTGAAAAAAAGATGATTCTGAAATTCAGGGGAGGCTATCTATTCAGAATCTAAAGCATAAGAGTGAATGTTCATCAACACAAAGATAATAAAAGTTTATTCATTACTGGGTGCATTCACTACATTAGCAGGAGTTACATCATCATTCAAGATTCAAAAGCAACCAAACAAACAACCAACCAACAACCTTACTACACATAAACCTACACAAACCTACCCCACAACAACTACTCAAGCTTCCTTTTTCCTTTTCCCTGGACAGCTGGCATGGTCCTATGGACTCTTTTACCTTCAATGTCCATGGCATCAGCCACCTTCTTGCAAGGGAGGGCTAGAACTTGTGGTTTTGGCTTTGGACGAGCTTGATGTCTTTCAGGCACTTGGATCTTGCTCATTCCAGCCACGGCCTTCTCAATCTCTCTTGTCAACACGACTGAAAGTGGCTCTGATTGTTCCTCATCATCATCAGAAGAGGGGAATGAATCGTTTAAATACGACGGGGGAGTTGTTAGTTCATCGGATGATATAGGAGGAGTTGTCCTTTGCTTTTTGCTGGTTTGACCAGTGTAGTTTGGTGGAAAATAGTTTGTCCATCCTGAGCTTCCAGAATCAGACGAAGAATTGGATGAGATTTCTATAATCTCTGAAGGATTCATGGTGATTGGAATGTTGAAGATTTGTGTTGAGGACTTTGTGGGATGAGATGAATGTGTCTTGATGAGTTAAGGCCTTTTATAGAGTTAATCACGGTTTAATGACATTTAAGGCGGGGTTGGTATTTAGAATTAACTCTCAAGTTGGTATAAAGATTTAATTTTGGGAGAGTTGACCAAAAGGATGGATATTAATTTTGAGTAATTGGATAAGTGTTAGCAAGAAATCCATTCTACTGCTGGAGGTGTTCTGCTGCTTAGTTTTGCAAGTTTAGCATTCTACTGCTAAATTTGAAAGTTGGAGGACTGTTTTGCAAATTGGCGCCTAAAACGTTCTAATTAGATCTACCCGGTATACAAACCTAATTCGATCCCCAAATTAAAATTGTGTGCTCAAAATTCAATTATCTCCAAAACCTAACACCCCCATTAGCATCTGATTCAAAAACACTCCAAACTCAAAACCCTAATTTACAATGACCAGACGTACCTATTTTGATGATCACAATCAAGTAGCTTTTCTTAAGAAGGTGTCGGAGGCTGATGGATTCACAGAAGTCATAGAATTTCATAATGCTACTTCCATTAGGTATGCATTATCAGTAAATCCAACTATATATCGTTCCTACATGAGACAGTTTTGGTCGACTGTTACGGCTGAAACTCATAATGGGGAAGAAATGCTAATTGCCTCAGTAGAAGAGGAAAGAATTGTTGTTACTGAAACATCTGTAAGACGAATTCTTCGTCTTGCAGATGATGAAGCAACAACTTGCCTTCCCACTTGTACAATTTTTGAGGAACTTGAAAGAATTGGGTATGAGAGAACAAACACTAAAGTTAAATTTTACAAACGTTTGCTCTGCCCACAATGGAAATTTCTTGTTCACACCCTTCTACATTGTCTTAGTCCTAAAACAAGTGGGTGGAATGAGTTTAGTGCAAGTCAAGCTTCTGCTTTGATTTGTCTAGCCTCAGGCCAACCATACAATTTTTCGGCTATAATTTTGAGGGGTTGGAAAAGAATATTTCTGGAAATTCTTATCTTTATCCAAGGTTTTTCTAATTACTCATTGATAATCAGTTACAAGAACCTTTTGCTCATGAAAAACCTTACAAAACTCCAGTTCTTGTAACTAAAATGTTTAAACACTTAAGGAAAAATGGGACTGGTTTTTCTGGGAGAATAACTCCATTGTCCCAACATATTTTGAACACTGTTGCTGATATTGCTCAGGGTGAAGAAGCTGAAAACCCCACAGCTTCCCATCACACACCCACTCCTGAATATTCAAATGCATCATCCCATAAATGAATCACAAAAGACCCAATCACCTAGGATTTCACAAGAAAAGAGCACTGAGTTACCTCAGACTAGTGCTAGTATGGAAGCAGATGAGGCTGCCATAGGTGATGGAGATGGCATGAAGGAAGGGGTTGACACTACTGTTTCCAACTTAGAAGTTGAACAGGCCAGTGTCAACATAACTAAGACCCCAACCTTGGCAACATCTACTGCTGAGGGTTCTCATGAACCTGATGCACATGATGGAAACCCTAGCCACATGGCTAATATAGGGGGCTCAGATGTTCAGCCTAGGGTTGAGACTGAGTTTGTGTCCAAAGATTCACCTCTCAGAGAAGGTAACACATCTCGAAGTGATGAGGATAGAGATGAAACACATGAATTGATGGACACAGATGTACAAAATGACAATGCCCATGATACACCTCTCGAACCAGGTCACACAGGTCAAAGTGTTGAGGCTAGAATTGAACTTGAAACAGAAGAATTGATGGTTAAAACACCTGTACACAATGCCAAATCCAGTGATCAACCTCTCGAGTCAGGTTACACAGACTGAAGTTGTGAGGATATCATGAAACAATTAAAAGAATTGACGGATACCTGTACAAAATTGTCAAAGGAGGTCATTGGTCTTAGAAAGGAGCTAAAGACAGTGAAAGCTTCTTAGGGTTCTGAAATCAGAAGGCTTAAGCTTAGGGTTACACATCTTGAGGGGTTGCTGAGATCAAGGTCTTCACAGCTGAAGGTTTCCAAACCAAGTTTGGGAGAGGATGCTCCCAAACAGGGGAGGAATGAAGCAGAGGAAAACATGGCTCAAGGGGAGACTGAGATGAAATTGGAAAAGAATGTTGATGGTGTTGCAGAAAATGAAGATCATATGGTTGAGGATGTTGGTTCTGGTAAGGATGTTGTTGAAAAAGATGTTGGCAGTGATGTTGTTGCTGATGTTGGTGAAAAGAAGGCAAAGAATGATTCTGCTGCTGGTGCAGGACATTCTGCTGTTGGACTTAAGGATTCTGCTGTTACTTCACAAATGGGTTTTGCTGCTGAAATAGATGAAGACACAATACCCATAGCTCAAATGTTGCTAAATCTTAAACCAAATTCACCAAAATCACAAAAAGTTATCCCAACACCTGAAACTGCTGCTGTACAACCACAACCTGCTGCTCAACCTATACCAACACCAAAATAAGTAACAACTTTGAGACCTAAAGCCAAAGGAGTTGTCATAGAAGAGCCTGTGCCAACAAGAAAACTTGTTCAACCACCTACCTACAAGGGTAAGGGTAAGGAGAAAATGGTGGAAGAACTTGAACCTTATCCTGATCCTAATGAAATTCCAATTGAGGTATGGCCTAGACATTTGCAAGAAAGGTGGGATGCAGAAGAAGCTCAGAGGGTTGCTGCTGAAGAAAAAGCTGAGTATGATAAAGCAATGGAGAAACAAAAGCAACAATCTGGGAGACAAGCTGAAGTTGAAGCAAAAGTGGCTGCATGGGAAGATGAACAGGCAAGATGCAAAGCTGCTATGGAATAGGAGAAAGTAAAAGTAGAATTTGATGATACTTTTACAAGTGAAGGCATTAATGACTGGATTCAACAAAGAGTTGTGGAAAATAAGAAAAAGTTGCTGGTTGCAAGGAAGAATAAGAAGGTGAATAGACCACCAACTGCAAGGCACCAGAGAACTTTACATGAGCAATATCTGAGAAATATGAAGGGTTGGAAATTGAAAGAACTGAAACCATACTCCAATGAAGAAGTTAAGCATAAATTTGAAGCTGCTAAGAAGGAAGTGGAGAGGAAATTTGAACCTTTAACTGATGCTGAGATCAAAAAGTTGACAAGAATCAAAGTAGCATCAAATGCTTATATGAATCCTGAGTCAAGTGTTAAATTGCCCAAAGTGTCAGATGTTGAGAAAGAGAAAGAGAATGTAGTTGAAGAGAAAAAGCCTGAACCTACTGTTGGTATAAAGAGATATGGGAGAAGAGTAAAACAGGTGGCTAGGAAGAAGAGAAGAACTAAGTCAGTGATAATGAGTAACTCAGAGTAAGAAGAAAGTGATGAGCATAATTTTGAAGAGGTGACTGCAGATGATATGAAAAGGGTTATGGATTTTACAGTTCATAAACCTCAAGAAGAACCAGAGCTAATCAATGCAGTTCCATTGGACTCTAAACATCCAATCGTCTCCTATACACATGATATTCTATATGGTAGTGAAGCATGGTGGGAGATCAAAAGGGCAAATGGTGTATGTCAGAAATTTGTTAGATTCTCACAAATGCTGCATTACATGGATAGGGATGATATTGTTCAGCTCTGGAGGTTATATAAAGAGAAGTATGGGGATAGAAGACCAGATGTGATTTCTGAAAGACTACATTACTACTACCTGAAGAACATGTTTGAGCCTGATCCAAGGGATATGGAATGGATTGATCTGTTACACTCAACTAAGGTTCATAAATGGTACCTATTTCAATCATGTGGAGTACATGAGTTGATTGGTAAAGGTAAATGTAACACCCCAACCCGACAAGGGTAAAGATATCACAATAATGGTTTCATATCAGATCAAAACAAAGCATACATCTATAGTAATACAAGAATTCCCAAAGGTTACAAATGAAATACAGAAACTACAAGGTTACAAATGAAACTTCCGATAAATACTAATTCTAAAGTATAATAACTTCTAATCATCTCTAATCCAGAATAGCTATCAAATCTTCTAAGTCCAAGGTTCTCTCCACTCATACCCCAGCTTCCAAACTAAAACCTGCCGCAGGAAAGGAAATGCGGCTGAGCTACGAGAGCTCAGTGAACAGATATAACGATAACAAAGCAGTAGTAGAGAACAGTAGAAAGTAACAGAAATAGGTCATGCAGATATAATGTGGATTAAGGGATAAGTAAATGAAAAAGAATAAAGGAAAAGAAAAAGGAACAATAATCCACCACGAGCCCAGAACAGATAATATAATAACCATGTAGCCATATCAGTAATCCAGAGGGGATGCCTCTCAAGTAACCAGATAATATGAGGGGTGTCCTCATGTATCAAATGGAGTAGCTAGCTCCCAGATATGTGAAAGACGTGTATCGCACACACCATCAGTCACCAGATATATATAACAGATAAACAGATACAGATAACAGAAATCAGATCAGATCTAGGATGCATCCATACGCCCCAGGTGGCCAGAGTCTACCAATACACACCAGATAAAATAAAGTCAGGGATGGGACAGGTCATCACTCTCCTGCCCTAGAGTCATGCCATCGGTGCATCAATGACATGGACATGAAACCCTCATGCCTAGTGATACAGATAGTGGCTTGGGTATCAAACCGTGGTCAGGGTCAAGTATCAAGTATCAGGTCAAAAATCAGAATGTCATATCAGAAGGTTCATAGCATAAGGTTCATGTCAATTATTTCAGAATTAAATACCAGAGGTTCAGAATAAATCAGGTTCAAATCAGAGTTCATCAGATCAAGGTTTATATCAATAATCAAGTCAAGGTTCAGATCAAAAGTTCATTTCAGAAATTTCTATCAAAAGTCCATTTTAAGAAATCCCTTAATAATTGTTTTCATAAAAATGATCCTTCAAAACGGTTTTTCATAAAGATAGTCTCTAAAATAGTCTTCATAAAAGTTAGTAGAATTTCAAGTAAAAGTATAAACATCATTTTAAACAAATAACTCTTCTCAAAACATTTCCAGGTCATAATTTAAAAGGTTTTTCACAACATAGATTCATATCAAAGGTCATAACAAGGGAATCAGTAGAAAAGGTTCAAAGCAAAGGAACTCATAGCAATGGCATCAAATCAGAAGCTAAACAGATCAGAATATGAAAGGGATCATAGCAGAGTTCACAGAACAAGGGAAAACATAGCAAGGTTCAAGGGAAAACAAGATACAAAAAGAAAGAGTTCATGAGAAACCTGTGAGAAGGTCAGAATATCTGTACCTTATTAGCAAAGCAAAATAAGCAAGACAAACACGGAACAGAATCAGGGCTCCTCCTTCTTTACACCTAAAGGAGTAGAAGACGGAATTACAAACGATTCTAACTCAGATTACCATTTTTAGTTTACCTTTCCATTTTAAGTAACTTCCTATTTTTAGTAACTTTCCAGATTTAACAGATTTTCACATTTAGCAAGATATTAATGTTACAGATTAGGTTAAGTCCTTATTCAAGGATTATTATGGAATTAAGGTATATTTTATCAAGTTACAAAAGTTTAGGGTTTATTATGACAAGTTTACATAGTTTAGGGTTTTAATTGTAAATTCATTAAATTCAAAGGTCTAACATGAAAATTGTAACACCCCAACCCGACAAGGGTAAAGATATCACAATAATGGATTCATATCAGATCAAAACAGAGTATACATCTACAGTAATACAAAAATCTCAAAGGATTACAATTGAAATACTGAATCTACAAGGTTACAAAGAAAACTTTCAAAACTAATTATAAACATAATGTCTTCCATCCAATTCTAATCCAGAATAGCTACCAAGCCTTCTAAGTCCAGAGGTACACTCTCACTCATTCCCAGCTTCCTACTAAAACCTGACGCAGGAAAAGAAATGCGGCTGAGCTACGAGAGCTCAGTAAACAAATATATAGATGACAGAAACAATAACAGATAACAATACAGAAACAAATCAGAAATACAGATTATACAGATACAAAATTAAAGTGAAAGAGTAGGAAAAGAGTAAGGGTAAAAGAAAAGAAATGAGAAAGGGATAATGCACAAACCAGGTTTAGGGAAATACAGAAATCCATCACGAGCCCAGAGATAACAGATAATATCATAACAGAGTAATCATATAATAATCCAGAGGGGATGCCTCTCAAGTAACAGATAATATGAGGGGTGACCTCATGTATCAATTGGAGTGATCAGCTCCCAGATAATGTGAAAGACGTGTATCGCACACACCATCAGTCACCAGATATACATATATAACAGTAAACAGTAACAGATAATAGAAATCAGATCAGAACTAGGATGCATCCATGCGCCCCAGTAGGCCAGAATCTTCTCCTACATAATAGATAAAATCAGGGACGGGACAGGTCATCACTCTCCTGCCCTAGAGTCATGCCATCGGTGCATCAATGACATGGACATGAAACCCTCATGCCTAGTGATTGGCTCGGATATCAGACTGTGGTCAAGGTCAGATGTCATATAATAAACAGAGTCACATCTAAGGGTTCATGGCAGAAGGGTCATGCCAACAATTCAGATTAAGATAATAAGGTTTAAATCAGAGTTTATCAGATTAAGTTTAATATCAAAGCTTAAGTTCAGATTAAAAGGTTTACTTCCAATAGTCCAAAAGAGTATATCAAAGGTTAATAATTACAAAATTTATAGCAATAATCCATTTCAAAAGTTCCTGTCAAAAGTTCATTTAAATCAATCCTTTAATAATGGTTTTCATTGAAATTATCTTACGAAATAGTTTTCATAAAAATGGTCTTCCAAAACATTTAATAGCTTCCATTTCCAAGTGGTATCGCTTCTTTTTAAAATAGCTTTTCTTAACAGTTTCATATGTAGTTTAATAAAGGTTCAAAATCAATTAGGTTCAGATAAGGATTTAACAGGTTAAGGTTTACCAAAATCAAATCAAAATTTACAACAGATATATCAGGTTAAAGTTCAGAACAAGGTTCACAGATCAGATTCAATCAAGACTTACAAATTCAGGGTTCAGAACAAGAGATCAATCAGAGTACAGGAAAAAGGTTCAGAATACAAGAATCATAGCAGAGGTTCAAACAAAAGGTTCAAGACAAACAGATTACAACAAAGATTCACAAACAGAAGGGAACATAGCAATGGTATAGGGAATCCTAATAAGGAAAAAGAATTACTGAGAGAAAAGGAAAAGAAACACCCTTACTGAAATAGGGCAGAATATTTGTACCTTATTAGCACAGCAGAAAATAAACAAACACAGAAATGAAGATCAAGACTTCTCCTTCTTCACACCTTGCTTTTGATCAAGTCGACAAGAAATAAAGAACAAGAACGAACCAATGACAAAACGCAGCAACCCTTATTTTTCCTAGCTTCCTTGCACCTCCAAGAACCCCAGAAAAATACTTGTACACGTCTAGAATTTCTGTGATAGCCTTGGTCAAATTTTTGTTATGCGCTTAGGGTTTTTGTTCTATTTTTGCGATTTGGATTTTGATAGAAAATAAGAGATTTGCTTTTATCTCTTGAAACCGACTTATGGGGGGGGGGGGGGCAAGGATCATAAATTTTGGTATATAGTATCATAGGATAATTAGGATTGATTTTGTATAATCTTTCCTTAATTTGTTTTAACTATTATCTAATTAAAAGGAATTAAACATTACATTTAATTAATTGTATATAATTCGGAATTTTAAATAAATAAATGTGCATGATTATTTTTTGAACATTTAAAATGATGTAACATTGTCTCAGAAATTTGTTTGTTTCAGATATAGTTCGATTTCAGAAGTTTTGGAATTGTTTCAGAATTTTATAAGTTATTTAATTAGGTTTTATGTTATCAGGGGTAATTTGGTCATTTTACGGGTTATCTGAATTTCAGGTATTACAACTTCTTCCCCACTAACAAAAAAATTTCGTCCTCGAAATTTGCAGAAAGCAGAACGAAAAGAGAGCAGAAAACAAAACAAAGACATAACAGACTAAGACGAGAATTGAGGTGAAACGAAACAGAAACACAACTGACGGTGAACAGACATATGAAAGATTTGATTCTCATAACTCGAACTTGCAGATTCCCAAAATGGTTTCAGGTCCTCAGAACAGACATAACCTACTGAATCCAGATCAGAAGGATAATATACCAACGTAGTAGATGAAAATCATATTCTCTCGGAAGAGACAAAGGAATACATGGGGTTTTGACGGATATACGGTTCACAGAATTTGATTAGACAGATCAGATTTGAACATACAGAAAATAGATTATCGATGACATCAATGGCAGAAAGTTCTATAACAGAAGCTAAGATTAGTATCAGATGTACAGAGGTCAGCAAAACGCGTGACGGGAATCCAGACGTATCAATTCATATAACGGTGAAAGCAGATTACGCGTATAGGTAGAATGAACTTAAAGTCTCACTAACGCAGACGATCTCAAACAGTTATCAGACTTTCTAAAGCTTCTAAGGCACTTCTCGAAATATCCTATGCCCACAACAAGTGCACGTTATATGATGTTAGTATTATCACGTTGGCCAGACGTCATAATACTGGCATCATATAAATATGCCCTCATGATGGTCATACTTTATCTCAAGTCGTGAACAGAATAGCTTATCTTATCCCACCTAGTCTTCCTACGGTCTCAGAGTTCATCAGAATCCAATACCCTAACTAAGAAGAGAACGATTTACTCAAAAAAATTAACGGAAGTCCCAGAGTGTCTATCAGAATTTGGTACATCAGATCATCCATCATTCGTCAAATTTCAGATAACAAAACCATCATCTGACATACGCAGAATGAACACAGAGCGGAATTACTGATAAGGAACTTAAATCATTCAAAGGATTTATCATCAAGTAACAGAAATTTAGATAGGTCAAGTAGAAGTGAATCACATCATCCATAACTTCATCCGTCACAGAATTTATTCGCTTCAGAATTTTCTTCTATTCAAGGTCATGATCTCAGTTTCCATTCTCAAGTCTGCTTCTACTCTCAATTCATCTTAGTACAACTAAAATGAATAGAGAAGCAAGACTGCGAGTTTTGGACAGGTCTACTAGCACAGTTCGGAATTCGCCAACTCAGATTGCTGTCGTCTTCGGATGCTTGGTAGTGGTGTCGGCTACAATCTCTGAACACCAATCACATCTACTCTTCCAGAACAAAGGTCATTCCATTTAATACGAAGATGGTCTACATGCTTCCTCGTTCGTCTCAGGGCACAAACATGCTGTCATACTATGACAACTGTCCAGATACTCGTGAAAACATGATTCCTATTAGCCAATACTATTGGCATTATTTAAGACTCATAATGGTCACAATCACTTCAGGGAAACTTCATATCTAAATCACATTACCCATCTTTACGAATAAAACTGAATTACTTTACGGAAATTGCTATCAGTTAGTCATCTCCCGTCTCAGGAGTTCTTGTGGTTGCTTCTTCAGTCCTTCAAACATTAAATGAGGTTGTCTGATACAGAGTTCACAAGGATAGAATAATTTAATCATTTATACTCGGAAATGAAAAGTGATTACGGTTGAGATTTACGGTTAGGTATTTAAAGGGAACACTGAGGTGAAACAAAATCATATCTCATCAGTTTCTTCAATCTCTCAACTTCTATAGCATGATGGGTCGTCAACCGAGATCAGTTCAGAATCAATTCTACTTCTCAAACGGAAGGAAAACTCAGAAGTTTCATCAGAAAATGCCTGAAAATTTGTACAACAAAACTTTCTAGGGGTGGATACTAATAGGTGTCAGGAGAATTTGACAATCAAATGAGATCAGGGTACATATTTCCATAGCAGGGTTAAGCTTAACATATTTAAGCGGTTAGAGGTCATTATATCAAAAGTAGGGTGGAATAGATTGTTACATTTCAGATGCGGTAGTTTATGATAGCTGAAGAACCAGTCAATCAATAATCACAAGATCTCCAAAATCAAGTATATCAGTAGTAAACAGATCCGCAGAACGTATATGGTCACTTAACCAGACGGATAGTTCATATGTCAGAGTCAAGTACATGGTTCAGTATAGTGTGGGGATAGGTACGCGAACAGTTCAAGGTGTTGGAGTTTTTTTGGTTTAGCTTTTAGCATAAGTGGCAGGTAGGGTGTACATCATTGGTAATACGAACATTGTATAATTGTCAGAAGTGAGACGTATGAAATGTCGGATATAAGTTCAGTTAACAATTCCATACAGAGATAGTATTTGCATCAAATCCTTCCAAAGAAAACTGATTGGCAAATAAGATTCATCATTCAAGGGAGCAAATAAGATTCATCATTCAGGACAGAATAGTATCAGAGGATACATTTATATCCAGCATGGGTCATGAATTTATAGAATGTGTCAAACACATTAAGGTTAAATGGTCTTCGGGATGGTCGGAGAGATATCAGACGGTTTATCCACAGATCAGAAATGAAGGTCAAAATCAGGTAGTGGCAGCAAAAGTTTAACAATCGGTAATCATGTCAGGGGTTCCAAAATTATTTCAAACGCCAAAGGTGAGACATAGAAGGATAGTCGTTAATATTAGGTGATCAAATCAGTCAATCCTTATAAGGATAAGACCAAGGTTACTATCAAAGAAAGATGGATTAATACAGATAAATCTTATCGTTCGGAAATGAGAGGGAATGCATTTTTATACTCGTGGTCAAACGCCACAAAACTTCTCATGAGAACAGAGATGGTTAAGACAAAATCAAAAGATTCATAGGTAATTATCAGAAGCAAGAAACAAATAACATAATGCATCAAGTGCATCATCATCATGGGGATTCTCAGATTGCCCAAAGTGGCATCAGAATGATTAACAGAAGGTTCAGAGGTCGGAGTTGAAATCGGAAGGCAAGGATCAAATAATGTCAGATAATTACTACGCAATTTCCAATGCTTCAGATTTTATTTAGGTTTCACTTCTTAGGTGGAGCAAGGCATAAGCTCTAAATTTCCAAATGTGATTTTAACAGGCTTAAACCAAAACAAGGCACGAATCAGAGTAACGCGGAAGCAAGATACTTAAGCAAATGACTTATAGTCTACCCATTCCTCACTGGTCAGAATTTAAGTTCCTATAGGGAAATTCTAAAGCAAATTCTCAAAGGTTGTCCTACGAGCGCCTACAGTGGAAACTTAGTGGTCCAGACTTCACAGGTCAAGGGTAAATGTATTACGAGTCGCAACCTGTGAGCTCTGATACCATAAATTGTAACACCCCAACCCGACAAGGGTAAAGATATCACAATAATGGATTCATATCAGATCAAAACAGAGCATACATCTACAATAATACAAAAATATCAAAGGATTACAATTGAAATACTGAATCTACAAGGTTACAAAGAAAACTTTCAAAACTAATTATAAACATAATGTCTTCCATCCAATTCTAATCCAGAATAGCTACCAAGCCTTCTAAGTCCAGAGGTACACTCTCACTCATTCCCAACTTCCTACTAAAACCTGCCGCAGGAAGAGAAATGCGGCTGAGCTACGAGCGCTCAGTGAAAAGATATATAGATGACAGAAACAATAACAGATAACAATACAGAAACAAATCAGAAATACAGATTATACAGATACAGAATTAAAGTGAAAGAATAGGAAAAGAGTAAGGGTAAAAGAAAAGAAATGAGAAAGGGATAATGCACAAACCAGGTTTAGGGAAATACAGAAATCCATCACGAGCCCAGAGATAACAGATAATATCATAACAGAGTAATCATATAATAATCCAGAGGGGATGCCTCTCAAGTAACAGATAATATGAGGGGTGACCTCATGTATCAATTGGAGTGATCAGCTCCCAGATAATGTGAAAGACGTGTATCGCACACACCATCAGTCACCAGATATACATATATAATAGTAAACAGTAACAGATAACAGAAATCAGGTCAGAACTAGGATGCATCCATGCGCCCCAGTAGGCCATAATCTTCTCCTACATAACAGATAAAATCAGGGACGGGACAGGTCATCACTCTCCTGCCCTAGAGTCATGCCATCGGTGCATCAATGACATGGACATGAAACCCTCATGCCTAGTGATTGGCTCGGATATCAGACTGTGGTCAAGGTCAGATGTCATATAATAAACAGAGTCACATCTAAGGGTTCATGGCAGAAGGGTCATGTCAACAATTCAGATTAAGATAATAAGGTTTAAATCAGAGTTTATCAGATTAAGTTTAATATCAAAGCTTAAGTTCAGATTAAAAGGTTTACTTCCAATAGTCCAAAAGAGTATATCAAAGGTTAATAATTACAAAATTTATAGCAATAATCCATTTCAGAAGTTCCTGTCAAAAGTTCATTTAAATCAATCCTTTAATAATGGTTTTCATTGAAATTATCTTACGAAATAGTTTTCATAAAAATGGTCTTCCAAAACGTTTAGTAACTTCCATTTCCAAGTGGTATCGCTTCTTTTTAAAATAGCTTTTCTTAAACAGTTTCATATGTAGTTTAATAAAGGTTCAAAATCAATTAGGTTTAGATAAGGATTTAACAGGTTAAGGTTTACCAAAATCAAATCAAAATTTACAACAGATATATCAGGTTAAGGTTCAGAACAAGGTTCACAGATCAGATTCAATCAAGACTTACAAATTCAGGGTTCAGAACAAGAGATCAATCAGAGTTCAGGAAAAAGGTTCAGAATACAAGAATCATAGCAGAGGTTCAAACAAAAGGTTCAAGACAAACAGATTACAACAAAGATTCACAAACAGAAGGGAACATAGCAATGGTATAGGGAATCCTAATAAGGAAAAAGAATTACTGAGAGAAAAGGAAAAGAAACACCCTTACTGAAATAGGGCAGAATATCTGTACCTTATTAACACAGCAGAAAATAAACAAACACAGAAATGAAGATCAAGACTTCTCCTTCTTCACACCTTGCTTTTGATCAAGTCGACAAGAAATAAAGAACAAGAACGAACCAATGACAAAACGCAGCAACCCTTATTTTTCCTAGCTTCCTTGCACCTCCAAGAACCCCAGAAAAATACTTGTACACGTCCAGAATTTCTGTGATAGCCTTGGTCGAATTTTTGTTATGCGCTTAGGGTTTTTGTTCTATTTTTGCGATTTGGATTTTGATAGAAAATAAGAGATTTGCTTTTATCTCTTAAAACTGACTTATAGGGGGGGGGCAAGGATCAGAAATTTTGGTATATAGTATCATAGGATAATTAGGATTGATTTTGTATAATCTTTCCTTAATTTGTTTTAACTATTATCTAATTAAAAGGAATTAAACATTACATTTAATTAATTGTATATAATTCGGAATTTTAAATAAATAAATGTTCATGATTATTTTTGAACATTTAAAATGATGTAACATTGTCTCAGAAATTAGTTTGTTTCAGATATAATTCGATTTCAGAAGTTTTGGAATTGTTTCAGAGTTTTATAAGTTATTTAATTAGGTTTTATGTTATCAGGGGTAATTTGGTCATTTTACGGGTTATCTGAATTTCAGGTATTACAAAAATACTTTAAGTTACTAATTTAAATACACACTTTATTCAGAATAACATTTTAATCCCTTTAGTTTCACAATTTACAGTTTATACCCCCTAGTTATATAATTTACAAAACAAACCCTACATTTACATAATTCATGATTTAATACCTATAATAATCATATTTACCAAACAAGCACCTTATTTTACAAAATTATAGAATGTAACCTCAGAATTATGTATAGTACGAATCAGATCCCTCAGAATTTAGAATTTACACATTTGGTCCCTTAACTTTACAAAACTTATAAATCAAATCATAATTTAGTAACAATTATGTATTAAGCCCATAAATCCTCAAAATTACACATTACACCCTTAATAACATTATTTACACAGAATAACATCAAGTTTCCAAAATTTACACTTTAGTCCCTCTATTTTAATTAAGTACAAACCCAATAATAAATAATTATATAATTACCAAATAAACCTTTAAATTATAAATTGACACATGACACCCTTATATTATATTTTCCTCATATTACCCCAGATCTAAAGTGACTTACAAAAATATCCCACAAGTTTTAAAAATTACAAAACACGCCCTTTTAATTTAAAAACTTAATCGGTAATACTTTTTAATCAACAAACCCTAACCAAAATTCATCCAATCATTACCTCATCATCCAACAACCTTAAAATGCATTAAATGACCAGATCCATCCAAAAAACCCTAACCCTAAATCGTTAGTTAGGTTTTCATATTATTTTCCAAAAGTCTGATAAACAAAATAATTAACCACGATTCATACAAGCTTCAAAAAATCAAAAAGTCATTTTTACAGAGTGATATGATGAATATAGAACCCATAAAAATTATGAAGAAGCCTCATAAAAATCTTATGAATATATTTGGATTTATGGTACGTTTTAAGCATTAAAAGTTATTACGATCAATCAAGGTTGCATTGGTCGATTTAGCCAATTTATATGAATCATATATGATGTAAGGATCATGAGAAAAATGCCATATGAATTTTAAAACGTGTGAATTAGGCGTAGGAATTATGTGTACCTCGGATGAAAACGTGACAAGAAAAATAACCACGGATCAAACCAAGCAATCCCACGACCAAATCCTATTTTTCCTAGCTTCCTTGGATGATGAAGAACACCAAAAAAATGCTCAATGATTTCCAGAAAATCAGATGTATTTTGTGTGTGTTTTAGTGTGTCGATTTGAGGGTTTTGGAGATAAGGATGAAGAATAAAAAGGAATGCCGTGTTATCTTGAGGAGGGGGGATGGATTTTCGGCCCACATGATGAAAACAAATCAATTTACTGATTTGTGGAATTGTTTCCCATTTTAGTTAGTAATTATCTCTTATTTAGTTTTTAAATATAATTAAATAATAAAAAAAATAATTTTCGGATCATGTATACAATATTTGAGTGTAACAATTTTTTTTGGACATGTAACAATGTTAAAATGTTGTCTCAAAATTATTTTACTTCATATGTAGTTCATTACCAGAGATTCGAAATTAATTCGGTGCTTTATAAGTGATTTAATTTAGTTTTAAAGTTTCATGGGTATTTTGGTCATTTGCATGCTTTCTAAATTTCAGGTATTACAGTGTAGGTGTGTATATGCTGGTGAAGATAGATTATCCCTTGAATAACAATACTGCTGTTATCACTGAGATGCTACAATATGGAAAATTGAGGTTACAAAGACCATTTTTGTCAGATCATCAAGCGTATGAGTTGGTAGAAAAGTATCAAAAGATTCTGAAATCAAAGACATCATAGTAGTAGGTGTTTGGAAGCATCCTCTTTGTGTATGTTTGTTCTTTGGAAGAAACTTGTATATTTTGGGAGAAAATATCAAGTTTAGGGGAGGATTGTTGGGTTTAAATGATACTGCTGCTACTTTGAAGATTCTACTGCTAAGTGTTTTATTCTGCTGCTCATGGTTCTAATGGAAATATACTAAGTATGATTCTGCTGCTAGGCATAATCATTCTGCTGCTAGTATATTCATTCTGTTGCTGATGATATTTGAAGTATGATGAAATAAGCAAAGTGTCAAACTGCTGCTAGCCTAAGATGATTCTGCTGCTAGAGTTTGATTTTGCTGCTTATTGGATATGTATAGTTTGTTTATGGTAATGATACGATTAGATATTATTCTTGTATAGAAAGTTTTGTAACTGACTAGGACTCCTTATGTGTATAAAAGGAGGATCTAGGGTTAGGGTTAGAAGTCGATAGTCCTAGCATACGTATTGTCTTGTATTCACTTCAAGGTTCATTGTAACCCTGTTACTTTTGAGTAACCGTATATTAATATATTGAGGTGAAGGTTGACAGAATTATTGTGTGTTATTCTTCTTAAGATTAATTACTAGTTTCCGCATAGTATTTAATAGATTGTTCATGGTTCTAATGGAAATATACTAAGTATGATTCTGCTGCTAGGCATAATCATTCTGCTGCTAGTATATTCATTCTGTTGCTGATGATATTTGAAGTATGATGAAATAAGCTAAGTGTCAAACTGCTGCTAGCCTAAGATGATTCTGCTGCTAGAGTTTGATTCTGCTGCTTATTGGATATGAATAGTTTGTTTATGGTAATGATACGATTAGATATTATTCTTGTATAGAAAGTTTTATAACCGACTAGGACTCCTTATGTGTATAAAAGGAGGATCTAGGGTTAGGGTTAGAAGTCGATAGTCCTAGCATACGTATTGTCTGGTATTCACTTCAAGGTTCGTTATAACCCTGTTACTTTTGAGTAACCGTATATTAATATATTGAGGTGAAGGTTGAGAGAATTATTGTGTGTTATTCTTCTTAAGATTAATTACTAGTTTGCGCATAGTAATTAATAGATTGTTCATAAGCAGTTTCTATACCGATTGCTTTAGGTTTATATCTAAAGTAATTAACAAGATCGTTAAGCTCAACTAGGATGAACAATCTTTCTCTTTGTCTACACCACTTGATGAAGGAATATCATCATTCTTTATAGAAGACTCTTTCACTGGACTTTCTTCCATGATTGGCATAAAAATGAAATCTTCATCTTCCTCCTCTGAACCTGCATCATGGTTAGTATTTGTACCTGTAACAGGCACATAATTCATGGAATCTGAAAGACTGTCAATATCAAAGATCCAATCTGGACCAACACCTGCAACATTTGGTTTATTCTCCAACAATTCTATGTGCAGATTTTCTTCCACATGCTTAGTGCTTTTATTGTACACCCTAAAAGCCTTACTGTGCAGAGAATAACCAACAAAGAAACCTTCCTCAGATTTCCCATCAAACTTTCCTAGTTGGTCTTTGGTATTAAGGATAGTAACATGACAACCAAAAGGTCTCATGAAGCTTAAAGCAGGGGTTCTACCTCTAAGAAGCTCATAAGCAGTCTTATTGTGAGGTTGCACAACTAAAACCCTATTCAATACATAACAAGCAGTGCTAACTGCTTCAGCCCAAAATGAAACTGGTAGCTTAGAGTCAGCTAACATTGTCCTAGCAGCCTCTATAAGAGTCCTATTCTTTCTCTCAGCTACTCCATTTTGCTGTGGGCTTCTAGCTACACTAAATTCCCTCTTAATACCTTTTTCTCAGCAAAAATCATCCATCACTCTATTCTTAAATTCAGTTCCATTATCACACCTGATTATTTTAACTTTCCTATCCACTAGGTTTTCTACTTCAACAATGAAGGTCTTAAGGATTTCACTAGTTTCATCCTTAGTTCTCATAAAGAACACCCAAGAAAACCTACTATAATCATCAGTGATAACAAGACAGTATCTCTTAAAATTCAAGCTATTCACAGAAGTAGGACCAAACAAGTCCATATGCAACATATATAAAGCTTGAGAAATAGAGTTCTGGGTCTTTGGCTTACATGAGGCTCTGTGTTGCTTACCTTTAAGGCAAGAAACACAGGTTTGGTCATTGAGAAAATTTTTATTTGGTAAACCTCTTACCAACCCATTTTTAGCAATTTTGTTAATGTTTTTAAAATTAACATGACCAAGCCTTCTGTGGCACAACATTGATTCTTCCAATGTGGCTTTTGCAACAAGACAAGTAAGCCCAACCTTAGGAACTAATTTATTCATCTCAACACTGTATGTGTTATCCTTTCTAGGGATTTTAAGCAATACTTGACTTTCATCAGGTAGCTTGAAATCAGGAGAAAAAATAAGACAATCAGTATCAGTAAATAAAACTTTGTTCTGTTTATCACAAATTTGTGATACACTGAAAAGATTGTACTTAAGTTCTGGTACATAATACACATTTTCAAAATCTAGATTACCAGTTTTAATTACCCCTTTACCAGTAATCCTTCCTCCAATACCACCACCAAAGACAACTGTTCCTCCATCCAGAGAAAATAAAGTCTGAAAGATATGACATGTTGCCAGTCATGTGCCTTGAAAATCCACTATCTGAATATCCTCTATCTTCTTTACCATTTGAAGGATGTTCCTGCACACAAAATAAAGGTGTTAGTTTCTTTTGGGGATCCAAACCATCACTGGTTTGGATCTGCCTTGTGCATCAAGATGAGAAAATTTGTTGGAGGTCATTGATGCACCATTGGGTTTGGTAGATGTTGGGAATTAAACTTAAGCAGTTTGTACTGTTGAAGTATACAAGAAAAGTTAAGACTGTTGATACAAGGACAGTTAAGACTGCTGATGGAAGAGTAGTTAGGACTGCTGAAGGAAGAACAGTTAGGACTGCTTATGAGATCAAGGTGAAACCGTGTGAAGATAATTGTAGAAAAGATATGGTATATATATTATATGTATAGAATGATTCTGTTAGATGTTTAACGTGTAAAGGACTCTTTACATTATAAAAGGAGATCCTTAGATTAGGGTTTGATATACAATACACAAAAACACATATATCCTTCACCTTCATAATTGTAATCGTTTGATATATTGAAGTGATAAGTTTGGTTGATATCATTGTTCTTATTGTTTTACTTAATCAATCACCAAACACAAACTTATATTCTTCTAAGTACTTGGTAGTAAATTCCGCGTGCTATCAAGTATATACTCAAAGTATCTCCAACACAACGTGTGTGTTTAGATCTGGCCAAGTGGTATTAGAGACAAGGTTTTTGATACGTTGAGTCTAGAAGAACCAGAAGTACTTACTCACTAGCAATCCAAGAATATGGACATGGAGACACCTCAAACCTCAATCCTTGCTAAACTCCCCATGCTGAAACAGAATGAATATGACTTATGGCGGCTCAGGATAGAGCAATACTTCAAGGTGCAAAACTATGTATTATGGGATATTATTATAAATGGTGATTCCTTCAAACCAGTTGTTGTTGAAGAAATACGTGCTGATGGTTCCAATGTCACAAAGCTTAACACTGAGCCAGTTACAAACGAGGAGAGAATCAAAAAGAAGAATGATCAGAAGGCTAGGAATTTGTTACTAATGGCAATTCCTAATGATCAAGTGCTGAACTTTAGCCATTACGAATCGGCTAAAAGTCTTTTTGAAGCAGTGGTGGAAAGATTTGGTGGCAATGAAGCTACCAAGAAGGCACAGAAAACCCTACTCAAGCAAAGTTATGAGAACTTCACTGCATCAAGCAATGAAACTTTGGATCAGATCTTTAATATGCTTCAAAAGATCATCAGTCAACTTACTGTGTTGAAGATTGTGATACCTCAAGAAGACCTCAACATGAAGTTTCTAAACAGTTTACCTGCTGAATGGAACACTTATGTTGTGGTTTGGAGCAATAAACCAAAGCTGGAGAATATGACAATGAATGAGCTCTACAATAATCTCAAGATTGTTGAGGAAAAGGTCAAGAAGAGTGGTAGCACCAGTTCCAGTTCAGGGAATATGGCTTTTGTATCTTCTTCAAACAGTTCTAATCATGAAGATGAAGAAGCAGTTGGTATTGCTATACCAACAGTTAGCACTGCTAGTGTAAAAACTAGTACTGCTGGCTTGACTGAAGAGACCATATATGCTTTTGTGTCAGAACAGTCCGGTGGGTCAAAGATCTTTAATAAAGATCTTCTTCAAATTGTTGAAGATGATTTGGAAGCTATGGATTTAAAGTGGCAGTTGGCTTTGATAAGCATCAGGGCTAAGAAGTATTACCAAAGGACTGGGAATAAGATTACCTTCAATGGAAGAGATGTTGCTGGGTATGATAAGTCTAAGGTGGAATGCTTTAATTGTCACAAGTTGGGGCACTTTGCCAGGGAATGTAGAGGTCCAAGACAACAAAGCAACCAAGGTCAAGGGTTTCAGAATCAGTAAGGGTCAAAGAGGAAAATAAATGTTGAAGAGCCTTCTTCCAAGGCTATGGTAGCTGTAGATGGAGCTGGATTTGATTGTAGCTTCATGGAGGAAGAAGAGGAATCAGCTAACTTGGGTTTGATGGCTTTCTCAGACACTGAGGTATATAAACCTGAAAAATGTTCTAACTCTTGTCATGCTTTAAAAGATTATGAAAATGTTAAGAAATAGTATGATGATCTTAGAGTTGAATATAATTAAATAAGTTTTAGTCTGTCAAATCATAAAAGAGGATTAGCTGTTTTAGAAGAACAAATTGTGTTTTATAAACAGAATGAGTCAAACTTTACTGATGAGATAGGTCTTTTAAAGAGGGAATTGGAAATAAAAGAAAATAAAATGAGTGGACTTGTATATGAACTAGAGAAGCTTAAAAAGGAGAAAGATAACATTCAGTTAAGTGTAGACACTCTTGAATATACTTCAGATGGAGTTAAGAAGATTTTAGAGATTCAAATACTTAACAAAGCTAAATTTGGTTTAGGTTATAAGTCTGTTGCACCCCCCTTTAGAGGAATGTTTGCTCTACCAAGAATTGATTTAGCTCATACAGGTTTAGAAGAGTTTAAGGATATGGATTTTCCTGGATATGGTGTTAAGATTAGTGAGAATCCTGTTAAATTTGTTAAGGGAGAAGATGCTTTTGTGAGTGCTAGTGATAAATCTCTTTCTGAGGAAAAGATGTCCTCTGATAGGAACTTAGATGCTCCAACTATTGAGGAGTGGACATCTGATGATGAGAAAGTAGAGGTTAAGGAAAAACCTAATATAGTTAAGGTAGAAGTTAAACATGCTCCTAAAGTGGTTAAGACTGAAAACATAAAACCAGTTAGGAAAAATGTTAGATATGCTGAGATGTATAGGATTAAGAACAGATCATCAAGTTCTGAGAATAGTCATAGAAACTGGAATCACTCAAAATCTAAGTATATGAATGATAAGTTTGCTATGATTAGAAAAGTATGTATTGTTTGTGGAAGTTTTGAGCATATGGCTGCTTATTGTGATTCTAACCCATGGAAAAAGAGGGTTACAGCGAATGCAAGGGTGAACAGGAATAACAATGCTAGGGTAACTCAAAATGGTCCAACCAGATTGACAAACCCTAATGCAAATCATAAGATGTCACCTAAGGCTGTTATGTTAAAGACTGGCATCAAAACAGTTCCAACTGCTAGTCAAAATAAGTGGTTTAATAACAAGCAAACTGTTTCTAGTGCAAAACAATTTTCAAATCATGCACAAATAGTTAAAAGGCATTTTTATCAGAAAACAGCAATGGTTAATCAGAAGTGGGTGCCTAAGGTTAAACAAGCAGTTCCAACTGCTAGGTCAGCAGTTCCAACTGCTAGACCAGCAAATCCAACTGCTAGGCCCTTAAATGCTAAGGGAAATTGGGGCAATGCTGTCAAGGCCTCAGCACATTGGGATAAACATTTTGCCAAACCCAAGGGTGCATCAAAGACCTCAAACAAGTATTCTCATCTTAATGCACAAGGCAGATCCAAACCAGTGATGATTTGGATCCCCAAAAGAAACTAACACCTTTATTTTGTGTGCAGGAACATCCCTCAAATGGAAAAGAAGATAGAGGATTTTCAGACAGTTGATGTTCAAGGCACATGACAGGCAACAAGTCATATCTTTCAGACTTTATGGCTCTGGATGGAGGACCAGTTGTCTTTGGTGGTTGTGTTGGAGGAAGAATTACTGGTAAAGGGGTTATTAAAACTGGTAACCTTGATTTTTGAAAATGTGTATTATGTACCAGAACTTAAGTACAATCTTTTCAGTGTTTCACAAATTTGTGATAAACAGAACAAAGTTTTATTTACTGATACTGATTGTCTTATACTTTCTCCTGATTTCAAGCTACCTGATGAAAGTCAAGTATTGCTTAAAATCCCCAGAAAGGATAATACATACAGTGTTGAGATGAATAAACTAGTTCCTAAGGTTGGACTTACTTGTCATGTTGCAAAAGCCACATTGGAAGAATCAATGTTGTGGCACAGGAGGCTTGGTCATGTTAACTTTAAAAATCTTAACAATATTGCTAAACATGGGTTGGTAAGAGGTTTACCAAAGAAAACTTTTCTCAATGACCAAACTTGTGTTTCTTGCCTTAAGGGTAAGCAACACAGAGCCTCATGTAAGCCAAAGACCCAGAACTCTATTTCTCAAGCTTTATATATGTTGCATATGGACTTGTTTGGTCCTACTTCTGTGAATAGCTTGAATTTTAAGAGATACTGCCTTGTTGTCACTGATGATTATAGTAGGTTTTCTTGGGTATTCTTTATGAAAACTAAGGATGAGACAAGTGAAATACTTAAGACCCTTATTGTTGAAGTAGAAAACCTAGTTGATAAGAAGGTTAAAGTAATCAGAAGTGACAATGGGACTGAATTTAAGAATAGAGTGATGGATGACTTTTGCAGAGAAAAAGGTATTAAGAGGGAGTTTAGTGTAGCTAGAACCCCACAGCAAAATGGTGTAGCTGAGAGGAAGAATAGGACTCTTATAGAGGCTGCTAGAACAATGTTAGCTGACTCTAAGCTACCAGTTTCATTTTTGGCTGAAGCAGTTAGCACTGCTTGTTATGTGTTGAACCGGGTTTTAGTTGTACAACGTCACAATAAGACTCCTTATGAGTTACTTAGAGGTAGAACCCCTGCTTTAAGCTTCATGAGACCTTGTGGTTGTCATGTTACTATCCTTAATACCAAAGACCAACTAGGAAAGTTTGATGGGAAATCTGAGGAAGGTTTCTTTGTTGGTTATTCTCTGCACAGTAAGGCTTTTAGGGTGTACAATACAAGCACCAAGCAAGTAGAAGAAAATCTGCACATAGAATTTTTGGAGAATAAACCAAATGTTGCAGGTGTAGGTCCAGATTGGAACTTTGATATTGACAGTCTTTCAGATTCCATGAATTATGTGCCTGTTATAGGTACAAATACTAACAATGATGCAGGTTCAGAGGAGGAAGATGATGATTGCATTTTCATACCTGTCATGAAAGAAAGTCCTGTGAATGAGTCTTCTACAAAGAAAGATGATATTCCTTCATCAAGTGGTGTAGACAAAGAGAAAGATGCTGCTGAAACAAGTGGTCAGAATGGTAAAGAAGCTGAAATTCCAACGAGCAGTTCCAATGGAGTTAGTACTGCTCAACCTCAAGTTCCAACTGCTGAGCAAAATATTGATACTGCTGGACCAAGTCAACCTCATCTTGATTCACCAGTTGATACTGCTTCTCAAGCTGATGAGTTTGATTTCTTTGGAGATGGTCTGCAAAACATGCCTACCAGCTATGCAGTTCCTTCTACTCCCCATACTATTGTACATAGGAATCATCTGGAGTCAAGACCAGAAGGCAAATACAAGACCCAGATCATCATGGATTTCTCAGTGTGGTTTATGAAGAGAAACATCATGAAGATGAGAATGAGTGTATGTTTGTATGTTTTCTATCTCAGGTTGAACCCAAGAATGTGTTAAAGGCTTTAGAATCATCAAGTTGGGTTGAAGCTATGCAAGAAGAGCTACTTCAATTCAAAATTCAAAATGTTTGGGTTCTGGTTGATCTACCAAAGGGAATGAGAGTGATTGGTACAAAGTGGGTATTCAGGAACAAGAAGGATGAGAGGGGCATTGTGATAAAGAACAAAGCAAGATTGGTTGCTCAAGGCTATACTCAGGAGGAGGGTATAGATTATGAGGAAGTTTTTGCTCCAGTTGCCAGGATTGAAGCAATAAGATTATTTCTTGCTTATGCTTCATTTATGGGATTTATCGTCTATCAAATAGATGTGAAAAGTGCATTTCTGTATGGCACTATTGATGAAGAGGTTTATGTTTCCCAACCTCCAGGTTTTATAGACCCAGAGCATCCTGACAAGGTCTATAAGGTGGTGAAAGCTCTATATGGATTGCATCAGGCTCCAAGAGCTTGGTATGAAACTCTTGCTAAATATCTTCTGAAGAATGGGTTTCATAGAGGGAAAATTGATCAAACTCTTTTTATTAAGAAGGACAAGGGTGATATTCTACAAGTTCAAGTTTATGTAGATGACATCATTTTTGGTTCTACAAAGAAACAGATGTGTAAGGAGTTTGAAAAGCTGATGAAAGACCAATTTCAGATGAGTTATATGGGAGAGCTTACCTTCTTTCTAGGTCTTCAAGTACAGCAAAAGTCAGATGGTATATTTATCTCTCAGGATAAATATGTTGGTGAAATTTTAAGGAAATTTCAATTCACAGATGCCAAGGTTGCTAGCACACCAATTGACAAGGAGACACATTTGTTATTAAAGGATCACAGTGGTGAAGATGTGGATGTTCACATGTATAGATCTATGATTGGGTCCCTGATGTATCTTACATCATCTAGGCCTGATATTATGTTTGCTGTGTATGCTTGTGCAAGATTCCAAGTAAATCCTAAGGTGTCTCATCTCACAGTAGTAAAAAGAATCTTCAGATACCTTAAAGGACAGCCTAACTTGGGGCTTTGGTATCCTAAAGAGTCTGCATTTGATCTTGTTGCATTCTTTGATTCTGATTATGCTGGTGCTAGCATGGACAGAAAGTCTACAACAGGTGGTTGTCAATTCTTAGGTCGAAGATTAATCTCTTGGCAGTGTAAGAAGCAGACTATGGTGGCTATATCTACTACTGAAGCAGAATATGTGGCTGCTGCAAGTTGTTGTGCTCAAGTTCTATGGATTCAAAGCCAGATGCTTGATTATGGGTACAATTTCTTAAACACAATTATACATATAGACAATAACAGTACAATGTGCATAATTAAGAATCCAGTTCAACATTCAAAAACTAAACATATTGAAATTAGACATCATTTTATAAGAGACTGTGCTGAAAAGAAGTTAATCCAAGTTGTTAAAATACACACTGATAACAACTTTGCTGATCTCTTAACAAAAGGTTTTAATGTAAGCAGATTTCAATACTTGGTAACAGGTATTGGAATGCTTAATCCTTCAAAAGATTAAATGTCTAAATGTTTTTGAAATTTGTACTGTTAGTTGTGCTATTTGTATAGTTGAGACTGCTTGAATGGTGTTAAGACTGCTTGTGAATTTGTTAGTCAAATGGAATAACTGTTAAAAGAGAATATTGTGTATTGTGTTTTTCTTTGGTTTTGGGCTAACATTTCAGGTTAAGAAAAGCTTTTTGCTTTGGATTGTGTTTTGAAAAGTGTGGTGGTTTGGTTTGTGAAGTGTAAATGCTTGTCACATAACAAATGGTAATTGATTCACCATGTCTAATCCACATAAGAATCAACTAGTCCAGATCAAACGGTTTCTGGTAAAGACTAATCAAATCCGTTTATGGTTGACAGTTTACCAAAAACTGGTTGGTTATCAACTCACCAAATCTAAAGTGTGAAGAGTTGGCTAGTCCATAGCAAACGGCTATTGGTAAAGACAAGTCAAATCCGTTCATAGCTGATAGTTTGCTAAAAACTATAAGTGGACAAAAACTGTTTTCGAATCCACAAATTAAAATTCAAAATTTGATTTTATCTCTGAAAACTTTTTGCTAAATAGTCTGAACTGCTGGAGTAAACAGTCTGAACTGATGGCTTCACCAGTTTGTACTGATTGTTAAAAACTTAGTTCCTACTGAGTTTATGCTCTGTGATACACCTCTCTCAGAAGGTAATACATCTGGAAGTGTTGAGAGCAGTTTGAAACTAAAACAACTAAATTGATGGTAACTTGTACAAATGGTCTTATTTGATGCTGAGCTTAGATAACTTATGTTCTAGTTCTTCTGATGGTGAGAATTCTTCCAAACAGGGGAGGAATTAAAGTTTGTTCTAGTTGCTGTTAAAGATGATTGCTGATTATGAAATTCAGGGGAGGAATTAAGAAGTCAGAGATAAATTATAAAGAAGTGCTTAAAGTCTATTCATTATAAAGATGGATTCATTACAAAGCTTCATACGGGAAAAACCAACAAATACTACCAACTACCAACAAAACAACCTACACAACACAAAAGTCAACACAACTACTCAAGTTTTCCTTTTCCTTTTCCAGTGATATCCGGCATGGTCTTGCTGCGGGCTCCTCTGCTACCCATGAGGTCAGACACCTTTTTGCAGGGAAGTGCCAGTATTACTGATCTTGGAGATGGAATTTGCTTCTTCTCAGGCTTTTTCTTTGGAACAGGGATCTTCACTGATGATGCTGCTTTTTCAAATTCTTTTGTGAGTAAGTCTGATAGTTTTTGAAGTTCATCATCGTCAGACGAGTCAGACGAAGAGGAGGATGAATCATCCACATAAGGAGGAAGTTCGTCGGAGGAAGTTTCTTCAGATGAGGATATTTTAGTCTTTTTCTTTGAAAGATTAACTCTTGAAGTTGAAGAATAATTTGGTGGAAAATAGTTGTTCCAACCTGAATCTTCAGAGTCAGAAGAAGAATCAGATGAGATTTCTATGATGTTTGGTGAAGAAGACATTGTGATTAAAGAGTTAAAGATTTGTGTTGAAGAAGATTTGTGTGGATATGTGAGTTTTTATAGAGTTAATGAAGGTTTAATGGCATTCAATGCGTGGTTGATATGCAGAATTAACTTTGGGTTGGTATAAGGAATTTATTCCTTGATGGAATTAAATTAATTTTGGTAACTTTTGAGGAGTTGACCAAAAGAGTATGATAAGTGAAGATAATTCCCAAAGTGTTTCGTGACTAAAGATAAGTGTTTGAAAGAATCCACCCCATCAACGAAATCAGAAGTTTAATCCAAGAAACTTATTGATTTGCATCGAAATCATAAGTTTAGGGGAGGATTGTTGGGAATAAAACTTAAGCAGTTTGTATGGTTGAAGTATACAAGAACAGTTAAGACTGTTGATACAAGGACAGTTAAGACTGCTGATGGAAGAGCAGTTAGGACTGCTGAAGGAAGAACAGTTAGGACTGCTTATGAGATCAAGGTGAAACCGTGTGAACATAAGTATAGAAAAGATATGGTATATATCTTATGTAACACCCCAACCCGACAAGGGTAAAGATGTCACGCAAATGGTTTCATATCAGATATAACAAAGCATACATTCAAAAGTAATACAAAGATTCTCAAAGGTTACAGAAGAAATACTGAAATTACAAGGTTACAAAAGCGAATACAAATTCTAACAATGTAGTAACTTCCAATCATCTCTAGGCCAAAATAATTATCAAGTCTTCTAAGTCCAAAAGCCTCTTCACTCATACCCATCTTCCAACTAAAACCTGCCGCACACGAAAAGAAAACGTGCGGCTGAGCTTACAAAGCTCAGTGAACAGATACATAATACAAGCAAAGATAACGAAACAGAATATAGTGAGGTACTGGGAATGTCATAAGGTATAATCAAAGAAAAAGAGTAATAAAGGAAATATAGGATAGTCATCTACCACGAGCCCATAACTCAAAGTCATAATCCCAAGGTCAACATCTCAAAGTCATAGTCTCACAATCAGAGGGGATACCTCTTAGGCAACCAGATAATATGAGGGGTGTCCTCATGTATCATAATAGTGGAGTGATCAGCTCCCAGGGGTGTGAAAGGCATGTATTGCACACAGTACCAGTCACCTCAAAGTCATAACTCAAAGTCATAGTTAAATCCACTAAACATACAAATCTAGGATTGCAACCCATACGCCCCCAAACTCAAAGTCATCCCAAAATCATAGTAGCCATGGCAGATAATCATAAAAGGGACGGTGTGAGAAATCACTCCCCCACACGGGAGTCATGCCGGTGGTGCATCACAGACATGGCCAGGTTACCTCCCTGGCTAGGTAACATAAATGGCTCGGGTATCAAACTAAGAGTCAGGTCTCAAAGTCATCACAAAAGATCATATATCAAAAGGTGCATCTCAAAGTCATATCACAAGGTCCATAGAAAAGGGTCCATATCGAATAGTTCATAATAGAGTGGTTCACCAAGGTCTTCCAAAGTTCATATCATAGTTTTAAAAACAAAGGGAATCATAATTAAATTTCAAAGTCTGTATCAAAGGGTCCATCTTCAAAGTCTTTATTCAACAGATTCATTTTAGAAAGCTTAATCAAGGTATTTAATTAAAATGGTCTTTAAATTGGTTTCATAAGGATAATCATTAAATAGTTTTAGTAAAAGATAGTTCAAAACAAGTAGTTCAAAACCTTAGTTTAGTAACCCATTTCAAAATCTTAGTTTCTCACAAGGATAGTTCAGAACTTTAGAGCAACTTGGCACAGGCATAGGTCAGATAAACGAAGCTCAGATCATAATCAAGAGGAATATCAAAGGTTCACTCAAAGGGAACATAGCAATGGCTTGGGAAATCTTAACTGAATCATAACTCAAAATCAATGTATAGAATATAAGAACCCTTACTGAAAAAGGCAGAGTATCTGTACCTTATCCGATAGCAAAACATACCAAAGGCAGATCACAAAACACCGGATTACTCCCGCTTCAGTGAATCTACATGAATTATAATTGTACTTATAAGTTTCATAGCTTTATGATTTCATAGTTTCTTAATCATAAGGTTTCATTTTAGTTTCTCTCTATCTTAGGTAACTTTACACATTCAGTAACTTTAGTTATTATCATTCCTGATTATCAACTTATTAAAGATGACCATGTTAGTAGGTTAAGGTTCAAAATGTCTTTTTCATAAGTTCAAGGTTAAATATGACATGTTTCCATAAGTTAGGGTTTTTAATTGCAACATCCCAAAGTTAAGGGTCTTGAATGAAAATATTGCAACTACTAATTTAAGTACATCATTTATTCATAATCACATCTCCCGTCCTTTAAGTTTCATAGTTTACACATTACACCCTTGATTTACCAAAATCACAAAATAAACCTTATAATTATACAAATTACACTTCAACCTTTATTATGTTCATCATTACTCAACTAACCCTCATACTTACTAATTACAGATTATACTCTCAAATATAAGTGTGGCACGAATCAAACCCTCAAGTTTCATAAAATTACACATTTAGTCCCTTTAGTTTTTAAAATAACACGAACACCTTTCAAAACCCTTTTTATACCTTTCATCAGGTTCTAACAGTTTTAAGCTTGAAATTGTTAGGTTTTCTATAAATAGAAAATTATATAAGAACTCAGAAATAAATTCCCCAAAAATTCCCAGAGATACTTTAATGTCTTAAGTATTTTATCTAATTTTTCCAGATTTTATTAAGTAACATAGCTTTGGATTAAAATTCACTTAAACCAACTCGTCCAGATTTCTGATTAATTTTGCTATACGAAAAGTTATTAATTAGAAACCTTTTAAGAAAAATTCACAAAAATCTACAAAAATTCTAGGAAGTAAAAGACATCCCAATTATTACCCAGTTCAAAGGAAACCTCCTAATTCGACACGGTTTGGAAATTAAAATTCAAAAACCCGGACTGATTTTCCCGACTCACCAATCCGATCAGACACATAATTTAATAAAAATTAAAAAGTAACCTTCCAGGCCTCTAAAAATTACAAACTAAATTTTCCCAGGTAGCCATTTCATTGAACTTAGTTTTAGACTCTTAAAACACGAAAATATACGTTCACATCATTTAGTTATAGCCGGTTAAAGTCAAACAAAATTCCAGATCAGTAGCAGTTATTCACAGAATCATGTAATCTCTTTATGGTTTTCATATCCATGACTTATGTAATGTTACAAACTGATTTTATTTGATACAAAGCACCTATTAGCCGACTTATTTATACCATAAACATTCTCTAAGTGATTAAATTCAGGTCCATATACACGTCGATTCGTATTAGGGTTATTTTCAAAGGTGTTATTTCATGTGAAAGAGTTATTATTTTATGTGTCTTCTCTATCTACTTTATGTAGAGAATTCGACATAAACAACAAAGAACAAAAACAAGAATCAGGCCAAATAAGTTGTATTGAACAAAGATGATATTCGTTACCCTCGTTGCGTGATTGAATGAAGAAAATAACACAAGATCGAACACAAGATTTCTGGCCTAAAACCCTAGCTGTGAACCCTCCTTCGTACAGCCTCAATCCACGAATCAAGAACACTACGAACCAGGAATTTAAGGCACGATTCAACACCAATTTGTAGTCACAAGAGGCCTCCTTTTTCTGCCTTTAGATCGTACAGCAGTAGCAAGAAGATGGCAGCAGCAGTCGCTTCTTTGGATCGTCAAAATGGACAAGATAGGAGAGTAGCCGAATGCTTTTTGATGAAAGGGAGTTTTTTTTTTTAGGGTTCTCTTGTTTGATTAGTATGAACCGTATAATGGAGATAGAGGAGGATGATTTTTAGGGTTTGTCAAAGAAATTCGGTGCATGTGGTTTTTGAACAAACCGTGTATTAGAGTTGGGCTAAACAAGGCTTGGATCTTTTCTTCTTATGGGCTTAATAACAATAACACTTTAATGCATAATACTTCTTCTTTTTAGATTATATGTGCCGAATATTTTTAAAAGCTATGGACACAAAAATTTCGACTAACATAAGTTGAATATGTAGGGATTTTTTTTTTTTTATTTGTACATGATCTTATAATGTAAGGTTATAATTGGTATCTTAATTCGTCACATAACATAAGTCGTAATCATTTTAGATTAAGATACACATAATGATGTTACTTATATAATTCTCCTAAGTTCTTAAAATTTTAAATTTGAGGGCATTTTTGTCTTTTCGGATGGTTTAATTTTTGGGGTTTTACAACTCTTCCCCTCTTAAAAAAGAAATTTTCGTCCTCGAAAATTGAAGTCGCAAGGTTAAACGAAGTTGTAGCAAGTTGCAAAAGATCATCACAACATTCTCACGCCCGAGGAGGTTCATCAAAAGGATCTTCTGACCAAATAGTTTCTCATGACTCAAATCAAAACGAGGTGGGTTCAAAATTTCTCAGAAGGAAACAACATAAGTTGATTTCTGATCAAAAGGTCCATGCAACATAAAATGGACGATAGGTGAATCTTCAGGAAGCTCATATGGAATACGGATAAGATTTCAAATCGAATCAATTTGCACCAACAGTAGGAAGTTCTAAAAGGAGTTCAAGACTTATAATTGAAGTCACAGAATTCAAATCGAGAGTTCAACTCAATCAGATATCTAATGAACGAAAGCAGAGTATACGGATAGATAGGATGAACCTAAAGTTTCAATAATCACGGATAGTCTAACGGAGATCAAATTCTAAACTTCTTAGGTACTCCTAAGATATCCTATGCCCACAACAAGTGCACGTTATATGATGTAAGTATTATCACATTGGCCAGACGTCATAATACTGGCATCATATAATTATGCCCTCATGATGGTCATACTTTATCTCAAGTCGTAATCAAAACCACCTATCTTAATCTACCTAGTACTTCTATAGTCATCAAAGGTCAACCAAAATCGAATGCCAAAGTCAAGCGGGAAAACAAAACTATTCGCACGAGTATCAAAATCCCAGATAGCCAAATTGAAGTGAGATACGCCGTCACAAGCATCATATCTTCCACAATGCACCAGAATCTCTCAAAACAAAGTCATCACCGAACATACTAAAAATAAACACGAATTGAAATGCTTCTAGGGAACTTAAATCATCAGAGGGTCTTATTACCATATAACGAAATTTAAGGGAGTCAACGGAATGAAAGTTAGTCGCCAAGAACTTTGGCCTTCATAGAATCAATTCTTCCAAACATAAAGGGTTTGTTTCAAAATCCGTTCATTCAACACATCAAATCTCTTCAAGTCCGGTTAATCTGTCTTCTTCTGTCCATCAGTCGGGAAGTGAAACCAAAATCGGAAACTTGTGTCTGGTTCGTCGAGCCTCCTGCAGCTCTTCTTGGAATGTGATGGAGCAACGTGGATTTCTGGCACGGTCTTTAAATCTCTCCATCATCCAGTCTGCTTCCGCTCTCAATTCATCTCAGTACAACTAAGATGAATAGGGAAGTGGGACTGTATGTCTTCATCAACCCCAGGTTCGCCATCTTGACTAGAATTTCTTCTTCTGCATCGCCAACACTTCTGTCTTGTAAGGAATGTCTCCACTCTTCGGGGTAGGTCTCCATTGTCGTCAATTCCAGGTCAGGCAAGGAACACCGTTGTCTCAACAACATCAATCTTTCAGAATACACAATTGATCCTCAAATCTCTAACAAGGTGCAAAATGATTTTCATGTTCTCCCTCGTCTCCGCATGTACCCTTAAGTCATACAATGACCATATGCCCAGTACTCATGGGAAAATATCATCTATCAAATTCACCAAGCCCGTCAGAGCTTTAGCTAATACTATTAGTGTCATTAACCGTCATGGCGGTCGTTTACGTATACGGAAGGCGATTTCAAGAATAGTATCAATTCATCAGAAAGGAAACTTCGCGCTCTTAATTTAAACAAAATACATAATCGTTCCAGGGTGGAGGAATATTGGCTCTTACAGCAATACGGTTCAGCTCCCATACATATCTCCAGTCACCATTCATCTTTATCGCGAACAAAACTAAAACATGCCCAGAAGATACACCTAAGTAAACTCACTTCCTGGTCTTCGGTTGCTGCTCTTCCCGGTTGCTCCAGTCAATTAGTATGATCCGAAAGAAATCTTCGTTTAGTGACTAGAATCTCTCGGTGTCATGTCAAATCTTACCTCATACTCCGGTGGAAAATTTGGTGGTTCAACAGGAATCAAATTCAAGAAATTCAGGGTGCCAAGTAACGTTCAAAATAAAGTTCATGCTCAGAAAACTCAAGGTGCAAAAAGTTCTCAAGATGAGATTCATTCATTGGTGTACGAAATGGTTTCTAGGAAAACTTCATAACCGTGAAAGTAATCACCCGTGTCTCCAGAGTAATAGTGATAGCACAGGTTTTAACAATCGGAAATCGTAGTAGGGAGTTCAAAATTGTTTCAAACGCAAGAGGTGAGACATAGAAGGGTAGTTGTCAATATTTGACTGATCATTCAACAAATTCCTTGTCAGAATAAAAATCGAAGTTTAACTAACCAAAGAAAGACGGATCACAAATTAAATCTTTATCATTAAAAGTGAGGAAGAAAACATTCTTATACTCATGGTTACACGCCACGAGACTTCTCATAAGGACAGAGATGGGTAAAACGAAATCAATAGTGTCGGAAACTTCATAGATATTTATCAAATAGCAAAACATATCCAGTACGTCATCGCCATAGAGGTTCCCGGAATGCCAGAAGAGGCGTCAAAGTGATGAATAAAAGAATCAGAGTGAAATGCGGGTCATTATCAAAATGATTAAAAAGGGATTTGAAGATAAGGATCAAATAGTGTCAGGCCATTATTATGAAATTCTCAATGTCTTCAAGATTTAATCAGAATCAAAACTTAGGTGGTGCAAAGCATAAGCTTTCACTTTCCAGAAGTGGTATCAACAGGATCTAACCAAAAGCAAGGTACGAATCAGAGTGATGCGGAAGCAATGATACTTAAACAAATGCCTTATAGCCTACCCATTCCTCACTGGTCAAACTTACGTTCCTATGGGGAAATCCTAAAGCAAATTTTCAAAGGTTGTCTTACGAGCGCCTACAGGGAAAACTTAGTGGTCCTAACTTACACAGGCCAAGGGTAAATGTACTACGAAATCGCAGCCTGTCGCTCTGATACCATAATTGTAACACCCCAACCCGACAAGGGTAAAGATGTCACGCAAATGGTTTCATATCAGATATAACAAAGCATACATTCAAAAGTAATACAAAGATTCTCAAAGGTTACAGAAAAAATACTGAAATTACAAGGTTACAAAAGCGAATACAAATTCTAACAATGTAGTAACTTCCAATCATCTCTAGGCCAAAATAATTATCAAGTCTTCTAAGTCCAAAAGTCTCTTCACTCATACCCATCTTCCAACTAAAACCTGCCGCACACGAAAAGAAAACGTGCGGCTGAGCTTACAAAGCTCAGTGAACAGATACATAATACAAGCAAAGATAACGAAACAGAATATAGTGAGGTACTGGGAATGTCATAAGGTATAATCAAAGAAAAAGAGTAATAAAGGAAATATAGGATAGTCATCTACCACGAGCCCAGTAACTCAAAGTCATAATCTCAAAGTCAACATCTCAAAGTCATAGTCTCACAATCAGAGGGGATACCTCTTAGGCAACCAGATAATATGAGGGGTGTCCTCATGTATCATAATAGTGGAGTGATCAGCTCCCAGGGGTGTGAAAGGCATGTATTGCACACAGTACCAGTCACCTCAAAGTCATAACTCAAAGTCATAGTTAAATCCACTAAACATACAAATCTAGGATTGCAACCCATACGCCCCCAAACTCAAAGTCATCCCAAAATCATAGTAGCCATGGCAGATAATCATAAAAGGGACGGTGTGAGAAATCACTCCCCCACACGGGAGTCATGCCAGTGGTGCATCACAGACATGGCCAGGTTACCTCCCTGGCTAGGTAACATAAATGGCTCGGGTATCAAACTAAGAGTCAGGTCTCAAAGTCATCACAAAAGATCATATATCAAAAGGTGCATCTCAAAGTCATATCACAAGGTCCATAGAAAAGGGTCCATATCGAATAGTTCATAATATAGTGGTTCACCAAGGTCTTCCAAAGTTCATATCATAGTTTTAAAAACAAAGGGAATCATAATTAAATTTCAAAGTCTGTATCAAAGGGTCCATCTTCAAAGTCTTTATTAAACAGATTCATTTTAGAAAGATTAATCAAGGTATTTAATTAAAATGGTCTTTAAATTGGTTTCATAAGGATAATCATTAAATAGTTTTAGTAAAAGATAGTTCAAAACAAGTAGTTCAAAACCTTAGTTTAGTAACCCATTTCAAAATCTTAGTTTCTCACAAGGATAGTTCAGAACTTTAGAGCAACTTGGCACAGGCATAGGTCAGATAAACGAAGCTCAGATCATAATCAAGAGGAATATCAAAGGTTCACTCAAAAGGGAACATAGCAATGGCTTGGGAAATCTTAACTGAATCATAACTCAAAATCAATGTATAGAATATAAGAACCCTTACTGAAAAAGGCAGAGTATCTGTACCTTATCCGATAGCAAAACATACCAAAGGCAGATCACAAAACACCGGATTACTCCCGCTTCAGTGAATCTACATGAATTATAATTGTACTTATAAGTTTCATAGCTTTATGATTTCATAGTTTCTTAATCATAAGGTTTCATTTTAGTTTCTCTCTATCTTAGGTAACTTTACACATTCAGTAACTTTAGTTATTATCATTCCTGATTATCAACTTATTAAAGATGACCATGTTAGTAGGTTAAGGTTCAAAATGTCTTTTTCATAAGTTCAAGGTTAAATATGACATGTTTCCATAAGTTAGGGTTTTTAATTGCAACATCCCAAAGTTAAGGGTCTTGAATGAAAATATTGCAACTACTAATTTAAGTACATCATTTATTCATAATCACATCTCCCGTCCTTTAAGTTTCATAGTTTACACATTACACCCTTGATTTACCAAAATCACAAAATAAACCTTATAATTATACAAATTACACTTCAACCTTTATTATGTTCATCATTACTCAACTAACCCTCATACTTACCAATTACAGATTATACTCTCAAATATAAGTGTGGCACGAATCAAACCCTCAAGTTTCATAAAATTACACATTTAGTCCCTTTAGTTTTTAAAATAACACGAACACCTTTCAAAACCCTTTTTATACCTTTCATCAGGTTCTAACAGTTTTAAGCTTGAAATTGTTAGGTTTTCTATAAATAGAAAATTATATAAGAACTCAGAAATAAATTCCCCAAAAATTCCCAGAGATACTTTAATGTCTTAAGTATTTTATCTAATTTTTCCAGATTTTATTAAGTAACATAGCTATGGATTAAAATTCACTTAAACCAACTCGTCCAGATTTCTGATTAATTTTGCTATACGAAAAGTTATTAATTAGAAACCTTTTAAGAAAAATTCACAAAAATCTACAAAAATTCCAGGAAGTAATAGACATCCCAAATATTACCCAGTTCAAAGGAAACCTCCTAATTCGACACGGTTTGGAAATTAAAATTCAAAAACCCGGACTGATTTTCCCGACTCACCAATCCGATCAGACACATAATTTAATAAAAATTAAAAAGTAACCTTCCAGGCCTCTAAAAATTACAAACTAAATTTTCCCAGGTAGCCATTTCATTGAACTTAGTTTTAGACTCTTAAAACACGAAAATATACATTCACATCATTTAGTTATAGCCGGTTAAAGTCAAACAAAATTCCAGATCAGTAGCAGTTATTCACAGAATCAGGTAATCTCTTTATGGTTTTCATATCCATGACTTATGTAATGTTACAAACTGATTTTATTTGATACAAAGCACCTATTAGCCGACTTATTTATACCATAAACATTCTCTAAGTGATTAAATTCAGGTCCATATACACGTCGATTCGTATTAGGGTTCTTTTCAAAGGTGTTATTTCATGTGAAAGAGTTATTATTTTATGTGTCTTCTCTATCTACTTTATGTAGAGAATTCGACATAAAACAACAAAGAACAAAAACAAGAATCAAGCCAAATAAGTTGTATTGAACAAAGATGATATTCGTTACCCTCGTTGCGTGATTGAATGAAGAAAATAACACAAGATCGAACACAAGATTTCTGGCCTAAAACCCTAGCTGTGAACCCTCCTTCGTACAGCCTCAATCCACGAATCAAGAACACCACGAACCAGGAATTTAAGGCACGATTCAACACCAATTTGTAGTCACAAGAGGCCTCCTTTTTCTGCCTTTAGATAGTACAGCAGTAGCAAGAAGATGGCAGCAGCAGTCGCTTCTTTGGATCGTCAAAATGGACAAGATAGGAGAGTAGCCGAATGCTTTTTGATGAAAGGGTGTTTTTTTTTTTTTTTTAGGGTTTCTCTTGTTTGATTAGTATGAACCGTATAATGGAGATAGAGGAGGATGATTTTTAGGGTTTGTCAAAGAAATTCGGTGCATGTGGTTTTTGAACAAACCGTGTATTAGAGTTGGGCTAAACAAGGCTTGGATCTTTTCTTCTTATGGGCTTAATAACAATAACACTTTAATGCACAATACTTCTTCTTTTTAGATTATATGTGCCGAATTTTTTTAAAAGCTATGGACACAAAAATTTCGACTAACATAAGTTGAATATGTAGGGATTTTTTTTTTATTTGTACATGATCTTATAATGTAAGGTTATAATTGGTATCTTAATTCGTCACATAACATAAGTCGTAATCATTTTAGATTAAGATACACATAATGATGTTACTTATACAATTCTCCTAAGTTCTTAAAATTTTAAATTTGAGGGCATTTTTGTCTTTTCGGATGGTTTAATTTTTGGGGTTTTACATCTTATATGTATATAATGATTCTGTTAGATGTTTAACGTGTAAAGGACTCTTTACATTATAAAAGGAGATCCTTAGATTAGGGTTTGATATACAATACACAAAAACACATATATCCTTCACGTTCATAATTGTAATCGTTTGATATATTGAAGTGATAAGTTTGGTTGATATCATTGTTCTTATTGTTTTATTTAATCAATCACCAAACACAAACTTATATTCTTCTAAGTACTTGGTAGTAAATTCCGCGTGCTATCAAGTATATACTCAAAGTATCTCCAATACAACGTGTGTGTTTAGATCCGGTCAGTAGATTTTCTAACCCAATGTGCTGAGGCCTTGACAGCATTGCCCCTTTTTCCCTTAACATTTAACTGCCTAGCAGTAAGAATTGCTGGTCTAGCAGTTGGAACTGCTGACCTAGCAGTTGGAACTGCTTGTTTAAATTTTGGCACCCATTTCTGACTGGTCATTGCCGTTTCCTTATAAAAATGCCTTTTAACTGTTTGTGCATGATTTAAAAATTATTTTGCACTTGAAACAGTTTGCTTGTTATTAAACCACTTATTTTGACTAGCAGTTGAAACTGTTTCTATGCCAGTCTTTAACATAACAGCTTTGGGTGACATCTTATGATTTGCATTAGGGCTTGTCAATCTAGTTGGATTGTTTTGAGTTTCCCTAGCATTGTTATTCTTATTCACCCTTGTATTCCCAGAAACCCTCTTTTTTCATGGGTTAGAATCACAATAAGCTGCCATATGATCAAAACTTCCACAAACAAAGCACACTTTTCTAATCATAGCAAACTTATCATCCAATTTCTTAGATTTTGAGTGATTCCAGTTCCTATGACTACCCTCAGAAACTGGTGATATGTTCTTAGTCCTATAAATCTTAGCATATTGAATACTTTTCCTAACTGGTTTTATGTTTTCAGTCTTAACCACTTTAGGAGCATGTTTAACTTCTACCTTAACAACATTAGGTTTGACCTTAACCTTTGCATCCTCATCATCAGATGTCCAATCCTCAATAGTTGGTGCATCTGAGTTTCTATCAGAGGACATCCTTTCCTTAGAAAGAAATTTATCACTAGCACTCACAAAAGAATCTTCTGCCTTACCAAATTTAACAGGATTCTTACTAATCTTAACACCATATCCAGGAAAATCCATATCCTTAAACTCTTCTAAACCTGTATGAGCTAAATCAATTCCTGTTGGAACAAACATTCCTCTAAGAGGGGGTGCAACTGACTTATACCCTAAACCAGACTTAGCTTTGTTAAGTATTTGATTCTCTACTATCTTCTGAACTCCCTTTGAAGTATGTTCAAGAGTTTCTACACTTAACTGGATGTTTTCTTTTTCCTTTTTAAGCTTCTCTAGTTCATATACAAGTCCACTCATTTTATCATCTTTTATTTGCAAATCCCTTTTTAAAACACTTAACTCATCAGAGAAGTTTGACTCATTTTGTCTATAAAACACAATTTGTTCTTCCAAAACAGCTAGTCCTCTTTTATGATTTTACAGACTAAAATTTACTTGATTAAATTCTACTCTAAGATCATCATACTGTTTCTTAAGACACTCATAATCTTTAAAAGCATAACAACTATTTGAACATTTTTGAACAATATGTACCTCAGAGTCTGAGAAAGCCATCAAACCCAAGTTAATTGGTTCCTCTTCTTCCTCCATGAAGCTCCAATCAAATCCAGCTCCATCTACAGCTACCATAGCCTTGGAAGAAGGCTCTTCAACATTAACTGTTCTCCTTGTTCCTTGCTGATTCTTAAACCCTTGACCTTGGTTGCTTTGTTGTCTTGGACCTCTACATTCCCTGGCAAAGTGCCCCATCTTGTGACAATTATAGCACTCCACCTTAGACTTATCATACCCAGCAACATCTCTTCCATTAAAGGTAATCTCATTCCCAGTCCTTTGGTAATACTTTTTAGCCCTGATGCTTATCAAAGCCAACTTCCACTTTAAATCCATAGCTTCCAAATCATCTTCAGCAATTTGAAGAAGATCTTCATTAAAGATCTTAGACCCACCAGACTATTCTGACACAAATGCATATATGGTCTCTTCAGTCAAACCAGCAGTACTAGCTTTTACACTAGCAGTGCTAACTGTTGGTTTAGCAGTACCAACTGCTTCTTCATCTTCATGATTTGAACTGTTTGAAGAAGATAAGAAAGCCATATTCCCTGAGCTAGAACTGGTGCTACCACTCTTCTTCACCTTCTGCTCAACAATTTTAGGATTGTTGTAAAGCTCATTCATTGTCATTTTTTCCAGTTCTAGTTTATTGCTCCAAACCACAACATAAGTGTTCCATTCAGCAGGTAAACTATTAAGAAACTTCATGTTGAGGTCTTCCTGTGGAATCACAATCTTTAACATAGTAAGTTGACTGATGATCTTTTGAAGCCTATTAAAGATATGGTCCAAAGTTTCATTGCTTGATGCAGTGAAGTTCTCATAACTTTGTTTAAGTAGGGTTTTCTGTGCCTTCTTGGTAGCTTCATTGCCACCAAATCTTTCCACCACTGCTTCAAAAAGAGTTTTAGCAGTCTCGTAATGGCTAAAATTCAGCACTTGATCATTAGGAATTGCCATTAGTAACAAATTCCTAGCCTTCTGATCATTCTTCTTTTTAATTCTCTCCTCATTTGTAACTGGCTCAGTGTTAAGCTTTGTGGTCTTGGAACCATCAGCATGTGTTTCTTCAACAGGAATTGGTTTGAAGGAATCACCATTGATAATGATATCCCATAATGCATAGTCTTGCACCATGAAATATTGCTCTATTCTGAGCCGCCATAGGTCGTATTCATTCTGCTTCAGCATGGGAAGTTTAGCAAGGATTGAGGTTTGTGGTGTTTCCATGTCCATCTTCTTGGTTGCAAGAGAATAAGTACTTCTGGATCTTCTAAACTCAAAGTATCAGAAACCTGGCTCTGATACCACTTGACCGGATCTAAACACACACGAGTTATGTTGGAGATACTTTGAATATATAATTAACAGCACGCGGAATTTACTATTAAGTACTTCGAAGAATTCTTGTTTGGTGATTGTATAGATGTAACAAGACAAGGTTTAACCAAACACTTTGCTTCAATATATTGAACGATTACAATGAAAAACGTGAAGCTCTTAATAATGCATGTACGTATGGGATATCTGGATATCTTAAAACCCTAACTGAGGATCTCTTTTTATAGCACAAAGAGTCCTTTACAAGTAAACTATATTCGTATCAATCTATACAAATAAGATATACATCATATCAATTCCATATTTATCTTCATACGGTTTCATCCTAATCTTATAAGTAGTACGAACTTCTCTTATCAACAGTACCAACTGTTGATGTATTCTTCAGTAACTGTTCAACCGTACTAACTTATAAAAAACCGTACCAACTGCTTAATTTAATTCCCAACAAGCCCTATAATCTGTTTTAATAACACAATTAATGGGTGCTAAAACTAGAAAACCTAGGTGTGAAATTAATGAGGGAATTAAAAGGGTTTAGGGTTTTGTTATGATTTTATGTGAGCGGGCTGTCCAGAAAATGCGTCGTCTTGCAAGGGTCTAATTTAATGGTGCCAACGTGTTTTTGTATGATTTTTAAGTCTAAAATTAATTTTAAGTT
The DNA here is from genome assembly GCA_021014915.2 of Artemisia tridentata subsp. tridentata. Taxonomy (NCBI): domain Eukaryota; kingdom Viridiplantae; phylum Streptophyta; class Magnoliopsida; order Asterales; family Asteraceae; genus Artemisia; species Artemisia tridentata. Next base: position 447,032,244 of record CP139507.1, read on the forward strand.
GCCTACTTTCTGAATATATAGATTTCGTGGTTATTGGAGGTCGGTAAAGCAGTTTCTTGAATTTTAGAAGATTAAGTGTCAAAACTGAATTTCCAGTCTGGAAATTCAGTCAGATTTTATGATTTTTCATTTACAAACTATAAGGTCTGGGAAGACCCAATTTTTGCACGGGAATAATTAATATGTCTATTAGTTATTGGAATTTTTGTAGATTTTTCTGAAGGGTATTGATATATTTTTAAAATACAACTTTTCGGGTATACCATCAGGTCACATTCTGGAACAGGTTTGAAAAATGATTTTTGTTTGTATACTTGAACTAAGAGATAAAATCTGTAAAAATTAGGGGAAGTATTAAACATATATAGGTGTCTTTGGTAAAAATTATAGAACCACAGGAGCTTGTTTGATGTGTCATAAAAATCATAAGAATATGAACCAGAATCACATGAGAAACCCTAAACATGTTATTAAATGACAATAAGTACTAAAATCCGTTATGACATTAAATGAACACATAAGTATTAAATGATCCCTAATCCGTGTAGATTCGTAGAAGAAGGCGTGACGTTGTTTCCTTGTGTTCATTTTCCCGTTGCTTTCATTCCATTTGCTAAGGTACGGATATTCTGCCCTTTTTCAGTAAGGGTTTCCTCATGACTCGTTTCGTTATAATGCATTAGATGTTATGGCTTTATAATGCATTAGATGTTATGGCTTGTATGAAAAACCTTTTTGAATAGATATCTTGATGACGGTTTTGGGAAATACTATTTTTAAAATGATTTCTATGACTACGAGGTAACACCACTTTTTATATGAAGGCTTAATGACTCTTATGAAAACGGTTTTTAAAAGAATACTTTCATGAAAACAACATTTAAATGATTATTTCAGTTAATATTCTTTTGTTTAAATATACTATAATTAATTCGTTATGATGTGATATCTTGTTTATTCTATTACCCGAGCTAACTAGTCATAGAGGTACCATGGCCATGTCATTGAGGAACCAATGGCATGACACTATCTGTGGCGGTGTGATTGCTCCACAGTGTTCCCTTGTGATGTGTATATTATTATTGAGCTCGTGCACATAATTCCCACTTTGGTACGCCAATATATTTGTCTGAGTACAGGTGTATGGTGGTGTACATAACTTTGTTTTGCAGGGAGCGTCTGGATGCATCCTAGGTTTGTTTTGTGATATGATTATGATATGGCTTAGTAGTGAATGGTTTGTGTGTGCCATACACCCCATTACACTTTTGGGAGCCGTACACTCCATTTGTTATGATATGATTATGTAGTTAAGCAGGTGGCATGCTTTGTGAGCTCGTGGGCATTTCCTTATGATTCATTGACTTCATTATCTTTCATTTGATTTATTATTCATTTGATTCTCATGACCTATGACATCTTGTTCAGCAGATTCCTTTGACTTCATTTTGTGTACTTATTCATATTCAGTTTATTATTTTATATATGTTCACTGGACTTTTTAAGCTCAAACACATTCTCTTTTTCCATGCGGCAGGTATCAAGCGGGATGTTGAGATTTGAGTGATGAGAGTAGGAGCTTTTAGTGGACCACCCTGACGATAGTTACCCACTTGCGTTTGGATTAGATTTGGAGTTATCTTTCATTTAGACTTTGTTTGGGATTGTATTTCATTTGGAATTTATTCTATTTCAGACTTAGTATTTTATCATTCCCTTGGAAGAATTTATGTAACCTTGTAATTAATAAAAGCCTTCTACTTTGCGTTTATGTTCTGATTGACATCATAATGTTACATTTTGACCCTTCTCGTGTTGTGGTGTTACAATTATGTTATCAAAGCTTAGGCTTCGACCTGTAGTACCTTAAGTTATGACCTGTGAAGATGTGGCCCTTAGGATTGCACTGTAGGAGCTTATGAATTGACCCTTGAGAAATTTACTTTAGGTTAGCACTGTAGAAGCTTATGAGATAACCTTTAAGAATTTGCCTTAGGATCTTCCTGTAGGAACTTAAGTTGTGACCGGTGAGGACTGGGTAGACTATAAGACATTTGTTTAACAATCATTCCTTCGCATCATTTTGTTTCGTGCCCTTCCTTTAGTTAAGCCCTTTTAAGATCATTCTTTCCGGAGATTTAGAAAACTTATCATATTGCAAATCATAAGTTTAGTGACCAATTAAGTTTAGAATGCTTTGAGAACTTTGTGGTAATGCCTTTTCACCATATAGGTTTCACCTTCTGATATAATCGCATTCATTCCTGAACCTTTGATTCATTTGTTAATTGTTTAGATGCTCATTCGTCCATTCTGAGAATTTTGCAATCATGATGTGTTGGACACATTTTGTGGTTTCTCTGCTTTTGCTAAACACCTTAAGGTTTCCCCTAAACTATTAGATTATGCCTTACCCATTTCTATTCCTATGAGATATCTTGTGGTTCTTAATCACGAGTATAGGAGTTATTCATCACATTTTCATTTGTTCGTTCGATATCTCAGCTTGAATTAATAGATGAAGTTTCCCATCATTATCTACGTATTTGTTTCATATTCATGTTGTGCAGTATGCATCTCTTTTGAGAGGTTACACTATCATCCGTTACATATATATTTCGTATCCGAGAAGATTTGTCATTTGTTGGTGAGCCTGAGGCTATTTTGGATCTATAGGATTAGGTCATGAGAAGCAAACCTTTTCGTTCATTAAAAGTCTTCAAGAGAATCATTCCGTTCATTTCGTAACTTGGTACGTTTCTGTTTGAATTTTTTTTACTTCAATTTCGAGGACGGAATTTTTCTTTTTAGAGGGGAAGAGTTGTAAAACCCGAAATTTTGGTTTCACCTTTATTTGATTTTACCCTAAGTATTTGATAATAATTAGAAATGATTAAAACTTTATATTATGTAATAAGTACATATTATTAATAATTTGCCTAAGTTAACAAAGTAAATAAAATTTGTGGCATTCCTAACTTAGACCTATATGTATCACACGACACAACCTTTGTTTCCTAAAGCTCCATACATGTTTTCCTTTTACAAGTTATAACCGAAAATTACAAGAGATACGAACAAATAATATTGTGTATATCCTTAAGATAATAAAAGATTCGTGTCCCCCTTATTTCCCTAATTACCACACGTACTTCCTTGGCTAAACACACGCTTTTTCATTCTCAAATTTTATAACACATAATCGGCTTCCCTCTTTTTCTCTCAACACCGAAACATAACAAGTCCCAAAAATCTGTGTTTTCCCTCAAAGATTAAAGAAGACGAAAGGTTTTGAAACTTGGTGATTCATAGCAAGATTTTGGAGTGTGTTGTTGATCTATTCATTGTCCTTGTCCTTCCTTGATTCTATTTGTTTCGGCCTAATTAAGGTATTCATGAATTCCTCTTTGTCATCATCTTGTGATACGCCACATATGAGTTTGTTTTGTGTCGTGTGTATATGAGATGTTTTGTGTCGTTTCTATTCAGCCCTTAGTCGACCTAATGCTAAACCTAAACAAGCCCTATAATCAGTTTTAATGACACAATTAATGGGTGCTAAAACTAGAAACCCTAGGTGTGAAATTAATGAGTGAATTAAAATGGCTTAGGGTTTTGTTATGATTTTATTTGAACGGGATGTCCAGAAAATGCGTCATCTTGCAAGGGTCTAATTTAATGGTGCCAACATGTTTTTGTATGATTCTTAAGTCTAAAATTAAGTTTAAGTTGCCTACTTTCTGAATATATAAATTTCGTGGTTATTGGAGGTCGGGAAAGCAGTTTCTTGAATTTTAGAAGATTAAGTGTCAAAACTGAATTTCCGGTCTGGAAATTCAGTCAGTTTTTATGATTTTTTATTTACAAACTATAAGGTCAGTGTTGGGTTTAGAGATGCTGCTGTTCTGAATGATATAACTGCTTATGGTGCATAAATAAAAATACTCTAAGTGTCATACTACTGCTATTGTATTCTATACTACTGCTAGTGTTGGAGATTCTACTGCTGCAAGAATACTACTACTGGAGTAAAAGATACTGCTGTTAGAGTAATTCATACTACTGCAGAAGAGATAAACTTGTATAGTCGGTTAGATAAGTTTAGAATTGATTCTAATAGATTTATCTTGTATAGAAAGCTATTGTAAACCGACTAGGACTCCTTAGTCTATAAAAGGAGGTTCTAGGGTTATACATATATGTATCATTGTTAGAGTCGATTCACTTCAAGGTTGTAAACCCTAATACTGTTGAGTATTCGTATATTTAATATATTGAAGTGTTTGTTGAGAATTTTACTGTTCAATTAATTGTTCTTCTTAAGATTAAACATAATATTCCGCGTTATGTTTAATAGTTTACAAGTCAAGACAGTTTCTATACTTGTTGTTTTAGATTCACATCTAAGATAACTAACTAGATCAATTGCTCAACTGGGATCAACAAGTGGTATCAGAGCTTGTGATCTAGAAACTGATATCAAGAAGAATCTGTGTTAACTTTGATCTGTTTAACATCTATTGAAGACATGGAATCCGAATCAACACACATGGTGACTGCATCAAAAGTTCCCATGCTCAAGCCTGGAGAGTATGAGCTTTGGAGGATGAGAATACAACAATACATCAAGATGCTTGACTACTCATTGTGGGAAGTCATTCTGAATGGTGATACTTTACCAGCAAAAGATGATGATGGGAAACCTGTACCCATTAAATCTGCTGATGACAAGGCTCAAAGAAGGTTGGAGATCAAGACTCATAGTATTCTCACGATGGGCATACCTAATGAGTATCAGTTGAGCTTTAGTCATGTTCAGGATGCTAATTCTTTAATGGAAGAAATTGAGCTAAGATTTGGTGGGAATGAGGCTACCAAGAAGTCAAAGAAAAATCTTCTGAAGCATCAATTTGAGACCTTTGTTGGCTCAAGTTCTGAAAATATTGATGCTACATATGACAGACTTCAGAAGCTTATAAGTCAATTAGCACTTATGAAGGTTCCATTTCCTCAAGAAGATATCAATCTTAAGTTTCTGAGAAGTTTATCATCTGAATGGAGTATGCACACAGTGGTTTGGAGAAACAAAGATGATTTTGACACAATGACTTTAGATGATTTGTACAACAAACCTGAAAGTGTATGAATCTGAAGTTAAAGGGTCATCTAGTTCATCTACAACTGCACAAAACCTAGCTTTTGTGTCCTCCAATGTAGAATATTAATGATCAAAGAAACACATGTATGGTACATGATGATGTACCCTCCTAACGGGTTGAAGGACTCCCCTTCGAACCTGTACGAAGTCTTCTCTTCGAAGGCCCAGGTCAATCTTCACCCAAAGCACTCATAGTGTCTAAACTCCGTCAACGTTCGGAGCCTGGTCTCCGTCACCATTCGGAGCCTGGCCTCCATCAGCGTTCGGAGCTTGGCCTCCGTCAGCGTTCGGAGCCTGGCCTCCGTCAACGTTTGGAGCCTTACGTTCGTCAACGTTCGGAGCCTGGCCTCCTTCAACGTTTGGAGCTTTACCTCCATCAACGTTTGGAGCCTTACCTCGGACAAGAATAGAAGCCTTAAGCCCTTCGAGGTATCTCCTACGAAGGAATTAGAACGGAGGATCACTTTGACCTGGTCGTACCCACGTCTCGTCTTCCTTTAGGCTTTCCCACCAAGGTAGAGATCGTGGGCTACAAAGCCCTAGCGGTTATGATGATGTACCCTCCTAACGGGTCGAAGGACTCCCCTTCGAGCCTGTAGAAAGCCCTCCCTTCGGAGGCCCAGGTTAACCTTCTAATACGTTTCATTGGCGTAAAACCATTCGCCTGCGAATGGTTACCATGTGGGAATCCGCCAATCGAAGCCCTAAGCCCTTCGGGGTATTCCTGACGAAGGGACTAACACGAAGGATCATCCAGACCTGGTCAAACCCACGTCTCCTCTATCCTTTGGCTTCCCGCCAAAACAGAGATCGTGGGCTACAAAGCCCTAGCGGTTACCACTTTCCATGGGACGCCCCCATGATCTCCGAACTATGTGGAACCGCCCACTATGTCCTATTTCTCACCTATAAATAGCATAGTCGGGCCAAGAACAATGTAAGTAATTTTCAAGTTAACCTCACTCTCTAAATTTACGACCTACATTACCATTACACATACTTACTCGCACGCCGGAGGTGGTTCGCAGGGTCCAACCCCTGCGCAATCACTTAACGTAGTGTCTTTGTATTTCTTATTCTCAGGTTAAGAACAAGCTTGGCGCAATCTCAACACCCCATTATTCCTTTGATCACCATCGAAGGCTTGGTTGACGAATATTTGTTCAATCAGTGGCGCCATCCGTGGGACCGCTACAATTGGTCTCGTTAATTCCGAGCTTTTAACCTACCAACCAATTTCACTATTATTCCGGCATGGATCAAGGGAGAGAAGATACTCCCCCGCCGGGCTTCTCTACCTTAACACCAATACCAGTCGACGACCCTAACAACCTTCCCCCAATAACCGCCTCCACTTTCACAACACGTTCTCACCCAGAAATCACGACCAACAATTATGCTTCGACATCAGCCAACCCAGAACCTGTCATTAGCCCAGCCTTTGTCGAAGCCAACCATGAAGTGTTAGAAACCCTTTTAAGGGCTCGCAACAGGCAAGTCAGGAATGCTGAGGTACGAAAGGAGTTGGAATACTCGAGTGAAGAGTATGATGAGGAAATGGAGATGGAACCTAGGCCTCCGACCCAAGGACCAACCCTATCTGCCTTAAGGATTGGTTCTCCAGTTGGCCGAAGGCTAAGCAAAAGGTCTGTTGGTTTCGAAGGAGTCCCCGAGAGGGCTCCGACAAGACGAGAAGGGGCGGTTGCCGAAGGCTCTAACGGTAGGAGTCAGCTTAGGGAAGAAATGGGGGTGACTTTACCTCCATTACTAGCCGCTCATCTTGGAAGAACTGAAGCCGGGGTTCCGTTGCAGCCTTCTCACGCGTCAGGCGTAGAAGGCAATCCGTCTACAATCAATATGGGAGGAAATCTTCCTCCCAATGGTATGTACCCCCCGTTCCAAACTCAGTCTTATCCTCAAAATTTATATCCTCCTATAAATGGACAGCCTAATAACCCAAGCTTCCCTCAAAACTATGGGAGCATGCCCTTCGGCCACCCTATGGCGTACCCTCCATACGCCATGGGAAACAGTTACCCGTTTGCCATGAGCACACCTTATCAGTCCTACCCAGGCCAAAATCCTATGGGAATGCCCCCAAACAGCAATCCATACAATACAGTCCCCATATACGCACCACCTTATAATTGTCTATATTCAGACCCCATGGGTTCAGCTACACCCTTCGTTAGGTGGATAGAAGATTACCCATTGCCTGATGGTTTGAAAATGCCTTCACATATCGGGACTTATGATGGGAGAGGGGATCCGGACAATTTCTTACACTTGTTCGAAGGGGCTATCAAAATGCAAAAGTGGGTTATGCCGGTGGCCTGTCACATGTTTACATACACCCTTCGGGATTCTGCTCGTATTTGGTGGAATGGGCAAAAGCCCGGCAGCATTGTCAATCTTGATGATCTCAAGGCTAAGTTCCGGTCACACTTCAGTCAGCAAAAGAAATTCACAAGGACTCATTTAACGGTGCACAACATCAAACAAAAAGAAAATGAAAGCACCAGGGCTTTCGTTACTAGGTACACCGATGAGACTTTGCAAATTTTGGGTCTTCATGAAGATCAGCGTTTTTCTGGTTTCGTACATGGCCTTCGGAATCGGAGTTTGGCGGAATTCTTATCCACCGACCTTCTGACAACTTACAAGGGCCTAACTGAGAAGACGTACACTTGGATCGAAGCCAAAGAGGTATCCACTAATGGGGCTCCGATAGATAAGGATAGCAACAACAAGTTTTCGAAGCATTCCACGTGGGAAGGATACAAAAACAAGAACAAGAACAGAGATAGATTCTCTCCTTACAACAAAGTCCCCAACCATGGTTTGTTGAGCAGCCTAACGAAGTCTCCAAAGGAAATACTTGCTACGGAGAGGGTAGCCAAAGCCTTCGAAACGCCTCCCCATATGACAAGTAAAGCAAAGAACAGGGATACCAGCAAGTACTGTCACTTCCACGAAAATTATGGTCACGACACAAACAGTTGTAGAGAGCTGAAGCAACAGATAGAGGAAGCTGTGAAGTCCGGGCAATTAGCACATTTGATTAAAGGTATAAAGAAGGAGAAGGAAGAGACAATCGACACCACTCCCCCCGAAGCCCCCATACTCATGGTCCGATGGGGCGAAGCCTGCTTGAAAAGAAAGGTAACAGAGGGCAACGGAGTTGGGGAGGTGACTTTTCCTCCTCTCGCAGGTCAAATCCCTTCAAATAATCCGGTCGTAATCAAAGTCCTCATTTCCAACCGGGAAGTGAATAGAGCCTATATGGACTGCGGAAGCTCCTGCGAAATCATCTACGAGCACTGTTTCCTCAAGCTCAATTCTACAATCAGGTCACAACGAATTGATTCGAAGATACCTTTGGTAGGGTTTTCTGGCGAGCACTCGTGGCCTCTGGGAGAGGTTCCGTTGGAAATAACGATTGGAGAAGGCAGGCTCACAAGGACAGAAACCCTCATGTTCGCTATCGTAAGGTCCAGCTCTCCTTACAATTTGTTGATAGGAAGGACCGCAATGCAAAAAATGGGAATCGTAGTCTCTACCATACATGCAGCGGTAAAGTTCCATACACCATATGGGATAGGCACCGTCCTCTCCACTTACAATCAAGAACATACGGGAGATAACCTTAAAAAGATTAAAGAGAACCCGGAGGAGCCTCCGAAGGTTATCCTAAGCTGTACAGACGCCGAAGAACGTATCATAGTGAATGAGCTCTATCCAGAGCAAACGGTGGTAATCGGAAAGCAACTCCCTACTAACTTCAAAGCAAACTTGGAGAAGCTTCTCAAAGCCAACAAAGACGTATTCGCATGGACGTATTCAGATATGACCGGGGTTCCTAGGACTCTCATGATCGATGGCAAGCCTTTCGGTACAGAACATAAGCTTAACGAGTTCAAGCACATTGAACCAATTAAGCAAAAACGACGAAGCCTAGCACCAGAAAGAAGTGCAGCCGCCTGTAAAGAGGTAGACGAGCTTGTACAAGCTGGAATCCTCAGGGAAGTGAAATACCAAACCTGGGTTGCTAACCCAGTAATGGTAAAGAAAAGCGATGGAGGGTGGCGTATGTGTGTTGACTTCACCGACATCAACAAAGCCTGCCCGAAGGACTGCTACCCTCTACCAGAAATTGATTGGAAGGTCGAATCCCTTTCAGGATTCCGTTTGAAATGCTTTCTTGATGCCTACAAAGGGTATCACCAAATACAAATGGCAAAGGAGGACGAAGAGAAAACAGCCTTTTACACAGGAAAGGGTGTCTATTGTTACAAGAAGATGCCCTTCGGCTTAAAGAACGCAGGGGCTACTTATCAACGATTAGTAGACAAGGCCTTCCATAAGCAAATTGGAAGGAACTTGGAAGCCTACGTCGATGACATGGTAATCAAAAGCAGAACTGAAGAGGACCTCCTCTCTGACATTCAAGAAACCTTCGATCAATTACGGGCAATCAACATGAAACTTAACCCCAAAAAGTGTTCCTTTGGCATGGAGGAAGGGAAATTCTTGGGGCATTTGATAACGAAGCAAGGGATTAAAGCCAATCCTTCGAAAGTTAAAGCCATCACTGATCTTCAGGCTCCAAAGTCATTAAAGGAAGTCCAAAGCCTCAATGGGAAGCTTGCGGCACTCAGCAGGTTCCTTTCAAAAGGGGCAGATCGTTCTTTACCATTCTTCAAAACACTCAAAGGGTGCACAGATAAGAAGACTTTCCAATGGAGTTGCGAGGCGGAAGCAGCTTTCGAAAAGCTAAAAGAATTCATAGAAATCTTACCAACACTGACGGCCCCAATCAAAGGCGAAGTGTTGTTCATATACATTGCGGCTTCCTTCGAAAGCATCAGCGCGGTGCTTTTAGCCGAAAGGGAAAAGAAACAAGTCCCAATATACTTTGTTAGCAGGGTTCTACAAGGAGCTGAGCTAAACTACCCGGATTTGGAAAAGCTAATCCTTGCTTTGGTTTACGCTGCGAGACGCCTTCGAAGATACTTTCAGGCTCATCCCATCACAGTCTTGACTGATAAGCCTATCAGACAGATATTGTCGAAACCCGAGAAATCAGGAAGGGTAGCCAAATGGGCCATTGAATTGGGAGAGCATGAAATAGAATATAAAGGTCGAAATTCCGTCAAGGGCCAGGTACTGGCGGATTTCCTAGCAGAAACGCCCTCTGGACCTAGCCAAGACAAGGAGGTCCCTAAGCGACAGCCTTCGAAGACGATCGAAGGATGGAAGCTGTACACAGATGGAGCCTCAAGTTCCGATGGTTCGGGAGCAGGTTTAATGTTGGTCAGCCCGGAAGGAAAAGAGTATACTTATGCACTCCGATTTGAGTTCGAAACCACCAACAACGTAGCCGAATACGAAGCTCTGCTAGCGGGACTTCGGCTAGCAAAAGAAATGGAAATTCAAAATCTGTCCATTTTCGTAGATTCCCAACTAGTCGCCAATCAAGTCAAGGGCTCCTATGAAGCAAGACAGCCCACCATCAAACAGTATCTGGAAAAGACTAAGGAACTTCTCCAAGGTTTCGAAACCTATAATATAGTACATGTCCGCAGGAATCAGAACAAGAAAGCAGATGCCTTAAGCAAATTGGCGTCAATGGCGTTCGCTCATTTAACAAAGGAGGTTCTGGTAGAAGTATTGGCTGATAGGTCAATCGAACAAGGCGAAGTTTCAGACATTGTAACTGAGGAGGGCACCAACTGGATGACTCCAATTAGGGAGTACTTGATCAGCGGCATCTTGCCAGAAGACCCTAAACTAGCTCGAAAGGTCCGTATAAAGGCTCCCCAATATAGACTTATTGGGGATAATCTATACAGGAAATCCTTCTTATCACCGTGGCTTCGTTGTGTGGGGCCAAAGCAGGCTTCGAATATCATATACGAAGTTCACGAAGGCTCTTGCGGGTTACATGAAGGCCCTCGCTCCGTTGTCTCAAAAGTAATGAAGCTCGGGTATTATTGGCCATCCATGCACAGGGATGCCATGGAAATAATACAAAAGTGCGAAGCATGTCAGATCCATTCCAAGGTCCCAAGAATGCCTAAGCAAGACATGACCTCCGTTACGTCAGCATGGCCTTTCTGCCAATGGGGAATTGACATAGTCGGACCCCTTCCAGTTGCTCCAGGGGGAGTAAAGTTTTTGGTGGTAGCCATAGACTACTTTACCAAATGGGTTGAAGCAAAGCCCTTGGCATCAGTGACAGGAAGACATATGGAGAAATTCGTATGGGAACACATAATCTGTCGTTTCGGTGTCCCTCACATTATCATCTCCGACAATGGAAAGCAGTTTGCCGAAGGGGTGTTCCCAACCTTCTGCGAAGGTCTTAAGATCAAACAGTCATTCACTTCCGTTTATCATCCCCAAGGTAATGGGCAAGTAGAAGTTACGAACCGGGATATCATAGAAGGAATCGAAAAGAGATTGGGACGAAGCCATCATGGGTGGGTAGACGAGTTGCCCCAAGTTTTGTGGGCACATAGGACACACCCTAAGTCAAGCCACGGGGAGACTCATTTTAGCCTCACCTATGGAACGGAAGCTGTTATACCCTCTGAGATAAGCATCGAAACGGAACGCATCGTGAACTTTGAAGAATGGACAAATAATGAAAAGGTTCGAGAAAATCTTGATCTTCTGGAAGAAAGAAGAGAAATAGCTTCGATCAGGGAGGCTGCCCACAAACAGAAGATTGAAAAGTACTATAACAGCCGAGTTCGACCTTCCACACTCAAGCCAGGTGACTATGTCCTTCGTCTGAATAGCGCAAGCAAAGCTGAATACGAAGGAAAACTAGGGCCAACGTGGGAAGGACCCTACGTTATATCAGAAGCCTACGGCAATGGCGCGTACAAGCTCGCAACACTTAAAGGGGAAGTCATGGATAGAACTTGGAACGGTACTAACCTTCGTAAGTTTTACATATAAAACTTACTACTCATCTTGTTTTTCAAATTTCATGTAACGCATTCTTCTCATTCGGGGAAAGAAGCATTAATGGTAGGTGTTCTAGTATTCATTTCTTAAAATGATGTAATCCTCCCTACCCAATTAATGATATAACGCATTTCCCTCAAATATCTTGTTTCGTTCTTTACAACAAAGATTTGTCCAGCCAAGTAGTGTAAAAGTTTCAATGTCGAAGGATGTGGCAAGGCACAAGCCTTGTATATATGTAACATCCAGTATAATTCACATTAACTTTCCTATGAAGTCTCAGGGTATTAAAAGCCCTTTGCTACTTAAGGATAAAGGCGGAGTGGGTCGCGACCCTCTGTCGCAATCAAATTATACGATTGCTTAAAATCTTGGTCCAAAATACACACAATAAGGTTATAACCTTAGGTTGTATGTGTACGCTCTTGAAGTAAGCGTAAGAGAAGATAAACATGTCAAAAAGAGTGGGACATATTCCACTAAATTATGACGAACAAAGGCTACGTGAAGTCTTAGTCACAAAAAGGACGATTGTCTAAAGTTACTGGTCGAAGCCCAGCGACACAAAAGATAAATTGTTCAAACAGAAATAAAAGATAAAATTATAGCATGGTGGGGACCATTTCAAGGTAGAGCAGAGTTGGATTTCCTTGTTGAGGATGAAGGTTGGATCTTCATAGGCTTCTTTGCCAACAGCTCCTCAATTGAAGCCAATGGATCTTTGGTCACTTCGGAAAGATATGGGTACTTTGTTGAAATAAAAGCATCACCAGCTTCATCAAACTCTCGCTCCGAATTGGGGCGATAGTAAGACACCTCCGACAGAACAACGGGTTTCTTTGTTTTGGCAACTTCTTCCAAGGCGGTGCACGTTCCGTAGAAGATGGCTGCGTTCACAAGCCTCCCAATAACTTCCCCTACCTCATCGCTACGATACAATTCCATAGCAACATGAGGAACAACTCTTGAAACTACCTCAGCTCGGTCCCTCTCCAAGATTTGCAGCTGGGATTCAAGATCATGGAGTTTATCAACCACGTTACTCTCCTGCTCAGCTAGCCTAGACCTTTCAATCTCCAAGCTTGTACATTTAGACTCAAGCGCGGCAATTTGGGCTCTATAGATGGAAACTTTGGACTCCTCAACCTTCAATTTATTACACCTCTCCTGGGATTCTTTCAGTTGGATTTCGAGTCTGTTAATTTTGACCCGCATATCTCGTACGAAGGGATTCTTCTCAAAGTCCTCCATCACCTCTTTACACTTAGCCTCCAACTTATCATATCCCTGATCCTTAGCTTTTTCTTTAGATAAAATAGCATCCATTTTTACCCTCGCATCCAACAACGTTTGCATTAATTCCCTTGTTCGCGAATTAAGATGATTATCCAAAACAACCTGCCTAGCGTAACTTTTGGAGTGAAAATCGCAGAGTTCTTCAATAGACATGTTATTCAAAACTCCTTTCCAGCTGGTAGGTGTCATTTTGTCAACCAATTGTCGATAGGCATGTGCAGTAGGAAGTTCCACAACATCGGGAAGGCCTGAAAAAGCATAGAACACAAGTTATATGGCGAATGGCTTTCGATACGCATGAAAGATGCTAGCTTACTTGGAGTAGGATCACAAGGGATCGTTAGAGGAGTGGGTATAAAAGTTTTAGAGGGTGATCCTTTGGCTTTCACAACTCTCGTTGGAAGGCTGGGAAGGGCTAATTTCCTCTTTGGAGGACTCCTTACAGACATGACAGCCTTTGCTCTACTACTTCTCTTGCTTGAAACACCGGAGGACCTTGCGAGCCTCGTTTGAAATTCCTTGATAAGGGGGTCATCGGAATCTGCAACAGTTTCCACAAACTGCGGGGTTTTGTCATTCTCAATTGACATAGATGGAGAACCTACCCCATAGCTTGTTTCTTCTGGCTCTTTGGGGACAAAACTAACTTCTCTAACACCACGAGCCACGACGAAGTTCCTGAATGCCATCCCTACAGAGATACAACGAGAAGAGATAAATATCATCAGATAAGTAATTTACTTTATTTTAATAGGTATACGCATACTTTTCCCATTGCAGATTATAGCAGGTTCCAGCGGAGAGCCTTCCCAATGATCTACAATCCCCGCCATAAACAGTATCGGCTCAGGAAAAGTTTGCACGTCAAATGGGTGACGTTCAAGACGTTGGTAAAGGGGATAGCTTCTGACGAAGTGTGGCAAAGGATCATCAAAACGTTTCTCGTCAAAACGAAAGTCTTTGTCTAGCAACGCTGGATACTGGGGAGGTATGATAGTGTCTTGCACATAGAAAAACAAACCTTTCCATTTTCTTATGTTGGCAAAAGGTTTTGTTATTAAACAGGGAACATCAGGTTCACTTCATTTGCCTAAAGTTAACCAATCACCACCAGGGCAAAGGTTGGTAAAACCTCTAAGCACGTTAAGCGTGGGTTCATAGCCATAAGCTTTGCATACAACAATGTAGGTGGTTAGTTTAGCCAGGCCAAACGGGTTCAACCTAGAGATATGTACTTGATAATACTGTAAAAATTCTAAGATTAGTGGATGAATAGGAATCCTAAAGTTGGATTCCGTAAAAGCATGAACATACAACCCAACATATCCAGCAGGGGCATCAAAGATACTTTGGTTTTCGTTTGGTAACATAATTTTAACTTCTTTGGGCATAGGGTATTTCCTTAAAAACTCCATTAAAGCCTGTTCCGATAAGGAACATTTTTGCTGCCTGATAATCCTTTTGGCTGCCATACTCATATCGTATTTGTAACAATGAGAACGAGGTGGGATAATTACCTTAAAATTTTTGAAGAAGCACAAAGCACCGTACTGTGTATGTGTATTATGGGCGCAACCAAAAAGTATGATCAAGTAGGGATTAGAAAGAGTTTATGCATATTTATTGGAAATTTACCCTAACCGTCCACGTGTACTCATAGTTTGAGACTTTGAGTAGAATACGGATTCCAAACCATTTTTCAATTTTGAAAAGAAGTTTGAAATTACCGATATAGTAGCTGCTGCAGCCTAGGGTGTAGTAGGTGGAGAGTTATTAGCCGCATTTATTGCGCATAATTTCTTTAAACACTTATCTTTATCTCGTTCGGCTTTGTGACAGAGGGGATAGAGTGTAGCAGATTTTTTGAGTCGAAAGCAATTTATACTCGTACGTATATATCGCCTTCGACTGGGGGGCTTGATGATGTACCCTCCTAACGGGTCGAAGGACTCCCCTTCGAGCCTGTAGAAAGCCCTCCCTTCGGAGGCCCAGGTTAACCTTCTAATACGTTTCATTGGCGTAAAACCATTCGCCTGCGAATGGTTACCATGTGGGAATCCGCCAATCGAAGCCCTAAGCCCTTCGGGGTATTCCTGACGAAGGGACTAACACGAAGGATCATCCAGACCTGGTCAAACCCACGTCTCCTCTATCCTTTGGCTTCCCGCCAAAACAGAGATCGTGGGCTACAAAGCCCTAGCGGTTACCACTTTCCATGGGACGCCCCCATGATCTCCGAACTATGTGCAACCGCCCACTATGTCCTATTTCTCACCTATAAATAGCATAGTCGGGCCAAGAACAATGTAAGTAATTTTCAAGTTAACCTCACTCTCTAAATTTACGACCTACATTACCATTACACATACTTACTCGCACGCCGGAGGTGGTTCGCAGGGTCCAACCCCTGCGCAATCACTTAACGTAGTGTCTTTGTATTTCTTATTCTCAGGTAAAGAACAAGCTTGGCGCAATCTCAACACCCCATTATTCCTTTGATCACCATCGAAGGCTTGGTTGACGAATATTTGTTCAATCAGGTTACAACAAATCATGGGACGCCCCCATGATCTCCGAAACAAGTGCAACCGCCCACTAAGGCCTATTTCCCTCCTATAAATAGCTTAGTCGGGCAAGAACCATGGTATGTTTTCCTAATGTTATCTCAAAGTTAACTTCACTCTTGTCATTTATAACCTACTCAAACGATTACACATACTTACTCGCACGCCGGAGGTGGTTCGCAGGGTCCAACCCCTGCGCAATCACTTAACGTAGTGTTTCGGTATTTCTTATTTTTAGGTTAAGAACAAGCTTGGCGCAATCTCAACACTTCATTATTCCTTTGATCACCATCGAAGGCTTGGTTGTGCAATTATTTGTTCAATCAGTGGCGCCATCCGTGGGACACGCAACAATAAGTCTCGTTAATTGCAAGCTTATAACCAATTGGAACTACTTTCACTATACATCCGGCATGGATCAAGGAAGAGAAGATACTCCCCCACCGGGTTTCTCGACCTTAACACCAATCCCAGTCAACGACTCTAACAACTTCACCCCAATAACCGCTTTCACGTTCACCACAACTTCTCACCCAGAAGTAACACCCAACCATCATGCTTCGACATCAGCCAATCCGGAGCCTATCATTAGCCCAGCCTTTGTCGAAACCAATCACAAAGCGTTGGAATCCCTCTTAATGGATCGCAGAAGGCAAGTTAGGAATGCGGAGAAGCGAAGGGAGTTGGAATACTCAAGTGACGAATTTGTAACGAAAGGGATAGCGTGTAGCATGTTTTTTGAGTCGAATGCAATATAAACTCTTACGTATATATCACTTTTGACTGGGGGCTTCATGATGTACCCTCCTAACGGGTCGAAGGACTCCCCTTCGAACCTGTACGAAGCCTTCTCTTCGAAGGCCCAGGTCAATCTTCACCCAAAGCACTCATAGTGTCTAACCCCCATCAATGTTCGGAGCCTGGCCTCCGTCACCGTTCGGAGCCCGGCCTCCGTCAGCGTTCGGAGCCTGGCCTCCGTCACCGTTCGGAGCCTGGCCTCCGTCAGCATTCGGAGCCTGGGCTCTGTCAACGTTTGGAGCCTTACGTTCGTCAACATTCGGAGCCTGGCCTCCTTCAACGTTTGGAGCCTTACCTCCATCAACGTTTGGAGCCTTACCTCCGACAAGAATAGAAGCCTTAAGCCCTTCGGGGTATCTCCTACGAAGGAACTAGAACGGAGAATCACTTTGACCTGGTCATACCCACGTCTCCTCTTCCTTTAGGCTTTCCCGCCAAGGTAGAGATCATGGGCTACAAAGCCCTAGCGGTTACCACAAATCATGGGACGCCCCCATGATCTCCGAAACAAGTGCAACCGCCCACTAAGGCCTATTTCCCTCCTATAAATAGCTTAGTCGGGCAAGAAACATGGTATGTTTTACTGATGTTATCTCAAAGTTAACTTCACTCTTGTCATTTATAACCTACTCAATCGATTACACACACTTACTCGCACGCCGGAGGTGGTTCGCAGGGTCCAACCCCTGCGCAATCACTTAACGTAGTGTTTCGGTATTTCTTATTTTTAGGTTAAGAACAAGCTTGGCGCAATCTCAACACCCCATTATTCCTTTGATCACCATCGAAGGCTTGGTTGTGCAATTATTTGTTCAATCAGTGGCGCCATCCGTGGGACACACAACAATAATTCTCGTCATTTCCAAGCTTATAACCAATTGGAACTACTTTCACTATACATCCGGCATGGATCAAGGAAGAGAAGATACTCCCCCACCGGGTTTCTCGACCTTAACACCAATCCCAGTCAACGACTCTAACAACTTCTCCCCAATAACCGCTTTCACGTTCACCACACCTTCACACCCAGAAGTAACACCCAACCATCATGCTTCGACATCAGCCAATCCGGAGCCTATCATTAGCCCAGCCTTTGTCGAAACCAATCACAAAGTGTTGGAATCCCTCTTAAGGGATCGCAAAAGGCAAGTTAGGAATGCGGAAAAGCGAAGGGAGTTGGAATACTCAAGTGACGAATTTGTGACGAGAGGGATAGCGTGTAGCATGTTTTTTGAGTCGAATGCAATATAAACTCGTACGTATATATCACTTTCGACTGGGGGCTTGATGATGTACCCTCCTAACCGGGTCGAAGGACTCCCCTTCGAACCTGTACGAAGCCTTCTCTTCGAAGGCCCAGGTCAATCTTCACCCAAAGCACTCATAGTGTCTAACCCCCGTCAATGTTCGGAGCCTGGCCTCCGTCACCGTTCGGAGCCCGGCCTCCGTCAGCGTTCGGAGCCTGGCCTCCGTCACCGTTCGGAGCCTGGCCTCCGTCAGCATTCGAGCCTGGCCTCTGTCAACGTTTGGAGCCTTACGTTCGTCAACATTCGGAGCCTGGCCTCCTTCAACGTTTGGAGCCTTACCTCCATCAACGTTTGGAGCCTTACCTCCGACAAGAATAGAAGCCTTAAGCCCTTCGGGGTATCTCCTACGAAGGAACTAGAACGGAGGATCACTTTGACCTGGTCGTACCCACGTCTCCTCTTCCTTTAGGCTTTCCCGCCAAGGTAGAGATCATGGGCTACATAGCCCTAGCGGTTACCACAAATCATGGGACGCCCCCATGATCTCTAAAACAAGTGCAACCGCCCACTAAGGCCTATTTCCCTCCTATAAATAGCTTAGTTAGGCAAGAACCATGGTATGTTTTACTGATGTTATCTCAAAGTTAACTTCACTCTTGTCATTTACAACCTACTCAAACGATTACACATACTTACTCGCACGCCGGAGGTGGTTCGCAGGGTCCAACCCCTGCGCAATCACTTAACGTAGTGTTTCGGTATTTCTTATTTTCAGGTTAAGAACAAGCTTGGCGCAATCTCAACACCCCATTATTCCTTTGATCACCATCGAAGGCTTGGTTGTGCAATTATTTGTTCAATCAGTGGCGCCATCCGTGGGACACGCAACAATAAGTCTCGTTATTTCCAAGCTTATATCCAATTGAAACTACTTTTACTATACATCCGACATGGATCAAGGAAGAGAAGATACTCCCCCACCGGGTTTCTCGACCTTAACACCAATCCCAGTCAACGACTCTAACAACTTCTCCCCAATAACCGCTTTCACGTTCACCACACGTTCTCACCCAGAAGTAACACCCAACCATCATGCTTCGACATCAGCCAATCCGGAGCCTATCATTAGCCCAGCCTTTGTCGAAACCAATCACAAAGCGTTGGAATCCCTCTTAAGGGATCGCAAAAGGCAAGTTAGGAATGCGGAGAAGCGAAGGGAGTTGGAATACTCAAGTGACGAATTTGTAACGAAAGGGATAGCGTGTAGCATGTTTTTTGAGTCGAATGCAATATAAACTCGTACGTATATATCACTTTCGACTGGGGGGCTTGATGATGTACCCTCCTAACGGGTCGAAGGACTCCCCTTCGAACCTGTACGAAGCCTTCTCTTCGAAGGCCCAGGTCAATCTTCACCCAAAGCACTCATAGTGTCTAACCTCCGTCAATGTTCGGAGCCTGGCCTCCGTCACCGTTCGGAGCCTGGCCTCCGTCAGCGTTCGGAGCCTGGCCTCCGTCAACGTTTGGAGCCTTACGTTCGTCAATGTTCGGAGCCTGGCCTCCTTCAACGTTTGGAGCCTTACCTCCGTCAACGTTTGGAGCCTTACCTCCGACAAGAATAGAAGCCTTAAGCCCTTCGGGGTATCTCCTACGAAGGAACTAGAATGGAGGATCACTTTGACCTGGTCATACCCACGTCTCCTCTTCCTTTAGGCTTTCCCGCCAAGGTAGAGATCGTGGGCTACAAAGCCCTAGCGGTTACCACAAATCATGGGACGCCCCCATGATCTCTGAAACAAGTGCAACCGCCCACTAAGGCCTATTTCCCTCCTATAAATAGCTTAGTTGGGCAAGAACCATGGTATGTTTTACTGATGTTATCTCAAAGTTAACTTCACTCTTGTCATTTATAACCTACTCAATCGATTACACATACTTACTCTCGCACGCCGGAGGTGGTTCACAGGGTCCAACCCCTGCGCAATCACTTAACGTAGTGTTTCGGTATTTCTTATTTTCAGGTTAAGAACAAGCTTGGCGCAATCTCAACACCCCATTATTCCTTTGATCACCATCGAAGGCTTGGTTGTGCAATTATTTGTTCAATCAGTGGCGCCATCCGTGGGACACGCAACAATAAGTCTCGTTATTTCCAAGCTTATAACCAATTGGAACTACTTTCACTATACATCCGACATGGATCAAGGAAGAGAAGATACTCCCCCACCGGGTTTCTCGACCTTAACACCAATCCCAGTCAACGACTCTAACAACTTCTCCCCAATAACCGCTTTCACGTTCACCACACCTTCGCACCCAGAAGTAACACCCAACCATCATGCTTCGACATCAGCCAATCCGGAGCCTATCATTAGCCCAGCCTTTGTCGAAACCAATCACAAAGCGTTGGAATCCCTCTTAAGGGATCGCAAAAGGCAAGTTAGGAATGCGGAGATGCGAAGGGAGTTGGAATACTCAAGTGACGAATTTGTAACGAAAGGGATAGCGTGTAGCATGTTTTTTGAGTCGAATGCAATATAAACTCGTACGTATATATCAGTTTCGACTGGGGGGCTTGATGATGTACCCTCCTAACGGTGTCGAAGGACTCACCTTCGAACCTGTACGAAGCCTTCTCTTCGAAGGCCCAGGTCAATCTTCACCCAAAGCACTCATAGTGTCTAACCTCCGTCAATGTTCGGAGCCTGGCCACCGTCACCGTTCGGAGCCTGGCCTCCGTCAGCGTTCGGAGCCTGGCCTCCGTCAACGTTTGGAGCCTTACGTTCGTCAACGTTCGGAGCCTGGCCTCCATCAACGTTTGGAGCCTTACCTCCATCAACGTTTGGAGCCTTACCTCCGAAAAGAATAGAAGCCTTAAGCCCTTCGGGGTATCTCCTACGAAGGAACTAGAACGGAGGATCACTTTGACCTGGTCATACCCACGTCTCCTCTTCCTTTAGGCTTTCCCGCCAAGGTAGAGATCGTGGGCTACAAAGCCCTAGCGGTTACCACAAATCATGGGACGCCCCCATGATCTCCGAAACAAATGCAACCGCCCACTAAGGCCTATTTCCCTCCTATAAATAGCTTAGTCGGGCAAGAACCATGGTATGTTTTACTGATGTTATCTCAAAGTTAACTTCACTCTTGTCATTTATAACCTACTCAATCGATTACACACACTTACTCGCACGCCGGAGGTGGTTCGCAGGGTCCAACCCCTGCGCAATCACTTAACGTAGTGTTTCGGTATTTCTTATTTTTAGGTTAAGAACAAGCTTGGAGCAATCTCAACACCCCATTATTCCTTTGATCACCATCGAAGGCTTGGTTGTGCAATTATTTGTTCAATCAGTGGCGCCATCCGTGGACACACAACAATAATTCTCGTCATTTCCAAGCTTATAACCAATTGGAACTACTTTCACTATACATCCGGCATGGATCAAGGAAGAGAAGATACTCCCCCCACCGGGTTTCTCGACCTTAACACCAATCCCGTCAACGACTCTAACAACTTCTCCCCAATAACCGCTTTCACGTTCACCACACCTTCTCACCCAGAAGTAACACCCAACCATCATGCTTCGACATCAGCCAATCCGGAGCCTATCATTAGCCCAGCCTTTGTCGAAACCAATCACAAAGTGTTGGAATCCCTCTTAAGGGATTGCAAAAGGCAAGTTAGGAATGCGGAGAAGCGAAGGGAGTTGGAATACTCAAGTGACGAATTTGTGACGAGAGGGATAGCGTGTAGCATGTTTTTTGAGTCGAATGCAATATAAACTCGTACGTATATATCACTTTCGACTGGGGGCTTGATGATGTACCCTCCTAACGGGTCGAAGGACTCCCCTTCGAACCTGTACGAAGCCTTCTCTTCGAAGGCCCAGGTCAATCTTCACCCAAAGCACTCATAGTGTCTAACCCCCGTCAATGTTCGGAGCCTGGCCTCCGTCACCGTTCAGAGCCCGGCCTCCGTCAGCGTTCGGAGCCTGGCCTCCGTCACCGTTCGGAGCCTGGCCTCCGTCAGCATTCGAGCCTGGCCTCCGTCAACGTTTGGAGCCTTACGTTCGTCAACATTCGGAGCCTGGCCTCCTTCAACGTTTGGAGCCTTACCTCCATCAACGTTTGGAGCCTTACCTCCGACAAGAATAGAAGCCTTAAGCCCTTCGGGGTATCTCCTACGAAGGAACTAGAACGGAGGATCACTTTGACCTGGTCGTACCCTCGTCTCCTCTTCCTTTAGGCTTTCCCGCCAAGGTAGAGATCATGGGCTACAAAGCCCTAGCGGTTACCACAAATCATGGGACGCCCCCATGATCTCTGAAAAAAGTGCAACCGCCCACTAAGGCCTATTTCCCTCCTATAAATAGCTTAGTTGGGCAAGAACCATGGTATGTTTTACTGATGTTATCTCAAAGTTAACTTCACTCTTGTCATTTATAACCTACTCAATCGATTACACATACTTACTCGCACGCCGGAGGTGGTTCGCAGGGTCCAACCCCTGCGCAATCACTTAACGTAGTGTTTCGGTATTTCTTATTTCCAGGTTAAGAACAAGCTTGGCGCAATCTCAACACCCCATTATACCTTTGATCACCATCGAAGGCTTGGTTGTGCAATTATTTGTTCAATCAGTGGCGCCATCCGTGGGACACGCAACAATACGTCTCGTTATTTCCAAGCTTATAACCAATTGGAACTACTTTCACTATACATCCGACATGGATCAAGGAAGAGAAGATACTCCCCCACCGGGTTTCTCGACCTTAACACCAATCCCAGTCAACGACTCTAACAACTTCTCCCCAATAACCGCTTTCACGTTCACCACACCTTCTCACCCAGAAGTAACACCCAACCATCATGCTTCGACATCAGCCAATCCGGAGCCTATCATTAGCCCAGCCTTTGTCGAAACAAATCACAAAGCGTTGGAATCCCTCTTAAGGGATCGCAAAAGGCAAGTTAGGAATGCGGAGAAGCGAAGGGAGTTGGAGTACTCAAGTGACGAATTTGTAACGAAAGGTATAGCGTGTAGCATGTTTTTTGAGTCGAATGCAATATAAACTTGTACGTATATATCAGTTTCGAATGGGGGGCTTGATGATGTACCCTCCTAACGGGTCGAAGGACTCACCTTCGAACCTGTACGAAGCCTTCTCTTCGAAGGCCCAGGTCAATCTTCACCCAAAGCACTCATAGTGTCTAACCTCCGTCAATGTTCGGAGCCTGGCCACCGTCACCGTTCGGAGCCTGGCCTCCGTCAGCGTTCGGAGCCTGGCCTCCGTTAACGTTTGGAGCCTTACGTTCGTCAACGTTCGGAGTCTGGCCTCCTTCAACGTTTGGAGCCTTACCTCCATCAACGTTTGGAGCCTAACCTCCGAAAAGAATAGAAGCCTTAAGCCCTTCGGGGTATCTCCTACGAAGGAACTAGAACGGAGGATCACTTTGACCTGGTCATACCCACGTCTCCTCTTCCTTTAGGCTTTCCCGCCAAGGTAGAGATCGTGGGCTACAAAACCCTAGCGGTTACCACAAATCATGGGACGCCCCCATGATCTCCGAAACAAGTGCAACCGCCCACTAAGGCCTATTTCCCTCCTATAAATAGCTTAGTCGGGCAAGAACCATGGTATGTTTTACTGATGTTATCTCAAAGTTAACTTCACTCTTGTCATTTACAACCTACTCAAACGATTACACATACTTACTCACACGCCGGAGGTGGTTCGCAGGGTCCAACCCCTGCGCAATCACTTAACGTAGTGTTTCGGTATTTCTCATTTTCAGGTTAAGAACAAGCTTGGCGCAATCTCAACACCCCATTATTCCTTTGATCACAATCGAAGGCTTGGTTGTGCAATTATTTGTTCAATCAGTGGCGCCATCCGTGGGACACGCAACAATAAGTCTCGTTATTTCCAAGCTTATAACCAATTGGAACTACTTTCACTATACATCCGGCATGGATCAAGGAAGAGAAGATACTCCTCCACCGGGTTTCTCGACCTTAACACCAATCCCAGTCAACGACTCTAACAACTTCTCCCCAATAACCGCTTTCACGTTCACCACACCTTCTCACCCAGAAGTAACACCCAACCATCATACTTCGACATCAGCCAATCCGGAGCCTATCATTAGCCCAGCCTTTGTCGAAACCAATCACAAAGCGTTGGAATCCCTCTTAAGGGATCGTAAAAGGCAAGTTAGGAATGCAGAGATGCGAAGGGAGTTGGAATACTCAAGTGACGAATTTGTGACGAAAGGGATAGCGTGTAGCATGTTTTTTGAGTCGAATGCAATATAAACTCGTACGTATATATCACTTTCGACTGGGGGCTTGATGATGTACCCTCCTAACGGGTCGAAGGACTCCCCTTCGAACCTGTACGAAGCCTTCTCTTCGAAGGCCCAGGTCAATCTTCACCCAAAGCACTCATAGTGTCTAACCCCCGTCAATGTTCGGAGCCTGGCCTCCGTCACCATTCGGAGCCTGGCCTCCGTCACCGTTCGGAGCCTGGCCTCCGTCAGCATTCGGAGCCTGGCCTCCGTCAACGTTTGGAGCCTTACGTTCGTCAACATTCGGAGCCTAGCCTCCTTCAACGTTTGGAGCCTTACCTCCATCAACGTTTGGAGCCTTACCTCCGACAAGAATAGAAGCCTTAAGCCCTTCGGGGTATCTCCTACGAAGGAACTAGAACGGGGGATCACTTTGACCTGGTCGTACCCACGTCTCCTCTTCCTTTAGGCTTTCCCGCCAAGGTAGAGATCATGGGCTACAAAGCCCTAGCGGTTACCACAAATCATGGGACGCCCCCATGATCTCTGAAACAAGTGCAACCGCCCACTAAGGCCTATTTCCTTCCTATAAATAGCTTACTTGGGCAAGAACCATGGTATGTTTTACTGATGTTATCTCAAAGTTAACTTCACTCTTGTCATTTATAACCTACTCAAACGATTACACATACTTACTCGCACGCCGGAGGTGGTTCACAGGGTCCAACCCCTGCGCAATCACTTATGGTAGTGTTTCGGTATTTCTCATTTTCAGGTTAAGAACAAGCTTGGCGCAATCTCAGCACCCCATTATTCCTTTGATCACCATCGAAGGCGTGGTTGTGCAATTATTTGTTCAATCAGTGGCGCCATCCGTGGGACACGCAACAATAAGTCTCGTTATTTCCAAGCTTATAACTAATTGGAACTACTTTCACTATACATTCGGCATGGATCAAGGAAGAGAAGATACTCCCCCACCGGGTTTCTCGACCTTAACACCAATCCCAGTCAACGACTCTAACAACTTCTCCCCAATAACCGCTTTCACGTTCACCACACCTTCTCACCCAGAAGTAACACCCAACCATCATCCTTCGACATCAGGCAATCTGGAGCCTATCATTAGCCCAGCCTTTGTCGAAACCAATCACAAGGCGTTGGAATCCCTCTTAAGGGATCGCAAAAGGCAAGTTAGGAATGCGGAGAAGCGTAGGGAGTTGGAATACTCTAGTGACGAATTTGGGACGAAAGGGATATCGTGTAGCATGTTTTTTGAGTCGAATGAAATATAAACTCGTACGTATATATCACTTTCGACTGGGGGGCTTGATGATGTACCCTCCTAACGGGTCGAAGGACTCCCCTTCGAACCTCTACGAAGCCATCTCTTCGAAGGCCCAGGTCAATCTTCACCCAAAGCACTCATAGTGTCTAACCCCCGTCAATGTTCGGAGCCTGGCCTCCGTCACCGTTCGAAGCCTGGTGATCCGCCCGAAAATGCTTATATAAATATATGCGGTCTCAGAACGAATACTCGTGTGTAGTGTGAAACCAGGCAAGTGATCACCCGGATCGTTTCCCAACGAGGTGTGAATGGAAAACTGTGAAAAGCTTTGGATTAGAGTGATTGATGAATCAGATATTTGATTTTGCTTTTTGATTAATTCTAAATAACAAATTAAAACAGATATGCAAAATAAAAATAAAATTAAACGCGAATAAATTAAACTAAAACGCGCAACGGGAAAGCTAAAATGGGACAAAAATAAAATTAATGAAATTAAAAACCTAAAAATGTAAAATGACTTAAAACTTATTTAAAAACTTAAATTATATTTTTTTATACATTTTATTTAATTATTATTAATTATTTATTATTTAATAACTTATTAAACTATTTAAATTTATAAAAAATACTAAATGAGCAAAGAAAAATCTAAAACTTTTTCTAAAAATATTATAAGATGAGAAAAAGCTAAGAAAATTATAAAAATGAAAATTACTTAATTAAAATTTAAAAAGATAAATTCTATTAAATAGAAGCTATCACTATATTTCTATTTTTGGTTTTCTTAAGGTCTAAAAATATTTTTATATTTTTCCTAGATTAAAAATGACAAAAGAAAATTATGAAAATTGGAATTATATTTTTCTGATTATTTTTCTATTTATTATGATTTTATTACTATTAGAAACTAATTAAAATGATTAAAAATATTAAATGACTTAGGAAAATTATGAAAAATTACAGATAAATCTAAAATAATACTAGAAAGATAAGAAAAATAAAAGTGGAAGTTGTCTAAGCCTAAAAAGCAGATTTGGGCTAATAAGCAGTTGGCTAATAAGCCAAAAATAAGCTAGAAGACTTGAAAAATTACCAAAAGCTCAGGATAAGTTCAATACACTTATATAAGCACAAAATAACTTAAAAATACCAATAAGAACAAGAGATGAGCAAGATAAGCACTTGGCTGTTGTGGAATCAAAACAGAAATCTCAGGTTAAAGCAGCCAACTTGCAGACAGATTTAGAGCTTATAAATAAGCAGAGAAGATGAAGATTATGGGGGAAAAAGCAAGGTGATACTACTGGCTATCTAAAAACCTAAAAAGCCCTATCACAAAACACCCAATTGATGTCCAATTGAACCCAATATCAGATGCTCAGGCAACTCAGTATACACTGAGTTGCTGTGCAGAGTTGGGATTTGGTGTGCAGACTTTGGTGCAAGTTCTAGGCTATTGGGGCTTGTCTAAATGGACTAAATGAACTTCAAAAATGCCAAGCACAAGGGCTTAACAAGCTAGTAGCTGAAATGAGCTTGTTTGAGCTCTTTGTTGACTGAGATTCCCACAGGGAATGCAAAACTAACTTATCTGTCTAATAAGCTAAAGAGAACTTCAAAACAGCTTTTTATGACTACTTTAAGCTGGATTTAAGTTAAGCAAATGACCAATCTACAGTACCAACTGATTTTACCTATTGACTGAACTAAAACAAACACCCCTTAATGATGTGTCTGTGGTGGATTTTCAAAGGAAAACAATATTTTAAGCTAAGATTTCTAATAAACTTACTTTAACTAACTTATTTGAGTACTGAATAGCAACTTTTAACACAAAATTAAGCTAACAAATAAGCTATGCTATAATTGACTGTTTTTGGAGTTTTTTCAAGTTTTTAAGAAAAATTAAGAACAAGCTATTAACTACTGATAAGATAGATCAATTATACTTAGGAACTATCAAATAGCATATAACAATAACAATAAGCTACTAATAAGCACAAGTACAGTACTATGGGAAATTAAGCAACAAATGAGAAAAAGCTTACAAGTGGAAGTGTGGCTATGTGGATAGCATGAACAGAACAGAACAATCTAGCTTGTTAATGACAAGCTAGAAAACCACAAAAAGCTTCCTGAATTAGCTTGTTCACCCAGAAAAACTTTTAAGAGCTTATGTTGACCTGTGGTTGACTTTCTTCAAAATTCAAATTCAAGACAGCTAATTAACTATATAAGCTTACAACAGGCTATGTTAAGCTTGTATAAGCTTATAGCAATGGTGTGAGAGCTTATGAGAGCTTATGAATAGGATTTGAGCTTATTGAACTTAACTGTATGCTATGAAACTGAGAACAACTGAAATTATTAATACAAGAGCTTAAAATAAGATTACTTTCATTTCATTTAACATATCTTACAACTGAGAATGGAAAATTACACCTATTGACTAGTGATATTAAAAATACGATTCTACTTAATTAGCTACTTGCTCTTTATGAGCTACATTGCTTCTATTTATACAAAATTTAAAATGGGAAATACATTGTCGACATCCTTGAACATATCCCCACCCTTGAATTGCTCCAATTTAATCTCATTCGTCCACTTGTATTTTGGCGGGAAAACTGGCAAGTGGTAATTTCCTCTGATTTAGCTAGTGGGAGTGGGAGAGATGCATTAATTGCATTTGGCAATGTTAGGTAGTGTGTGTTGGAGGGGGAATGATGTGGTGAATAGGTAAAGTGTGGAAAATGGTGAGGTGGGGGTGACTGACTTGGCTTGGATTTAGGCGGTTCGAAGTAAGGATAAGAGGTTGACCGTTGGGACTGAGTGTTTAACTCAGTCAATGTTTTGGGGTTGGGTTGTAAACATTTGGCTTGGACAATGGTTTGGGTTTTAGTTAATAGGGTGGGTATTGGATTTAGTGTTAGGTTTTATTTTTGGTTAAGTTTAGATCCGGATTTAGTTTTAAATATAGCACAAGGACCAATCTTGCCATTTGCTGAAAGTTGAGGGCCTGTACTTGTAAACTTCCAAAATATCTTCAAGGGACTAAACCTGCCATAAAACAATTACACAAGGACCAAAGTTGTATTTTTTTGCATTTTATAAACTTTAGGGACCTAATATGTAAATTTGGATTTTAGAGGGACTTTTTTTGTAAATTCCCAAAAGCTATCAATAAAGTTCCAAATTGTAAGTTCATGCATAGTACAAAGGTATTTTGTGAAATTTCAAGTTTTATAATACCCAGGGACCATTTTTGCCAATTTTGATACTTGAGGGGTAAAAGTTGCCAATTTGTGTAAACTTTTATCCAGGGACTATTTGTGAACATTTTTGGTTTCCCAAGGACTTAAGTTGACTTTTCATTTATTTAAAACCTTCAGGGACTAGTTTTGACAATTTGTGAAACTCCAGGGACTGAAAATGACAATTGTGTAAACTTTGTGTGTTTTTCACTTGTTTTTCAATCTTTTGTACCTGAATCACATAAAAACACATTTTCATGATATTTGTACCATTTTGTGAGTCATTTGTGTGTTTTTGGTCGTTTTGTGGGTTTAATCAATACTAAATATATGTGTATTTAGACACATATCAAATCCCCCACACTAAACTATTGCTAGTCCCTAGCAATATTTTTTGAAAATTTAATGGATTTTATCTCTTTACCAAAAGCCATTACTTCTGGAGTAGCCAAATGTTTTAGTATGTGATACTTTGGTACAATGATAACCAAATGATTTTGAGCAAACCATCAGCTGTCAACGGTTTTGATTTGTCTTTACCAGAAGCCGTTTGCTTCTGGACTAGCCAACTTTTAGATAAATTATAACTATTATCTTTGGTGAGCTGATTACCAATCATGGATTTTCTACAGCCTTAACCACAAGCCATAACCTTGCGGGCTAGCCAACTCTTCACTTATAAGGATATGGTGAGTCGAAAACCATACAATTTTAGGCAAATTGCAAGCCATAAACTGATTTGATATATCTTTACCAAGATCCGTTTGCTCCTGGATTAGCCCATCCTTGTGTGGGTTAGACATGGCGGACTGATAACCTTTTATTGCGTTCTAAATGAGAAAAAAAAATTAAAATTTTGGCTAAAAATGGGGGTACTAAATGGTACATTTGATTAAATTCGCAAGAATTCCCCCCCATACTTAGAACTGAATATTGCCCTCAATATTCAAAGAACCGGTTGTTAAACCAACACTTAGAACGTGCAAGGGAAATATTTATAGCCATTATTTTATATACACACATTATTTTATTATATATATATATATATATATATATATATATATATATATATATATATATATATATATATATATATATATATATATATATTTTTTTTTTTTTTTTGACTGTACATATATACAACATGTGGGGCATTTCCCCCACACTAGGGTGAGACATGGGTGAAAACCCATATTTTGCTACTGTTTTTAATCACCGAGTCGCTAGCTTGACTCGACCCCGAATTGAGTTGATTCCTCCCGAACAGTTAGGTTTATCACGCAAGCTAACCGCTTGTGAACGGTCAACCGTAACAAAGGGTTCCTGAACAGCCCGGGAGAA
Source organism: Artemisia tridentata subsp. tridentata (assembly GCA_021014915.2). NCBI lineage: Eukaryota > Viridiplantae > Streptophyta > Magnoliopsida > Asterales > Asteraceae > Artemisia > Artemisia tridentata. The sequence goes on from CP139507.1 coordinate 447,062,459, forward strand.
AAAGCAATTTAAAAGTCTATGGGGAAGTAAGTGGAAGAGACCATCTCCATCGGATTTTCATTTAAGATGTTTGTATACACATTAAAGTACATGAAAGTTCCACACCAAGAGAGATATATCTGGCATTAAACCAATGTTATATGGACAATGCCGGGGTCAAAAGTAATATCCTCACTCCCAAATGAGTGAAAGATAGGGGAAATCACCGGGTAGGTGAAGGGAAGAAGAGAGATCTGAATAGCCATTAAAATAAGAACTTCCTCCTCAAGAATTGCATAATCAAGTGGAAGAGGCAAGTCCTTAAACTTGATCTCTGGAAATTTATCAGTTTTCTCAACTGACTTGATTTCTTTTTTATGAAGTTGTTTTGGTGGAAGAGGGGAAGATGAATCTTCGTTTAACAAATTTTCCAGAAAAAGAATATCCCCCTCAGGATCAAGATAGTTATCATCAACCTCATGCGGAGGTGAACTATCTAGAGTAAGAAAAGCATCGACTTCATCCCAAAAGGGATCACTTCCCTCAACCGAAGTGAGAGAAGGGGAAGAGTCTGCTATGATAAGTTGAGAAGATGTGGTGGGATTCCCACTCACAGAATTATGAAAATAACCAAAACTCTCTTGAGAGTACTCCTTTGAAGTAATGTCAATGACATCGATTCGGTTTACCGAAGCAGAATCAAAATTTGAGGAGTACCTCGAAGTTTGATCATGGTTAAAAGTAACAGCTTCATTATCCACACGCAAGGTGATCTCATGCTTAAATACATCAATAAGTGCATGGCCCGTTTTTAGGAATCCTCTTCCAAGAATTAGAGGAACCTTTTGATCTGCGTCGAAGTCAACAACCACAAAGTCAGCTGGAAAATGGAACTTTCCTATTTTCACAAATACATCTTCGGCAATGCCGCAGGGATGAGTTATGGTTCGATCTGCAAGCTCAAGAGTCATGCAGGTAGGAGTAAGAGCCGGAAGAGAAAGTTTCTTCCATACTGAATGAGGCATCAGGTTGATGCTTGCACCTAGATCTGCTAAGGCATAGCATTGAACCATTCCCGGAAATACACAAGGTAGTAGAAATTTTCCAGGATCTCCAAGCTTCTCCGGAAGCTTTTTCAAGATAACCGCTGAGCAGTTCTCATTTAATGGAGTTTTAGCCATTTCAATCAGTTTTTCCTTGTTGCTTAACAAGTGTTTGATTGTTGATGCGAATTTGGGCATCAGAATGATAGCATCCGCAAGACTTATGTCAAAATGTAATTCTTTAGAGATTTGAAAGAATTTGTCCATTTGTTGACTAGCCTTCTCACGGAGCTTTTGCTCATTTAAGCGCGATGGGTAAGGAATATAAGGTTTGGATTTTTGGGCAATGACTTCAGGAGTCTCTACAGATTCAAAGACAACTCCTGGTTTGGATTTCTTTTTCTGGACAATCGGAGGCTGGACATGTGCTGTATTTGGTGGGTTTGGAATTTGCACTTTGTCCGTTGTATCCTCCGTTTCTTTCTCCACTTCAAACAACGGAGGAGGAATAGGGCCAGCTGGCCCCTTATAAGAAACACCACTCCGAGTGGTGATAGCTTTGACGTAAGTGGTATCTTCGTCATCATCACTGTCATCAAGTACACTGACAGGAACAGCATTGAGCATTTCGGAATAATATCTGGCTGATCTTTGCTCACTAAGTTTGGTTGACAAACTTTTAACCGTAGATCGTGAAAGAGTAGGATCGATTCTTGACGGCAGAGGAGCAATTGTGGGTGTAGATTTTTGGATGACCGAAGGTTGGACGTATTTAGCACTTCCATTGTTAGTGGGAAGTACCGGGTCCTTTATCACCTTGAATCCAACATGAGATTTACCACTACGTGTACTGACAGCTTTGAGTTCACCCCTAGGGTTGACAACAGTGTTACTTGGGAGACCTCCCGAGGTAGAAGGTATATCAGTTAAAGACTTTTTGATCTGGTTTAATTGAGCAATCAATAACTGGTTTGTCTCATATTGTGTCTTATTTGTTTCCTCTTGAGTTTTCATGAATTGCTTAAGCAACTCATCTGAGGACGTCTGATTTCGGTTTGAACCTTGGTTTTGATTAAAATTTGGACCACGGTTTTGGTTAAAATTACCCTGATTCTGACCTCGGTTTTGATTGAAATTTTGAGAATTGTTGAAATTTTGTCCCTGATTTTGAACAAAGCGATTTTGATTATTCTGATTTGGCCCGGGTGGAAAACCAGGTGGGACCATAGCATTAGGTGCTCGGTACTGAGTCTCAGCATGCGGACGGTATTGATTTTGGTTTACTGCAGCTACGGGAGCTGGGTAAAGAGAAGCATCGGTTGCTTGACAATCATAATACGCATGTGGGCCACCACAAGTTTCACACACTTTGTTTATTGCTTTGATTTGTTCTGGTTTGTGAATTTCACTCTTCAGTTCTTTCATTTCCTTCATCATACAACGCATTGAGTCCGTTAAAAAGGCTAACTCTGAGGAGTTACCGGATGAGGAAGCAGCAGGAGTGACAGGAACATTCACTTTGTTTCGAGAAATAGGAACTTTTGATTTATTTTCACAAATTTCAACCACCTCTCTAGGTCGACGATTCAAGATATTGCCACCAGCGGCTGCGTTAAGTGCATCTTGATCGTTTTGGGTTAACCCATTATAAAACGTATTTATCTGTTGTAACTCCGTAAAATCGTGATGTGGGCATTTTCTTAGGAGATCTTTAAATCTCTCCCATGCCTCTCCGAAATTTTCATCGAAACTTTGACGAAAACCAGCAATTTCATTTTTTAAATTAGTCGTCTTTGATGGAGGGAAGAAATAATTGACAAACTTCTGCACTAGATCTTCCCAAGTTTCAATGGATCGAGGGGGTTCTTTATCCAGCCAAATTCGGGCTGCCCCCTCAAGTGAGAATGGAAATAGCATCAATTTGATCGCGGTTTGCGTCACATTTTTGTAATTGATTGTAGAGGTCAGTTTGTTGAACCAACGAATGTGTGCATAAGGATCCTCTCGTTCAAACCCGTGGAATTGGTTGGTAGAAACGAGCTGAATCAAATGTGTTTTCAGTTCAAAATGATCAGAATCGATGGCTGGTAAAACGATGGCGTCTCCGTAACCCTCGGTGGGTGCACGGAGCATTTCCGCCATTGTGCGATTGTCTGCCATATTATCAGTGGGAACAGTACGAATCCCGGGTTCGACTATTTGGGCAGCACGTCTACGATTACGTCTTCTCGAAATATTTACGAGTTCACGTAAAGGGCTTGATGACGTGGAAGAACGAGTGCACATGCACTAAGTAAAATATTCCAATTAAAACAAGACAGAAGCAAAACACAAGTGAACTTAAACCAATAATCAACAAGCGTACGGTAGCTCTCTAAAAGATAAACGCACAGAGTGGCGGAGAAGCAAAGGTGGGCAATTAAGCTCCTTAAAAACCCGCTTCTTTCAGTCCGACAATTTAATGTCAGACTATCCTAGAACCTCCGTTAGAGTTTGTTTATCAATCAAAGGTGAGCCGATATTCGCAAGTGATACAAAGGCAAGTTTTAAATCTTTGGTTTGGGAACTTATTATGGTCGTACCCCCAGTTAGGTAGTACTCTGTCTTGGTTCTCGATGGTAATTTTTTATTGTTTATTTATTATTTAACAAAGAAAACGGAAATTATTTTTGGTGTTTTTATTTTTTATATGATAATAATAATAATAATATATATAGAAAAGAAAAGAAAAATATTTTTGTATTTTATATTGTTTATGGGAAATAGGAACTTCTGATAGAAGGATCTCGAATCACTAATCGCTTATACTCTACACAATAGTCGCAGCACAACCTCCCCGGCAGCGGCGCCAAAATTTGATCCGCCCGAAAACGCTTATATAAATATATGCGGTCTCAGAACGAATACTCGTGTGTAGTGTGAAACCAGGCAAGTGATCACCCGGATCGTTTCCCAACGAGGTGTGAATGAAAAACTGTGAAAAGCTTTGGATTAGAGTGATTGATGAATCAGATATTTGATTTTGCTTTTTGATTAATTCTAAATAACAAATTAAAACAGATATGCAAAATAAAAATAAAATTAAACGCGAATAAATTAAACTAAAACGCGCAACGGAAAAGCTAAAATGGGACAAAAATAAAATTTATGAAATTAAAAACCTAAAAATGTAAAATGACTTAAAACTTATTTAAAAACTTAAATTATATTTTTTTATACTTTTTATTTAATTATTATTAATTATTTATTATTTAATAACTTATTAAACTATTTAAATTTATAAAAAATACTAAATGAGCAAAGAAAAATCTAAAACTTTTTCTAAAAATATTATAAGATGAGAAAAAGCTAAGAAAATTATAAAAATGAAAATTACTTAATTAAAATTTAAAAAGATAAATTCTATTAAATAGAAGCTATCACTATATTTCTATTTTTGGTTTTCTTAAGGTCTAAAAATATTTTTATATTTTTCCTAGATTAAAAATGACAAAAGAAAATTATGAAAATTGGAATTATATTTTTCTGATTATTTTTCTATTTATTATGATTTTATTACTATTAGAAACTAATTAAAATGATTAAAAATATTAAATGACTTAGGAAAATTATGAAAAATTACAGATAAATCTAAAATAATACTAGAAAGATAAGAAAAATAAAAGTGGAAGTTGTCTAATCCTAAAAAGCAGATTTGGGCTAATAAGCAGTTGGCTAATAAGCCAAAAATAAGCTAGAAGACTTGAAAAGTTAACAAAAGCTCAGGATAAGTTCAATACACTTATATAAGCACAAAATAACTTAAAAATACCAAAAATAACAAGATATGAGCAAGATAAGCACTTAGCTGGTGTGGAATCAAAACAGAAATCTCAGGTTAAAGCAGCCAACTTGCAGACAGATTTAGAGCTTATAAATAAGCAGAGAAGATGAAGATTATGGGGGCAAAATCAAGGTGATACTACTGGCTATCTAAAAACCTAAAAAGCCCTATCACAAATCACCCAATTGATGTCCAATTGAACCCAATATCAGATGCTCAGGCAACTCAGTATACACTGAGTTGCTGTGCAGAGTTGGGATTTGGTGTGCAGACTTTGGTGCAAGTTCTAGGCTATTGGGGCTTGTCTAAATGGACTAAATGAACTTCAAAAATGCCAAGCACAAGGGCTTAACAAGCTAGTAGCTGAAATGAGCTTGTTTGAGCTCTTTGTTGACTGAGATTCCCACAGGGAATGCAAAACTAACTTATCTGTCTAATAAGCTAAAGAGAACTTCAAAACAGCTTTTTATGACTACTTTAAGCTGGATTTAAGTTAAGCAAATGACCAATCTACAGTACCAACTGATTTTACCTATTGACTGAACTAAAACAAACACCCCTTAATGATGTGTCTGTGGTGGATTTTCAAAGGAAAACAATATTTTAAGCTAAGATTTCTAATAAACTTACTTTAACTAACTTATTTGAGTACTGAATAGCAACTTTTAACACAAAATTAAGCTAACAAATAAGCTATGCTATAATTGACTGTTTTTGGAGTTTTTTCAAGTTTTTAAGAAAAATTAAGAACAAGCTATTAACTACTGATAAGATAGATCAATTATACTTAGGAACTATCAAATAGCATATAACAATAACAATAAGCTACTAATAAGCACAAGTACAGTACTATGGGAAATTAAGCAACAAATGAGAAAAAGCTTACAAGTGGAAGTGTGGCTATGTGGATAGCATGAACAGAACAGAACAATCTAGCTTGTTAATGACAAGCTAGAAAACCACAAAAAGCTTCCTGAATTAGCTTGTTCACCCAGAAAAGCTTTTAAGAGCTTATGTTGACCTGTGGTTGACTTTCTTCAAAATTCAAATTCAAGACAGCTAATTAACTATATAAGCTTACAACAGGCTATGTTAAGCTTGTATAAGCTTATAGCAATGGTGTGAGAGCTTATGAGAGCTTATGAATAGGATTTGAGCTTATTGAACTTAACAGTGTGCTATGAAACTGAGAACAACTGAAATTATTAATACAAGAGCTTAAAATAAGATTACTTTCATTTCATTTAACATATCTTACAACTGAGAATGGAAAATTACAACTATTGACTACTGATATTAAAAATACGATTCTACTTAATTAGCTACTTGCTCGTTATGAGCTACATTGCTTCTATTTATACAAAATTTAAAATGGGAAATACATTGTCGACATCCTTGAACATATCCCCACCCTTGAATTGCTCCAATTTAATCTCATTCGTCCACTTGTATTTTGGCGGGAAAACTGGCAAGTGGTAATTTCTTCTGATTTAGTTAGTGAGAGTGGGAGAGATGCATTAATTGCTTTTGGAAATGTTAGGTAGTGTGTTTGGAGGGGGAATGATGTGGTGAAGCCAGCTATGGAAAATGGTGAGGTGGGGGGTGATGACTGGCTTTGTTTAGGCGGTTCGAAGGTAAGGGATAAGAGGTTTGACCGTTTGACTGAGTGTTTAACTCAGTCAAATGGTTTGGGGTTGGGCTTGTAAACATTGGGCTTGGACAATGGTTTGGGTTTTAGTTAATAGGGTGGGTATTGGATTTAGTGTTTAGGTTTTATTTTTGGGTTAAGGTTTAGATCCGGATTTAGTTTTAAATAAGCACAAGGACCAATCTTGCCATTTGCTGAAAGTTGAGGGCCTGAACTTGTAAACTTCCAAAATATCTTCAAGGGACTAAACCTGCCATAAAACAATTACACAAGGACCAAAGTTGTATTTTTTTTGCATTTTATAAACTTTAGGGACCTAATATGTAAATTTGGATTTTAGAGGGACTTGTTTTGTAAATTCCCAAAAGCTATCAATAAAGTTCCAAATTGTAAGTTCATGCATAGTACAAGGGTATTTTGTGAAATTTCAAGTTTTATAATACCCAGGGACCATTTTTGCCAATTTTGATACTTGAGGGGTAAAAGTTGCCAAGTTGTGTAAACTTTTATCCAGGGACTATTTGTGAACATTTTTGAATTCCCAAGGACTTACGTTGACTTTTCATTTATTTAAAACCTTCAGGGACTAGTTTTGACAATTTGTGAAACTCCAGGGACTGAAAATGACAATTGTGTAAACTTTGTGTGTTTTTCACTTGTTTTTCAATCTTTTGTACCTGAATCACATAAAAACACATTTTCATGATATTTGTACCATTTTGTGAGTCATTTGTGTGTTTTTGGTCGTTTTGTGGGTTTAATCAATACTAAATATATGTGTATTTAGACACATATCACCTGGCCTCCGTCAGCGTTCGGAGCCTGGCCTTCGTCACCGTTCGGAGCCTGGCCTCCGTCAGCATTCGGAGCCTGGCCTCCGTCAACGTTTGGAGCCTTACGTTCGTCGACATTCGGAGCCTGGCCTCCTTCAACGTTTGAAGCCTTACCTCCATCAACGTTTGGAGCCTTACCTCCGACAAGAATAGAAGCCTTAAGCCCTTCGGGGTATCTCCTACGAAGGAACTAGAACGGAGGATCACTTTGACCTGGTCGTACCCACGTCTCCTCTTCCTTTAGGCTTTCCCGCCAAGGTAGAGATCATGGGCTACAAAGCCCTAGCGGTTACCAAAAATCATGGGATGCCCCATGATCTCTAAAACAAGTGCAACCGCCCACTAAGGCCTATTTCCCTCCTATAAATAGCTTAGTTGGGCAAGAACCATGGTATGTTTTACTGATTTTATCTCAAAGTTAACTTCACTCTTGTCATTTATAACCTACTCAATCTGTAACACCCCAACCCAGCAAGGGTAGAAGTATCACACAAATGGCTCCATATCAGATCAAACAAAGCATACAATCAATGGTAATACAATGGTTCTCAAAGGTTACAACTGAAATCTTGCAATACAAGAGTTACAAAGGAAAATAAAAGCTGCCTATCAAATCCATAAGTACATCTCTTCTAATAGCTTCTACTCAAAGTCTTCTAGGTCCAAAGTCTCTTCACTCTTACCCAGCTTCCAACTAAAACCTGCCGCGGGAAAAGAAACGCGGCTGAGCTACTAGAGCTCAGTGAACAGATATAACGTAACAAGCAGTAGTATAAAGTATAATTTTACATGAGTAAAAGAGTGTGGAAGCATGAATACATGGTATCAAGATGAAAGGTAAGAGTACATGGTATCATAAGGAAAGGTAAAAGGGTACATGGTAAAGGAAGTCAGAAATCCACTACGAGCCCATAACATAACATGAATCATAATCATAATCATAATCGTAAACATGCAGAGGGGAGACCTCTTAGTATTCTGTGAATATGAGGGGTGTCCTCAATCATGGGTATCCTGTAAATATGAGGGGTGTCCTCAATCATGGGTTGGAGTAGCTAGCTCCCGGAGTGTGAAAGACGTGTATCGCACACACCATCAGTCACCATGAATAACATAACATAACATGAACATGAACAAATCTAGGATGCATCCATACGCCCCCGGTGGCCATAATCTGCCTCTACATAAACATGAATCATAAACATAAACGTGCAGGGACGGGACAGGTCATCACTCTCCTGCCCTAGAGTCATGCCATCGGTGCATCGACTGACATGGACATGAAACCCTCATGCCTAGTGAGTGGCTCGTAGTATCAAACTGAGGGTAAAGGTCAAGTATCATGAATCATGTTTTTAGTTTACTTACATAGGTCAATATCTTGTTTCATTAGTTCATAATCATAGGTTCATAATCATGGTTCATAAGCAAGGTTCATAAGCAAGGTTCATAAGCAAGGTTCATGAATGAAAGGTTCATAAGCACAAAAGGTTCAATATCATGATGGTTCAATAATCGGAGTTCATGAATGAAGGGAACATAGCAATGGTATAGGGAACCCTAATATGAATCATAATGAGAGAATGAAGGCCTCTTATTAAAGAAGCAGAATATCTGTACCTTAAACCGCCAACGAAACCATAACATATGAATAGGAAGTCACTCCCTCTTCAGCGAATCTACACGAATTAATGATCGGCTAATTATTAATAATTCATTTCAAATCAGAGTTACTCGTTTTCGTCGGCTTTCCATTCTTAGTGACTTTCCATTTATAGTAAGTTCCCGAAATAGTAATTTTATACTCTAAGACGATTAAATGATCTTTAAGGGTTAAAATGATCAATATAGTAGTTTAGGATTAAATAAGTAACTTACCAAAGTTTAGGATTAAATGCGTAGATTATCAAAGTTTAATTAGTCATATTAAACGTATATCCGGCTTAAATTAAATCCGACCCAAACACATTACAATTCACACACATACATGCGCCTCTTGTTAACAGTCACACACTCCCCCTTGACATTCCTTTAGACAAATATAGACATACGTAGTGACTCACCAACACTAATGCAACACTCTTTGATAACCAGCCCACTACCACACATGACAACATGAGTCCACACGTTTAACATCCTACATGAGCACATACATATTTTTTTATATAATGAGTCCAAACACTGGTTACACAATATCACCTATAATATGCACATTCACACCCATGGTTAATTTAGACTAAAAAGGACCCTACTCATAATTCTTGATTCGAATGATACACATGCTCACACACACAACATAACCAACGAGCACATACATGAACCAAGTCATTTACAAACCACAGCACATACGCATTCACATAACTCACACTCACACCAAGAAACCACAAGCACACTCTTATTCACGTATATAATTATGTACGCCCCTCCTTTATCTACTTGAGTTTTATCCAGGTTTTTAAACCACTTAAATATCATATTAAAAGTGGGTCGATTACCAGCAGGAACATCAGGTCGAGTACACATTGTTTTAGTATGTTTTAGATTGATCTCATGTGGCTTATTTATATAGTATAACATGCATGCCTTCTTTCTTCTTTTCTGTTTTGATTCGATTCATACAAATGGTTATTCCAAGTTTTGTGTCGAGCCAAAGATACAATAAAACAACGTGACCAGCAGGAACGAATACACAAGACTATAGGTCGAATTTACATGTTATCACAATCGTTATTTCATGTATAAATGTTATGATTTTATGTGAACGTTTTTATGATCTTATGTGTTCATGCATACGATGTGACAACCGAAACAGAAATTGAAACAACAACAAGAATCGAACAAGAAGGAGTTGTATTGAACAAGGTTTGGAAACTCTACCCTTGATGCGTGCTAACGAGAAGGACAAACAAAGGACAAGGATCGAACACAAACTACTCCAGCCAAAACATCACCCACAATCACCTTTGAATAGCTTCTAAACCCACGAACCAATCACACCAGTCGAACTAGGATTCACTCACGTCCAAAGCACCCCAAAACCACGATCAAAACACCCTTGCACCTTGCACTTGATTTCGAACCAGGAAAGACAAAAAGGAGGCAGCAGTCGATTATTTGGTGTGAGTAGTTTTAGGGTTTTGCAAGGTGAGAAAATATTCGGTATTAAAAGGTAGGAGGGAAACGTGTGATGAGATAGAGGAAAATCAAGGAATGCCGTGATATATGGAACTGTGATATCTCATTCCTTATTTAGTTTCAATAATGGACTTGGGCTTGTTTATGTTTATGATCACTTGAAATCAACTCAATATACTCGGCCCAAAAAGGAACATATTAGGCGTGTGATACTTAATACACATGTATATGGTTGTAACTTTTAATTGTCATAAGTCTTAAAGATTAGTAAAGTTGTGAAATGTTCAAGCATTAGTGTTTATAATACTTAGGTTAAATATAATTAAATGTTTTAGGTTATTTAATCGTCTTTCAAAAGTTTAAATTTGAGGGGTATTTTGGGTATTTAACTTGCTCAAATTTTATGGGTTTTACAATTCTTCCCCTCTAAAAAGAAAATTTCGTCCGCGAAATTGAATTTCACAAGGTTAGACAACGTCGTAGCAAATCGTAAAAAAGGTCGTCGCGAATAATTCTCACGCCCGGGGAGGTTCTTCCAGAAGGATCTTCAAAACAAATGGTTTTTCATGACTCGATCAAAACAAGATGGGTTCAGATTCCTCAGAAGGAGACAAATTAGGTTGATTCAGAACAAAGGTCCATGCAACCTAAAATGGACGATAGGTGAATCTCCAGAAAGTTCACATGGAATACGAACAAGATTTCAAATCAAATTGACTTTGTCAACAGTAGAGAGCTCTTCACAGAGTTTTCCAGATTTACAACTGAGGTCAACAGAATGCAAAACGAGAGTCCAAACTCATCCAGATATCCAATGAACGAAAGCAGAGTATACGCATAGATAGGATGAACCTAACGTCTCACTAATCACGGATAATTCAGCGGAGATCAATTTCTATACTTCTTAGGTACTCCCCAAGATATCCTATGGCCACAATGAGTGCACGTTATATGGTGTAAGTATTATCACGTTGATCAGGCGTCATAATACTAGCACCACATAAGTATGCCTTCATGATGATCATACTTTATCTCAAGTCGTAAACAAAACCACCTATCTTAATCCACCTAGTACTTCTATATTCTCAGAGTTCATCAAAATCAAACACCATAACTAAGAGGAAAACGAACTACTCGAAAGAGTTAACGGAAATTTTTTTTTTTTTTTTTTTTTTTTAGAACGTCTATCAGAATTTGGTACATCGCTAAAAGCATCGGGTCGTCCATCATTCATCAAATTTCACATAACGAAACTATCGTCCAACATACGCAGAATGAACTCAGAGCGGAATTACTAACAAGGAATATAAATCATTCAAGGGATCTTATCATCAGGTAACAGAAATTTTAGTAGGTCAAGAGGAAGTGAATTATGTCATCCATAGCTTCATTCTTCACCAAAATCAACTCTTCACAACACAAACGTTCACTTCAGAATTATCGTCCATTCAAATACATGATCTTAAACTCCTTCCAAGTCCCTGCAGTCTATCGCATGATCATAGAGTGGAAAGGAAATATCAACTCGAGTCTAGTCCCTCAAGCCTTCGGCACTTCTCCTTGGGACTGTGGTGTAGTAACGTGAATCTCCGGTATGGTCACTGTACATTCTTCCGTTCGCTAGTCTGCTTCTGCTCTCAATTCCTCTTAGTACAACTAAGACGAATAGAGAAACAAGACTGCGCGTCCTCGACAGGTCTTCAGCACAGTTCAGAATTCGCCATCTCAAACTGCCGTCATCGCCGGATGCCTGGTAGTGTTGTCTGCTACAATCTCTAGGTGCCAATCAATCTGTTTCCTCCAGAATAAGGGTCCTTTTATAAGATGATTTACATGCTCCTCTTTGAGCATAAAACTGAAATACTTCCCGGAGGTTACTCTCGGTTTGTCATCTCCCTTCTTAGAAGTTCTTGTGGTTGTTTCTTCAGTCCTTCCATCATCCACAGAGGTCGTCTGGTATGGAGTTTACAAAGATAGAATCAATCATTGATACGCTGAATTGAAAGGTTGTCATGGTAGTAATACGATTAGGTTTATAATAGTTGATACTCCAAGCTTTCTCTTTCTTCTTCACAAGCTAACAGGGTATTCAAAATGAAACACTGAGTTGAACAAAATCACAATTCATCATCTCCTCCAATTTCCCAAATTCGATAGCATCATGGTCCGTCAACTGGGATTGGTTCAAATTTCATTCTACTTCTCTACCAAAAGTTCCATCGGAGAACAACAGAAAATTGTACAACAGAACCTCCAATGCCAAAGCTTCTAGGGTGGGTAATAGTTGTCAGTAGACAATCGACAGTCAATTTAGATCGAGGTAGATGTTACCATAGCAGTGTTAACAGATTTGAGCGGTTACCGGTTATCATAACAAAAGCAGGATGGAAATAGATTTCTAAAATCACACATCATATACGGTAGTCTCTGGCAGCTTTATGAAAAGTCAGCTATTCCATAACTTAAGGACTTCAAAATCGAATATATCAAAAGTAAACGGATTCGTAGGATGAGTACGGTCGCTAAGCCAGACGGATAGTTCGTATATCAAGGTTAAGTACATGGTTCCTCAAAGTGTGGGGATAGATAAATGAACAATTCAAGGTGTTGGAGTCTTGATTAGTTATTTGGCATAAGTGGCAGGTAGGTTGGGGAATCATCGGTAATACAAAGATCGTATCACTGTCAAGAGTGAGGCATATCGAATATCAGTTATCAGTATCATCATTTTCAGTTAACAATTTCACGTTGAGACAAAATTATCGTCATATCCATGGCTAATAATCATCAGAGTTCTCATAGGAGTAGTAATGGATTTCGCAAGGACAGAGTAATATCAGGTGATACATTTTATATCCAGCACGGGTAATTTAATTCACAGAATGGGTCAAACACATTAAGGTCAAATGACCTTCGGGATGGTCAGAGGAGTATTAAACTGCTTATCACACAGGTCGGAAAGGAAAATCAAAATCAAATAGAGATAGCAAAAGTTTAACAATCGGGAATCATGGTAGGGGATTTCAAAATGGTTTTCAAACACTGAAGATGAAACATAGGAGGGTAGCCGTCGATGATCAATCATCCTATCCTTTATCAGAATAAAAGTCAAAGTTAACTATTCAATGAAAACAGATCGACGACGCAAGTCTTATCGTTCAGAAGTGAGAGGAAAACATTCTTATTCTCGTGGTTAAAACACCACTAGACTTCTCATGGAAACGGAGATGTTTAAGACGAACTCAGATAGGGTCGGAAGATTCATAGATTATCGAAAGCAATTTACAGAATGTATCAAGTAGGTTATCGTCATGGAGATTCTCAGAATACCCGAAGAGACATCAAAATGATTAACAAAAGAATCAGAGGTCGGAGTAGGAATCATAGGTGGTGCAAAAACGTGAGCTTAACAAGCAGGGCATAAATCAGAGTGATGCGGAAGCAATGCTACTTAAACAAAAGCCTTATAGTCTACCCATTCCTCACTGGTCAAAACTTAAGTTCCTATAGGGAAATCCTAAAGCAAATCTTAAAGGTTATCTTATGAGCGCTTACAGGGAAACTTAGTGGTCCTAACATACACAGGCTAAGGGTAAATGTATTACAAATCGCAGCCTGTTTCTCTGATACCATAAATTGTAACACCCCAACCCAGCAAGGGTAGAAGTATCACACAAATGGCTCCATATCAGATCAAACAAAGCATACAATCAATGGTAATACAATGGTTCTCAAAGGTTACAACTGAAATCTTGCAATACAAGAGTTACAAAGGAAAATAAAAGCTGCCTATCAAATCCATAAGTACATCTCTTCTAATAGCTTCTACTCAAAGTCTTCTAGGTCCAAAGTCTCTTCACTCTTACCCAGCTTCCAACTAAAACCTGCCGCGGGAAAAGAAACGCGGCTGAGCTACTAGAGCTCAGTGAACAGATATAACGTAACAAGCAGTAGTATAAAGTATAATTTTACATGAGTAAAAGAGTGTGGAAGCATGAATACATGGTATCAAGATGAAAGGTAAGAGTACATGGTATCATAAGGAAAGGTAAAAGGGTACATGGTAAAGGAAGTCAGAAATCCACTACGAGCCCATAACATAACATGAATCATAATCATAATCATAATCGTAAACATGCAGAGGGGAGACCTCTTAGTATTCTGTGAATATGAGGGGTGTCCTCAATCATGGGTATCCTGTAAATATGAGGGGTGTCCTCAATCATGGGTTGGAGTAGCTAGCTCCCGGAGTGTGAAAGACGTGTATCGCACACACCATCAGTCACCATGAATAACATAACATAACATGAACATGAACAAATCTAGGATGCATCCATACGCCCCCGGTGGCCATAATCTGCCTCTACATAAACATGAATCATAAACATAAACGTGCAGGGACGGGACAGGTCATCACTCTCCTGCCCTAGAGTCATGCCATCGGTGCATCGACTGACATGGACATGAAACCCTCATGCCTAGTGAGTGGCTCGTAGTATCAAACTGAGGGTAAAGGTCAAGTATCATGAATCATGTTTTTAGTTTACTTACATAGGTCAATATCTTGTTTCATTAGTTCATAATCATAGGTTCATAATCATGGTTCATAAGCAAGGTTCATAAGCAAGGTTCATAAGCAAGGTTCATGAATGAAAGGTTCATAAGCACAAAAGGTTCAATATCATGATGGTTCAATAATCGGAGTTCATGAATGAAGGGAACATAGCAATGGTATAGGGAACCCTAATATGAATCATAATGAGAGAATGAAGGCCTCTTATTAAAGAAGCAGAATATCTGTACCTTAAACCGCCAACGAAACCATAACATATGAATAGGAAGTCACTCCCTCTTCAGCGAATCTACACGAATTAATGATCGGCTAATTATTAATAATTCATTTCAAATCAGAGTTACTCGTTTTCGTCGGCTTTCCATTCTTAGTGACTTTCCATTTATAGTAAGTTCCCGAAATAGTAATTTTATACTCTAAGACGATTAAATGATCTTTAAGGGTTAAAATGATCAATATAGTAGTTTAGGATTAAATAAGTAACTTACCAAAGTTTAGGATTAAATGCGTAGATTATCAAAGTTTAATTAGTCATATTAAACGTATATCCGGCTTAAATTAAATCCGACCCAAACACATTACAATTCACACACATACATGCGCCTCTTGTTAACAGTCACACACTCCCCCTTGACATTCCTTTAGACAAATATAGACATACGTAGTGACTCACCAACACTAATGCAACACTCTTTGATAACCAGCCCACTACCACACATGACAACATGAGTCCACACGTTTAACATCCTACATGAGCACATACATATTTTTTTATATAATGAGTCCAAACACTGGTTACACAATATCACCTATAATATGCACATTCACACCCATGGTTAATTTAGACTAAAAAGGACCCTACTCATAATTCTTGATTCGAATGATACACATGCTCACACACACAACATAACCAACGAGCACATACATGAACCAAGTCATTTACAAACCACAGCACATACGCATTCACATAACTCACACTCACACCAAGAAACCACAAGCACACTCTTATTCACGTATATAATTATGTACGCCCCTCCTTTATCTACTTGAGTTTTATCCAGGTTTTTAAACCACTTAAATATCATATTAAAAGTGGGTCGATTACCAGCAGGAACATCAGGTCGAGTACACATTGTTTTAGTATGTTTTAGATTGATCTCATGTGGCTTATTTATATAGTATAACATGCATGCCTTCTTTCTTCTTTTCTGTTTTGATTCGATTCATACAAATGGTTATTCCAAGTTTTGTGTCGAGCCAAAGATACAATAAAACAACGTGACCAGCAGGAACGAATACACAAGACTATAGGTCGAATTTACATGTTATCACAATCGTTATTTCATGTATAAATGTTATGATTTTATGTGAACGTTTTTATGATCTTATGTGTTCATGCATACGATGTGACAACCGAAACAGAAATCGAAACAACAACAAGAATCGAACAAGAAGGAGTTGTATTGAACAAGGTTTGGAAACTCTACCCTTGATGCGTGCTAACGAGAAGGACAAACAAAGGACAAGGATCGAACACAAACTACTCCAGCCAAAACATCACCCACAATCACCTTTGAATAGCTTCTAAACCCACGAACCAATCACACCAGTCGAACTAGGATTCACTCACGTCCAAAGCACCCCAAAACCACGATCAAAACACCCTTGCACCTTGCACTTGATTTCGAACCAGGAAAGACAAAAAGGAGGCAGCAGTCGATTATTTGGTGTGAGTAGTTTTAGGGTTTTGCAAGGTGAGAAAATATTCGGTATTAAAAGGTAGGAGGGAAACGTGTGATGAGATAGAGGAAAATCAAGGAATGCCGTGATATATGGAACTGTGATATCTCATTCCTTATTTAGTTTCAATAATGGACTTGGGCTTGTTTATGTTTATGATCACTTGAAATCAACTCAATATACTCGGCCCAAAAAGGAACATATTAGGCGTGTGATACTTAATACACATGTATATGGTTGTAACTTTTAATTGTCATAAGTCTTAAAGATTAGTAAAGTTGTGAAATGTTCAAGCATTAGTGTTTATAATACTTAGGTTAAATATAATTAAATGTTTTAGGTTATTTAATCGTCTTTCAAAAGTTTAAATTTGAGGGGTATTTTGGGTATTTAACTTGCTCAAATTTTATGGGTTTTACACAATCGATTACACATACTTACTCGCACGCCGGAGGTAGTTCGCAGGGTCCAACCCCTGCGCAATCACTTAACGTAGTGTTTCGGTATTTCTTATTTTCAGGTTAAGAACAAGCTTGGCGCAATCTCAGCACCCCATTATTCCTTTGATCACCATCGAAGGCTTGGTTGTGCAATTATTTGTTCAATCAGTGGCGCCATCCATGGGACACGCAACAATAAGTCTCGTTATTTCCAAGCTTATAACCAATTGGAACTACTTTCACTATACATCCGACATGGATCAAGGAAGAGAAGATACTCCCCCACCGGGTTTCTCGACCTTAACACCAATCCCAGTCAACGACTCTAACAACTTCTCCCCAATAACCGCTTTCACGTTCACCACACCTTCTCACCCAGAAGTAACACCCAACCATCATGCTTCGACATCAGCCAATCCGGAGCCTATCATTAGCCCAGCCTTTGTCGAAACCAATCACAAAGCGTTGGAATCCCTCTTAAGGGATCGCAAAAGGCAAGTTAGGAATGCGGAGAAGCGAAGGGAGTTGGAATACTCAAGTGACGAATTTGTGACGAAAGGTATAGCGTGTAGCATGTTTTTTGAGTCGAATGCAATATAAACTCGTACGTATATATCACTTTCGACTGGGGGGCTTGATGATGTACCCTCCTAACGTGTCGAAGGACTCCCCTTCGAACCTGTACGAAGCCTTCTCTTCGAAGGCCCAGGTCAATCTTCACCCAAAGCACTCATAGTGTCTAACCTCCGTCAATGTTCGGAGCCTGGCCTCCGTCACCGTTTGGAGCCTGGCCTCCGTCAGCATTCGGAGCCTGGCCTCCGTCAACGTTTGGAGCCTTACGTTCGTCAACGTTCAAAGCCTGGCCTCCTTCAACGTTTGGAGCCTTACCTCCATCAACGTTTGGAGCCTTACCTCCGAAAAGAATAGAAGCCTTAAGCCCTTCGGGGTATCTCCTACGAAGGAACTAGAACGGAGGATCACTTTGACCTGGTCATACCCACGTCTCCTCTTCCTTTAGGCTTTCCCGCCAAGGTAGAGATCGTGGGCTACAAAGCCCTAGCGGTTACCACAAATCATGGGACGCCCCATGATCTCCGAAACAAGTGCAACCGCCCACTAAGGCCTATTTCCCTCCTATAAATAGCTTAGTCGGGCAAGAAACATGGTATATTTTACTGATGTTATCTCAAAGTTAACTTCACTCTTGTCATTTCTAACCTACTCAAACGATTACACATACTTACTCGCACGCCGGAGGTGGTTCGCAGGGTCCAACCCCTGCGCAATCACTTAAGGTAGTGTTTCGGTATTTCTCATTTTCAGGTTAAGAACAAGGTTGGCGTAATCTCAGCACCCCATTATTCCTTTGATCACCATCGAAGGCTTGGTTGTGCAATTATTTGTTCAATCAGTGGCGCCATCCGTGGGACACGCAACAATAAGTCTCGTTATTTCCAAGCTTGTAACCAATTGGAACTACTTTCACTATACATCCGGCATGGATCAAGGAGGAGAAGATACTCCCCCACCGGGTTTCTCGACCTTAACACCAATCCCAGTCAACGACTCTAACAACTTCTCCCCAATAACCGCTTTCACGTTCACCACACCTTCTCACCCAGAAGTAACACCCAACCATCATGCTTCGACATCAGCCAATCCGGAGCCTATCATTAGCCCAACCTTTGTCGAAACCAATCACAAAGCGTTGGAATCCCTCTTAAGGGATCGCAAAAGGCAAGTTAGGAATGCGGAGAAGCGAAGGGAGTTGGAATACTCAAGTGACGAATTTATGACGAAAGGGATAGCGTGTAGCATGTTTTTTGAGTCGAATGCAATATAAACTCGTACGTATATATCACTTTCGACTGGGGGCTTGATGATGTACCCTCCTAACGGGTCGAAGGACTCCCCTTCGAACCTGTACGAAGCCTTCTCTTCGAAGGCCCAGGTCAATCTTCACCCAAAGAACTCATAGTGTCTAACCCCGTCAATGTTCGGAGCCTGGCCTCCGTCACCGTTCGGAGCCTGGCCTCCGTCAGCATTCGGAGCCTGGCCTCCGTCACCGTTCGGAGCCTGGCCTCCGTCAGCATTCGGAGCCTGGCCTCCGTCAACGTTTGGAGCCTTACGTTCGTCACCGTTCGGAGCCTGGCCTCCTTCAACGTTTGGAGCCTTACCTCCATCAACGTTTGGAGCCTTACCTCCGACAAGAATATAAGCCTTAAGCCCTTCGGGGTATCTCATACGAAGGAACTAGAACGGAGGATCACTTTGACCTGGTCGTACCCACGTCTCCTCTTCCTTTAGGCTTTCCCGCCAAGGTAGAGATCGTGGGCTACAAAGCCCTAGCGGTTACCACAAATCATGGGACGCCCCCATGATCTCTGAAACAAGTGCAACCGCCCACTAAGGCCTATTTTCCTCCTATAAATAGCTTAGTTGGGCAAGAACCATGGTATGTTTTACTGATGTTATCTCAAAGTTAACTTCACTCTTGTCATTTATAACCTACTCAATCGATTACACATACTTACTCGCACGCCGGAGGTGGTTCGCAGGGTCCAACCCCTGCGCAATCACTTAACGTAGTGTTTCGGTATTTCTTATTTTCAGGTTAAGAACAAGCTTGGCGCAATCTCAACACCCCATTATTCCTTTGATCACCATCGAAGGCTTGGTTGTGCAATTATTTGTTCAATCAATGGCGCCATCCGTGGGACACGCAACAATAAGTCTCGTTGTTTCCAAGCTTATAACCAATTGGAACTAGTTTCACTATACATCCGACATGGATCAAGGAAGAGAAGATACTCCCCCACCGGGTTTCTCGACCTTAACACCAATCCCAGTCAACGACTCTAACAACTTCTCCCCAATAACCGCTTTCACGTTCACCACACGTTCTCACCCAGAAGTAACACCCAACCATCATGCTTCGACATCAGCCAATCCGGAGCCTATCATTAGCCCAGCCTTTGTCGAAACCAATCACAAAGCGTTGGAATCCCTCTTAAGGGATCGCAAAAGGCAAGTTAGGAATGCGGAGATGCGAAGGGAGTTGGAATACTCAAGTGACGAATTTGTGACGAAAGGGATAGCGTGTAGCATGTTTTTTGAGTCGAATGCAATATAAACTCGTACGTATATATCACTTTCGACTGGGGGGCTTGATGATGTACCCTCCTAACGGGTCGAAGGACTCCCCTTCGAACCTGTACGAAGCCTTCTCTTCGAAGGCCCAGGTCAATCTTCACCCAAAGCACTCATAGTGTCTAACCCTTGTCAAGGTTCGGAACCTGGCCTCCGTCACCGTTCGGAGCCTGGCCTCCGTCACCGTTCGGAGCCTGGCCTCCGTCAGCGTTCGGAGCCTGGCCTCCGTCAACGTTTGGAGCCTTACATTCGTCAACGTTCGGAGCCTGGCCTCCTTCAACGTTTGGAGCCTTACCTCCATCAACGTTTGGAGCCTTACCTCTGACAAGAATAGAAGCCTTAAGCCCTTCGGGGTATCTCCTACGAAGGAACTAGAACGGAGGATCACTTTGACCTGGTCGTACCCACGTCTCCTCTTCCTTTAGGCTTTCCCGCCAAGGTAGAGATCGTGGGCTACAAAGCGCTAGCGGTTACCACAAATCATGGGACGCCCCCATGATCTCCGAAACAAGTGCAACCGCCCACTAAGGCCTATTTCCGTCCTATAAATAGCTTATTCGGGCAAGAACCATGGTATGTTTTACTGATGTTATCTGAAAGTTAACTTCACTCTTGTCATTTATAACCTACTCAAACGATTACACATACTTACTCGCACGCCAGAGGTGGTTCGCAGGGTCCAACCCCAGAGCAATCACTTAAGGTAGTGTTTCGATATTTCTCATTTTCAGGTTAAGAACAATGTAGGGTATTCACAATGCAAGAAACACTTGATTGAGGCTTTAGTTTAGATCGAATGACAAAGAACTAGAGAGAGAAAGTGGGAACTTCTAGAGAGAGAAAGAACTATGTGTGTATTAGATTAGAATGAAGTGAAGTTCCAACCCTTCCCTTGTGTGGGAAGGGGTATTTATACTTACAACATATTATGCCCCTAGCGGGCTGTAGAGTGAGCTGACAGAGGGTAAAGACCCGACCCACTCCACAATACTAATAATAATAACTAAGCTACTAATAATATTACTGATAATCCTACGAGCTATGATGTGCTAATAAGTACTCCGGGGTGACCGAGTCTTCAGCTGAATATTCATATTCCTAACAATCTCCCCCTAAGGGAGGTCACCCCAGAAGTAATGTTCTGAATTTCAGCACTTCTTCTTTGGATCTTGACATCATAGCTCGTAACCATTGATTCTTCAAAATCATAGATTGTTATGCAAACATCCGTGATCTTAAGATGACTCCTCTTTTGTCTTGGATGAACTTTGAGTAATCTTTGAAAGTATCATCCCACTTGAGTCTCCAAGTCATCTTTCAGTAGTAGGTCTCCATGTGATGAAATATACTTAGAGCCGACATGCTCACACGATATGGTGTCATGATCTTCAGCATCAGAGTTAGCAGAAGCTGTGTTGAAGGTCTTTTAGGTTGATCATGACTTCTTTGATGATGATGTGGTGTGAGCATGTGGTGATGGATTGGCATCTTTTCTGCAACCAGCTACAACAGCAACCAGCTACAGCATTCCACTGCTACAACCGCCAGAAGTTCCTGCATAAGACAGTTAGCAACAAATCGACCGGTACTTACAGGTTTGGACTTCGAGATTGTTAATAGCATAGTGTGAAAACTCTCTCTAATCCTTACCAAGACCGTTCCTAATCGAAAACCCACAGAGGGCTTTTTAAGATCGAA
The DNA here is from genome assembly GCA_021014915.2 of Artemisia tridentata subsp. tridentata. Taxonomy (NCBI): domain Eukaryota; kingdom Viridiplantae; phylum Streptophyta; class Magnoliopsida; order Asterales; family Asteraceae; genus Artemisia; species Artemisia tridentata. The sequence continues at coordinate 447,084,521 of CP139507.1, forward strand.
CCGTAGCACATCAACGATTAGGTGAGTCGCTGGAGATCACTCCACGACTATAGACCGGTTGAAACCGCCGCGACCACTAAGCGTAATCCATGAGGAATTACCGAAGTGACCTGCTTTCAGGGCTGCTTGATGTTGACCCTGGCAGGAATTTCCATTCAATCATTGAGAATTACATTAGTAAATTCTCTCATAAATGTTCTGGCAGATTGCTAAGATCTGCGTAGGACTCATGAGTTTACAACTGGTGTCCTTAATGTTGAACAACCAGTGTAGAAATAATTCGTGTCCCTATGAGATCTTATTATGCATCTCGTGGCTCTAGACTCGATAGTGCGATTTGATTTAGTGAGCGGAGGCTGGAGAGGACTGCCACCTTTTCAATATCATCTAACTCGGAGTGAGAGAGACGATAGAAATGTATTGAACTCCGTGACAATTGAAACAAGAGTCCTTTGAGGGACCTTGAGTGGCTAGGGAGGGTTGTGCAGCGTATCACTGGGTCCATGATACTTTGTCTTCAATGCCAGCAATCAACTAAGTGATTCTGACAGCATATGTATTGACCCGGTTTCTGCCTAAGTTGTAAGGAGGGCTATTTCTTTTCACCCTTTCTCTTTACAATTCTTTTTCATTCTTCAACCCCTTCAGTGCTTACCGAGACTTCATAACTAACACCTTGTTGGGTTTGTTCCAGTGTTAGCTCCATCTCAGTCGGCACTATTCCCTCATTCACTTTTCTCCTTTTTAATCATACCTAAGGACTTCTACACTAACTAGTGGATTGTCCCTGGGTAGATCCCTCCGGCTCTGGCGGGATCGTGGGAACTTGTACCTAACCTTACCATCCTTATAACTCCATGCATTAATTAAAATGGTCGGTCTTTGGTATTCATCCACTATTGCCAAACCAAATCTTTGAAAAATCTCTCAAAGTGTTCATGATTCTGAAACACATTTTTGCAAACACTTGAGAGTTTTATATTTTTCAAATGCTCCCCCTCAACATGTGCTCGGTTGATTGTTTTATAAATTTGCACATGTTAGGTAGAGCTCGCACTTTTTGAATTGATCCACTTTCAGTGAACATGACCGATTCGAGACACGCTTACATCACTAGTTAGACTAGCTTGAAATTATTACCCGGCCTGGTCAAGTCCACAGAAAGTTTCTCGAAATAGTACATTCTACTCAGATACATCTTTTTCGAGACACGCTTACATCACTGGTTAGACCAGCTTGAAATTATTACCCGGCCAAGATGTATCCTTTCGATTGATGGCAATTCAAGTTTCGTCAATTCATTGGTGAAGTCTGAGCCTTGCTCACGTGAGATGCCAAATCCTTTGTTTTGTTAAAACCATTTGCTCCCCCTCAATATGTGCATCTATATTAAGAAAGATTTTCGCACATATGGAAGAGCTTGCGTTTATGACCAAAACATTTTACTCCCCCTCAATATGTGCCTTGATATGCAAAATGGTTTAGCACATACGGGAGAGCTTACATTAATTTCCAAAACATCACATTTTATCAGAATTTCCTATTTAAATCACATTCTCTCCCCCGATCAAAAATTTCAAACCATTTGAGATTTGTGATCCCAAGTGATTTAAATTATTTTAGAAAATTTGGGAGAAAATGTGGTCAGGTTTAAATGTATTCTGATTTTGAAGCATACTATGCTTCCCTTGAAACACCAAGAGAGTGTCACTGCTGATGTTGCACAAATTTGGCAAGGTGTCGTAAATTTGAACAAATATGCTCCCCCTCAATTAATGACCCGTTTTCCATTAAAAGAGTTGTAGTCATTCAATTGAGCGATGGGTATTTGTAAAAATTTAATTCAATTTACCACCTTGTGTAACATCAAGACTCTCTAGAAGAATCAAACAGCATAAAGAGTCTGATGAAAAGAAGACTTCTCTTCTTATGCACGACAAGACGCACTGAAATGTACATCAAGTCGGGGAAACATGGATATAAAGTAATCCATGCCCAGGTGAACATCACCCATTTGGAGGAACAATTGTCTTTTTGGCGACATGCTTTCCCCATTGTACAGCGCGGGTTGCAGTATGAAGTAACTGCAAGCCATTAAGACATGTTTTAACTGATTAGTATAACTTCTGCTCGAGCTTCATTTAAGGATCCGTGCCATTATTGAATGACATTTCTTGATCCGTAAATGTTATCGATAAACAGAAGACATGCCTAGGAAGGACTATTTTTGGTATTTTCTGATTTTTCGATTTTTATGGTTTTTATAGGTTTTATATTTTTGTATTTTTCTTTTTGATTTAAGATATATACAACTATGTACAAGGATATAAGAAGACAATCCTTTACTCCTCCTTTTCCTTCTGAAGACACTTGAGGGTTTCAGGAGTCATGCTTTTCATGCCAAGGCGTGGGAGAATAAACTGAAACCTTTCTCTTGGAGGGCCTTGGTGAAGATGTCAGCTAACTGAAACTCTGTCCTCACGAAGTATAGTTCCTCAATTCCTTTTTCCACCTGTTCCTTGATGAAGTGATGCCTGATGTCGATGTGTTTAGACCTGGAGTGCTGAACATTGTTACAACAAAGAGCAATGGCGCTTTTGTTGTCACAATATAGGGGAATTTTGTTGTATGAGAATCCATAGTCCGAAAGTTGTGATCGCATCCAAAGGATTTGTGCACCACAAGCGGACATGGCAATGTACTCAGCTTCAGTAGATGATATGGAAGTACTCATCTGCTTCTTAGAAGACCAACTAACCAACTTTTCCCCTAAAAATTGAGCTCCTCCTGAAGTACTTCGACGAGTGTCTTGACATCCCGCATGATCAGCATCCGCGTAAGCCGTTAACTCCATTGCAGTGTCCTTAGGATACGAGAGACCCATATGAACCGTGCCTTGAAGATATCGAAAGATCCTTTTCACTGCTTCAACATGCTTCTTGGTTGGTCTGGATTGATACCGAGCACACATACACACAGCAAACAGAAGATCTGGTCTACTAGCCGTGATGTACATCAAAGATCCAATCATGCTTCGATACTTTGTTATATCTACTGGAATCCATGAAGGATCTTCATCCAGCTTCGTTCTATCAACCATGGGAGTGTCAACAGGTTCACTTGAATAGAATCCAAACTTTTTCAAGATCTCGTTGGCGTATTTGGATTGATTAATGAATATGCCTCCGGGACTTTGAGAAACTTGTAATCCTAAGAAGAATGACATTTGTCCCATCATGGACATTTGGAACTTGGAATTCATCTCCTTTGAAAAACTATCACATTCACCAGGATCTGTTGAAGCAAAGATGATATCATCTACATATATCTGAACTAGTAGTAGATGGTTTCTTGACTTCCTGGTGAATAGTGTGGGATCAACAACACCCTTGGAGAATCCGTTCACTAGGAGGAACTTGGACAATGTATCGTACCATGCCCTTGGCTCCTGTTTTAACCCATAAAGAGCCTTCTTCAGGCGGTAAACATGAGTAGGGTGTTCAGCATCTACGAATCCTTCTGGTTGACTCACATAAACTTCTTCCTTTAAGTCACCATTCAAGAATGCCGTTTTGACATCCATCTGGTAGACTATCATATTACGACTAGCAGCATTTGCCAGGAAGATTCTTATAGCTTCAATTCTAGCAACCGGAGCAAACGATTCTTCAAAATCAATGCCCTCTTCTTGTCTAAACCCTTTAGCAACTAGCCGTGCCTTGTTCTTTAAGACATCACCATACTCATCAAGCTTCACTTTGAAGATCCACTTTAAAGCAATGATCATTGCAAGCTCTGGAGGAGGCACTAATTCCCATACTTCAAGTCGATCAAATTCATGGATTTCATCCTGCATAGCCTGGAACCAGCAATCTTTAGTCATTGCTTCTTTGGCATCTTTTGGTTCGACTTTGGACAGTACGGAATTGAAAAAGCACCATAGTGCATCAGTGGCTAGTTGATTACGTGTGGATACTGGACGTGAGGGATTGCCTATGATGTTGTCGATTGGATGATCACTGGTCCATTTCCTGAGATGGTCGTGAGGTTGAGGGTTATAAACAGACGTAGCAGTGCTGTGTTCTTCAAGTGAGGGTGTGTCTGATGAATGTTCAGGAGCAAATATGTTTTCAAAAGGAACCTCATCAACAGGAGCAAAAGGATTAACTTAAGAAGAATGATTATTTGAAGATTCTTGCATTACTGGAGAAGATAGAGCGTCTGATGACGAAGGCGATTGACTGGCAGCTGGAGCATTGTGACTGACTGATACTGAAGCTGTAGGGCCTTCTGAACCTTGTGGGGCTGGAACCTCAGCCATAGGAAGTATAGCAGGTTCACTCGGGATGTTTCCATTCGTTGGCTCAAAGTATTCATCAAACATAGGATCGAATAACTTCTTCAACTCCTCACATGTAGATGGCACATAAGAATCTGCAGGCGTGGAATTCTGTACAAGTCCTGAACTAATGGGTCCAGGTGACAAAAGGTTAATATCGGGTCCAGAACTAATTTGTCCTGAAGCAGGTTGCTCACTCAGCTCATCGAACGTAACATGAATGGTTTCCATGATTTTACGGGTTCTCTTATTGTAGATTCGATACCCTTTACTGTCTGGTGCGTATCCAACAAAAATACCTACATCTGCTTTAGCTCTTAACTTTCCCAAGTCTTGACTATCGTTAGTTGGATAGCAAAGTGCACCAAACACACGGAGAAAAGAGAGATCTGGTTTCTTGTTATGAATTAACTCGAAGGGAGTCTTCTCATGAATAGGATGAATTAGGGATCGGTTTTGAGTGTAACATGCTGTTGCAATAGCCTCTGCCCCGAGAAACATCGGTGCCTTTGAAAATATAAGCATAGTTCTTGCAGCTTCTACCAGAGTACGGTTCCTTCGTTCAACCACTCCGTTTTGTTGAGGAGTACGAGGGATACTTTTCTGATGTGTGATGCCAATACTTTCATAGAAATTACGGAGTTGTTGGTTAACAAACTCAGTACCATTATCAGTGCTGATGATTCTGACAGTTTTATCGAGCCTTACTTGCAGCTGTTTTATCAGTTTAATGATAACCTCTGGAGTTTCGTCCTTGGTTCTCAAAAACTTTACCCATGTGAACCGAGAATAATCATCTACTATCACCAGAACGTACTTCTTTCCATTTATGGTTTGTATTCTCATTGGACCGCACAAGTCCATGTGGAGGGTATGAAGAACTTCCAAGTTGGTGTTGATGGTTTTAGGCTTGTGGGTTTGTTTCTTGCTTTTACCCAGTTGACATGCAGAGCAGAGATGATCTTTCTCATATTTCAGTCTGGGCATTCCTCTAACAAGATCTTTACGGGAAAGATTATTTATGGTACCGAAGTTCAAGTGGTTCAAACGACGATGCCACAGCCATGATTTTGTTTTAGAGGCTTTAGAAAGCAAGCATATGGGAGAGGACTTCAACATTTCTTCAATCGATATGGTGTATAGATTGGTGCCCCGACTGCCCTTGAGGAGATCTATACCATCCAATTCTCTGACGAAACATGTATGCTTTCTGAAAGCCACTTCCAGATCTGAATCACAAAATTGACCCACAGAAAATAGATTGTGCCCTAGTCCTTCCACATAATATACCCTTGAGATTACACTGTCACCAAACACATAATCTCCATAACCCATAATAGCACCAAAGTGGTCGTTCCCAAATCTAACTGTCCCGATAAACTTTTTCACGAAGTTCTTGAGCCGTGAGCGATCCCCAGTCATATGTTTTGAGCAGCCTGAGTCCAAATACCACAGGACGATTTGTACGACCTGCATTTGAAACCAGACAACAATGGATAACTGAAAAATGTGGATCCCCAAGTGAAATTGGGGTCCGTTTGGTCAGCACACACATATTCTGGAACTACAGATTTCACAGATGCTACTGTCTTTACTGAGGAGACAGAACTAGAGGCAGGACAAGACCTAGATGGAAGGCATTGTGATTCTAAAGACAAGATTCTACCAGTTGGTCTCCATTCCTTATTCTTCACAATTTTATGCATATTCATTTTAGGTAATGATCTCTGTTTTCCTAAATTGAATTTCCTTCCAGTGGGTCTCCATTCCTTAACTTTCACAATTTTATGCTTATTCATTTTAGGTAACGTGCACTGTTTTCCTAAATTGAATTTCCTTCCAGTGGGTCTCCATTGATAGCCTATGCTAGCAAATGTTTTTCCTGTTGCTTTCCAAACTTTCTTGCATGCTTCAGTTATTCTACCATTCTTAACATGGGGTGATGCAGAAGTCATCAAGAAAGACACAACACATTCATCATGATTAGCAGAAATTAAACAATTGTCGCATGTTTTACAGATAGCATTAGAATTCGAATTAATTACAGTAATTTTGATACTAGAATCAACACGATTCATCCTACTCATTGCAAACTTACTGTTCCTAGGTTGGGCTTCTACATTCTTCAAGTGATCATTCTTAGCTGGCGCGGTCCTATCCTTTCTTGCATTTCCTCTATACCTTGACCCGCTAGCTTGGGTGTCACTTTTTACTCCTGTAGAAGCATCGAAGGTAACATTAGTTTGTTTGTCTGTCACCTGCCTTCTTGATATTGATGTGTTGGGTTCTGATGTTTTTGGTGGTAGATCAAAGGCTACATGCTTGTTCTCAACAGTGGATGATGATGCAACAAATCTATCTCTATGGCTGCTAAACTTAGGAATTGAGCCTATGGCATATTCTAAGTTTTCCTGAATCCTTTTCGTGAGTTTGCAGGGATAGACAACTGCCCTATCAAGTGGCTTATCAGTCCTATCCTCTTCAACTACCTCACGAAGTGTGTCAAGGCCCTCTCTAAGATGATCTAGATATGTTTGATGGGCAAAGCTGTTATTTCTAAGCTTAAACGGAATACGCCCAACATCAACATCATACTTTTTACTATCACTAGCCTTTGGTGCATCACAATTACAAGTGGTGCATGGCATTTTACCTTTCACCCGAGCCTTAAGATTCTCAATTTCATTTGTCAAAGAGGTTATTTGATCATTGTGATTGCTTCTTGTAACTTTAATGGAATCATATAACTCTTTGAAATGTTGTTTGACCTTTGAATTTTCTTCTCGATAACACTCATTTTCATAATGTAACTTATTTATGGTGTTTTGATATTGAAAATTCTGAGAATCTGAAGACGAAGGTTTATTGGTGCCATACACTTCATACTTGTTGGATTTCAATTGGGCAATTTGGGCCCTCAGCAGTCGAATCGTGTTCGTGTGAGCTTGAATTGTCTCATCTCGTTTGCTTAATTCAAAATAAGTATCAAATTCAGGAGCATCCAAGGATGTCTTGTCATTTGATATTTTATGTTTTTCATTTAAATGTTGATGTTTCAATTGCAAATTAAGATATTCAACTTCTAATTTTGAAAAACGTTTAACCATATTATCATGGTCATCATTTTGAATTTTTTCAAGCAATTTTAAATTCTCCCCCTCAAGCTCAACAACACGATTCTGGGTGACATTTAACGCAATAGCATACTCATTAAATTGACAAGCGGACAATGCAGAATCAGTAACAGTGTAAAATACATCTTGTGCAATACATTTAGCAATCAAGTTGTCGTTAGTAATGAGTATGTTTTTTCTTTCAATCTCTCGACTCTTAAGCTCTATTGCATATTCATTCACCTCATTTTCCATGTCTTTAAACACTACTTCCATTTCTTTTATTTCGACTTTAAGGGCAGTTTGCAACCCTTCAAAATGTTCTTTAAGTAGTTTAAAGAATGGCATGACCTCAGTTAAGTAAAACCTTTTTGCATGTTCAAAACACCTTTCCCCCTCAGTAATGCCGGTTGGTGTGATTCTCTTCTTACATGTTTTATCAAAATCAGCAAATAATTGCCAAAGCACATATAAGCTAATAAAGGTTTTGCATTCAGTGGGAAGAGACAAAGGCACCAAATTCCTAGGTGTATTGGGAGGATACACCGTTATGGACGCAACTTTTCTAATGAGGGGGGTGTTGGCCTTAAGTTTTTCTACCTTAAGTTTTTCATTATCTTGTTTCCAAAATATCTGTTCAGGTGTTAACTTCTTTTGAGGAGCAAACACAGTCAAACGATTCTCCTCATAATAATCATGGGGTTTGATTATTATTCGTCTGGCTATGCACTCGGGATCCCTCATTTTCTCATTCATTTTTTCCCTCGTTCTATCACTTATCTCATCCTCTTCATTAGTGTAGATATGCTCAGGTTGGTCATGAATAGGCATAAGCATCACATTACCATCATATAGGGCTGGTTGAAGTACTTTCATGTCCCTAAGGATGGTTGACTTAGGTTCACCTATCATGATTTTACTATGCTTATCACTCAACTTTCTGTGCTTATGAATCATTTGAGCAGTTTGTATGGTTTGATTTTGTGTGTACAACTTATCTTCAAGCTTATTTTTTAACGTCTTGAGTCTAGAGAAATCATTTAAAAGAGTTGTTTCTTTTTGTTTGAATTCTTGCTTAAGTGTAGTTACACTCTTTTGTGCTTCCTGTTTCTGTTTGACAGACTGTTCTAGCTGACTTTTCAAAGAACTCAACTCTAATTTTAATGTTTCTTCTCTCACTCTAGACTCTTTAATAAGTGTACTCATTTGACCTTCTAATTTCTGCTCATGATCATTAAGCTCAAACTTAGCACGCTGTTCATACATAGCCACTTGTTCTTTATAGATGTTTAGTCTAGTGATCAAGTTATCATCAGGGACAGGCAATTTGTTCTCATGGTACTCACATGCATTATCTATATTACCCGCATTATCTAAGGCACATACATTACTCATAACACAAACATCATTATTGACAAAAGATTCACCATTTTGTACATCAGGCGAGTTGTTGTGATGCAAATACTGTTCATATGAAATAATATTGCTATTTTCCATGTCAACATTACTTGAGTCAGAAACATCTGCCTGATGTACTTCTTCGGGATTCTTTTGTCCCTCGACAATATTATATGTGTCATAAATTTTGAGTACCTCAGATATCACGGATGCATTAGAAGGACCAGCTTGACGGGGAGATGAGACCAGGGAAGACAAGTTAGCCATGAAGATTGTTTGAGCCGTAGGTTCATCATCTACATCAGAGTCATATGCATCACAGTCATCTGCCTTGAAGATGTTAGGATCATTAAGTGCTAGATCCTGAACAGGTTTCTCATCCACATCTTCATCAAAAGTATTTCCTCCATCTCCTGCCAAGAACAATAACTCTTCCTCATCCAATACAGCTCCATTCTCTTGAGCTTGCATTAACAGCATCTTGTCTTTGAAGTAATCTGAGTTCTGAGGACGTTTAGGTTGATTGCAGTTTCTAGCAATGTGTCCAAGCCCCCCACAATTATAACACTTGATCTGTTTTCCTTGACCCTGATTGCCATTCCCTGCTCTATTCTGCACATAACCTCGACCCATGTTTCTACTAGCTCTCCCTTGCACATTCTGAACCACAATTTTCCCATCCTCCACCATTGCTAGATTGCGTGGATTGGATGAATTCCTTAACTGATTGTTGGTCTGAGGGAGTGATGCTTGAAACTGTTGAACCAGTAATGATACTTTATTGTTGAGGTTGTCAATCATTTTGTCGGTCTGAGAGTAGCCTGAGTCAAGTTGAGAACTCATAGCAGGTACTTGTGAGTGAAGTTGATGATAGCTTGGGTTGGAAGATGATTGGATTGTCGGTTGAACATTTGTCATGAACGCCAGTGGATCATTTGTAGTTGAAGGATTAAACTTTTCTCTCAGCACCCGATCGTAGACAGCATGCTTCTCATATTGTTGCAGGTAAGCATACAGCTGTTCATAGTTGGTATCCCTTAAACCTTTGTTGAGTTTGACAGCAGTAACAAATCTGTCCCATTCAGGAGTCATGTTGTTCACAAACTTTGAGTTAAGTTGGATATTGGGCATAGTCATTCTGATCATCCTCATATCATTCACCAACTTATGAAATCTCACATAGTAGTCTGTGATATTCTCTCTTGGGTTCATTTTGAAATGATCGAACTCATCATACAGCTGTGACTCACGATCTTCCTTTGTGAGTTCTGACCCTGCCAACAACATTTTAACGTTGTCCCACACAGCCTTGGCTTCAGTGTTGAAATTGATGAGCTTGTATACATCCTTTGGAAGACCTTGAATGACTATGTTTGAGGCTCTAATGTCGGCATCATACCTCTTCTTTTCTTCTTCATTAAGATCATTGTAGTTTCTAGGTCTGTCTATGCCCCAAGTCACAGTCCCATCTTCACCAGTTGTAACAACATCCCTGGTGGTACCCATCTGATATGGTCCATCGTCAATTGACTTAAGAATGTTAACTCCATTATCTTTTCCCAAGCAGTAAAGTCTTATCCGTTGTGCCCAAGACTCATAATCCGTCCTATCTAACATAGGTGGACGAGTGTCAGATCCTGCTGCTTGAATATCTTCTGATGATGTGTTAGATGTGGTAGCCATAGTAACTACGGGATTTTACAGATCTTGTGATTTAACCGAGAAATCGAATCTTTCGCGGGAATTTCTAAAATCACCAAGACACAAACCGCCTAGACAAATAGCACTCTTGAGGATACAAACCGCCTAGACAAACCGCGTAGACACAAACCTAGTTCACACTGCAGAGACAAACCGCGTAGACACAAACCGAGTTCACGCTGAAGAGACAAACCGCGTTGATACAAACCGAGTACACACTGCAGAGACAAACCGAGTAGACACAAACCGAGTACACTCCTCAGAGTCAAACCGCGTTGACACAAACCGAGTACACGCTGGAGAGACAAATCGAGTAGACACAAACCGAGTAGACTCCTCAGAGACAAACCGCGTCTACACAAACCGAGTACATGCTGGAGGGACAAATCGAGTAGGCACAAACCGAGTACACGCTGCAGGGACAAACCGTGTAGACACAAACTCCCAAGCACGTCGCTTTCACTGCCTTTTGTCTTTTTGCCTAAACTAGTAATAAAACAAACCGTATCTTCGAAGTGACACAAACCGAGTCCAAGAACTTGTCCCAAGCACACAAACCGCTGCGAAGAACACTACAACAAACACCCACGAATTACCCCAAAATCACCACACAATTCTTAGATCTGTGAATCCAAACACCAAATACCACTCTAATACTGTTCCTAAGCTAGAAAGTACAAAGTATAACAACTTCTAATCACTAAACAATGCATAAAATGAATTTTTTGTTACTTGTCAATTCGAACACAAAAACCTCAAAAACTAAACAAATCCGTGAATACCAACTCTCATGGACCTAACCATGGCTCTTGATACCAATTGAAGGGTATTCACAATGCAAGAAACACCTGATTGAGGCTTTAGTTTAGATCGAATGACAAAGAACTAGAGAGAGAAAGTGGGAACTTCTAGAGAGAGAAAGAACTATGTGTGTATTAGATTAGAATGAAGTGATGTTCCAACCCTTCCCTTGTGTGGGAAGGGGTATTTATACTTACAACATATTATGCCCCTAGCGGGCTGTAGAGTGAGCTGACAGAGGGTAAAGACCCGACCCACTCCACAATACTAATAATAATAACTAAGCTACTAATAATATTATTGATCATCCTACGAGCTATGATGTGCTAATAAGTACTCGGGGTGACCGGGTCTTCAGCTGAATATTCATATTCCTAACAAACAAGCTTGGCGCAATCTCAGCACCCCATTATTCCTTTGATCACCATCGAAGGCTTGGTTGTGCAATTATTTGTTCAATCAGTGGCGCCATCCGTGGGACACGCAACAATAAGTCTCGTTATTTCCAAGCTTATAACCAATTGGAACTACTTTCACTATACATCCGGCATGGATCAAGGAAGAGAAGATACTCCCCCACCGGGTTTCTCGACCTTAACACCAATCCCAGTCAGCGACTCTAACAACTTCTCCCCAATAACCGCTTTCACGTTCACCACACCTTCTTACATAGAAGTAACACCCAACCATCATGCTTCGACATCAGCCAATCCGGAGCCTATCATTAGCCCAGCCTTTGTCGAAACCAATCACAAAGCGTTGGAATCCCTCTTAAGGGATCGCAAAAGGCAAGTTAGGAATGCGGAGAAGCGAAGGGAGTTGGAATACTCAAGTGACAAATTTGTGACGAAAGGGATAGCATGTAGCATGTTTTTTGAGTCGAATGCAATATAAACTCGTACGTATATATCACTTTCGACTGGGGGGCTTGATGATGTACCCTCCTAACGGGTCGAAGGACTCCCCTTCGAACCTGTACGAAGCCTTCTATTCGAAGGCCCAGGTCAATCTTCACCCAAAGCACTCATAGTGTCAAACCACCATCAATGTTCGGAGCCTGGCCTCCGTCACCGTTTGGAGCCTGGCCTCCGTCACCGTTCGGAGCCTGGCCTCCGTCAGCGTTCAGAGCCTAGCCTCCGTCAACATTTGGAGCCTAACGTTCGTCAACGTTCGGAGCCTGACCTCCTTTAACGTTTGGATCCTTACCTCCATCAACGTTTGGAGCCTTACCTCCGACAAGAATAAAAGCCTTAAGCCCTTCGGGGTATCTCCTACGAAGGAACTAGAACGGAGGATCACTTTGACCTGGTCGTACCCACGTCTCCTCTTCCTTTAGGCTTTCCCGCCAAGGTAGAGATCGTGGGCTACAAAGCCCTAGCGGTTACCACAAATCATGGGACGCCCCCATGATCTCCGAAACAAGTGCAACCGCCCACTAAGGCCTATTTCCCTCCTATAAATAGCTTAGTCGGGCAAGAACCATGGTATGTTTTACTGATGTTATCTCAAAGTTAACTTCACTCTTGTCATTTACAACCTACTCAAACGATTACACATACTTACTCGCACGCCGGAGGTGGTTCGCAGGGTCCAACCCCTGCGCAATCACTTAACGTAGTGTTTCGGTATTTCTTATTTTCAGGTTAAGAACAAGCTTGGCGCAATCTCAACACCCCATTATTCCTTTGATCACCATCGAAGGCTTGGTTGTGCAATTATTTGTTCAATCAGTGGCGCCATCCGTGGGACACGCAACAATAAGTCTCGTTATTTCCAAGCTTATAACCAGTTGGAACTACTTTCACTATACATCTGGCATGGATCAAGGAAGAGAAGATACTCCCCCACCGGGTTTCTCGACCTTAACACCAATCCCAGTCAACGACTCCAACAACTTCTCCCCAATAACCGCTTTCACGTTCACCACACGTTCTCACCCAGAAGTAACACCCAACCATCATGCTTCAACATCAGCCAATCCGGAGCCTATCATTAGCCCAGCCTTTGTCGAAACCTATCACAAAGCGTTGAAATCCCTCTTAAGGGATCCCAAAAGGCAAGTTAGGAATGCGGAGAAGCGAAGGGAGTTGGAATACTCAAGTGACGAATTTGTGGCGAAAGGGATAGCATGTAGCATGTTTTTTGAATCGAATGCAATATAAACTCGTACGTATATATCAGTTTCGACTGGGGGGCTTGATGATGTACCCTCCTAACGGGTCGAAGGACTCCCCTTCGAACCTGTACGAAGCCTTCTCTTCGAAGGCCCAGGTCAATCTTCACCCAAAGCACTCATAGTTTCTAACCCCCGTCAATGTTCGGAGCCTGGCCTCCGTCGCCGTTCGGAGCCTGGCCTCCGTCACCGTTCGGAGCCTGGCCTCCGTCAGCGTTCAGAGCCTGGCCTCCGTCAACGTCTGAAGCCTTACGTTCGTCAATGTTCGAAGCCTGGCCTCCTTCAACGTTTGGAATCTTACCTCAATCAACGTTTGGAGCCTTACCTCCGACAAGAATAGAAGTCTTAAGCCCTTCGGGGTATCTCCTACGAAGGAACTAGAATGGAGTATCACTTTGACCTGGTCGTACCCACGTCTCCTCTTCCTTTAGGCTTTCCCGCCAAGGTAGAGATCGTGGGCTACAAAGCCCTAGCGGTTACCACAAATCATGGGACGCCCCCATGATCTCCGAAACAAGTGCAACCGCCCACTAAGGCCTATTTCCCTCCTGTAAATAGCTTAGTCGGGCAAGAACCATTGTATGTTTTACTGATGTTAACTCAAAGTTAACTTCACTCTTGTCATTTATAACCTACTCAAACGATTACACATACTTACTCGCACGCCGGAGGTGGTTCGCAGGGTCCAACCCCTGCGCAATCACTTAACGTATTGTTTCGGTATTTCTTATTTTCAGGTTAAGAACAAACTTGGCGCAATCTCAACACCCCATTATTCTTTTGATCATCATTGAAGTATTGGTTGTGCAATTATTTGTTCAATCAGTGGCGCCATCCGTGGGACACGCAACAATAAGTCTCGTTATTTGCAAGCTTATAACCAAGTGGAACTACTTTCACTATACATCCGGCATGGATCAAGGAAGAGAAGATACTCCCCCACCGGGTTTCTCGACCTTAACACCAATCCCAGTCAACGACTCTAACAACTTCTCCCCAATAACCGCTTTCACATTCACCACACCTTCTCACCCAGAAGTAACACCCAACCATCATGCTTCGACATCAGCTAATCCGGAGCCTATCATTAGCCCAGCCTTTGTCGAAACCAATCACAAAGCGTTGGAATCCCTCTTAAAGGATCGCAAAAGGCAAGTTAGGAATGCGGAGAAGCGAAGGGAGTTGGAATACTTAAGTGACGAATTTGTGACGAAAGGGATAGCATGTAGCATGTTTTTTGAGTCGAATGCAATATAAACTCGTACGTATATATCACTTTCGACTGGGGGGCTTGATGATGTACCCTCCTAACGGGTCGAAGGACTCCCCTTCGAACCTGTACGAAGCCTTCTCTTCGAAGGCCCAGGTCAATCTTCACCCAAAGCACTCATAGTTTCTAACCCCCGTCAATGTTCGGAGCCTGGCCTTCGTCACCGTTCGAAGCCTGGCCTCCGTCACCGTTCGGAGCCTGGCCTCCGTCAGCGTTCAGAGCCTGGCCTCCTTCAACGTTTGGAGACTTACGTTCGTCAACGTTCAGAGCCTGGCCTCCTTCAACATTTGGAGCCTTACCTCCGACAAGAATAGAAGCCTTAAGCCCTTCGGGGTATCTCCAACGAAGGAACTAGAACGGAGGATCACTTTGACCTGGTCGTACCCACGTCTCCTCTTCCTTTAGGCTTTCCCGCCAAGGTAGAGATCGTGGGCTACAAAGCCCTAGCGGTTACCACAAATCATGGGACGCCCCCATGATCTCCGAAACAAGTGCAACCGCCCACTAAGGCCTATTTCCCTCCTGTAAATAGCTTAGTCGGGCAAGAACCATGGTATGTTTTACTCATGTTATCTCAAAGTTAAGTTCACTCGTCATTTATAACCTACTCAAATGATTACACATACTTACTCGCACGCCGGAGGTGGTTCGCAGGGTCCAACCCCTGCGCAATCACTTAACGTAGTGTTTCGGTATTTCTTATTCTCAGGTTAAGAACAAGCTTGGCGCAATCTCAACACCCCATTATTCCTTTGATCACCATCGAAGGCTTGGTTGTGCAATTATATGTTCAATCAGTGGAGCCATCCGTGGGACACGCAACAATAAGTCTCGTTATTTCCAAGCTTATAACCAATTGGAACTACTTTCACTATACATCCGGCATGGATGAAGGAAGAGAAGATACTCCCCCACCGGGTTTCTCGACCTTAACACCAATCCTAGTCAACGACTCTAACAACTTCTCCCCAATAACCGCTTTCACGTTCACACACCTTCTCACCCAGAAGTAACAACCCAACCATCATGCTTCGACATCAGCCAATCCGGAGCCTATCATTAGCCCAGCCTTTGTCGAAACCAATCACAAAGCGTTGGAATCCCTCTTAAGGGATCGCAAAAGGCAAGTTAGGAATGCGGAGAAGCGAAGGGAGTTGGAATACTCAAGTGAGGAATTTGTGACGAAAGGGATAGCATATAGCATGTTTTTTGAGTCGAATGCAATATAAACTCGTACTTATATATCACTTTCGACTGGGGGGCTTGATGATGTACCCTCCTAATGGGTCGAAGGACTCCCCTTCGAACCTGTACGAAGCCTTCTCTTCGAAGGCCCAGGTCAATCTTCACCCAAAGCACTCATAGTGTCTAACCTCCATCAACGTTCAGATCCTGGCCTCCGTTACCGTTCGGAGCCTGGCTTCCGTCAACGTTCGGAGCCTGGCCTCCGTCACCGTTCGGAGCCTGGCCTCCATCAGCGGTCGGAACCTTGCCTCCGTCAACGTTTGGAGCCTTACGTTCGTCAACGTTCGGAGCCTGGGCTCCTTCAACGCTTGGAGCCTTACCTCCATATACGTTTGGAGCCTTACCTCGGACAAGAATAGAAGCCTTAAGCCCTTCGGGGTATCTCCTACGAAGGAACTAGAACGGAGGATAACTTTGACCTGGTCGTACCCACGTCTCCTCTTCCTTTAGGCTTTCCCGCCAAGGTAGAGATCGTGGGCTAAAGAGCCCAAGCGGTTACCACAAATCATGGGACGCCCCCATGATCTCCGAAACAAGTGCAACCGCCCACTAAGGCCTATTTCCCTACTGTAAATAGCTTAGTCGGGCAAGAACCATGGTATGTTTTACTGATGTTATCTCAAAGTTAACTTCACTCTTGTCATTTATAACCTACTCAAAAGATTACACATACTTACTCGCACGCCGGAGGTGGTTCGCAGGGTCCAACCCCTGCGCAATCACTTAACGTAGTGTTCGGCATTTCTTATTTTCAGGTTAAGAACAAGCTTGGCGCAATCTTAACACCCCATTATTCCTTTGATCACCATCGAAGGCTTGGTTGTGCAATTATTTGTTCAATCAGTACACAAATATGGATCGAATAGAAGAAATTTTAGAGAGAGAAGTAGAAGAGTTGGAACCTTGAGAGAGAAAGTGAAGTATGATATATTAGCTTGTGAGAAAAGGTCCAACCCTCTCCCTAGGTGGAGAGGGGTATATATACTATTACATATTATGCCCTGAGTGGGCTGTGGAGTGAGCTGACAGAGGGTAAAGACCCGACCCACTCCACAAGAACTATATTAACTAATCTACTATTGATATTACTAATAAACCTACGAGCTATTAAGTGCTAACGAGTACTCGGGGTGACCGAGTCTTCAGATGAATATTTATATTCCTAACAATCTCCCCCTAAGGGAGGTCACCCCGGAAATAAATTTTGGAATTATAGCACTCTATCCTCTGAATGTGTCTTCATAGCTCGTAGTCATTGATTCTTCAACTTTGTAGATGTTTGTGCCTTTCAGCAGTGAACTTTTTGATGACTGATCTTTTATCTTGGATGATCTTTGAGTATCCCTGAAATTATCATCCATCATATGTCTTCACGTCATCTTGCAGCATCGTCTTTATGTGAAGTTGTGACCTTAGAGCCTTCTTTGAGATCATCAACCACCATAAATCTCTGAGCTTATCCATTGTAGTAAAGCCTCCATGTGATTTGTTGTGACCGTTGGGCTCGCATGCTCACACTTTTCTGGATCATGATAGATTTCATCAGAGTTGCAGAAGCGGTGTTGTAGGTCTTTCAACTATCATGATGTCTTTCGTAATGAATTGGAAGTGTGAGCATGGAGTGCGGATTGACACGTCTCTGCTAGAATCAGGAACCACCATCGCCATCTTTATATGAATCTGAAATAAAACAGTTAGCAATAAAGTTGGAGAACGAATATGGCTTTGTCATTCGTTCGATGTGGTGGTTGAATTTAACCTTCGGTTCTGTGAAGACCGACCGGTGATCAGGTAGAATCCCCTTTAAAGAAGATTCTCCTTGACAGGAATTTCCAGCTTGTAGTAATGAGTCTTCCAACAAATTAATGTCAGAAACATCATACTAAGCATGTTCTCATACCGGAACGTCTCAAAGCAGACAGCACGGTAGAGTGAATCAGTGAATTAAATACCCACTGATTGATGAGAAATTGATTAGAAAAATCAATTGCGTGTCATCGAATAAACATTTTGTGCAACACGACAAGGGTTTTATAAATTGAAATCACATTTCTGTCAAAATTACTTTTGTTTGAAAATTTTTCATAATCAATGTGCTCGAAATTTTGTTGGTGAGCACATTGAAAGGTTTTCCAAAAGTATCCGTTAATCCATTTCCTGGAACAAGTTTGATTCAATTTTGAATCGCCCCATCGTTTCTTTCCAGTTGTCACAAGCTTGATCCATGAAGGATCTCACACGTCACCCACCAAGAGCTTGTTAGATGTTGGCTCTAGAAGGATTTCCATCTTCATTGTGAATACTTTACGTATCACTCGGATGTTCTTGAAATACCACAAGGATAATGCGTAGGACTCTTCATATATATTTTCTTGTTTTTCACGGTGTATGAAATAGCAAGCATATTGGAAATGTGTCTTAATGAGATTAATTGATGATCTCTTGGCTCTAGTCTAAATAGTGCGTTTTGATTTAGTGATCAGAGGCTGGAGAGGATTGCCACCTTTTCAATATCGTCAAACTCGGAGTGAGAGAGACGATAGCAATGTATTGATCTCCGTGACAAGTGAAACAAGAGTCCTTTGAGGGACCTTGATTGGCTAGGGAGGGTTGTGCAGTGTATCACTGGGTCCATGATACTTTGTCTTCAATGTCAGCAATCAACTAAGTGATTCTGACAGCATATGTATTGACCCGGTTTCTGCCTAAGTTGTAAGGAGGGATTCTTTCTTTTCACCCTTTATCTTTACATTTCTTTTTCATTCTTCAACCCCTTCAGCGCTTACCGAGACTTCATTACTAGCACCTTGTTGGGTTTGTTCCAGTGCTAGCTCCATCTCAGTCTCACTCTTCCCTTATTCACTTTTCTCCTTTTTAATCATACCTAAGGACTTCTACACTAACTAGTGGATTATCCCTGGGTAGATCCCTCCGGTTATGGCGGGATCGTGGGAATGTATACCTAACCTAACCATCCTTATAACTCCAGTACGTTAAATAAAATGGTCGGTCTTTGGTGTTCTTCCACAATTGCCATCATAAATCATTTGCTCCCCCTCAATATGTGCATCGATATACGAAAAGGTTTGGCACATATGGGAGAGCCTACACTTGAGTTCTAAAAGATCACATTTTTTATCAGAATTTCATATTTAAATCACATTCTCTCCCCCGATCAAAAATTTCAAATCATTTGAGATTTGGGATCCCAATTGATTTAAATAGTTTAGAAATTTTGGGAGAAAATGTGGTCTGGTTTTAATATATTCTGATTATGGAGCATACAATGCTCCCCCTTAAGCTGCGAGAGAGTGTCACTGCTGATGTTGCACAAAGCTTGCAAGGTGTTAGAAATTTGAACAAATACTCTCCCCCTCAATTAATGACCCATTTTCTATTTAAAGAGCTTTAGTCATTCAATTGAGCATCGAGTATTTGTGAAAATTTAATACAATTTACCACCTTGTGTAACATCAAAACTCTCTTAAAGAATCACAGAAGATAAAGAGTTTGATGTAAAGAAGACTTCTCTTCTTATACACGAAATGATGCACTGAACCGTACATCAAATCAGGGAAACATGGATATAAAGTAATCCATGCCCATGTGAACATCACCCGGTTGGAGGAACAGCTGTCCTTTTGGCGACATGCTTTCCCCATTGTACAGCGCGGGTTGCAGTATGAAGTAACTGCAAGCCATTTAGACTTGTTTTAACTGGTTAATATAACTTCTGCTTGAGCTTCATTTAAAGACCCGTTTCATTATTGAATGACATTTCTAGGTCCGTAAATTTTATCGATAAACAGAAGACATGCCTAGTAGAGCTATTTTTGGTATTTTTGTGATTTTTTGATTTTTATGGTTTTTATAGGTTTTATATTTTTCTCTTTTCTTTTTGTTTTTAAGATATTTACAAATATATACAAGGATATGTGAAGCCAATCCTTTACTCCTCCTCTTCTTCTTGAAGACCCTTGAGTGTTTCAGGTGTCAAGCTCTTCATACCAAGACGAGGGAGAATAAACTGAAACCGCTCTCTTGGAAGTGCCTTGGTGAAGATATCGGCCAACTGAAACTCCGTGCTCACGAAGTAGAGTTCAACAATCCCTTTCTCAACTTGATCCCTTATGAAGTGATGCCTGATGTCGATGTGCTTTGACCGGGAGTGTTGGACATTGTTACAGCAAAGAGCGATAGCGCTTTTGTTGTCACAATACAGGGGAATCTTGTTGTATGAAAGCCCATAGTCTGAAAGTTGTGATCTCATCCATAGGATTTGAGCACAGCAAGCAGACATAGCAATGTACTCGGCCTCTGTAGAAGATATTGACGTGCTCATTTTCTTCTTAGAAGACCAACTAACCAACTTTTCCCTCAAAAACTGAGCTCCCCCCGAAGTACTCCGACGAGTATCTTGACACCCCGCATGATCCGCATCAGCATACGCTGTGAGTTCCATTGCAGTGTCCTTTGGATACCAGAGACCCATGTGAACCGTGCCATGTAGATATCTGAAGACTCTTTTCACTGCTTCCAGATGCCTTTTAGTGGGCTTGGATTGGTACCTGGCGCACATACATACTGCGAATAGAAGTTCTGGTCTACTGGCGGTGATATACATCAAGGATCCAATCATGCTTCTATACTTTGTTTGATCAACAGGAATCCCAGAGAGGTCTTCATCCAGCTTTGTTCTTTTAATCATAGGGGTGTCAACTGCATCACTTGAATCAAATCCAAATTTCTTCAGTATCTCATTTGCATACTTGGATTGATTAATGAATATGCCTCCGGGACTTTGGGAGATTTGCAGTCCCAAGAAGAAAGACATTTGTCCCATCATAGACATCTGGAACTTTGAGCTCAACTCTTTTGAAAACTGATCACATTCACTAGGATCAGACGAGGCAAAGATGATGTCATCTACATATATCTGGACAAGGAGTAGATGTTTTCCCGCCTTCCTAGTGAACAATGTGGGATCAACAACACCCTTTGAGAATCCATTTGCTAGAAGGAACCTGGACAATGTGTCATACCATGCCCTAGGTGCCTGCTTCAAGCCATAGAGGGCCTTCTTCAAGCGATAGACGTGTGTATGGTGATCAGCGTCCACAAATCCTTCTGGTTGACTCACATAGACTTCCTCCTTTAAGTCACCATTCAAGAAGGCTGTTTTCACATCCATCTGGTAGACTATCATATTCCGACTAGCGGCATTTGCGAGGAAGATTCTAATGGCTTCAATTCGTGCAACCGGAGCAAATGATTCTTCAAAGTCTATTCCCTCTTCTTGTCGATATCCTTTTGCAACCAGCCTTGCTTTGTTCTTAAGAACATCACCATGCTCATCAAGTTTCACCTTGAAGATCCACTTTACAGCAATGATCATTGCACACTCTGGAGGAGGTACTAATTCCCATACTTCAAGCTGATCAAATTCGTGTATTTCATCTTGCATAGCGTTGAACCAGCAATCTTTGGTCATTACTTCTTTGGCATCTTTTGGCTCGACTTTGGATAGTACAGAGTTGAAGAAACACCATAGTGCATCAGTGGCCAGTTATTTTCGTGTAGACACCGGACGTGAGAGATTGCCAATGATGTTGTCAATTGAGTGATCATTGGTCCATTTTCTGAGATGATCGTGGGGTTGCGGGTATTGAACTGATGTTTCCGTGTTGTGATCTCCTGAGGAAGATTTATATGATGAAGACTCAGGAGCAAATACATTTTCAAATAGAGCATCATCAATAGGAGCAAATGGATTAACTTCAAAAGAATGGTTATCTGCAAATCCTTGCTGCACCGAAGAGGATTAAATATTTGATGATACAGGTGAAGGACTAGTAGAAGGAGCATCGAGACTGATTGAGACCGATACTGATGGGCCTTCTGAATCATGCAGAATTTGAGCATCAGCAACCGGAAGTTCAGCTGGAGTATCAGTGGTAGTATCAATTTTTGTTGGCTCAAAATATTCATCAAACATCGGATCAAATAACTTCTTCAACTCTTCACTTGTGGGAGGTACATAAGGAACTGCAGGTGTGGAATTCTGCACAAGACCCGAACTAATTGGTCCAGTTGTCAAAAGATTAGGTGTGGGTCCAGAACTGGTTTGTCCAGGAGCCGTTTGCTTAGTCAGCTCATCAAAAGTAACGTGAATCGTTTCCATTATCTGTCGGGTTCTCTTGTTGTAGATTCTATATCCCTTACGATCAGGTGCATACGCAACTAAGAATCCTACGTCTGCTTTAGCTCTTAACTTTCCCAAATCTTGACCATCGTTCGTCGGATAGCACAGAGCACCGAACACTCTAAGAAAGGAAAGATCTGGTTGCCTGCCGTGTAACAGCTCGTAAGGAGTTTTGTTGTGAAGGGTGTGTATCAAGGAACGGTTTTGTGTGTAACATGCAGTTGCAATTGCTTCTGCCCAAAGAAACATCAGAGCTTTGAAATATATTAGCATGGTTCTTGCAGCTTCCACAAGAGTGCGATTTCGTCTTTCGACAACGCCGTTTTGCTGCGGATTGCGAGGAACGCTTCTCTGATGAGTTATCCCAATATCTTCATAGAATTGACTGAGTTATTGATTGACAAACTCAGTTCCATTGTCAGTCCTGATTATTCTGACTGTTTTATTCAGCCTTACTTGTAACTGCTTGATTAGCTTAATGATAACCTCTGGAGCAAGGCTGTTAAGATCGAGATCCTACTATGGATCCTTTTTTTCTTTGCAAGATCGGAATCGTAAGATCGGATCGAGATCGGAAGATCCTACTTAAATGTCTAAAAATCTTATTTTTCTACTAATTCGTATTCAAATATAATTGTATAACAAATTAGAGAAGAAAAAAGAGTTCAGAAAGTTATAGTAATATAAGAATGCGACGCGTAATGTTCTAAAATACAAAAATATCTAATCGGTAATTAAGGACGCTAAATTTTTTAATCAAAAAATCTATATATCTTGCTCTTATTAAACATTTACAGTAATCAACGCTTGCTATATTGTTTTAATTTAACAAAATTCATTCATTTATAGTTTATTAGTTAGTTAAATTAATGGAAGTAGGATCGAATCGGATCAAGATCTTACGATCCTATGGTAAGATCGAGATCACACTTAAGATCCTATGCTTTTTAAGATCCTACAAAGGATCGACTCATTTTTTCTTAACGGGATCGTAAGATCGGAAGATCTTAAGAGCTAGATCGATATCTTAACAGCTATGCTCTGGAGTTTCATCCTTGGTTCTCAAAAACTTTACCCAAGTGAAGCTGGAGTAGTCGTCTACCACTACAAGTACATATTTCTTTCCATTGATACTTTGCACCCTCATTGGTCCGCATAGATCCATGTGAAGGGTGTGAAGAACTTCCATGATGGAGTTGATGGTTTTGGGTTTGTGGGTGTGTTTCTTGCTTTTGCCCAATTGACATGCAGAGCAAAGGTGATCTTTTTCAAATTTTAATCTGGGCATGCCTCTTACAAGATCTTTGCGAGAAAGCTCGTTTATGGTGCCGAAGTTTAAGTGATTTAAACGACGGTGCCACAGCCAAGATTTAGTCTTGGAGGCCTTTGAGAGCAAGCAGATAGGAGAGGACTTCATCATTTCTTCAATTGATATGGTGTATAAGTTGGTGCCGCGACTGCCCTTAAGAAGATCAACACCATCCAACTCTCTGACAAAGCAAGTGTGTTTTCTGAATGCCACTTCAAGATCGAAATCACAGAATTGACCCACAGAAAACAAGTTATGCCCTAAACCTTCCACATAGTATACCCGTGAGATCACACTATCACCAAACACATAATCACCATAACCCATAATCGCTCCAAAGTGGTCGTTTCCGAATCTAACTGTCCCGATAAACTTCTTCACGAAATTTCTGAGCCGTGAGCGATCCCCAGTCATATGTTTTGAGCAGCCTGAGTCCAAATACCAAAGGACGATTTGTACGACCTGCATTTGAAAACAGACAACGATGGATAACTGAAAAGTGTGGATCCCCACGTGCAGTTGGGGTCCGTTTTGTCAGCACATACAAATTATGGAACCACAGAGTTCACAGATGCTACTGTCTTTGCGGTGGGAACAACACTAGAGGCTATACATGACCTAGTTAGAAGGCATTGTGATCCTAAAGGCAAGATTCTACCTGTTGGTCTCCATTCCTTAACCTTTGCAATTTTAGGATTATTCATTCTAGGTAAGGTGCACTGTCTTCCTAAAGTGAATTTCCTTCCAGTGGGTTTCCATTGATATCCGACACTAGCAAAAGTTTTTCCTGTTGCTTTCCAAACTTTCTTGCGTGTATTTGTTATCCTAACATTCTTAACGTGGGGTGAAACAGAATACATCAAGAAAGACACAACACAATCATCATGATTAGCAGAAATTAAACATTTGTCACATGTTTTACAGACAGCATTAGAATTCGAATTAATTACAGTACTTTTGATACTAGAATCAACATGATTCATTCTACTCATTGCAAACTTATTGTTCCTAGGTTGGGCTTCTACTTTCTTCAAGTGATCACTCTTAGCTGGCGCAGTCCTATCTTTCCTTGCATTGCCTCTAGGCTTTGACCCGCTAGCTTGGGTGTCACTTTTCACTCCTGTAGAAGTAATAATGGGAACATTAGTTTGTTTCGCTGTCACATGCTTTCCTGATTTTGATGTGCTGGGTTCTGATGTTCTAGGTGGCAGATCAAAGGTTACATGCTTGTTCTTAATAGTGGATAATGATGCAATAACTCTATCTCTTTTGTTATCAGCCTTAGGATTTGTACCAATGGCATATTCTAACTGTTCCTGAATCCTTTTAGTGAGGACGCAGGCATACATAACTGCCCTATCGAGTGGCTTTTCTATTTTGTCCACTTCTACCACCTCATGAAGTGTGTCAAGGCCGTCTCTAAGGTGATCGAGATATGTTTGATGGGTAGATATATTGTTTCTAAGGGGAAATGGTATAGGCCCAACATCAACATCATACATTTTAATAGCAGAAACCTTTGATGCAGCACAATCACAGTTGATACTTGGCATTTTACCTTTCACCTGAGTCTTAAGATTCTCAATTTCATTTAACAAAGAAGTTATCTTTTCATTATGACTGTTTCGTGTAACTTTAATTGAGTCATATAACTCTTTGTAATGCTGTTTAATCTTAGAATTCTCAGCTCGAAAACACTCATTTTCATAGTGTAACTTATTGATGGTGTCTTGATAGTGAAAATTCTGAGAATCTAAAGACGGAGGTTTATTGGTGCCATGCACATCACACTTCTTTGATTTTAATTGGGCAATTTGAGCCCTCAATAGCCGAATCGTGTTCGTATGAGCTTGAATTTTCTCATCCCGTTTGCTTAATTCAAAATACGTATCAAACTCAGGAGCATCCAAAGATGTCTTGACATTTGATAGTTTACATTTTTCTTCTAAGTGTTGATATTTTAATTGTAAATTAAGATACTCAACCTCTAGTTTTGAAAAACGTTTAACCATGTTATCATGGTCATCATTTTGAATTTGATCAAGCAATTTCAAATTCTCCCCCTCAAGCTCAACAACACGATTCTGGGTTACATTCAAAGCAATAGAATACTCATGAAATTGACAAGCAGATAATGCAGAATCAGTAGCAGTATAAAATACATCTTGTGCAATACATCTAGCAATCAAATTCTCATTTGTGAGGAGAATGTTCTTTTTTTCAATCTCACGAGTCTTAAGTTCTATCACATTTTGAGTTACCTCATTTTCCATATCTTTAAACACTGCTTTCATTTCATTTACTTCAGTTTTAATAGTATTTTGCATCCCTTCAAAATGTTCTTTGAGTAGTTTAAAGAATGGCATGACCTCAGTTAAGTAACACCTTTTTGTATGTTCAAAACACCTTTCTCCCTCAGTTATTCATGTTGGTGTAATTCTCTTCTTACATGTTTTATCAAAATCAGCAAATAGTTGACAAAGTACATATATGCTAATTAAGGTTTTACATTCAGTGGGAAGAGTCATAGGAACCAAATGTCTAGGTGTATTAGGAGGATACACCGTCGCAGCAGCAATTTTCCTAAGGGATGGGGTTTTGGCTTCAAGCTCATCAGCTTTTTTCTTTTCAGTATCATACTTCCAAAATATTTGTTCAGGCGTTAACTTCATTTGAGGTGCAAACACAGTTAAGCGATTTTCCATATTATAATCATGGGTTTTGACTATAACTCGCTTGGCTATACACATGGGATCTTTCATTTTCTCATTAATTTTTTCTCTTTTTCGCACTTCTATCTCATCAGCCTCATTCAAGGATACAACCTCAGGTGGTTCATGATTGGGCATAATCATCACATTGGCATCATATAATGCAGGTTGGGCTACCTTAGCAATCTTAAGAAGAGCTAATTTAGATTCACCCACATTGATTTCACTATGCTTGTCACTTAACTTTCTGTGCTTATGAATCATTTAGGCAGTCTGTCTGGTTTGGTCTTGTGTGTACAACTTATCTTCAAGCTTATTCTTTAATGTTTTAAGTCTGGAGAAATCATTTAAGAGTTGCGTTTCTCTTTCTTTGAAATCTTGTTTTATTGTATTTAAGTGCTTTTGGGCCTCCTGTTTTTGTTTAACAGTCTAATCCAACTAATTTTTCAAAGAAATTAACTCTTGTTTTAATGTTTCTTCCCTTACATTACGCTCTGAGATAAGAGTATGCATTTGACTTTCCATTTTCTGCTCACGCTCTGTTAGTTCAAACTTAGCGCGTTGTTCATACAATGCCACTTGATCTTTATATATATTTAATCTAGTGGTCAAGGTATCATTAGTGAAAAACACAGTGTTTTCATGCGACTCACAAGTATTATCTACAGCACAAGTATTATCTAAGGCACAGACATTATTTACAACAGAAGCAATGTTTTTAACAGAAGATGCACCATCTTGTACATCAGACAAGTTGTTTTGATTTACATATTGTTCATATGGAAAAATATTACTATTTCCCATGTCAACAGTATCTGAATCAACCACATCTGTCTGTTGTACTTCATTGGGAATCTTTTGTACATCAACCACGTTATATGTGTCATAAAGTTTTAGTACCTCAGAGATCACAGATGTGTTGGAGGAACCAGCTTGTTGAGGTGATGAGACAACAGAGGACAAGTTAGCCATGAAGATCGTTTGAGCAGTTGGTTCTTCATCCACATCAGAGTCAAATGCATCACAGTCTTCAGCCTTGGAAATGTTGGGATCATTAAGCGCAAGGTCCTGAACCGGTTGATCGTCCACATCAGCATCAAAAGTATTCCCTTCATCACCAGCCAGAAACAACAGTTCTTCTTCATCCAACACCGCTCCACTTTCCTGAGCTTGCATCAACAGCATTTTGTCCTTAAAGTAGTCTGCATTTTGAGGACATTTTGGTTGATTGCAGTTTCTGGCAATGTATCCCAGTCCACCACAGTTATAACACTTGGGCTGTTTCCCCTGCCCTTGATTTGCATTACCCATTCTGAACTGCCCAATACCTCGAACCATGTTCCTTTGATTCAAATTTTGTCTCCCCTGCACGTTCTGAACCACAATTTTTCCATCCTCCACCATTGCAAGATTGCGTGGGTTTGATGAGGTTCTGAGTTGGTTGTTAGTCTGAGGGAGCGTTGCCTTAAATTGTTGAACAAGTAAGGACACTTGGTTGGTGAGGTTATCAATCAATCTGTCGGTGTGAGAATGCCCTGAATCCAGTTGTGTACTCAAAGTAGATGGTGATGAGTAGGGATGATGATAAGCTTGATCAGATGGTGATTGGTTGAGTGGTTGAGTATTAGCAACAAGAGCAAGTGGATCATTTGGTGCAGTTGGATTAAGTTTTTCTCTCAATAGAGGATCATATGCAGCATGTTTCTCATGCATGTTGCTGCAGATAGGCATACAATTGTTCATAATTGGTATCTCTCAATCCCTTGTTGAGTTTCACGGCAGTGACAAATCTGTCCCATTATGGAGTCATGTTATTCACGAACTTGGAGTTAAGTTGGATGTTTGGCATTGTCATTTTGATCATTCTCATATCATTTACCAACTTGTGGAATCTCACATAGTAGTCTGTGATGTTCTCTCCTGAGTTCATTTTGAAATGTTCAAACTCATCATACAATTGGGACTCACGATCTTCCTTAGTGAGTTCTGACCCAGCCAATAACATCTTAACATTGTCCGATACTGCTTTAGCTTCCGTGTTGAAGTTGATGAGTTTGTAAATATCTTTGGGCAGACCTTGAATGACAATGTTTGAGGCTCTAATATCAGCATCATACCTCTTCTTCTCCTCTTCATTAAGATCATTGTAATTTCGAGGTCTGTAAATTCCCAGAGTCACAGTTCCATCTTCACCAGTTGTAACAACATCTCTGGTGGTGCCCATTTGATATGGTCCTTCATCAATTGACTTAAGGATGTTAACTCCATTTTCTTTACCCAAGCAGTAGAGCCGTATTCTTTGTGCCCACGACTCATAATCCGACCTATCCAGCATAGGCGGACGGGTATCGGACCCTGCTGCTTGAATGTCATCGGATGAGGTGCTTGGTACACTGGCCATAATGTATACGGGATTTTACAGTTCTTGTGATTTAACCGAGAAATTGAATCTTTCGCGGGACTTTCTAAAATCACCAAGAAACAAACCGTAAACAAAGAGTAACTTGCAAAATAGAATTTTAAGTCTTAACTCAAGGAAACACAAATCTCAATTGATCAAATCGCAAAGATTCAAGACACAGCTTGACAAATCGCAACAAGACAAATCGCAAGCTTATCAAATCACAATAAGTCAAATCACAAGTGTTGGCTTGCAACGTCAAATCGCAATAGATCAACTCGCAAACTATCAAATCGCAATAAGTCAAGTAGCAACTTGTCAAATCGCAGACAATCAAATCGCAATTTGTTAACTATGAGTCAAAACGCAAAGTTCAACTTGCAATTGCTCAAGTCGCAACTCACTATAACAAATCGCAACAGACAAATCGCAACCAAGGAAACTGATCAAGTCGCAACTGTCAACATGCAACTCTATCAAATCGCAACCCTGACTAACACAACTCGCAACACCCAAAACGCAAGTCACAATAAGACAGAACTGTCGCTATCTTTGTCAAGTCGCAACACACAAAGCGCCAAACCCGTCCCTTTCTTAGCGATTTGTCGTTTTTACCAAAAGCAGTAATAAGCCAAGTCGCAACTCCAAGAAACCCCAAATCGCAACTATCACTTTCCCAACAATACACAAGTCGCAACTTTGAAACTTTTACCGAGAGTCAAATCGCTACTATGAACAACTTAACACTACCACACGTATCGACCAAAAACAACCACACAAGGCCGAAAACAATGATTCCAAACACCAAACTGCACTTCAACACTAACCCTAAGCAAGAAAGTACAAGATTTTACTACTTCTAGCCACTAAACAAGGCACAAAAGAGAGATTTTGGTGAATCTCTATTCGAACCAAAAGTACCCCAAAACTAGACCAATCTGTGAATATAGACACAAGTGAACCTAACCATGGCTCTTGATACCAATTGTAGAATATTCACGATCAAAGAAACACATGTATGGTACACAAATATGGATCGAATATAAGAAAGTTTAGCAAGAGAAGTAGAAGAGTTGGAACCTTAAGAGAGAAAGTGAAGTATGATATATTAGCTTGTAAGAAAAGGTCCAACCCTCTCCCTAGGTGGAGAGGGGTATATATATTATTACATATTATGCCCTGAGTGGGCTGTGGAGTGAGCTGACAGAGGGTAAAGACCCGACCCACTCCACAAGAACTATATTAACTAATCTACTATTGATATTACTAATAAACCTACGAGCTATTAAGTGCTAACGAGTACTCGGGGTGACCGAGTCTTCAGATGAATATTTATATTCCTAACATCCAACAAAAAAAGTTCTGGCAGTTCTCAGGAAACCTATACTACTGCTCATGGAGTTTCTACTGCTGGTTCTACAAACTGTGATAATATAAGTGATGCTGCTATCTGTGCTTTCTTAGCTGACCTTACTTCCAGTACTCAAGTTTTGAATCAGGATTTGGAACAAATTGATCTTGATGATCTTGAAGAAATTGATTTGAAGTGGCAAATGGCTATGTTGACCATGAGGGCCAGAAGATTTTTGAAGAAGACAGGAAGGGAGCTCAAGTTTAAAGAACAAAACAACATGGGGTTTGATAAGTCCAAAATTGAATGCTACAACTATCAGAGGAAAGGTCACTTTGCAAGAGAATGTAGAGCACCTAAGAAGAATGGAGAAAGCTCAAGTAAGTCTGCTACTGAAGATACCAAGACTACTACAGCTTTGGTGTCATGTGATGGTTTGGGAGACTATGATTGGAGTGATCAAGCTGAAAAAGGACTCAATTTTGCTTTTATGGCTTATGCTTGTTCATCATCTGGTTCTGACTCTGAGGTATCTAATGGTTCTAGTTGTTCATTTAAATCTTGTTTAGATAATGTTGGAGAGCTTAAGTCTAGGAATGAAAGTCTTAGAGTTGAAATTGAGAAACTTAAACTTGATAACTTAGGTTATAAAGTTGGTTTAAAATCTGTAGAACAAAGGCTTGAATTTCTTAAACAGAATGAGATAGAGTATGTTGATAGAATTCATATACTAGAAGGTAAGCTTTTTATTAAAAACAGTGAGATAAATATACTTAATAAAAAGCTAGAAGAGGCTGAACAAGAAAAAGATGCAGCTTTGACTGAAAAATAAAAACATGTAGTTAGAGTTGAGAAACAGCAATTTGCATCTGATCTTGTGCATAAGTCTATTGAGAGTCACTTAATGAGGAGAGGTAGTGGCATAGGATATAATGATGTAGCTCCTCCAGTTAAGAGTGCCTTTGCACCCCCTAAGAAAGAATTGTCTTTTATAAGTGAACTTGATAGCAAACCTGTAGGTGAATCTAGTGAGGCTAATAAAGAAACACCTAAGGTAGAAAAGATATTTTCTGATGCTCCAATTATTGAAGATTGGATGTCAGATAGTGATGAGGAAAAGGTTGAGTCAACACCAAAGATTAAAAAGGAAGAAATTCCTAAAATAGTTGAATCTAAAGTTACACAGGTTAAGTTTGTGAAACCTGTGTTTGGTGACAAGATCTCTAGGAAAATAGTTGAATATAATGTGGAACCTAGAGAACAACCTAAAAGAAGCTATAATAGGCCTAGAGGTAATCAAAGGAACTGGAACAACCTAATTTCTCAAAAGTTAGGTACTGATTTTAAGTTGGTTAAAAAGGCTTGTAATAATTGTGGTAGTTTTGAGCATTTACAAAAAAAAAAATGTTTTTACCATCAAAAACCAGTTTGGAATCAAAATAGAAGGGTGAATCACAAAAACTTTTCTTCAAAGACTCACCCTCATACTAACAAAAATATGGTTCCAAAGATAGTACTGATGAGATCTGGTTCTACAAGATCAATTACTACTGTTCCACCAAAAGACAAAAGGCCTTTTCAAAAGAAAACAGAAGTTAGTACTACTAAGGCAAAAGCAGTAGTTTCTACTGCTGAGCCAAAAGTGATTACTGACACTGTTTTAGGCAACCATTTTTATGCTGTAAAGGCCTCAGCTTGTTGGGTCTGGAAACCAAAAATAAAAGTTTTAGATCATGTTTCCGGGAACAGCAGTGCATCAATGGATTTGAAGAGATTTGACTATGTTGATGCACAAGGCAGATCCAAGTCAGTAATGGCTTGGTCCCCAAGAGAAACTGATTCTCTTATTTTATGTTATTGTAATGTTTTGTAAGGATTTGTACTGTTATTAGTCAATAAGTTGTTTCTGCTGCTTGCTATGATATGTGTTGCTAGTTATATTTAGTTCTGCTGCTTGTTGCTTATACAACTGCTAAGTATAACTGTGAATTGTGAT
Organism: Artemisia tridentata subsp. tridentata; assembly: GCA_021014915.2. Classification (NCBI taxonomy): domain Eukaryota; kingdom Viridiplantae; phylum Streptophyta; class Magnoliopsida; order Asterales; family Asteraceae; genus Artemisia; species Artemisia tridentata. Next base: position 447,116,531 of record CP139507.1, read on the forward strand.
TATTGTGGCATATTATTTCTTGTGTTTTTGTGGTTTTGGACTAATCTTTTGCAGGAAAAGTCAAAGGGGAATGCTTGTTTGAAGAGAAAAAGGTGTTTGGAAAGTTCAGCAGATATTCTACTGCTAGTTACAAAGTTTCTGCTGCTAGGCAAAACTTTCTACTGCTAGGATTCTACTGCTCGTTTTGTAAGTGCAGGGACGGTTATGTAACTTCTTATCGAAAGGGTTTAAAAACCTAATTCGATCTCATAATCGGTTTTATGCGCTCATAAATCACTCTAATTCAAACCCTAACACAATTTTTAACATCTGATTTTAAAACCCCCAAATCAAAACCTAATTCACAATGTTAACAAGAATCTTTTCTGATAGTCACAATCAAATCGCTTTTCTTCAAAAGCCTAACAAAGCTGATGGATTTGCTGAGGTAATTGATTTTCTTAATGCTACTCACATTAGGTATGCATTAACAGCAAAACCTACTATATTTGTTTCCCACATTGATCAGTTTTGGTCTACTGTCAAGACCATAACTACAAATGGGGAAGAACAGTTAAAGGCTAAGGTAGATGGCCACAAGATACTTATTTCTGAATCATTTGTGAGAGAAGCTCTTCACTTTGCAGATGATGAGGAAATCGTATGTTTTGAAAATTCTATCATTTTTGAAAAACTTAACAACATGGGGTATGAAAAGAAAGTTGAAAGTTTAAAATTTTATAATGGTCTTCTCTGTCCTCAATGGAAGTTTTTAATTCATACCATCCTACATTGTTTAAGTCCTAAAACTTCAAGTTGGAATGAATTCAGTACAACTCAGGCTTCTGCTATGATTTGTCTGGCTAAAGGACAACCTTTTAATTTTTCAAATATGATAATGGATGGTTTGAAAAAGAATGTAAAAGGAAATTATTACATTTATCCAAGGTTTCTGCAACTTATTATGAACAAACAACTTTCAAATCCCAAGGTTCATAAAAGAGAATTTGTTTGCCCTGAACTTCAAAAGAAACTATTTTCATACTTAAAAAAGAATGGCAAAGATTTTTCTGGGACAGTGACACCACTATTTCCATATATGTTGTCATTGGCTCAAAATCAGGGTGAAGGTGTAGAAATCACAACTGCAACCCATCACACACCCACAGTTTTGGAACCTTCATCTTCACAACCTCAAAATACCCAAAACCTTAGGGATTCACACATTGAAAACACTGAGCTACCTCAGGCTAGTGTTAGGATGGTTGTAGCAGATGAGGCTGTCACAGGTGTGGTGAGTGACATGTTGGAAGGGGCTGCCACTACTGCTGCTAGCTTAGAATCAGAGCAGGTCAGTGGTAACATCAATAAGACCCCAACCAAGGCAAAATCTAATGCTGAAGGTTCACTTGAACTAGAAGCAGGTGATGGTAACCCCAGCCAAATGGCTAATTTGGGGGGCTCAGATGATCAAACTAGGTTTGATACTGAGTTTACATCCCATGATTCACCTCTCAGGGAAGGTAACACATCCCGAAGTGATGAGGATAGAACTGCAACTGAGGAATTGATGAAACCACAATATGTACAAAATGACATTTCTAGTGATCCACCTCTCGGGCCAGGTAATACAGGCCGAAGTAGTGAGGATAGCATGGAATTGGTTAAAGAATTGACGGCCAAATGTACCAAATTGGAGTCACAGGTTCTTGACCTCCAACAGCTCAGAATTCCGCAAGGGAAGGAGATCAAAGAATTGAAGCTGAGGGTTCAACAATTGGAAGGTCAAAAGGGGTCAAGAGCTAAGTCATTCCAAATATTGAAGAAAGTGGGCACAACACAAAGGATCAGTTCCTCTGATGACACAAGTTTAGGGGAGGATGCTCCCAAACAGGGGAGGAATGAAACCAAGGATTCAGGGGAGGCTATGGAAAATGTTAAAAGTTCTGCTGCTGGTGATGATATGGATATGGATATGGATGTAGATAGTGGTGATAATGCAAATGAGTTTGTGGTTGCAGACAAAGAAGGTAATGAAGTGGCTATGGAAGCAGTAACTCAAGAGCATGTGGTGGAAAAGCTAAAGACTTTGGAGCCTGAACAACTTGTCAAGGCTTCTGAGGTAATGATGGAATCAATCAAAGGCTTGGGTGATTCTACTTCTTAATTTGAAGGTTGTTCTGCTGCTAGTAGTGCAGAAGTAGCTAAGGTGAATTCTACTGCTAGTGTTCTGCATACTACTGCTGAGGAACAAGTTTCTGCTGCTAGTGCAAAAAGTTCTGCTGCTGAACCAAAGAAAGTTTCTACTGCTGCAATACTTGATGATGATGTTAGTATGGCTGAAGCAATAATTTTGTTGAAGACATCACAATCAAAAGAAGCAGTACAACCACAACCACCACCACAACTTCCAAAAGCACCTGCCAAAGGTGTTGTGATCAGAGAACCCTCTTCCCATCTAAGAATATTGCTCAAGCACATCAATATTCAGGAAAAGGTAAAGGGATAATGATTAAAGAGCCTATACCTGAACCTGTCATACCTTTTGAGTTCTGGCCCAAAGAGAAGAAAATTGCATTTAATGAAGAGGCTGCAAGAAAGTTGGCTGCTGAGCTTGAACCAGAGAATCAAGAGTTCTTGGAACAACAAATGAAACATGCTGAAGATGAGGCCAAAACAAAAGCCTTATTGGATGCTTGGGATGAGGAAAGAATCAAAGGTGATGCTGATATTGAGTTGTTAAAGCTTGTCAAAGAGGAAATAGCAGATACATACAATGAAGAAGGAAGAACTCAATGGTTAAAGAAGTTCAAAAAAGAAAGAAAGAAATGGTATCTTGCTGAAAGAAGAAAAAGGAAATTGCTCAAAGAACCAACTGTGAAACAAAGAAGGAAATACTATGAGCAGTACCTGAGAAACATGAAGGGTTACAAACTTGTTCAGTTGAAGCCATACTCTGATGATGAAATCACCAAGATGTATGAAAAAGCAAAAAGATAAATTGATCAGTTTGTGCCTATGGGATCAGAGGATAAGGTAAAGGAGGCAAAGATAGTAGTGGAGAATAAGATTGTGAAAGAGAAGGTAGAAGTGAAAAAGGTGGATGAAAAGAAAGAAACTTCAAGCTCAGGTGTTAAAAGAGCTGGAGTTAAACAAAAGAGTATTGGAAGAAAGAAAAGAAAAGCTGATAGATCCAAAGCAGTGGAGCAGAGTTCTGAGTCAGAGCATGAGAATGAAGAAAAAGTTGATGATGAGGAGGAATCTAAAGATGATAGAGAAAAAATGATGGCTCTTACAGTTCTTTCTAAATATAAAGAACCTGAGGTCATTAATGCAGTTCCACTAGCAGCCAAACATCCAATCATCTCATATACTTCTGGAATCAGGGATGGAAGTGAAGCCTATTGGGAGTTTAAAAGAACCAATGTTTTATATTATAGGTATATTAGGTTTTCACAAATACTGTTTTGGATGGATAGAGATGATGTGGTTACCCTCTAGAGGTTATACAAAGAAAAATATGGTGATACAAGACCAGAGGAGGTGTATGAAAGGATAATCTATTACTATTTAAAGATAATGTTTGAACCACATGATGGAGATATTGAGTTGATGAAGTTAAAACATAACACAGTTCAAAGATGGTATTTATATCAGTCTTGTGGTGTTCATGCTTTAAATGCTCATGGAGTGGTTATCTACATGTTGGTGGAAAAAGATTATCCTGCATTGAACTTCAATAAAGAAATTATTCATCAGATGTTGAAGCCTGGAATGTTGCAGATGCAGAAAGACTTCTGGTTTCAAGATCAAGCTTATCAACTTTTAAAGAAGTATGAAAAAATTCTCAACCCAAATCTTAAGAAAAAGGAGTAAATGTGTTTGGAAGCATCCTCCTGGTGAAGGTTAATGCTTAAATAAAACTTGATGATTTTGGAGAAAATATCAAGTTTAGGGGAGGATTGTTGGGTTTAGAGATGATGCTGCTCTGAATGATACAACTGCTTATGGTGCATAAAGGAAAATACTCTAAGTGTCATACTACTGCTAGTGTATTCTATACTACTGCTAGTGTTAGAGATTCTACTGCTGCAAGAATACTACTGCTGGAGTAAAAGATATTGCTGTTAGAGTAATTCATACTACTGCTGAAGAGATAAACTTGTATAGTCGGTTAGATATGTTTAGAATTGATTCTAATAGATTTATCTTGTATAGAAAGCTATTGTAAACCGACTAGGACTCCTTTGTCTATAAAAGGAGGTTCTAGGGTTATACATATATGTATCATTGTTAGAGTCGATTCACTTCAAGGTTGTAAACCCTAATACTGCTGAGTATTCGTATATTTAATATATTGACGTGTTTGTTGATAATTTTACTGTTTAATTAATTGTTCTTCTTAAGATTAAACATAATATTCCGCGTTGTGTTTAATAGTTTACATGTCAAGACACTTTCTATTCCTTTTTGTTTTAGATTCACATCTAAGATAACTAACTAGATCAATTGCTCAACTGGGATCAACAGTCTGGGAAGACCCAATTTTGGCACGGGAATATTTAATATGTCTATTGATTACTGGAATTTTTGTAGATTTTTCTGAAGGGTATTGATATGTTTTTAAAATACAAACTTTTAGGGTATACCATCAGGTCACATTCTGGAACAGGTTTGAAAAACGATTTTTGTTTGGATACTTTAACTAGGAGATAAAATCTGTAAAAATTAGGGGAAGTATTAAACATATATAGATGTCTCTGGTAAAAATTATAGAACCACAGGAGCTGGTTTGACGTGTCATAAAAATCATAAGAATATGAGCCAAAATCATATGAGAAACCCTAAACATGTTATTAAATGACAACAAGTAATAAAATCCGTTATGACATTAACTGAACACATAAGTATTAAATGATCCCTAATCTGTGTAGATTCGTAGAAGAAGGCGTGACGTTATTTCCTTGTGTTCATTTTCCAGTTGCTTTCATTCCATTTGCTAAGGTACGGATATTCTGCCCTTTTTCAGTAAGGGTTTCCTCATGAATCGTTTCGTTATGATATGGTTTGATTCATTCGTGACTTCAATATTCGCATTTGAATCCTTTGATACTTTATAATGCATTAGATATTATGGCTTGTATGAAAAACCTTTTTGAATAGATATCTTGATGACAGTTTTGGGAAATACTATTTTTAAAATGATTTCTATGACTACGAGGTAACACCACTTTTTATATGAAGGCTTAATGACTCTTATGAAAACGGTTTTTAAAAGAATACTTTCATGAAAACAACATTTAAATGATTATTTCAGTTAATATTCTTTTCTTTAAATATACTATAATTAATTCGTTATGATGTGATATCTTGTTTATTCTATTACCCGAGCTAACTAGTCATGGAGGTACCATGGCCATGTCATTGAGGCACCAATGGCATGACACTATCTGTGGCGGTGTGATTGGTCCACAGCGTTCTCTTGTGATGTGTATATTATTATTGAGCTCGCGCACTTAATTGCCATTTTGGTACGCCAATATATTTGTCTGAGTACAGGTGTATGGTGGTGTACATAACTTTGTTTTGCAGGGAGCGTATGGATGCATCCTAGGTTTGTTTTGTGATATGATTATGATATGGCTTAGTAGTGAATGGTTTGTGTGTGCCATACAATCCATTACACTTTTGGGAGCCGTACACTCCATTTGTTATGATATGATTATGTGGTTAAGCAGGTGGCATGCTTTGAGATCTCATGGGCATTACCTTATGATTCATTGACTTCATTTGATTTATTATTCATTTGATTCTCATGACCTATGACATCCTGTTCAGTAGATTCCTTTGACTTCATTTTGTGTACTTATTCATATTCAGTTTATTATTTTATATCTGTTCACTGGGCTTTTTAAGCTCAACCGCATTTTCTTTTTCCCTGCGGCAGGTATCAAGCGGGATGCTGAGATTTGAGTGATGAGAGTAGGAGATTTTAGTGGACCACCCTGACGATAGTTACCCACTTGCTTTTGGATTAGATTTGGAGTTATCTTTCATTTAGACTTTGTTTGGGATTGTATTTCATTTAGAAGTTATTCTATTTCAGACTTAGTATTTTATCATTTCCTTAGAAGAATTTATGTAACCTTGTAATTAATAAAAGTCTTCCGCTTTGCGTTTATGTTCTGATTGACATCATAATGTTACATTTTGACCCTTCTCGGGTTGGGGTGTTACAATTATGGTATCAGAGCTTAGGCTTTGACCTGTAGTACCTTAAGTTATGACCTGTGAAGATGTGCCCTTAGAATTGCACTATAGGAGCTTATGAATTGACCATTGAGAAATTTACTTTAGGTTTGCACTATAGAAGCTTTTGAGATAACCTTTAACAATTTGCCTTAGGATCTTCCTGTAGGAACTTAAGTTATGACCGGTGAGGATTGGGTAGACTATAAGACTTTTGTTTAAGTATCATACCTTCGCATCATTTTGATTCGTGCCCCTCCTTTAGTTAAGCCCTTTTAAGATCATTCTTTCTGGAGATTGAGAAAACTTATCATATTGCACATCACCAGTTTAGTGACCAATTAAGTTTAGAATGCTTTGAGAACTTTGTGGTAAAGCCTTTTCACCATATAGGTTTCACCTTCTGATATAATCGCATTCATTCCTGAACCTTTGATTCATTTGTTAAATGTTTAGATGCTCATTCGTCCATTCTGAGAATTTTGCGATCATGATGTGTTGGACACATTTTGTGGTTTCTCTGCTTTTGTTAAACACCTTAAGGTTTCCCCTAAACTATCAAATTATGCCTTACCCATTTCTATTACTATGAGATATCTTGTGATTCTTAATCACGAGTATAGGAATTATTCATCACATTTTCATTTGTTCGTTCGATATCTCAGCTTGAATTAATAGATGAAATTTCCTATCGTTATCTACGTATTTGTTTCATATTCATGTTGTGCTATATGCATCTCTTTTGAGAGGTTACACTATCATCTGTTACATATATATTTCGTATCCGAGAAGATTTGTCATTTGTTGGTGAGCCTGAGGCTATTTTGGATCTTTAGGATCAGGTCATGAGAAGCAAACCTTTTCGTTCGTTAAAAGTCTTCAGAAGAATCATTCCGTTCATTTCGTGACTAGGTACGTTTCTGTTTGACTTTTTTTTACTTCAATTTCGAGGACGGAATTTTTCTTTTTAGAGGAGAAGAGTTGTAAAACCCGAAATTCCGGTTTCACATTTATTTGATTTTACCCTAAGTATTTGATAATAATTAGAAATAATTAAAACTTTATATTCTGTAATAAGTACATATTATTAATAATTTGCCTCAGTTAACTAAGTAAATAAAATTTGTGACATTTCTAACTTAGACATATATGTATCACACGACACAACCTTTGTTTCCTAAAGCTCCATACACATTTTCCGTTTACAAGTTATAACCGAAAATTACAAGAGATAAGAACAAATAATATTGTGTATATCCTTAAGATAATAAAAGATTCGTGTCCCCCTTATTGCCCTAATTACCACACGTATTTCCTTGGCTAAACACACGCTTTTTCATTCTCAAATTTTATAACACATAATCGGCTTCCCTCTTTTTCTCTCAACACCGAAACATAACAAGTCCCAAAAATCTGTATTTTCCCTCAAAGATTAAAGAAGATGAAAGGTATTGAAACTTGGTGATTCATAGCAAGATTTTGGAGTTTGTTGTTGATCTATTCGTTGTCCTTGTCCTTCCTTGATTCTCTTTGTTTCGGCCTAAGGTATTCATGAATTCCTCTTTGTCATCAACTTGTGATACGCCACATATGAGTTTGTTTTGTGTCGTGTGTATATGAGATGTTTTGTGTCGTTTCTATTCAGCCCTTAGTCGACCTAATGCTAAACCTAAACGAGCCCTATAATCAGTTTTAATGACACAGTTAATGGGTACTAAAACTAGAAACCCTAGGTGTGAAATTAATGAGGGAATTAAAAGGGTTTAGGGTTTTGTTATGATTTTATGTGAGCGGGCTGTCCAGAAAATGCGTCATCTTGCAAGGGTCTAATTTAATGGTGCCAACTTGTTTTTGTATGATTCTAATTTAATGGTGCCAACTTGTTTTTTATGATTTTATGTGAGCGGGCTGTCCAGAAAATGCGTCGTTCGTGACTTCAATATTCGCATTTGAATCCTTTGATACTTTATAATGCATTACATATTATGGCTTGTATAAAAAACCTTTTTGAATAGATATCTTGATAACGGTTTTGGGAAATACTATTTTTAAAATGATTTCTATGACTACGAGGTAACACCACTTTTTATATGAAGGCTTAATGACTCTTATGAAAATGGTTTTTAAAAGAATACTTTCATGAAAACAACATTTAAATGATTATTTCAGTTAATATTCCTTTCTTTAAATATACTATAATTAATTCGTTATGATGTGATATCTTGTTGATTCTATTACCCGAGCTAACTAGTCATGGAGATACCATGACCATGTCATTGAGACACCAATGGCATGACACTATATGTGGCGGTGTGATTGGTCCACGACGTTCCCTTGTGATGTGTATATTATTATTGAGCTCGTGCACTTAATTTCCATTTTGGTACGCCAATATTTTTGTCTGAGTACAGTTGTATGGTGGTGTACATAACTTTGTTTTGCAGGGTGCGTATGGATGCATCCTAGGTTTGTTGTGTGATATGTTTATGATATGGCTTAGTAGTGAATGTTTTGTGTGTGCCATACACCCCATTACGCTTTTGGGAGCCGTACACTCCATTTGTTATGATATGATTATGTGGTTAAGCAGGTGGCATGCTTTGTGAGCTCGTGGGCATTTCCTTATGATTCATTGACTTCATTATCTTTCATTTGATTTATTATTCATTTGATTCTCATGACCTATGACATCTTGTTCAGCAGATTCCTTTGACTTCATTTTGTGTACTTATTCATATTCAGTTTATTATTTTATATTTGTTCACTGGGCTTTTTAAGCTCAGCCGCATTTTCTTTTCCCTGCAGCAGGTATCAAGCGGGATGCTGGGATTTGAGTGATGAGAGTAGGAGCTTTTAGTGGACCACCCTGACGATAGTTACCCACTTGCGTTTGGATTAGATTTGGAGTTATCTTTCATTTAGACTTTGTTTGGGATTGTATTTCATTTGAAAGTTATTCTATTTCACACTTAGTATTTTATCATTTTCTTTGAAGAATTTATGTAACCTTGTAATTAATAAAAGTCTTCCACTTTGCGTTTATGTTCTGATTGACACCATAATGTTACATTTAGACCCTTCTCGGGTTGGGGTGTTACATATAAATTTCCAGAAACACAATCATCTCTCCAGAAAAACCGAAAAACATCAAACCTCAAATTAATCGACATAAATTTTATTGTAAACACTGCAATTTCAACAAACCCCAAATATCTTTAAAACAAAATATAAGAAATTTTGCTGATATAAACACCACACAGTTAGGGTTCATAAACTTACAATTTCGACATGCAATTCAAGCTTTGCATGTGTAATCTTCCCCTTCTTTCAATCCCGAAATAGGCGACAATATCAAGAAACTTAATCTTGAATCTTGATTTTCTATTTTATCTTAGGATTTTGTGTGGATTTTTTAATTAATGATCCGATGCATACGTGTTTTTGAAGAATATGAATTTAAGACATGTTAGTAAACATTAACACACGTATAAAGGAAAATTTATAAAGTAAAATGACATCATTTTTTGCCAAAGTTATTTCCAACCATAAAATGGCATCGTATGCTGTAAAAAAAATAAAATAAAAAATAAAATAAAATAAAATAAAGGCATCATTTTGGAGCCTCACTCAATGGCGTCGTTTCTCACAATAAATGTATAATAGAGTAATAGAATGTTACATTCTGTTAAATGTAATTGGAATATATAACTTATTTTTTGTATTATGACACGTGTAGTATCAGTGCCATGGGTCAAATGTCGTCATTTTTTGCCAAAGTTATTTCCAACCATTATCAAAATCATTTATGTATCAAAAGTCAAAACCTTATCAAAATCATTTATGTATCAAAAGTCAAAACCCAGCCGAATCCAACATTTCCCCAATTAAAAAAAGCTAGGATTTTAATTTCAACCAAACCATCCACGCCCTCCAACGTTGGCTGTCGTTACTGGCCACCTGACAACCAACATCCGCGGTTCTGCCATCACTCCACCGATCATCCTTCACTTAGAGGCTAGATCTGTGAGTGTGTCTGTGTTCATGATATTCAGATTTGTGTTTGCTTCAAGAATTAGGAGTGTATCAAATTCGACTTTCATTTTGTTTTGTTTTCATAGGTTTAGTATGTTTTAGGTTGGTTTGATTTTGATAATTTTGATTTTGTTTTGTGATATGATTTGATACTTGATATATATACGTTTGTGATTGATACTGATATATACCAAAGTATATTATTAGAGCACCCATACCTCCTCATTTGGGGCCCACCGGGTGCCACATTTCCTTAACAAACCTCCACAACTAACCCCCCTCACTAACAACTAACCACAACTTACTCATTTGGGGCCCACCACTTACAACTTTATTTTTTTATTCAAATTTCCAAATAAACTAAATTCATTTCATTAAAAATAAAAATACAATACAACACAATAAAAAACATACGAAACGTAAAATAATGATACGGTAAAGGACACGATATGAAAAAAAAAAACACGATACGGAAAACAAATCATACAACACCGTTAAGCATTTCATTCATCCCATTTAGGGTGGTTTCTCAAAACCTCCCACACTGAACATATTCGAAGCTTCTCCCCCCAAATCGTTGTTCAAAAATGGTCTTTGCATTCTTGAGAATCTCACCGTCATTTTCCTCACTTGTACGCCGCAAATGTTTGTAAATAGCATTGAATTTTTGACATTCACTGCTAAGTCTTGTCCATTTACCCGTGACCATATTTTTGTTACTATTGTCACCGTCAGTCTGATTGTTGAACATGTCTACAACATGATTCCAAAAGGAATATTCATTGTTGTTGTCTACGTCTTGGGAAACTTCAACCCAAACTTCAGCTAGCAAGTTTTCTTCTTCTTTTGACCAACGATTATTCATTTCAAATGTTTGAAGTTTGACATACAAGTGTGTGAAAAATAGCCTATTATGGTATGTTATTTATAACCGTTTGAACTTTCAAATTCAAAATTCGAATTAAAAAAACGAGCGGGATATTTTAAAATTCAAATTCAAATCTAAATGGGCGAGATATATTTAAATTTTAAAATTCAAATTCAAATTAAAAATGGTCGGGTTATATTTAAAATTTAAAATTCAAATTCAAATTAATAAATGGGCAGGATATATTTAGAATTTAAAATTCAAACTCAAATTGCAAATCTAGCCTATAAATACCCCAGACTTCTCACAGACTTCTCACACACAAACACATTCAAAATCGAAATTTAAGATCAAAACTCAACAATCAAAACTGTAAATGTCTCGCAAAGATTTCTCCCAACAATTCCCCAGTCCTCGCCAAGATTTCTCGCAACAATTCCCTAGTCCTCGCCTAGATTTCTCACAACAATTCCTCAGTCCTCTAAATGAAGCAATGAACACTCCACCGGAAGATATCTTTTCGGTTTTCCGACTGGAAAATGAACGGGTAAACACTCCACCTGTTGTCGAACAACAACCCAATCCATTTGGACTTACTGAAGATGAACTCAGACTTCTGAAGCAAGATGAGGAAGTCAGAAGAGAAACAGAACAACGAGAACTACAAGTGGAAGCTGCTCGTTTGGAGCAGCAAGCCAGGGATGCAGAGCATCTAAGGATGAATTGGTTTGACATAATGGAAGGAAAGTATTATGCTGGCAAGTTTGGGTCCTCTTCCAGTGAAGACGGTTGGAACTCATATGATTCCTTTCATTAATTTGTAGTTTCATTTTAATTCCCGTATCGTAGTTTCTATTAATCGTACGTTCTTTTTTCAAATCAATGTTTAATGTAATTTCAATTTGATGTTTAATGTATTTTCATTTCCTACTTTAGAAAACGTTACAAGTTTCAAAAAACATTACAAGTTTTATAAAAACTTTACAAGTTTCTTCAACTTCACATAAATATTAATACATTACATATTTACAAAACTTGAAGAAAAAAAAAAAAAAAAAAAAAAAAACTTACAAAAGGACGATACAAACACTTGTCGTGCAGACGACGATGGTGCCAGTGGCGAAAAAAGATGAAGCACCCCGGTATGGTGCCTAGCTTTGGCGAGCTTGCCACTTGGACTAGCGAGTTGTAGCGAGCATTGCACCTTGTGCTCTTAAATGATGAAAATGTACTCAAATATCATATGAGGGACTGATACATTAAATCAAAGCCTATATATTATTGTTTATTAGTTAGTATTATTTTAGTTATAGATTATTAAAAATAAGGGGTAGGAACCCGCCACGCTGCGGCAGGTGCCTGATGAAGCGAAAAGTGTACGGCTTTTATGGGGTCATTTAAGCCCTAAATCGTATTTATTTGATCAAATATTGCCCTAAATCGTTCCTTTTGTCATTTTAGGTACTTTGGAGAAGAAATCTGGAAAAGGAAGCATTTTGGACATTTTTGGAGCATAAAAGTGAAGAAAACGACAAAGTCTCCAAAGCTGCTGGAAAAGTACACGTGACGGCGTCAAGGATTGCTCCTGACGGCATCACGGCTTGGCAAAAGAGGTGGATATGACAAAATACACGTGACGCGCCAGAGAGTTTTACATTGGAAATCTGACGGCGTCACCCTTTAAGGTGATCAAGGTCGTCACGGTTTAAGTTAAAGAGAGACGGCGTCAAGCACAATTCTGATGGCATCAACCCTTGACGCGCCAGAGTGGATTTCTGAGGATTAAAGAGGGACGGCGTCAGGAAGACCATCCGGGAACCCTAGCCGCGGCGAGGTGACGACGTCACCTCCTACAACGTGACGCCGTCAGCCCCTAAACTCTATATATAATTTTGCAATTTTTAGTCATTAGTGTGTAACTTTGTGAGGAGAAACCCTAAGATGAATTTTCTGCCATTTTTATGGGTTTTATACCCTTGGATCTCCCATGTTTAATTGAAGATAAGTAATCATTTAATCATTCAATATGTCTATGTGTTGTTTGATTATATCTTGTTCTTGTCTTTTAATTAACATGCTAGGCTAGATTTATCTCGTGTTTGCTTAGATCTAATGAAACCTAACTATTGATTATTGGTTGTTGGTGTGTTATTAATTGTATTGGATGATTGTTTATCGATGTTAGGCTTAAGAAAACTGGCTAACCTCCTATACGGTAACTTGCTTGAACGTCTTAAGAAACATGAACCAATGCGTACTAAGGTTTTTATGGTTATATTTAATGCATGAGCGAATTCTAGTGATCCCATGTTAGGAGCTGATGAACTCAAATAAGTACATTTTATTACTATCATTTATCCTATTAATTTGACTTGTTTTATTATATTATGTATGAGGATTGATACTTAATCGTTTACTTTTGTAATTCTCAGGTAAAAACAAGCATTTGGTGAAACTTGGCGATTTTAGACAAATTATGGAGCAAAACATGCAAGAAGTTAAGAGTCTACTGAAATGTACAAGATCAAGACAAATCTGCTCCAGATGCGCCGCATCTCACTTATTACATACGGCGCATCACTATCAAGATTTCACCAGATACGATCCAAGATACAAGAGGACATGTGCCGCATCTATTTATGGAGTTACGCCGCATCTTCTGGCGGTGTACAAATATTCCTGAATATATTAATCTTGGACCCCACGCGAAGTTAAGCCAATGCGCCGCATCTACTTACTAGATGTGCCGCATCTTACCCTCAGACAGAAACTATAAATACCCCAAAGACCAGACGAATTAAGAGTTCCAAAGTTCGACAGAAGACCGAAGTACAGAAACCCTAGGACGAATTCAGACGAATAGGCAGCACAAGACACACCCAAACAAAGATACAAGAGCTATAAGAAGGTGCTGCATGTGTTTAATTCATTAAGTAGTTTTGTTTTATTGTGTTAGTAAACTTTAATTCATCAAGATTGGTGGCTTGTGTAATGTGACAACGGAAAGATTGCACTCCCTTAAAACTGCTTTCTCATTAATTAAAGTTTATATGTTGATGTCTTTGGTGACTTTTATTAGTGCATTGATAACCTCTGTGTCTAGCTGAGCGTTGATCGGGTCGCCATGCCTCTGCCCTCGCCTATTTATTAGATCGCCTATGCATTCTATCGTCTGTAGAAAAGTAGGAAGAAAGATAAATAGGATAGTCATAAGTAATCATTAAGGGTTTACTCGCCGATAAGATTAGAACCAACGAGAAAGGACTTAATCTCGGTGCGTTGCATCGAACTATACACTTCATATAAAACTAGCAATAAAACAAGTGACAATCTACTTAATCATAAGGACAGATCTTCTTATTGTCTCGAGTATTTATCTGTGTACGTGTGTGCTATTCGCTGATTCGTGCCTATTGGTTTAGTTTATTATTTAATTGCAACCAAATCGTGCCAGTCTCTCAGGCTGAACCCCCTTGCGTTAGAATAGGTTGTATAGCTAACTTAATTTATTAAAATACTGATTAGAATAACTAGATAGTACGTTCCACTCTTAGTGATCGACACTCTACTTACCATTATATTCATACTGACCGGGTACACTGCTCGTTAAGTGTGTGTGTTATTAATAAGTCGGCTAAATATAAATTTAAAACTTGAGTAGGCATTAATACTGCTAAACCGCAACGACACATCGCACGCATCAAGTTTTTGGCGCCGTTGCCGGGGAGTGAATTGTTATTATCTGTTAATTTGATTAGTATTTTAATTAGGTTTTTAATTTTTTATCTAACTGCTAACTGTGTTCTATATTAGATTAATTTGCATTCATTGTACTATTTTGCATATTTTTTTTGTTTTTGTGTGTTATTTGTTTGCTTTTATTTGTGTTTATTTTCGTTTGTGTTTTTATTTTTTTTCGTATTTTCTGCATACTGCTATCGTTGTACTGAGCTAAATCAAACGATACGGCGCATCTGATCTCTCAGATACGGCGTATTGCGTTTAATTTTTATAAAATACAACACGTTTAATTAATTCGATACGACGCATCTTTTCCCCAAGATACGGCGTATCTGTTTTTGATAAAAAAAAAATTTCTAAACGTTAACGCGATACGACGCATCTGCCTTAGCAGATACGGCGTATCTATTACTTTAATTAAAAACAGTTTTCGAATTATTAAACAGATACGGCGTATCGATTTTTATCGATACGGCGCATCTTCTGAATCAAAAATCTTATATTTTGAAACGTAACGAAAATACGGCACATTAACCTTTGTTAATACGACGAATATAATTTGACAAATATTGTTGATTTTTGATATTTACTTTGATCGGTCCGCTACTCTCGTGTGCAAGTTGTTTATTCTCAGGATAAATGATGACTCGAAATCTGGACCTTAATGTGGATCTTCCAGGATCTACTTTTAGGTTCCACAATCTAGACCTTAGTGTGGGTCAGTTTCGGAATGTTACTTTTTGCGAAAAATTTTCACGTTTTTGGTCTAATCGGGCACGGGGCGTTACAACTTGATATCAGAGCTTCGGTTTAAGTGAATTAGGTTTCCACTATAGGTTGCCTAGACTTAAACCACTTGTAGACGCGTTGAATGTAAGTTAAAGAAATGCGACTAGTAGGTGCCTTTGAGGTATGACGTAGAAATGCTTATATTAATAATGAGATTAGATTATAACTAAGGTGTAATGTGAATGTTGTGATGTGGATGTGGTGAAATATAGGAGTAACGAATTAGACGCGAATTGTAGATTGCTTTAATTATGCGATGGACTGCAAGACGTGGTATATGTACTTAAGCTGATAAGTGTGGTATGTGTTCTATGGTGCCAATGTATATGTGTTAAGTAATCTATGTTTGAATGTATTGTACTAGGTGTTAAGTAACCAAATGATAGTTTTTACGTCGGAAGTCTAAAGTTCTAATTATGTGAATCAAGGCCTTAAAGGTTATGAGTTGTAGGCGAATAATGTGTCGTAATATAACACATAAAGGTCGAAATTACTTAGATTGCAATAATAGTGGTTTGATGAATGACTTGTATGTATTGTGTCTGGAAGAATAATGACCTAGTAAGGGATAAGGAATTGAGCAAGGCTTGTCTTATGGGAACGCTAAGGATAGATAGGTATGGATATGTGAAAAAGATTTAAATGCTTGGATAAGATGTGTGAATGAAATAAGTAACTGTAAGATATTAAAGAAACGATT
The DNA here is from genome assembly GCA_021014915.2 of Artemisia tridentata subsp. tridentata. Taxonomy (NCBI): domain Eukaryota; kingdom Viridiplantae; phylum Streptophyta; class Magnoliopsida; order Asterales; family Asteraceae; genus Artemisia; species Artemisia tridentata. The sequence continues at coordinate 447,132,889 of CP139507.1, forward strand.
GGGTAGTGACGGATACATGACGTAGCTATTGGATAGATTGATGAGACAAATTAGAAATTGCCTCACTAAGTATAGACGAATGATATGACAGACATGTTCAAATGTTTTAAATTATAATTTGATAATAGACTAACGAAGTACGAGTATGTAGTGACGTATATCTTTTAATATGAATGGGATTAAGTATGTACTAACGTGTTCGTCGTTTATGTATAAGGTGATTAGGAATGCATGTCATAAGGTGAGTTATAGAATTATTAAAAAGGTAAACTACAAGGGAAACTCAAATTAGGTAAGTCACGACTAGGATTCTTGTCGTGGCATGAAATGATAGAAGCCGGGTAGATGAACGAGTTTAGATACAACGCGAGAGACCGATATATGGTCTAGAAAATAATCTACGTTTAATGATGGTTTAACCAATGTCAAAATAGAGGTGATTCAATCGGGATTGAAATAGACAACATTGAAAGAATAATTAAAAAAATAATAATAATAAAAAAATAATAATAAAATTTGTAAAACAAGGAGGAAAGAAAACGGAAAGGCATTAGTCTAAGAGATGCTTGAACAATGAATAATAAGTGAACATAGAATTAGTAAATTAGAAGCGATTGATTGGTGATGACATGTAGCGAATTGTTTACCGTCCACTTTGGTTAGTGCCGGTGATTATACTATGATTATACGAATGTATGTTTAAGTAACGATAATGGAATATGAGTATGAATGATAAATGGTATTAGAGACGGGATAGCAAGTGAATTAGGTAATGACACTTTAAGCATAGATCGTAAAGATATTGAGCGTACTAAGATAAAGCGTGAAAGGACAAGATGAAACTAGTGAATTAATGACTAAGTATTTAGATACTTGAAGGTTAAAGAATGAGGTTAGGGAATGATAGCACGAATTGTGACCGACATATGGTCTCATTATATTTAGTAACTAAAGACTAATATTGAAGTGGTATAGAGACGGGGTAATGGTAGGGTAAAGTACTTGAGGTTTAGGTTGAACGTGAAGTTGTGATAAAGGGAGTGGGTGTATATAGGATGGAGCACAAACGAAAAAGTTTGAATGCTAAAGGTTAGATGCAATGAGTTAAGAACGTAAGTGGGAATGATACGAGTAGGTATGAAGTTAAGGTAGCGACCTGAAATTATCATTATCACGACTAATGTGCCTCATTAGCGGTGCTTATTAAAACGAAAGTGTTGGTAAATAAAACATGATGAGAACATGAAAATGACTAAAATGTGTATGAAGAAAGAATGATGCTAACGAATGTAGTTAAATCTATGCAAGGTTTAAACACGGAAAAGAAGAAGTGGATAGGTTAAAGGTAAAGTAAAGATGTGAAAATAACTAACGCGGATTAAAAATGTAAGAAAGAATGAGAGGAGCGTGTATGAGATAAAGGTGTTGTCCTGAAATAATTATATTACGGCTAAGGCGATTAGCGATAATTACTATAATGAATGCATGAGTTACGATTGGCAATATGTGCAAAGTCTAGGTGTAAATGAGTTAAGTAGACTAAAATGTAATGTAAGAATGTGAAAATGATTAATGTGGGCTAAGAATACAAGAGGTGATAAAGGGTGAAAACACGTAGAAATGTGTATTTATAATAAGCAAGTTCATATGCATTATGAGCTTGCGCTCACTAAATAAAATCGATGAGAAAATGTGTGTGTTTAAATGTTAATGACTTGGATCCATAACTAAAAATGCGAAGGGTTAAAGATGGCATCCTTCGGGATGGCCTAGCTAATGATGAAGAATGGTGGTATCCTTCGGGATGACCAAGTAAATGAATGTTAAGGAATCCTTCGGGATGAATGTTAAAGATCCTTCAGGATGAAAAGTATTGCCTTTATCGGTAAATGGGGTTGCCTATATCTTTGGCAATAAAAATATCCCCGTAATGAATGTGTTAATGATATGGATCTAAGTCTAAAAAAAAAAAATAATAAAAAAAAAAAAAAAAAAAAAAAAAACACGAAGTATAAACAGGTTGAAATAATAAAAGTTAAATGGGGAAATAGGAGTAGTAGTGTTATGTCGGGAGTACATAACCATGAGTTTATATTTCTTGATTACATCGATTGGGACGCCTCTCCATGTAAATGAGGAAATATAAATAAGTGGTCTTATGTGTTGCCGACACGGCACGAGTAGGGTTAGAGAAGTAGGAAGCGGAAGCCTAAAGTTAGCTAGGAATTATAAGAACTAAGATAGGAGAATTAAGATTTGAGTAAGTCTTTTAGTGAGAACTTATGAGAAACCTATGTTTAAGTGTTAAGTTTAAGTTGACGAAACTAAGGAATTGTAATGATGTTTCAAAATGTTATAATACGTAATTGTGCCGTGGTGCAAGGTATGAGTAATGGAAATAGTTGGTGACAAATATCATGTGTAATGTGACGATAAATGATAAAGTATGGTGCTATGAAGCTAATTCATGTAATATTTCTATAAGCCTTAGAAGATAATCGAGAATGGCCTGAATAAATGAGTGGAGGAAATGAGGAAATAGTAGAAACGTAAAAGAAGTGATTAAGTAGTGTTGATAGAACGTAAAAGCCTTAGCCAAGTGTATATACGGAAAGTCAAATAGTTCGGTTTCCCCTAGTAATGTGTAGTATAAGAATGAGAATATAAGATAAGCATGTGGAAATGTGATGTATCGGTAATAGAGCAGGTTAGAATGATAACTAGTTATAGAGAGTATGTCCCGTATTACGCAAATATTTAAGTAAGAGTTGTATGGTTCTAGAAGTAAGGGGAAAGCAATGGGGATTAAGGGCATGTGATGTGTTATAGAATGCACCGAGTTGCACGATCACTTAGATCGTTGTACTAAATGAACTAGGAATTTAGGTGCTAGGAATAAGATTTATAAGGTGATTACGTTTTGGACAGTAAAGAATGACAGATTTCGGGGACGAAATCTAAATAAGGGGGTAGAATTGTTAGACCCGTATCCCGGTTACAAGTAGGCCCCACCTTAGATGGAATATGCTAATGACTTATGTGATTGGTTGGTCAACAAAGTTATGTGTAAGTCAAACCCGATAGTCAAACTAATAGTCAAAGTATGACTAATGTAGTAATATAATATGATGTATAAACTAAAGGGACCTAGGTTGCCAAGTGTTAAATAAATTATAAAGTGTAGTGTGGCTAAATTAGAAGAATAAGGACTAGAGGGACCATACTTGCCAAAAGGGCAAACTTTCCCCCACAAATATCTTATGCCTAGAAAGTTCCAGGCATTTCTCTATAATTAAAAAGGGTGTGGGTTTTGGTATGGTTGTAGAAGAAGAGGAAAAATGGAGGGAAACATTATTATGGTAATAATAATCCAAGGAAGAAGAAGATCATGTCATCCTAGCATGAAGATAAGCCTCAATCAAGATACTAAGCAAGTAAGTAACCTTTAATTAGTGTTAATTGATGATTTATGAATTAGGGTTTATGAACCTAATTTGGGGAAAATGGGTAAATGGTGGTTTAAGATAATTAATGGGTTGTAGTGATTATGAGGTAAGTTTGTATGGGTTTAATTAGTAAATAAAGGGGTGTTCATCATATGATCAAAGTATGATCATATGATGATCAAGTATGTTAAAAGGTGTGTTAGTTGATGTAGTTAATGGTTTTGAGTTAATAAGCTTTATGGATAATGGTTGTGAAATTAGGAATATGATGATGATGATATGTTGATGAGGATGTCGATGATGGTGACGAAATAATGATATGCTAGATTAACTTGGATTGAAGGTAAGTAACTCTTACTAAAACTTATATTATATGTGTATTTATCATGTATGTATTGTGGTTGTGTAAGACATAGAAGTTGGATTTAGAATGGTGATAAGCTAAGTATGGATGGCTAGTGGTTTGTGGCTAAGGGTAAGTAGCTTGTTGGAATTGTACTAATGAAGGTATGTAGTTAGTTATAGTGATTGTGATTAAAGTTGGTTATGATATGAGAATATGTGTGGTATGGTTCGGATGTGGTAGATTAGAAGCCTTTATAACGGTTATGATGCTTATGTGTAAGTATGTGTGTGATATATGTTTTATGTTGGGTTACTTACTAAGCGTAAGCTTATTCTTTTAGTTGTCAATGTTTTGTAGGTTAATGGCGATGATGATAACTTGGCTTGGATTATAGCTTAAGGATATGGAAGCGGATTGGGAGATAATAAGCGTTAGGAGCTAGGTAGAATACCGAGCTCGAGTCAAGGTTGTACCCCCTAGAGTCTCTTTTATGAGTCGTATAATGTGTGTCAAAGTCGTGTAATGATTTGGTGGTCTAACGATGTGTCAAGTGTGTTTTATGTGTTTTTAGTAAAAGTTAGAGGGGTGTTTGCATTATGTGTGAACATACCCATTTTGGGGAGTTACGGGTCATGACATTGTACCAACACTCCTTCCATATATTAAAAATGTTAAGTTATGTATGTGTTCAAGTGGAGAAGTGGTTGTTATGTGTTTTGGGTAAGAAGTGTGTTTTGAAAATGAATTCTAAGGGGTGTTTGGCATAAGCGGGTTTTTATCTATTTTGAGATGTGAACGGGTCATGAGTGTGTGGAACAAGTTTGGGTTGTTAATTTATGTATGTTGGTTAGTTATGATGAGTCAATAAAGTGGTTTAAGTGGTTTTGAGTATCAACGGGCCAAAATGGGTAATTGCATAACCCGTCAAATTCTAAGAATAATTTTCAGTCCAGGTTCTACTTTTAGGTCCCATAAATCTGAACCTTAGTGTGGATCCTCCAGGATCTACTTTTAGGTTCCAAGATTTGGACCTAAATGTAGATCTAGTTTTTCCTCATCTTGGTTATGAGTTAAATGTTCATCTTGGTTATAAAGTTTCCTCATCTTGGTTATAAGTTAAATATTCATCTCGGTTATAAAGTTTCCTCACCTTGGTTATGAGTTAAATGTTCATCTTGGTTATGAATGTAGATTCTTATAAAGGGTCAATAGAGTAGCGGAATGTCAAGTAAAGTCAAGCGTTTCCCGTCAAATCCTAAAGTATACTTTCAGTCCTGGACCTTAGTGTGGACCTTCCAGGATCTACTTTTAGGTCCCATAAATCTGGACCTTAATGTGGATCTTCCAGGATCTACTTTTAGGTTCCACAATCTAGACCTTAGTGTGGGTCAGTTTCGGAATGTTACTTTTTGCGAAAAATTTTCACGTTTTTGGTCTAATCGGGCACGGGGCGTTACAGTACGATCCTACGATCCTACACACAAAAAATGACTAGGATCTTAACAAGATCGTAATTCAATTAGGATCGTATCAAGATCGTAGGATCGCACGTAGGATCGTAGGATCGGATCGTAAAATCGTAGGATCACCTTTTTTTATTATTTTTTTATTTTTTTATTATTTATTTATTTATTTATTTATTTTTTTTTATTTTTTTTTGCTATATTAACTTATTATGCATAAGTCCATGTCTTAAAGCCCAATAACTAAGAATTCTTCATGAAAGCTATTATTTTGATGTTGTTAATTGATTTTCTTTTTGCAAGATTAATGAGTGTCAAATAATTATTCTTTTATGGACTATTTAGAAATAGTTTAGATATGTCTTTTTGGGTTTATTATGAAAAATGATTTCGTGCTTTGTAACATATCAGAAGCTTGTTTTTGAAGTAAACCATCTAGATACTTGACCCAATTTTGTTCATAATTTATTTTATGTTTCATATAAAAGCATGAGTTGTATGTTAAAAAATTTCAGTAATATTATCAGAATATCCTAATTAATTTATTTGATTATCAAGAAAAAAAACATTGTGTTGCCCTCTATTATAAATTATGTCGTTTCACTTTCAGATACAATCCATTTATCTTTTTGCATTAATCTATATAACGAGCTGGGTAGCCCGCGCGTTGCGACGGGGTCAATTAACATTATTTTTTTGCAGCTATGTTGTCCAATTATCAATATTTAAACATCTGTTTAAAAAATACAAAAAAAAAAAATCTTTCAATTTAACATTTTATGCGCTATTTGCCGGAAGTCTTCCTTGGAAGTAGTTTCTTTACATGAAACCTAACTTGCGAAGCATCTTTAGATGGCTGAAGTTGCAATAGTCAGAACAGTTGCAGGTATTATCTTTGTATTGCCTCTGATAAGATTGAGAAAAGGCATTCTTAATACAAAACATAGAAATAAATACAGAAAATATATTAGTTGTCGAAACATACCTTATAAAATGAGAAATTTTTAAGACCAGCGAGTCTGTAAATCTAATATCTAAAATCACATTGACCAAAATGATTACCTGAAACCGTTTCAATGCAATAATAAGCACGTTTGTAGCCTTGACTATCGTCAACTTCTTTTTAGCTCTTGCATTGGATTTGCATCTGCAATGTGATGAAATCATTCCATACTCTCACAGTTTTATCCAATGAAAATGATGCAATGTACTGGTTGCTCAATGAGAAGTCAAAATCTGAAAATGAAAAGAAAAAGATTAAAAATATAGAAGACCAAGACCTCAGGACTAACATTTTTTTCCATTGCAATCAAGGCACTAAATTTTCTATTAAAGATGCATTCTTCCCCAACGATTGTGCATTCTATATTAAACGTACTTATTTTCTACATTTAAGTTTCAACAAAACAACGTATTTATTATTTATCCACCCAGCACAAAGATTGTTATCCCTGTGATACTTAGCGATAGATAAAGAAACTGTAAAAAGCATCAAGAGACATGAAAGAAAAGACTAAAGGGTCAGTACCAGTTTAACCAACCTGTGACATCTTTTGAAGTATATCAGAACTCATGTGCCCAAATTTTATAACAGTAACTGCACATAAAACAAAAACACTCAATCCCCGAAAAAGAAGTAATCACCTATAAAAATGACCAATCAGATATCCGTCTCCTAACTTACCCATGGATTTGCATTCATCAAAGATGCAATGCATTCCCACGAAAGAATATGCAGGTTCAGGCTTTCGACCTGGTTGTTCAATGTCACTTAAATTTGCACCTAAACTAACAGTACGACTCAGTGTTTGACTCTCACGCAGATCCTGTAAAAAAAGTATCAACTATCAAGACACAGGAGTTATTTTCCCAATTAATAAGTTAACTGAAACAACATTTACAGAACTACTGAAGCTTTAATAAGTTTATATAGCTACTAACATGATCTTAAACATAATGCCACATCAACTATCAATGAAAATATATGAAACAAATACATTGAACCAATCAGAAACTAAAGTTTACCTAGATGGTGCAGATGTTTTCCCATCCTTAACCTCACATTATCACTCGCTTTCAGTCTATGCATTCCTGCAAATGGCAAATGACATCGAAATGTTTGATGCGTTATACTTTTATCCATTTGAATTTCGCAACGTAAACTAAAATGACAAACATTATACCTCAAAATGATACTGAACCAAAGAACTACTATGTGCGTAAACAAACAAATTGAATATCATGTACCAAAAAGACGAATTTCAATCTACAGGTCAGAAATCTTAAAACTGAATATTCTTACCACAAAATCTCAAATGGGTCAATATAGTTTATTTGAATTGCAATGGGTCTTTTGGAAAAATGGGTAAACTAATGCTATTAATCTTATGTGCATTGAGTTAAACATATTGGGGTATAAAATTTTAAACTAATGTGTATCAATCTAATGTGTATTCCAAGTGAATGTTGTCTTGTCGTATGACTAATACGATTATTCTACATATATTTCTGATAATGTATTACAGTTAGATAAAGTAATGTCCGTTCCAAGTGTCCATCTTCTCATATACTGATAGCAATTCTACATATAATACTGATATTATAAATTAAACAGTAAGTATGTAAAAGTAAGGAAATAGCAATTTGAGTTTAAAACGCGCACGAAACTCACCTCCAAATACCCACTTGACCATAGTAGACCCCATCAAACCCTTTGTATCTGATGAACTCAAATAAGTATATTTTATTATCATCATTTATCCTATTTATTTGACTTGTTTTATTATATTATATATGAGAATTGATACGTTAATGTTTACTTTTGTAATTCTCAGGTAAAAACAAGTATTATGTGAAACTTGGCGATTTTGGACTAATTATGGAGCAAAACAAGCAAGATGTTAAGAGTCTACTGAAATGTACAAGATCAAGATCATTCTGCTCCAGATACGCCGCAACATACTTCTTACATACGGCGTATCACTATCAAGATTTCACAAGTTACAATCCAAGACAGCAAAGGACATGCGCCGCATAGAGAAATGGAGTTACGCCGCATCTTAAGGCGGTGTACGAATATTCCTGAATATATTAATCTTGGACCCCACGCGAAGTTAAGTCAATGCGCCGCATCTACTTATCCTATGCGCCGCATCTAACCCTCAGACAGAAACTATAAATACCCCAAAGTTAGATGAATTTGAGAGGTTGGACAGTGCAAGATACCATACGTACGAGTACCAAACCAGAGACAAATTGAGACGTATTAGCAGCACAAGACACACCCTGAACGAAGATACAAGAGCTGTAAGAAGGTCCTGCATGTATTCAATTCATTAAGTAGTTTTGTTTTATTGTATTAGTACACTTTAATTCATCAGGATTAATGGGCTGATGTCATGTGACTACAGAATATCATGCGCACCCCTTAAAATTGCTTTCCCATTAATTAAAGTTTATATGTTGATGTCTTTGGTGACTTTTATTAGTGCATTGATAACCTCTGTGTCTAGCTGAGCATTGCTTGGGTCGCCATGCCCCTTCCTCGCCTATTTGTTTTAGCGTCTCTTTAATAAATAGGATAGACATAAGTAATCATTAAGGGTTTACTCACCGATAAGATTAGAGCCAACGAGAAAGGTTTAATTATATACACTTCATATAAAACTAGCAATAAAACAAGTGACAAGCTACTTAATTATCAGGACAGGTCTTCTTATTGTCTCAAGTATCTATTTGTGTACGTGTGTGCTAATCGCTGATTCGTGCTCATTAGTTTAGTTTTCTATTTAATCATAACCAAATCGTGCCAGTCTCTCAGGCTGAACCCCCTTGCGTTAGATTAGGTTGTATAGCTAACTTAGGATATTAAAATACTGATTAGAATAACTAGATAATACGTTCCACTCTTAGTGATCGACACTCTACTTACCATTATATTCATACTGACCGGGTACACTGCTCGTTAAGTGTGTGTGTTATTGATAAGTCGGCTAAATATAAATTTAAAACTTGAGTAGGCATTAATACTGCTAAACCGCAATGACACGCGCACGCATCAAGTTTTTGGCACCGTTGCCGGGGAGTGAATTGTTATTATCTGTTAATTTGATTAGTATTTTAATTAGGTTTTTCTTTTTAGATTCTAACCACTAACCCGTTGTATATTAGATAGATTGCATTCATTGTATAATTTGCATATTTTCTGTTTTTGTTTGTTTTCTTTAATTTTTGTTTCTTTTTGTTTGTTTTTATTTTTGTTTTTCTTTTCTGTATTTTTCTGCATTCTGCTATCGTTGTATTGAGCTGATACAAACGATACGGCGCATCTGTTTTCACAGATACGGCGTATTGCGTTTAATTTTTATAAAATACAACGCGTTTAATAAATTCGAGTACGACGCATCTTTCCCCAAGATACGGCGTATTCTGTTTTTAATAAGAAATTTTTCTAAACCCTAACGCGATACGACGCATCTGTTTTAACAGATACGGCGTATTTTCTATTTAAATTAAAAACAGTTTTTCGAATTTTTAAACAAATGCGACGCATCGATTTTTATCGATACGGCGCATCTTCTAAATCAAAAATCTTGTATTTTGAAACGTAACGAAAATACGGCGCATTAGCTTTTGTTAATACGACGCATTTAATTTTAATAAATATAATCGATTTTTGATCATTTAAACTAGATACGGCGCATTCTAAAATCATAAGCGGCGTATCTGTTTTCTGAATAAAAGTCTGATTTATTTAACGATTATAAGATACGGCGTATCCTATTTATAGGATACGGCGCATCGTCTTCAGATATCAGTAACTTTTATTTATCCCGAATGGAGAAAATTCTGATCATCTTTCCTGTCTCTTAGAAATTTTTTACTTCGAAGCCTATTTGTTTTGTGTTTCAGGAATCATGATTGATATTTTCCCAAGCTGGTTCGGAGGACCATGGATTAAACTTACAACCGATGAGATTGTATCTCAGTTCGCCCACGAATATGATAAGGAGCATCATGAGGTCGAAACTTTCATCAATGGACTGTTGCTGAAAGAACCAAACTATATGATTAGAGAATTGACGATTGAGGTGCACCAATTGTCGAAGGTGATTAAAGGAGTTTTGTTCCAAAGGCACGACCAGAATGGAATAACTACTAGAGGCGGATTAGTGTCAAGGATGTTCCAATTAGCGGAAAGAATGTTTGGTCACTTGAATATGGAACTAAGAGAGAGATTGAGATGGAAGATCTCGCTAGAACAAAATAAGGAGCTGAGCGTGAGTCTAACTTGAAGACTCTGGAATAAAGACAAGTGCTGACCGGGAGACAACCCGGAAGAAAATTTTTACTTATCTGTTCTGTGTCGAGTCTGTCAGACCTGCAGAAGATACGGCGCATCTCCATCATAAGATGCGACGCATCGCCTGCACTGGTCATATCTTATTTCATTTTCTGCATTTTTTTTTTACTTAAAAACTTTCTGTCAGTATTTTAATGCGGCGCATCCCTGGTTAAGGATGCGACACATCTTTTATTCTGATTCGTATTTATTCCAGGCTCGATACGGCGTATCTTCTTCCATAAGATACGGCGTATCGACTGACCTGATGATTTTCATTTTAATTTTTTTAGTTTTATTTTTACTAACTACTAATGTATTATGCAAGTTTGAACCTTCTTAACTCAGGTGTGTTAAGGTCTGAATGGTATTATAGATTCCTGCATTCTTGTGGATACATCATTTTTGAAGCTTAAACGTTCTCATCCACAGGAAAGTTGATTTTTGCTCTTATACGAATAATGGAGGATCATACCGAGCAAATCTCAGGGGAGTTTTTTTTGTTCTAATTCTTTTATTTTCCAGTTTTTAACCTTTGACACAAACAACGAGGACGTTGTTTAACTTAAGTGGGGGGATGGAGAATTAGAACACTTACTTGTCCTAAACTTTTTCAAAATATGCTTAAAATATACTTAATATGCTTAAATTTTAACATTTTTATAGCATGCTTTTGTTTAAAGTCTAAATTAAATAGCTGCACACATAACATTATTTCCAAAAATTGTGAACTTATCAAAATTCACAAATCTATGAGTGTGCCGGTGACTTGTAAACTTTAGAACTTGGCTTATATACTATTCGAGACCACCATAATAAGTATTATCTATATAATTGGAGTGACTTGTCTAAATTGGTAAATTTCTAGGATTACACCCAAATAGCCTTTATATGTTATGTGATATTAACTAACTACACTGGTTAGTTAACCCCCGTATAAACCCTTTGTTACTCTCACTTTTAGAGTAAGATACCCCTAGAAAAACACTCAGAGCCATTCCTTTCGTTTCTTACACCTTTGTTATAATGTTTCGATACACCCTTACACCTTAGCCTACCCTGTAGATTAAAATCCGTGGTTAATTGCTTTAGGCAAAGTGTGTTTCCTTACATTACCTGTGTTCGCGTGCGTAATTCATTATCTTTGGTTAGGTCGGGAAATTGCACAATACAATTGGTATGAAAGTAAATATTGTATATCTTTTAGTTTATTTTTCGTGTGTTTACTACTTTCACTATTACAGTTATTTCTGAAAGTATGAAGAGTATGGAAAAATTATCCGGAAAAATAGTGATAGAAAAGTTGTGAAATTTTACACATAGATGTCAAAAAAAAATAATAAATAAATCGAAAAAATAGAAAAGAAAAAGAAAAAGGAAAAGTTGGAAGTTTGTTTTAACCAACTTATGTAAAGTTTTGTATTAAGTGGGCGATATCACCACTATTAGTTGTATTATATTTATGGATTGAATGGGAGTTAGCCGTTATGGGAACGCCAACTAAGGTTATTCTTTGATTAAGATATTGTTGAGTATAATTCGTGTCTACCTAAAGTGTGTGTTTCAAGTGTTAAAGCGTGAGTTATTCAATGATATGAGTCTTATTCATGGGATGGTTGGGATAGTAATTAACCACACTTAGGATTTTAATTTATCTGTTTTGTTTATTTTTCATTTTACACCAATTTGTATCCCAAATATTATCCATACCCTACATCATTCTTTATCCAAACCTTTGATTTATTGAGATTATGGATTTGAGCAATCTTAAGTATCGTAGTCGTGGATTCGGCTATGTATTTATGATTTTGTCGCCCTTTTTGATATAATATTATTGGTAAAGATTACTTGGTCCTATCTTTAGCCCATTCGAGTTAAGGATTTGAGCAATTGCAAGTATCGTGGTCGTGGATTCGATCATGCATTTGTGATTTTGTCACCTTTTCTGGAATGTGAGATCGATAGAGATTAAGAAGAATGATTAACCCTTAACCAACAAACCCTTTTTACCGCTTTAGACTTGTTATTCCTTGGCTTTAGTGGGGGAGATGCGTATACTTGCCAAGCTTATGATAGAATATTCATCACGACTGGACAGTTAAACGATTAGATTTGCTTTTATCGAAATATTTTATTTTATTTCTACTTCGTTAAGTGTTTGGTTGTGCAATTATGAAAAAATGAATACATGCTTAAATATAAAACTAAATCCTAATATCTTTTAGGATACATTTTCATAAGATTTATTCTAAGGTTTACTTGGGGACAAGTAAAGTTCAAGTGGGGGGATATTTGATGAACTCAAATAAGTAAATTTTATTATCATCATTTATCCTATTTATTTGACTTGTTTTATTATATTATATATGAGAATTGATACGTTAATGTTTACTTTTGTAATTCTCAGGTAAAAACAATTATTATGTGAAACTTGGCAATTTTGGACTAATTATGGAGCAAAACAAGAAAAATGTTAAGAGTCTACTGAAATGTACAAGATCAAGATCATTCTGCTCCAGATACGCCGCAACATACTTCTTACATACGCCATATCACTATCAAGATTTCACAAGTTACAATCCAAGACAGCAAAGGACATGCGCCGCATAGAGAAATGGAGTTACGCCGCATCTTAAGGCGGTGTACGAATATTCCTGAATATATTAATCTTGGACCCCACGCGAAGTTAAGTCAATGCGCCGCATCTACTTATCCTATGCGCCGCATCTAACCCTCAGATAGAAACTATAAATACCCCAAAGTCAGACGAATTTGAGAGGTTGGACAGTGCAAGATACTATACGTACGAGTACCAAACCAGAGACGAATTCAGACGTATTAGCAGCACAAGACACACCCTGAACGAAGATACAAGAGCTGTAAGAAGGTCCTGCATGTATTCAATTCATTAAGTAGTTTTGTTTTATTGTATTAGTACACTTTAATTCATCAGGATTGATGGGCTGATGTCATGTGACTACGGAATATCATGCGCACCCCTTAAAATTGCTTTCCCATTAATTAAAGTTTATATGTTGATGTCTTTGGTGACTTTTATTAGTGCATTGATAACCTCTGTGTCTAGCTGAGCATTGCTTGGGTCGCCATGCCCCTTCCTCGCCTATTTGTTTCAGCGTCTCTTTAATAAATAGGATAGACATAAGTAATCATTAAGGGTTTACTCGCCGATAAGATTAGAGCCAACGAGAAAGGTTTAATTATATACACTTCATATAAAACTAGCAATAAAACAAGTGACAAGCTACTTAATTATCAGGACAGGTCTTCTTATTGTCTCAAGTATCTATCTGTGTACGTGTGTGCTAATCGCTGATTCGTGCTCATTAGTTTAGTTTTCTATTTAATCATAACCAAATCGTGCCAGTCTCTCAGGCTGAACCCCCTTGCGTTAGATTAGGTTGTATATCTAACTTAGGATATTAAAATACTGATTAGAGTAACTAGATAATACGTTCCACTCTTAGTGATCGACACTCTACTTACCATTATATTCATACTGACCGGGTACACTGCTCGTTAAGTGTGTGTGTTATTGATAAGTCGGCTAAATATAAATTTAAAACTTGAGTAGGCATTAATACTGCTAAACCGCAACGACACGCGCACGCATCAGTATCCAACTGTGACAACCTGCGTTTAGGCCTAACAGTCAAGTCAACCCAAAAAAAAACTAAAAAAAAAAAACATACATTTAATTTGTGACAACGGCGTTGTACACATCTTCATAAAACCCATCCTTCAAACTTCTGATCTTCTGATCTTCTTCATCAATTATATTCTATAGATCATGTTTCACAGAGCAATATAATAAGATAAATTGTAAATTTGAAAAGAAAAAAAAAGCTGTGTATCATTGCAGTAGTATAACAATATCTTTTATGGCATATTAGTCATGGCAATAATTTGTGGAACATTTATGTTTTAGAAAAAGTTCACTCGCTTTCAGTGTATGCACTGCTGCAAATGGCAAATTAAGTATTTTTACAACAAAACATTACAATATCAGAAATGAAACCCATTTCAATTATATACAAAAGATGTTTAAATATGATACACGCAAAATCTCATTAAGTGATAAAGATTTGAACTTTTACTCATCACATCGTGAACTACATAATCTGCATAACCGATCTAAAAAGGTGTACCTAATGAGGAAAAGGTACCTGGGTCCACATTTGGGCAGTGTCGTCGCCAATGGTCTGGTTGATGACACTGAATGCATTCACCATTTGCATCACTGTTTTGACCACCTGAACTGATGCCACTGTTAAATCTTCCCTCAGATTCACGCATTCACCATTTGCAACCCACAACCTGTCACCTGTCGTACATGAGAAAAAGGTCATTCCTTTTTTAATAATAAGGTTTTGCTTTTGGTCAAATAATTGTTGGGCAAACAGAAAATTGACAAAAGAGGATTCGCCGTTGTCGGCTCGACCAAATAGCCTTCCAACATAGCACGCATACCTTTCTAATTCAATATGCCAAGATAAGGCCTTTCTCGCAATTTAAGAAATTCCTATATATACCATATGTCGTTGCCAACAACTTCAAAGCTGCACAAACGGTGAGCACTTCAGTAAATCCTGTCATGACGCTCATTTTTTTACAGAAACGATATAGGAAACAATTGTACCGTTAATATGCAGCAACACATTCTCTGGTGATGTAAACTACAGTTGCACTGGCTGAAACTTACTGCACAAATAACAACAGTGTGCAGTATGTACATTACTGCACACGCTGTTGCGTTTTATCTTGCCAATTTCAGTCCCTAAATTGACCCATTTTAGCTCCCACTACAGCCCCCAAACACACCCATTTCCAGCCCATTTCGGCACCCAATTCGACCAATATCAGGCTGTAAAAGCACCCATTTCAGTACCCAAATGCACCTGTTTTAGCTCTCATTTCAGCAACCCAATTTGACACCCATTTCAGCTTCCAAATTGAGCTATTTGAGCACCCCGAACCCACCCATTTCAGCCCTTATTTCATCATCCAAACACGCAAGTTAGGTTCCATATGAGTTACTATAAGAATGAGTTTCATTTTTGACAATAATTGCTTTTAGAACACATCGATGGATGTCTCTAACATTATTATTCAATACTTTTTGTGGGGATGCAAATATTTTAGTGCTACTATCACCTAATATTTTTGGTTTGTTTGAATTTTTATCCATCATGTAGGAACATGTATGAACAAAAAAAGTATTCTAACAAAACAGTATGTGCATAATTGGTGAAGAATCACATAAGAAACATATATTTTTTGGAAATCCATGAATAAGTAAAGAGCATAAGAATCAAAATACACAAAAGTAGGTAAATATATGATCAAATAAACAATTTTAAGTACAATAACGATATAAACAAATAAAAGAATGAATTCCATCATACATGTGGTTGTGGGAAGCATAAAATTAAAAAGTGGTCACAAACATACCTTGGCACAACAGTCATTAACTCTTTGATTCCCATTCCAGGTCGGGTCATGGCCTGAAACAAAATAAAAAGTTGTTTTACAATAATGTCGTAACAGATCACAGGTTCATATAGAAGTCATTAATTAACCTCCTGTCAAGTTGGTTTTAATACCGTTCAGGCTGTCTTTAGGAGCTTAAGATTCCGTTTGGTTTATGTCTACTGAAGGTCAGCTCACGTACAACGATCCCGACCCATACAGTCCACACTTCCAACCTGCAACATTTCTGATTTCAAATAAAAAATGGTAGGTAATTAAAGAAACATTTCACATTTATTAAGAAAAAACTATATTATTCACCTTGAGTCTGAGTGTTGATTGATTTTGCCCGCACAATCTCTGTAGCACAGGTCACCAAAGGAGCATAAGAACATCGTTGTTCCAGATTGCTATAAAAGCATATTTTCAAATGACCACGATGTATTAGCAAATAACTGTTACTCACTTTAAGCTTGAACTTCAAACGATGTTGAACGTTTTGTTCCTGCACCACGGGTCAGCAAAAGACTATAAGAATGTCCTTGATCAAAATCGGATAACACCAATGAAATTTTCTTACTAACGGGGTGTTTGTTTCGATCTATACAGCCTGCTTATATCTTATTTGTGTTGGGATAATGTTTCATAAGGTCACTTATTGTGACTTATTTTGAAACTTTTCGACTTATATACGTCCCTCAATAAGTTAGCTTATGAAACATAAGCTCAAAACAAAATAAGGCATAAGGCTGCTATATAAGGGAAAACACACACACTCAGCATTCCTAAAACTATCCCATCCACATTTATCGATTTCCCGATAGAACAAATATCTTAAATTGATCAGATAAATTCAAAGTATTTAGTTAAACCAGATACTCAACCCAACTATATCTGGTCTTATTACTTATAGTAAAACTAACAATAAGCACATCGAATTAGCTAATTAAGTCAATTGCTAAATTGGAAAAAGAAAAAAATAATAGCGAATCGAACTCCATTGGTTCGATACAAAGCATTATCGTATTGAAATTGAAGAAGTAAGTTTGATAAATGGAAAGAAAAATCATAACATAATTGTCAAATTGAGTTATCACATAACACACAATCGATTGAGAAGATGGAACAGGTTCCCCACCCCAAAACGGAACTCATCGATTCTAACCTCCGGCTCTACGGTTGACATCGATTGTTGGTAAATCGGCCTTGCTGAAGAAGTTTAAGGAAGAAATTGTTTTAAGCGTGAAAGAAGAAGGGTATAGATTAGGATTAAAATGATTTAGGATGAGTCCACGCCATCACTTCCTCTCCGATGTAGAAAGTTTTCCAATAACCGTTGGTTAAATCAAACAATTATTTGATTTCATTCAGAAGCTAAAAAAATTGATATCGTGTGCTTTTTTTTAGATCGGGTATTGATCAAATGGTTTTGATGTTGTGTAAGCAATTTGGGGATGGAAGATTCTGGGATTATGGAGATGGGGAAATATCAGGAGATATTTGGAAATTTCTAGAGAGAGAGCGAGAGAGATACTGGTGGGTGTGCCTGTCTTTGTGAGGAAGAAAAGTGTAGAAGCGGGAAATAAATCCTGATTGTGTGGTATATAATGGATAATTAAGGCATGAACAGTTGCCCGTACAGTAACCCACACATCATTAGGCATTTTTTGTGTATTTTTTATTTGATGAACAGTTTTGATTAGAATAAAAGTGCATTTGTTTGAGGACAAGCAAATCTCAAGTGTAAGGGTATTTGATGAAGCGAAAAGTGTACCGCTTTTAAGGGGTCATTTAAGCCCTAAATCGTATTTATTTGATCAAATATTGCCCTAAATTGTTCCTTTTGTCATTTTAGGTACTTTTGAGGAGAAATCTGGAAAAGGAGGCATTTTGGACGTTTTTGGAGCATAAAAGTGAAGAAAACGACAAAGTCTCAAAAATCGGCTGGAAGTTACCTTTGACGGCGTCAGGATTATCCCTGGACGGCGTCATGGCTTGGCAAAAGTGGTGGATGTGAAATTTACTCATGATAAGCCAGTGAAAATTGCATGGGAATTCTGACGGCGTCACCCTTTAATTTGATCAAGGTTGTCACGTTATAATTTAAAGAGGGACGGCGTCACGTTCATAGTCTGAGGGCGTCAAGCCTTGATAGGCCAGAACGGATTTTGGAGAGCTAAAGAGGGACGGCGTCAAGAAGGTCATCCGGGAACCCTAAAAGCGGCGAGGTGACGGCGTCACACTCCATAACGTGACACCGTCAGATCTAAAAATCTATATATAGTTTTGCAATTCTTTGTCATTAGTGTGGAACTTATTGGGGAACTTTGTGTGTGAAAACCCTAGGACGAATTTGGCAGCTCTTTCAAGGCTTTTTGCCTTGAGATCTTCCATGTTACATTGAAGATAAGTTATCAATTAATCATTCAATATGTCTATGTGTTGTTTGATTTTATCTTGTTCTTGTCTTTTGTTTAACATGTTAGGCTAGATTTATCTTGTGTTTGCTTAGATCTAATGAAACCTAGCTATTGATTATTGGTTATTAGTGTGTTGTTAGTTGTATTGGATGATTGTTTATCTATGTTAGGCTTAAGAAAACTGGCTAACTTCCTAATCGGTAACTTGCTTGAACGTCTTAAGAAACATGAACCAATGCGTACTAAAGGTTTTTATGGTTGTATTTAATGCACAAGCGAATTCTAGTGATCCCATGTTAGGAGCTTCTCTAGCCGGCTCGACATAGGAGTGAAGTAGGAGCTTGTAGAGTTGGGGAAGTACGTACGCCACCCCACAAATGGTATTAAGGAATACACCCGTCATCCACGCGACTAATACACACTAATCAACCGGTAAAAGATAGTTAGGGAGTAAGGAAATCTAAGTAAACACATTTCCCTCCACATAAGTTTTCACCAACCTTTTTATTTTTTGTTATTTTATTTTATTTGCATTCGTAGTAATTTGGGTTAGTTGACTAGCAACTAATTCCCCCCACTCTTTCAAACCCGAGATTTTACTTGCTTCCATAAAATATAAAAGTACAAAAAAGAATCTTCTCTCACCCTTAGACCTATTAGAGTAGTTTTTCATACCTAACGAACACTATTCCCTGTGGAGAACGATCAATCCCCCGTACTTACCACTACACTATACTACATCGGTCAGGTACACTGCCTGGTGGGGTTGTAAGCCTCTTGAGATCCCTCGAGAGGTAAAACCTGTTGTAAGGTTGCAAAACCACGCATCAAGTTTTTGGCGCCGCTGCCGGGGAGTAGTTATTGCTTAGGTTGAATTTTATTTTTATTAGGTCTACTCACAAGATTCCTATCAAGTGAGATATTTTCTTTTTATTTTGTAGCTTTCTCGTAGTCTATCTTTTCTTTGTGATTTTGTTTGTAATTTGCTTCAAATGGACTTTTCACTTCGATTTCTAAGATTGCAAGATATGGTTGAGTGGCTAGAACACCAAGAAGTTCAAAATACCTCATTTAGAGACACTTATGAATCATATGAGCCTTCACCTAGGATAGATTCTTATGAACAACCTCTATGTTTAGGATCTTGTTTTAGTGAGGCTAATAGGAAAAGCGACCTAGTTTGCCAAGGAATTGTGGATAGAGCCGTATCAATAAATCATAAGTTGGATGAAGCACTAGGTTTGTTATTATCACTACCTAAGAAAACAATTGACGGGGATATAGGTGATCTTGACACGTGGAATAACGAGGTAAACACCATAAGCCCACAAAATACTCAACCATCATTTGAGGCACCCACACCGCCCGTGACTTACCCGGAAGAAGTAGAAGAGACTTTAGGAATCCCGATGGAGGTAGAACCCTTGGACCAAGCACAACTAGAGGATATAGGTTTGCACACTTTTAGTGATGACCTTACTCATAGTTCTAGGGAATTTCCTAGTGTTGATGAATTGGAACCTCAACCTTTACACAACTTTTCATCCTTAGATTTACATCTAGGAGAAAAAAGAGGAACCGACCTACCCATCAACCAATATTATCCGGGTAGTTTTAGGATGAAGGAAGCCATTCACTCACCCCCTTCACCTCACGTGGCATATTCACACCCTAAGGGTGTGTATCGTTACTTTCACCCGCACTTAATCCTAAGTGTAGGGAAAACCTCCCTTATTTTTGTTAAATAAGGGTAGAGTCAGGCTCGTGACTCGAACAAAAACAAGCGCTTATTGGGAGGCAACCCAAGCTTTATTTGCTTTATTTGTTTGATTGTTTGTTTATTTAATTTTATTTGTTTCCGTATGCATTTCTTATTCTTTTTGTTTACTGTTCATGTCTCAAATATAAATTGTGAAAATGCTTTATTTTGTTTTTAACTTCGTCTTAACTACATATAAAGGTATTTTGCAAAAGATAAGTGTAAGGGAAATCCAAATTTGTTTTTAAGAACAAGATTGAACATGAACGATAACAATGAGATATAAGCATGCATATTAGTATTTGTTTGAGTCAAATGCTTGTATCGAGTCATAATGAAGTTTTGCAGGAATTCCAGGAAGTAAGGTATAGGTTTTTCCAGAAATTTTCCGGAAACTTAACATGAGAATTCTGTCAGATCATTTCTGACGGCGTCAGGCCTTACAACCTGACGGCGTCAGGTTTTAATTTTCTGGAATTTTTTTGAAAGTTTTGTTTTCTTAAAAAGTTTTTATTAAATCTATAACTTATAATCTCCAGGAATCTGCAAAATTATCATTCCACAAGCATTATATCCTTATATATAGAATTTATCCCGCCGATGTTATGCAGGTTTTCGTGTTTGTTTTCTCAGGTTTAACAGGTTATTTTGGACAAGGAAATGTTTTTGGATCAAGCTTATGGCGATGCATTAGTCATGGAGCTTCAACATTCTCTTTGGAAGAAGATCTAACCGTGTTAGTTCATTATCCACCGAGCGAATCAGGGGAGTATTTGATTTCATTCTTTTACTTTATGCTTTTACATTTGTTATTTGAACATTGGGGACAATGTTCATCTTAAGTGTAAGGGGGGGTAAAAGTACGATTAGAGAATGCTCTTACGCTTGATTTTTGTTTGTTTAATGGTAGATGTGTAATAAAACTGAGAGAAATACCTGTTAGGGCAATTTTAGTGCCAAATTTAAAATTTTTTACAACATATAGGAGTGAAACTTTGATCTTAATGAGCATCTCACGGATAGGAGTTATATGACTAGCACAAAAACCGTACCACTAAAAAAAATTTCCACCCCCAAATATGTGAGGTTCGCCCCTAGAATTGGTAGGAAAAGCATTTTGCGATGATGTGTGTACCGGTAGCACTTAGATTCTAGAACTTGCGTTAGGACCATTCCGAGGCCACAAGTGAGACTACATTCGTGTAGTTAGATTTACTACATGATAAGAGGCATTAGGATTAACCCATTGTTTTACACCTGTGTTTTTGTTATAATTACTTTGGCTACATTGGTCAAGTAATTCTCCCACACCCTTTGCGTTGTACTCATTTTTAGTACACGATACCCTAGTACACCCCTCAGAGCCTATCTTTTCGTTTCGACCTTTAAGCATTTTACTTAAAGGAAGAATTTGTTTACACCCCACTAAATGTACACCCAAATCGCCTTAGCCTACCTTGTATGCACTCATCTTTAGTGCATTGTTGTTACAACATTTGTTTAAACCCAAGTTAATAATCTAATTGATTACATGGTTGCTAAGTCGAGTCATATCCTTGTACATATTGTTTTGGGACGATTGGGACTCATGGGTAAAGTACTAGTGTAATGGAGTAATGGGGAAGAACATCATTTATTACCCCCATATGTGCTAAAAATTTTAAAAGTACTCCAAGTGTTTTGATTATCTTAATTCGAGTCATTAAAATAGTAATTTGTAAAGTTATGTAAAAATTCAAGTGTAAGGGGAATGCAATGCCCCTATGATGTATTATTTTGGATGGTAGGGCAAAAGTGTATGAAAAGAAAAAAAAAAAAAAAAAAAAATCGAAAAAAATCAAGAAAAATACAAAAAAAATGAGAAAAAGAAAAGTAGAAAAAACATACGGACTACCATCCCGTTTCATTTTATGTTTATTTTATGTTTTTGTTATTTTCTTTCATTAGCTTAAGATTGAGTCGAGTCTTGGCTTAGCAACATTGTATAGTACATGTAATTGATCAAGATCTTTAACTCGCCACCAGTAAAATATCCTTTATCCAACAAAACCGTGTTTTCCTTTTCCATACACCTAACGTTATAACCCATTTAAAAGCCCTCTTTGATAGTTTATCTTAGGTGCTTACGCCTAGTGGAGGAGGTTTTCGATCCTTTCCTAAGCCTATGGTAATCTATTTGCTATGACAGGTAGTGAGAGATATTATCCGTTTTCATTTATGAGATTTATTTTGATGACACTTGAGAGATGTGAGTATCTAAACACTACTTGTGAGGTGCTAGTTTGTAATCTCCGTGCTTATTATGATTAAAGTGGAATGATTATTTGTTGTAATTACTTTTATGTTAGCATTAAATGACCCCTAACTTGTGTTTTGATTAGAATAAAAGTGCATTTGCTTGAGGACAAGCAAATCTCAAGTGTAAGGGTATTTGATGAAGTGAAAAGTGTACCGCTTTTAAGGGGTCATTTAAGCCCTAAATCGTATTTATTTGATCAAATATTGCCCTAAATCGTTCCTTTTGTCATTTTAGGTACTTTTGAGGAGAAATCTGGAAAAGGAGGCATTTTGGACGTTTTTGGAGCATAAAAGTGAAGAAAACGACAAAGTCTCAAAAATCGGCTGGAAGTTACCTTTGACGGCGTCAGGATTATCCCTGGACGGCATCATGGCTTGGCAAAAGTGGTGGATGTGAAATTTACTCATGATAAGCCAGTGAAAATTGCATGGGAATTCTGACGGCGTCACCCTTTAATTTGATCAAGGTCGTCACGTTATAATTTAAAGAGGGACGGCGTCACGTTCATAGTCTGAGGGCGTCAAGCCTTGATAGGCCAGAACGGATTTTGGAGAGTTAAAGAGGGACGGCGTCAAGAAGGTCATCCGGGAACCCTAAAAGCGGCGAGGTGACGGCGTCACACTCCATAACGTGACGCCGTCAGATCTAAAAATCTATATATAGTTTTGCAATTCTTTGTCATTAGTGTGGAACTTATTGGGGAACTTTGTGTGTGAAAACCCTAGGACGAATTTGGCAGCTCTTTCAAGGCTTTTTGCCTTGAGATCTTCCATGTTACATTGAAGATAAGTTATCAATTAATCATTCAATATGTCTATGTGTTGTTTGATTTTATCTTGTTTTTGTCTTTTGTTTAACATGTTAGGCTAGATTTATCTTGTGTTTGCTTAGATCTAATGAAACCTAGCTATTGATTATTGGTTATTAGTGTGTTGTTAGTTGTATTGGATGATTGTTTATCTATGTTAGGCTTAAGAAAACTGGCTAACTTCCTAATCGGTAACTTGCTTGAACGTCTTAAGAAACATGAACCAATGCGTACTAAAGGTTTTTATGGTTGTATTTAATGCACAAGCGAATTCTAGTGATCCCATGTTAGGAGCTTCCTAGCCGGCTCGACATAGGAGTGAAGTAGGAGCTTGTAGAGTTGGGGAAGTACGTACGCCACCCCACAAATGGTATTAAGGAATACACCCGTCATCCACGCGACTAATACACACTAATCAACCGGTAAAAGATAGTTAGGGAGTAAGGAAATCTAAGTAAACACATTTCCCTCCACATAAGTTTTCACCAACCTTTTTATTTTCTGTTATTTTATTTTATTTGCATTCGTAGTAATTTGGGTTAGTTGACTAGCAACTAATTCCGCCCACTCTTTCAAACCCGAGATTTTACTTGCTTTCATAAAATATAAAAATACAAAAAAGAATCTTCTCTCACCCTTAGACCTATTAGAGTAGTTTTTCATACCTAACGAACACTATTCCCTGTGGAGAACGATCAATCCCCCGTACTTACCACTACACTATACTACATCGGTCAGGTACACTGCCTGGTGGGGTTGTAAGCCTCTTGAGATCCCTCGAGAGGTAAAACCTGTTGTAAGGTTGCAAAACCACGCATCAATGTGAAACTTGGCGATTTTGGACTAATTATGGAGCAAAACAAGCAAGATGTTAAGAGTCTACTGAAATGTACAAGATCAAGATCATTTTGCTCCAGATACGCCGCAACATACTTCTTACATACGGCGTATCACTATCAAGATTTCACAAGTTACAATCCAAGACGGCAAAGGACATGCGTCGCATAGAGAAATGGAGTTACGCCGCATCTTAAGGCGGTGTACGAATATTCCTGAATATATTAAATGATGGCTTAAGCATCGCTATGGAAGATTACATTCTGAGCCCAACCAAGAGATGCTTGCTGAAGTGATCAACCTTCGATGAATGGAAGGCTATAATAAGACAACAAGAGTGGAGGAGAACTCAGTACTGGTAACATTGAACATTTTAAATTCTTGAAATAGAATTCCAGGTATCCTCTACAATAATTCGCCTAGCCTAAAGGAGAGTTCTCTGAAACCTCTCCCGAATATTATCTCAATTTTATTATCCATATAATGCATCTGGTTCAAATTATAATCTCAATTTTGTAAGCTTAAAACGATATTTGCTCCTAACCGTGGAGTAAATAATTATCCACTAAACAATAATGATTATAATCATTAATAAAACGGATATGCTTATTGCTCTTATCTTGAATTTATATATATCATATGGTATACCGTTTTACCCCAATTTGATGTGTAAGGAAATGTGTTGCGGAGGCCAAGGTACGTTCCTTATTTAAATTTCGTTCACTAGCACAGTAATACGGCGGATCTTAGTTTTCTAAGTGCCGTATCTCTGACTAATTAAAACTTATTGACCAGTCAACGAATTTAGATAAGATACGGCGCATAAAAATTATGCGATACGGCGCATCGTATTTACCCTATAAATATGAAAGAGATGTGCCGGATTTCAATTTCTTACCCAATTCACACACAGTTAAAAACACACCTAATTAAACCCTTTAATCCGAAGTGCTTTTCTCGAATCAAAACCTTCTAATCCGAACTCTAGACCGAATCCTAATCATTATATAAGGTAATTATTCTATTTAATTTTGTTCAATTTAAAAATTAGGGTTTATGCAATAATTCGATTAGGGCTTGAAAGATTTAGGGGATTTGATTAGAACTTGGACTAGATGAATTCTCCCATGTTAATTTTTGATATACTATTGAATTAAAAGCCAATTTGATTCGAATGAAAATTAGGGTTCGGGGGATTATTTTTGAACTTTGGAGGGAAAATGAAGTAACAGGAAGTTTTAGATATTGATATTGGATAAATGGAACTGTGATGTTAAGTGGGAGTTTACGTCACGGGTCTGAATTCTTGGAAAACGTGCCTGACCCCCTCTATTTTATACTGATATATTGCTAGATTCGGCGCATCTAAGTTACTTGATGCGGCGTAACAACCTATTTCCAAATTTAAATACTTCCATATACGCCGTATTACTTAACTTAGATACAACGCATCCCTCATACGCCGTATTCTATTGCTTGCTCCGCATCTCTTTTATGCAGCATAGATACACCGCACTGATTTATCAGACGCGCCGTATCAACCTTACTTCAGAACTGCTTTCTAACATTTAAAATTTATTTCAGATGGAACTACCGGTTGCTGAACGCAGGCACATGTGGCTCCGTTTCGAGACCATGGGACTGACAGCAGATACTGAGGCCGATTATGTGCAGAGACTTAGATCGATTTTCTTTAGGAAAATCTTTAGAGTCTCGGTTTTGGATTTTGCGGATGTGGGGTTGATTGACGGGGGGAATGCAGTTGGTGGTCTTCATGATAGGCTGGAGATGGTTGTGAGGGATGATGATGATGAGGTTGTGTTTAGGTCACATGCATGGGAGAGGTTGTTCGGGATTGATGAGCCTCTGATTAGGGAGCTCATGATGGAGTTCTTTAGCACAGTTCATTACAGGGAGACGGATTTGGAGATTGATACGGCTGATACTCTTGTTTTCAGATTGGGTGGTATGCATAGACAGATGTCGATGAGGCAGTTTATTTTGGCTATGGGGTTACACACTTTTGAGGAGCTTGGATCTGCTGGGTTTGCCAGGTACTGGGCTGAGAGTTTGAGGGCAGTACCAGACAGGATGTTGCTGGGAGATTTCTGGGAGAGGATATCCTCCGGAGGTGATTCTACTGCTTCCACCCAATCCTACACATTGATTAGGGAGCCTATGAGGAGATTATGCCATAGGATGATAGCACTGACCATTGCTGGGAGAGGTCAGTCACCTGAGAAGGTGACCACTTTTGACCTCTTCCTTCTGAGGAGCATGGATGAGGGATTAGCGGTGAACATCCCTCACTTTTTGGCACATTTTCTCCATAGGGGAGCTCTAGGGAGAGATAGGAGGAGCCAGATGACTGGAGGGCATTTTGTATCTAGGCTGGCCCGTCATTTTGGTGTGATCGGTGATGAGATTTCTGCCGGATTAGAGGTTGAGGTGACCAGTCTACCGGTTATTGGGCAGGATTATTTGGTCAGGTTGGGGATATGTGAGATGGTTATGGGGGGATGTTACTGGGTGGCATTGGGCCCCGCGAGACCAGCAGAGGTAGAGGCGGAGCAGGGAGGTCCTCAGGGAGCTCCGGCTGCTGCTCCAGCCCAGGAGGAGGAGGCACCAGCACCCCAGCCACCAGTTGCACGTACAGTGGGGCAGAGAGTTGAGCTAGTTGAGGGGGAGGTTAGAGCTTTGAGAGGCGTAGTCGATGGGATGAGAGCCGACCTCACTATAGTCAGGAGGGATTTAGGTTGGCTGGTCGGGAGTGTGAGCCAGATTTTGGAGGGTCAGGGCATGAGCCATACTCGCCCTGATGGTACTTTCGTTAGAGGGATGATCACATACTCCCGGCTCCCCACGCGCAGAGTCCGACCCAGGACCGACGATGCCAGCACCTCCGAGACCCGCTCACCTGCAGGAGACGACCCCACAGACCCATGATCTCATGTGCTTGATTTTATAGACATTATTCCTCATACATTATATTTATCATTTTTGGGATTGTATTGAATTATATTATCATGTATTTATCTAATGTTCCAGTTTATGTTTCTTGTTATATTTGATGAAGACTGGCATTAAGTTCAGCATGAGTGAACGAGAGAACCCGAGAGGTAAACCGGGGAACGAGCCCATTTTACAACAGACTGTTAACAATCTGTTTGGTAAATACATGCGCCGCATCTAGTAAAACAGATGCGACGCATCCTATCCTTTATTTTATTTTATTTCGTATTTATTCCAGGCTCGATACGGCGTATCTTCTTCCATAAGATACGGCGTATCGACTGACCTGATGATTTACAATTTAATTTTTTAAGTTTTATTTTTACTAACTACTAATGTATTATGCAAGTTTGAACCTTCTTAACTCAGGTGTGTTAAAGTCTAAATGGTATTATAGATTCCTTCATTTCTGTGGATACATCATCTATGAAGCTTAAACGTTCTAATCCACAAGAAAGTTGATTTTTGCTCTTATACAAATAATGGAGGATCATACCGAGCAAATCTCAGGGGAGTTTTTCTGTTCTAATTCTTTTTATTTTCCAGTTTTTAACCTTTGGTACAAACAACGAGGACGTTGTTTAACTTAAGTGGGGGGATTGGAGAATTAGAACACTTACTTCACTTACTTGTCCTAAACTTTTTCAAAATATGCTTAAAATGCGCTTAATATATCAAAATCTAAAATTTGTATAGCATGTTTTTGTTTAAAGTCTAAATTACATAGCTGCACACATAACATTATTTCCAAAAATTGTGAACTTATCAAAATTCACAAATCTATGAGTGTGCCGGTGACTTGTAAACTTTAGAACTTAGCTTGTATACTATTCGAGACCACCATAATAAGTATTATCTATATAATTGGAATGACTTGTCTAAATTGGTAAATTTCTAGGATTACACCCAAATAGCCTTTATATGTTATGTGATATTAACTAACTACACTGGTTAGTTAACCCCCGCATAAACCCTTTGTTACTCTCACTTTTAGAGTAAGATACCCCTAGAAAAACCCTCAGAGCCATTCCTTTCGTTTCTTACACCTTTGTTATAATGTTTCAATACACCCTTACACCTTAGCCTACCCTGTAGATTAAAATCCGTGGTTAATTGCTTTAGGCAAAGTGTGTTTCCTTACATTACCTGTGTTCGCGTGCGTAATTCATTATCTTTGGTTAGGTCGGGAAATTGCACAATGCAATTGGTATGAAAGTAAATATTGTATATCCTTTAGTTTATTTTTCGTGTGTTTGCTATTTTCACTATTACAGTTATTTCTGAAAGTATGAAGATTATGGAAAAATTATCCGGAAAAATAGTGATAGAAAAGTTGTGAAAATTTACACATATGAAAAAAAAAAAAAAAAAAAAAAAAAAAAAAAAAAAGAAAAAAAAAAGGAAAAGTTGGAAGTTTGTTTTAACCGACTTATGTAAAGTTTTGTATTAAGTGGGAGATATCACCACTAATTTTTGTTATATATTATATTTATGGATTGAATGGGAGTTGGCCGTTATGGGAACGCCAACTAAGGTTATTCTTTGATTGAGATCTTGTTGAGTATAATTTGTGTCTACCTAAAGCGTGTGTTTCAAGTGTTAAAGCGTGAGTTATTCAATGATATGAGTCTTATTCATGGGATGGTTGGGAAATTGATTAACCACACTTAGGATTTTAATTTATCTGTTTTGTTTATTTTTCATTTTTCGCCAATTTGTATCCCAAATATTATCCATACCCTATATCATTCTTCATCCAAACCTTTGATTTATTGAGATTAGGGATTTGAGCAATCTTAAGTATCGTAGTCGTGGATTCGACTATGTATTTATGAT
This sequence comes from Artemisia tridentata subsp. tridentata, assembly GCA_021014915.2. Taxonomy (NCBI): domain Eukaryota; kingdom Viridiplantae; phylum Streptophyta; class Magnoliopsida; order Asterales; family Asteraceae; genus Artemisia; species Artemisia tridentata. The sequence goes on from CP139507.1 coordinate 447,161,943, forward strand.
TTTGTCGCCCTTTTTGATATAATATTATTGGTGAAGATTACTTGGTCCTATCTTTAGCCTATTCGAGTTAAGGATTTGAGCAATTGCAAGTATCGTGGTCGTGGATTCGATCAAGTATTTGTGATTTTGTCGCCTTTTCTGGAATTTGAGATCGATAGAGATTAAAAAGGATGATCAACCCTTAACCAACAAACCCTTTTTACCGCTTTAGACTTGTTATTCCTTGGCTTTAGTGGGGGAGATGCGTATACTTGCCAAGCTTATGATAGAATATTCGTCACGACTGGACAGTTAAACGATTAGATTTGCTTTTATCGAAATATTTTATTTTATTTCTAATTCGTTAAGTGTTTGGTTGTGCAATTATGAAAAAACGAATACATGCTTAAATATAAAAAGAAATCCTAATATCTTTTAGGATACATTTTCATAAGATTTATTCTAAGTAAACACATTTCCCTCCACATAAGTTTTCACCAACCTTTTTATTTTCTGTTATTTTATTTTATTTGCATTCGTAGTAATTTGGGTTAGTTGACTAGCAACTAATTCCGCCCACTCTTTCAAACCCGAGATTTTACTTTCTTCCATAAAATATAAAAGTACAAAAAAGAATCTTCTCTCGCCCTTAGACCTGTTAGAGTAGTTTTTCATACCTAACGAACACTATTCCCTGTGGAGAACGATCAATCCCCCGTACTTACCACTACACTATACTACATCGGTCAGGTACACTGCCTGGTGGGGTTGTAAGCCTCTTGAGATCCCTCGAGAGGTAAAACCTGTTGTAAGGTTGCAAAACCACGCATCAATGTGAAACTTGGCGATTTTGGACTAATTATGGAGCAAAACAAGCAAGATGTTAAGAGTCTACTGAAATGTACAAGATCAAGATCATTCTGCTCCAGATACGCCGCAACATACTTCTTACATACGGCGTATCACTATCAAGATTTCACAAGTTACAATCCAAGACGGCAAAGGACATGCGTCGCATAGAGAAATGGAGTTACGCCGCATCTTAAGGCGGTGTACGAATATTCCTGAATATATTAAATGATGGCTTAAGCATCGCTATGGAAGATTACATTCTGAGCCCAACCAAGAGATGCTTGCTGAAGTGATCAACCTTCGATGAATGGAAGGCTATAATAAGACGACAAGAGTGGAGGAGAACTCAGTACTGGTAACATTGAGCATTTTAAATTCTTGAAATAGAATTCCAGGTATCCTCTTCAATAATTCGCCTAGCCTAAAGGAGAGTTCTCTGAAACCTCTCCCGAATATTATCTCAATTTTATTATCCATATAATGCATCTGGTTCAAATTATAATCTCAATTTTGTAAGCTTAAAACGATATTTGCTCCTAACCGTGGAGTAAATAATTATCCACTAAACAATAATGATTATAATCATTAATAAAACGGATATGCTTATTGCTCTTATCTTGAATTTATATATATCATATGGTATACCGTTTTACCCCAATTTGATGTGTAAGGAAATGTGTTGCGGAGGCCAAGGTACGTTCCTTATTTAAATTTCGTTCACTAGCACAGTAATACGGCGGATCTTAGTTTTCTAAGTGCCGTATCTCTGACTAATTAAAACTTATTGACCAGTCAACGAATTTAGATAAGATACGGCGCATAAAAATTATGCGATACGGCGCATCGTATTTACCCTATAAATATGAAAGAGATGTGCCGGATTTCAATTTCTTACCCAATTCACACACAGTTAAAAACACACCTAATTAAACCCTTTAATCCGAAGTGCTTTTCTCGAATCAAAACCTTCTAATCCGAACTCTAGACCGAATCCTAATCATTATATAAGGTAATTATTCTATTTAATTTTGTTCAATTTAAAAATTAGGGTTTATGCAATAATTCGATTAGGGCTTGAAAGATTTAGGGGATTCGATTAGAACTTGGACTAGATGAATTCTCCCATGTTAATTTTTGATATACTATTGAATTAAAAGCCAATTTGATTCGAATGAAAATTAGGGTTCGGGGGATTATTTTTGAACTTTGGAGGGAAAATGAAGTAACAGGAAGTTTTAGATATTGATATTGGATAAATGGAACTGTGATGTTAAGTGGGAGTTTACGTCACGGGTCTGAATTCTTGGAAAACGTGCCTGACCCCCTCTATTTTATACTGATATATTGCTAGATTCGGCGCATCTAAGTTACTTGATGCGGCGTATCAACCTATTTCCAAATTTAAATACTTCCATATACGCCGTATTACTTAACTTAGATACAACGCATCCCTCATACGCCGTATTCTATTGCTTGCTCCGCATCTCTTTTATGCAGCATAGATACACCGCACTGATTTATCAGACGCGCCGTATCAACCTCACTTCAGAACTGCTTTCTAACATTTAAAATTTATTTCAGATGGAACTACCGGTTGCTGAACGCAGGCACATGTGGCTCCGTTTCGAGACCATGGGACTGACAGCAGATACTGAGGCCGATTATGTGCAGAGACTTAGATCGATTTTCTTTAGGAAAATCTTTAGAGTCTCGGTTTTGGATTTTGCGGATGTGGGGTTGATTGACGGGGGGAATGCAGTTGGTGGTCTTCATGATAGGCTGGAGATGGTTGTGAGGGATGATGATGATGAGGTTGTGTTTAGGTCACATGCATGGGAGAGGTTGTTCGGGATTGATGAGCCTCTGATTAGGGAGCTCATGATGGAGTTCTTTAGCACAGTTCATTACAGGGAGACGGATTTGGAGATTGATACGGCTGATACTCTTGTTTTCAGATTGGGTGGTATGCATAGACAGATGTCGATGAGGCAGTTTATTTTGGCTATGGGGTTACACACTTTTGAGGAGCTTGGATCTGCTGGGTTTGCCAGGTACTGGGCTGAGAGTTTGAGGGCAGTACCAGCCAGGATGTTGCTGGGAGATTTCTGGGAGAGGATATCCTCCGGAGGTGATTCTACTGCTTCCACCCCATCCTACACATTGATTAAGGAGCCTATGAGGAGATTATGCCATAGGATAATAGCACTGACCATTGCTGGGAGAGGTCAGTCACCTGAGAAGGTGACCACTTTTGACCTCTTCCTTCTGAGGAGCATGGATGAGGGATTAGCGGTGAACATCCCTCACTTTTTGGCACATTTTCTCCATAGGGGAGCTCTAGGGAGAGATAGGAGGAGCCAGATGACTGGAGGGCATTTTGTATCTAGGCTGGCCCGTCATTTTGGTGTGATCGGTGATGAGATTTCTGCCGGATTAGAGGTTGAGGTGACCAGTCTACCGGTTATTGGGCAGGATTATTTGGTCAGGTTGGGGATATGTGAGATGGTTATGGGGGGATGTTACTGGGTGGCATTGGGCCCCGCGAGAACCAGCAGAGGTAGAGGCGGAGCAGGGAGGTCCCCAGGGAGCTCCGGCTGCTGCTCCAGCCCAGGAGGAGGAGGCACCAGCACCCCAGCCACCAGTTGCACGTACAGTGGGGCAGAGAGTTGAGCTAGTTGAGGGGGAGGTTAGAGCTTTGAGAGGCGTAGTCGATGGGATGAGAGCCGACCTCACTATAGTCAGGAGGGATTTAGGTTGGCTGGTCGGGAGTGTGAGCCAGATTTTGGAGGGTCAGGGCACGAGCCATACTCGCCCTGATGGTACTTTCGTTAGAGGGATGATCACATACTCCCGGCTCCCCACGCGCAGAGTCCGACCCAGGACCGACGATGCCAGCACCTCCGAGACCCGCTCACCTGCAGGAGACGACCCCACAGACCCATGATCTCATGTGCTCGATTTTATAGACATTATTCCTCATACATTATATTTATCATTTTTGGGATTGTATTGAATTATATTATCATGTATTTATCTAATGTTCCAGTTTATGTTTCTTGTTATATTTGATGAAGACTGGCATTAAGTTCAGCACGAGTGAACGAGAGAACCCGAGAGGTAAACCGGGGAACGAGCCCATTTTACAACAGACTGTTAACAATCTGTTTGGTAAATACATGCGCCGCATCTAGTAAAACAGATGCGACGCATCCTATCCTTTATTTTATTTTATTTCGTATTTATTCCAGGCTCGATACGGTGTATCTTCTTCCATAAGATACGGCGTATCGACTAACCTGATGATTTACAATTTAATTTTTTAAGTTTTATTTTTACTAACTACTAATGTATTATGCAAGTTTGAACCTTCTTAACTCAGGTGTGTTAAAGTCTAAATGGTATTATAGATTCCTGCATTTCTGTGGATACATCATGTATGAAGCTTAAACGTTCTAATCCACAAGAAAGTTGATTTTTGCTCTTATACAAATAATGGAGGATCATACCGAGCAAATCTCAGGGGAGTTTTTCTGTTCTAATTCTTTTTATTTTCCAGTTTTTAACCTTTGGTACAAACAACGAGGACGTTGTTTAACTTAAGTGGGGGGATTGGAGAATTAGAACACTTACTTCACTTACTTGTCCTAAACTTTTTCAAAATATGCTTAAAATGCGCTTAATATATCAAAATTTAAAATTTGTATAGCATGTTTTTGTTTAAAGTCTAAATTACATAGCTGCACACATAACATTATTTCCAAAAATTGTGAACTTATCAAAATTCACAAATCTATGAGTGTGCCGGTGACTTGTAAACTTTAGAACTTAGCTTGTATACTATTCGAGACCACCATAATAAGTATTATCTATATAATTGGAATGACTTGTCTAAATTGGTAAATTTCTAGGATTACACCCAAATAGCCTTTATATGTTATGTGATATTAACTAACTACACTGGTTAGTTAACCCCCGCATAAACCCTTTGTTACTCTCACTTTTAGAGTAAGATACCCCTAGAAAAACCCTCAGAGCCATTCCTTTCGTTTCTTACACCTTTGTTATAATGTTTCGATACACCCTTACACCTTAGCCTACCCTGTAGATTAAAATCCGTGGTTAATTGCTTTAGGCAAAGTGTGTTTCCTTACATTACCTGTGTTCGCGTGCGTAATTCATTATCTTTGGTTAGGTCGGGAAATTGCACAATGCAATTGGTATGAAAGTAAATATTGTATATCCTTTAGTTTATTTTTCGTGTGTTTGCTATTTTCACTATTACAGTTATTTCTGAAAGTATGAAGATTATGGAAAAATTATCCGGAAAAATAGTGATAGAAAAGTTGTGAAATTTTACACATATGATAAAAAAAAAAAAAAAAAAAAAAAAAAAAAAAAAAAAAAAAAAAAAAGAAAAAAAAAAAGGAAAAGTTGGAAGTTTGTTTTAACCGACTTATGTAAAGTTTTGTATTAAGTGGGAGATATCACCACTAATTTTTGTTATATATTATATTTATGGATTGAATGGGAGTTGGCCGTTATGGGAACGCCAACTAAGGTTATTCTTTGATTGAGATCTTGTTGAGTATAATTCGTGTCTACCTAAAGCGTGTGTTTCAAGTGTTAAAGCGTGAGTTATTCAATGATATGAGTCTTATTCATGGGATGGTTGGGAAATTGATTAACCACACTTAGGATTTTAATTTATCTGTTTTGTTTATTTTTCATTTTTCGCCAATTTGTATCCCAAATATTATCCATACCCTATATCATTCTTCATCCAAACCTTTGATTTATTGAGATTAGGGATTTGAGCAATCTTAAGTATCGTAGTCGTGGATTCGACTATGTATTTATGATTTTGTCGCCCTTTTTGATATAATATTATTGGTGAAGATTACTTGGTCCTATCTTTAGCCTATTCGAGTTAAGGATTTGAGCAATTGCAAGTATCGTGGTCGTGGATTCGATCATGTATTTGTGATTTTGTCGCCTTTTCTGGAATTTGAGATCGATAGAGATTAAAAAGGATGATCAACCCTTAACCAACAAACCCTTTTTACCGCTTTAGACTTGTTATTCCTTGGCTTTAGTGGGGGAGATGCGTATACTTGCCAAGCTTATGATAGAATATTCGTCACGACTGGACAGTTAAACGATTAGATTTGCTTTTATCGAAATATTTTATTTTATTTCTAATTCGTTAAGTGTTTGGTTGTGCAATTATGAAAAAACGAATACATGCTTAAATATAAAAATAAATCCTAATATCTTTTAGGATACATTTTCATAAGATTTATTCTAGGGTTTACTTGGGGAGAAGTAAAGTTCAAGTGGGGGGGATATGTGATGAACTCAAATAAGTACATTTTATTATCATCATTTGTCCTATTTATTTGACTTGTTTTATTATATTATATATGAGAATTGATACGTTAATGTTTACTTTTGTAATTCTCAGGTAAAAACAAGTATTATGTGAAACTTGGCGATTTTGGACTAATTATGGAGCAAAACAAGCAAGATGTTAAGAGTCGACTGAAATGTACAAGATCAAGATCATTCTGCTCCAGATACGCCGCAACATACTTCTTACATACGGCGTATCACTATCAAGATTTCACAAGTTACAATCCAAGACGGCAAAGGACATGCGTCGCATAGAGAAATGGAGTTACGCCGCATCTTAAGGCGGTGCACGAATATTCCTGAATATATTAATCTTGGACCCCACGCGAAGTTATGTCAATGCGCTGCATCTACTTATCCTATGCGCCGCATCTAACCCTCAGACAGAAACTATAAATACCCCAAGGTCAGACGAATTTGAGAGGTTGGACAGTGCAAGATACCATACGTACGAGTACCAAACCAGAGACGAATTCAGACGTATTAGCAGCACAAGACACACCCTGAACGAAGATACAAGAGCTGTAAGAAGGTCCTGCATGTATTCAATTCATTAAGTAGTTTTGTTTTATTGTATTAGTACACTTTAATTCATCAGGATTGATGGGCTGATGTCATGTGACTACGGAATATCATGCGCACTCCTTAAAATTGCTTTCCCATTAATTAAAGTTTATATGTTGATGTCTTTGGTGACTTTTATTAGTGCATTGATAACCTCTGTGTCTAGCTGAGCATTGCTTGGGTCGCCATGCCCCTTCCTCGCCTATTTGTTTCAGCGTCTCTTTAATAAATAGGATAGACATAAGTAATCATTAAGGGTTTACTCGCCGATAAGATTAGAGCCAACGAGAAAGGGTTAATTATATACACTTCATATAAAACTAGCAATAAAACAAGTGACAAGCTACTTAATTATCAGGACAGGTCTTCTTATTGTCTCGAGTATCTATCTGTGTACGTGTGTGCTAATCGTTGATTCGTGCTCATTAGTTTAGTTTACTATTTAATTATAACCAAACCGTGCCAGTCTCTCAGGCAGAACCCCCTTGCGTTAGATTAGGTTGTATAGCTAACTTAGGATATTAAAATACTGATTAGAATAACTAGATAATACATTCCACTCTTAGTGATCGACACTCTACTTACCATTATATTCATACTGACCGGGTACACTGCTCGTTAAGTGTGTGTGTTATTGATAAGTCGGCTAAAGATAAATTTAAAACTTGAGTAGGCATTAATACTGCTAAACCGCAACGACACACGCACGCATCATTTGCTAATCCCCTTTTTTTTCCAAGCCCACCATCCTGGGAAATAAATATACTAGATAATGTAACAAAAAAAGTCACGGAATCACGTAGCAATAGAACACTATATTTTTGCATTAATATAAATGTTATCACGAAAAACCTATAATAAAAAACATTGAACAAGAAGTAGGTGCACATATATAGTAACTTTGTGGAAGTGAGCATTGCAGTATATCTAATATTCTACTACTACGGTACTTAAACATATAACTTTTTCTTTTATCATTCATTTAGATTCGTTTATCATATGAAATATTACATTGAAATATAAAACTACAACCCCTATCCAAAAATATATACATTTTCATAAGATCTTACGATCCCGATCCAATCCTACGATCACGATCTTGCAAAGCCGAAAACAATCTTAGATAGAATCCCGATCCTGAAAACCTCGGTTATTACAATAATATTTGCTAGATATTCGGTTAAGGAATGCATATGAATGCGACAAGTAACATCAACAATCATACAGACATTTAGCATAGCTGTGTGTATTATAATATAAAAAGTTTAGATCACATGGCTTTTTTTAATATTGCTAGATATTCGGTCAAGGAATGCATATGAATGCGACAAGTAACATCAACAATCATACATTTGGCATAGCTGTGTGTATTATAATATAAAAAGTTTAGATCACATGGCTTTTTTGTTTGTGTGTGTTTTGGATACACATGTATTACACCCGAACCCCGGAAAGGTAACGTATTATGCCTTGTAGTATAAGAGATAATTATATGCATAAACTTTAGTGCATATATTTAATGAATAATAAGTGTTGTGGGTTAAATAAGTGAAATGAGACAGAGAGGGACTACAATTGCCAAGTGACCAAAGTTAATCCCACACACGATTAAATAGCCAACTCTTTAGAAAAATCTGGAAATCTTGAGGGTGTTCTAGGTGGGTCGACATATAGCAAGAAAAAGGAGGGAAGACTAGAAATCTTCACTTAACTCATTTTAGCTATCAAGAAGTGATCAAGAAGCATTAGAGGCACCTTAATTGTAATCTCCTCATCAAGTAAGTATTTTCCCCAAATGTAGAAATTAGGGTTCATGAGGTGGGATTTGAGTATTGTGGATAAATGTTGTGAATTGATGATCTCCCTAGTTAATTAGTCACTAATTGAAGTTAACCTTGTGATAGGAAGCATTTGTAGAGCCTCATCAAGTCCAAGTAGGGAGCTATTAGGGATTAAGGTAAGTATATAGTATAACTTGTTTAATGATGTTTATGCTAATGTTATGATGTGTTAATGTGTTTTGTTATGGAGCTTGTTAATGTTAGATAGCTTGGATCCAATGCTTGTTATGAAAATGTTATATAATTACTTGCTTGATCAAGGTGAGTAATGATATGTTGTTATGCTCCATGGTAATGTTAAGATTGGTGTTAATCACCAATCTCATAAATGTATTGATAGTTATGCTCTATATACTTACTAAGCGTTTCACTTACGGTTGTAGTTAATGATGGTTTTATAGGTACAAGTGAAGGGGGTAAAGGTAAGGACTTAGCCTAGTTGGTAGCTTTGAAAGGAAGGGTAGCGTAGTTAGAAGGTAACTAGAAGACCATAACCTTTTGGACCAAGCGTGTTGAAGTTAGAAGCCCCCGAAGTGTCCCTTCGTGTGTTGGTATTCTTTAATCCATATGGTCGTTTTGTTATTTAATGGTCTTGTCGTCATTCAAGGTCTTTTGTTCATGTTTAGGTCTTGGGTTAAAAACGTGTAAGTGTTATGAAGTCGTTATGGTAATTAGTTATGGTTGTAATCAACGTTATTGGGGTGTTTGGCACATAGCCTTTTTCATCCATTTTGATGTGTATATGGGTTAAATGATGATGGAACAAGTTAGAACTCCAACCACGGCGGTTGGGCTTCTCTGAGACGGCCAACCGCCGGTTGGAACTCCAACCGCGGTGGTTGGATTCTTCTGAGGAGGCCAACCGCCGGTTAGGGCATCCAATCGGCGGTTGGGGATGATTTTCAGGTTTTGACGATTTTTGTAAAATCAAATCTTTTAAACCGTACGTCGTCACGGGTCGTGCCACCCATATTTTTAAAGGTAATTGAGTCTAGTTTCATTTAAAAATAGTTTCAAGATCTAAATGTCTATGAATTTTTATAATGGTCAAAAGAGTAATAGGATGTCCATAAATTTGGGTCGTTTCCACGTAAAGTTTAAAATTTTTGGTCTAAACGGGCACGGGGTGTAACAACTTGGCATCAGAGCTTCGGTCTAAGATATTTAGGATTTCGCCTTAGGATTTCCTAGACTTAGGCCTTATATAGATGCGTATAGAACTAGTGTTTGTTATTTGTGTATTGTTTGAATGATTTTGAGGACTCATATGTTAAATATTTTTATGACTACGCCTGGCCACCGTAGTGATAAAAATATGGAACATATGTGAAGTTGAAATCATTTAGATCATACACGGGTGACAAGCTAGGGTGTTAGTGTATGGATAGAAATGTCATTCATGTATCGGCTATGTATATGATTGTGCTTGATATTGCGAATTGCTAATATTCAGTAAGAAGAAATGGAAACCCCTCACCCGAAAGAAGTCGCGAAAGCCACGGCTTCCAAGCATGCCGAATCTTCGGCAAGCGGTGCGGGTAACAACGATAAAGACAGTGAAAGTTCTTCCTCTTCTAGCTCCAGAGGCCTTAACTTTAGAGGTTTCACGGAAGAGGAAACAAAAGCCCTAGACTCAATGTTGGCAAAAAGGGTGGGTAAAGCTATTAAGCAAGCAATGCCCTTCTATGTTAATCAGACAACATAAAATCTTAGGGGACTAATGAAAGAAGAATTCAAAGAATTTAAGAAAGAATGCGGCCTAGTGAAAGAACCCAAGTGTGACAAAGCTATTTACCGTGACTTCACGGCTTGTGATGTACCACGGTTTACCGGTGTCCTCGACCCAATTGTTAGTAATAGGTGGATTACGGCTGTAGAGGGTGCTTTCCGTACTAGTGGATGTGAGGAAAGGAAGAAGGTAATCTATGCTACAAACTTTCTTCGTGATAGTGCTAAAACTTGGTGGGAAGGGAAGGTTTGTGAGAAGGGTGAACCTTGGGCCGAAGCATGTACTTGGAAGGAATTTAAGGAGTTGTTTAGTGCCGAATATGCTCCGGTTGAAGAGATTGACAAGATCCGTGAGAAATTCCAATCTCTTACTCAAACCAATGAGACCGTGAATGAGTTGTGGAGAAAGTTCAATGATATGGTTTCGTATTGTCCCGAATACCATGGCAATGAGAAGTTTAAGGTCGAAAAATTTCAAAGGATGCTCAAGGATGATATTCGTGATGTGATCTCGCCGTTTAAATGTACTACCTTGGAAGACCTTTTGAGTAGAGCTCGTGTGAGAGAAGCGGACTTACTAAGGAGGAAGGAGAAAGAGGCTAAGGAACCAAAGAGGAAGCAAGAATTTGGAGATCGTGATGGGAAGAAAACTAAATTTGATCATGGCAAGAAAGGTGTGGGAACCAAGACTAAGGTGGCATGTCCGAAGTGTAACAAGTTTCATCTTGGAGAATGTAGGCGTAATATGCCGGGTTGCTACAAATGCGGGGCTCTAGACCATCAAAGTAAAGATTGCACCAAACCAATGATAGTATGCTACGGGTGTAATGAAATAGGGCATAGGTTGAAAGATTGCCCAAGCTCTAAGGCAATTGAAACAAAGCCATTAAGAACCGTCAAAGATGAAAACGTGTAGGTTCCAAAACCAAAAGCTCGAGTTTATCAAATGAGTGCCGAAGAAGCCAAGTCGGGGTCCGATGTCATCACAGGTATTCATCTTGTTAATTCCGTACCCGCTCGAGTTTTGTATGATTCGGGTGCTAGTGTGTCCTTCGTATCTTATGATTTTAGCAAGCATCTAACCACCCCACTAGCTAAACTTTCGATACCCCTTGAAGTCGAAATAGCCGATAGTAAAGTTGTTGTTGTATCCAATGTATATCGTGGTTTAGAAATAGATATCGATGATAATGCCTTTGAGATTGATTTAATTCCCATAATGCTCGAGGAATTTGACATTGTTATTGGCATGGATTGGCTTGACAAATATAATGCGGCCATCCTTTGTAGCCAAAAGATCATCCGGGTTGTGAATCCTAGAGGTCGAGAAATGATTATTTATGGAGATAAAAGGAAGGGTGAGTTAAAGTTATGCTTCGTGATGAAGGCTAGGAGATATTTATCACGTGGTTGTTATGCCTATATGGCTCACGTGATAGATACGAGCCTTGAAAAGAAAAGCATTGGCGATGTTCCGATGGTAAGTGAATTTTAGGATGTCTTCCCAGAAGACTTGCCGGGTATTCCACCCGAAAGGCAAGTTGAATTCCGTATTGATCTTGTTCCAAGTGCTACACCTATTGCAAAAACTCCTTATCGTCTAGCTCCGTCCAAAATGAAAGAGCTAATGAGCCAGCTTCAAGAATTGCTCTACAAAGGTTTTATCCACCCTAGTAGTTCACCGTGGGGAGCTCCAATCATGTTCGCTAAGAAGAAAGATGGTAGTATGCGGATGTGCATTGACTACCGTGAATTGAACAAAGTCACGGTGAAAAACGTGTATCCATTACCAAGAATCGATGATCTTTTTGATCAACTTCAAGGTGCGAAATGGTTTTCAAAGATCGATCTCTGTTCGGGTTATCATCAATTGAAGGTTCGAGAAAAAGACATTCCTAAGACGGCCTTTAGGACCCGATATAGGCACTATGAGTTTACGGTTATGCCCTTTGGTCTCACGAACGCGCCCGCCGTTTTCATGGATCTCATGAACCGTGTATGTAGACCGATGTTGGATAAATCCGTTATAGTGTTCATTGACGATATTCTTATATATTCGAAGAGCAGGGAAGAGCATGAAATGCATCTTCGGGAGGTTCTTGAGACGTTGAGGAAAGAAAGGTTGTACGCCAAATTCTAAAAATGTGAATTTTGGTTACAAGAAGTTCAATTCCTTGGTCACGTTATTAACTCCGACAGTATTAAAGTTGATCCTTCAAAGGTGGAAGCTGTAATGAAGTGGCATGCACCAAGGAATGTTGGTGAGATTCGAAGTTTTCTTGGCCTTGCCGGATATTATTGTAGGTTTATACAAGACTTCTCCAAAATCGCATCATCGCTAACAAAACTCACTAAGAAGAATGCCACATTTGAGTGGGGCGAAGAACAGGACAAAGCTTTTCGTTCTCTACGGAAAAAGTTATGTGAGGCACCGATTCTCGTGTTGCCGGAAGGAACGGAAGATATGGTAGTTTATAGCGACGCGTCTTATTCCGGTCTCGGATGTGTTCTTATGCAAAGGGGTAAGGTGATTGCTTACGCCTCGAGACAACTAAAGAAGCATGAAGAAAATTATGCCACTCACGATCTTGAGTTTGCGACTGTGGTTTTTGCTCTAAAACTTTGGAGGCATTATTTGTATGGTGTCAAGTTTGTAATTTACACCGATCATAGAAGCCTTCAATACTTCCTTGAAAAGAAAGATCCGAACATGAGGCAACGAAGATGGTTAGACTTGTTGAAGGACTATAATTGTGAAATTCGCTACCACCCTGGTAAAGCGAACGTTGTAGCGGATGCTTTGAGTCGCAAGGATCGAAACAAAGTTACTAGGATTCATTCGTTACGGATGATTGTCACGTCCGACCTTTTTGATAAAATCAAGTTAGCTCAGGAGGAAGCATTGAAAGAGGAAAATAGAGAAGGTGAACGTATTACCTCTCACATTCCGCATCTTGAAGAAGATAGTCGAGGGATTAAGACTCGGTATGGAAGGGTTTATATTCCTTTTCGAAGCGACATCAAAGAATTGATCCTAGAAGAAGCACACAAGTCAAAGTATTCTATTCATCCGGGAGCTACAAAGATGTACCGTGATTTGAAGAAGAACTATTGGTGGCCAGGTATGAAAAGGGATTGTGTTAAGTACATTGAGAAATGTCTAACTTGTTTAAAGGTTAAGGCCGAGCACCAAAAGCCGTACGGAAAAGTTCAACCTTTAGACATTCCGGTTTAGAAGTGGGAAAAGATCACGATGGATTTCATTACGAAATTGCCAAGGATGAGAAAGAAGAACGACACAATTTGGGTCATAGGCGATCGCTTAACAAAGAGTGCTCACTTCATTCCAATTAGAGAAAATATGGCCGTTCACCAGTTAGCTAAGATTTATGTCAACGAGATAGTCACTCGTCATGGAGTGCCCATCTCCATCGTCTTCGATAGAGACGTTCGTTTCACCTCAAACTTTTGGCAAATTTTCCAAGAAGAACTAGGTACGAAACTACATATGAGCATGGCTTTTCATCCTCAAACCGACGGACAAAGCGAGAGGATGATTCAAACCCTAGAAGATATGTTACGAGCTTATATGATTGACTTTGGAGGTAATTGGGACGACCATTTGCCTCTAGTTGAATTCGCCTACAACAATAGTTATCATGCGAGTATAGATATGCCACCCTATGAAATGCTCTATGGTAGAAGGTGTAGGACACCCGTGTGTTGGGAGGAAGTTGGAAGAAGGGAATTGGCGAGCACGGATGTAGTATTGGCGACGACAGAAAAGATTGAAATGATTCGGGCAAGACTTAAAGCGGTACAAGATAGGTGGAAAAGCTATGCCGATAATCGAAGATGACCAATCGAATTCGAAGTGGGTGATTTTGTCATGTTAAAAGTTTTCCCGTGGAAAGGCGTTTTTAGGTTCAAAAACTAAGGGAAACTAAGTCCACGGTTTATAGGTCCATTCAAAATCTTGAAGCGAGTAGGCGAGGTAGCATATGTGTTGGAATTGCCCGAAGAAATGAGGGGTATTCACAATACCTTTCATGTGTCATACCTAAGGAAGTGTTTGGCGAACGAAACAAGTGTCGTTACTTTAAACGATATCAAAATTGATCTGGAATTGCTTTCGCAAGAGGATGAACCGGAAGCTATATTAGGAAGGAAAGTGAGACAACTAAGGAACAAAGAAATCTCGTTGGTCAAAGTACAATGGAAGCATCGGAAAGGCACAAGTATTAGGTGGGAGATGGAAGAGAAGATGAGGAACAAGTATCCTCATCTTTTCCAAGAGTAGATTTCGAGGACGAAATCCTATTCAAGGGGGGAAGAATTATTACACCCGAACCCCGGAAAGGTAACGTATTATGCCTTGTAGTATAAGAGATAATTATAAGCATAAACTTTAGTGCATATATTTAATGAATAATAAGTGTTGTAGGTTAAATAAGTGAAATGAGACATAGAGGGACTACAATTGCCAAGTGACCAATGTTAATCCCACACATGATTAAATAGCCAACTCTTTAGAAAAATCTGGAAATCTTGAGGGTGTTCTAGGTGGGTCGACATATAGAAAGAAAAAGGAGGGAAGACTAGAAATCTTCACTTAACTCATTTTAGCTATCAAGAAGTGATCAAGAAGCATTAGAGGCACCTTAATTGTAATCTCCTCATCAAGTAAGTATTTTCCCCAAATGTAGAAATTAGGGTTCATGAGGTGGGAATTGAGTATTGTGGATAAATGTTGTGAATTGATGATCTCCCTAGTTAATTAGTCACTAATTGAAGTTAACCTTGTGATAGGAAGCATTTGTAGAGCCTCATCAAGTCCAAGTAGGGAGCTATTAGGGATTAAGGTAAGTATATAGTATAACTTGTTTAATGATGTTTATGCTAATGTTATGATGTGTTAATGTGTTTTGTTATGGAGCTTGTTAATGTTAGATAGCTTGGATCCAATGCTTGTTATGAAAATGTTATATAATTACTTGCTTTATTTAGGTGAGTAATGATATGTTGTTATGCTCCATGGTAATGTTAAGATTGGTGTTAATCACCAATCTCATAAATGTATTGATAGTTATGCTCTATATACTTACTAAGCGTTTCGCTTACGGTTGTAGTTAATGATGGTTTTATAGGTACAAGTGGAGGGAGTAAAGGTAAGGACTTAGCCTAGTTGGTAGCTTTGAAAGGAAGGGTAGCGTAGTTAGAAGGTAACTAGAAGACCATAACCTTTTGGACCAAGCGTGTTGAAGTTAGAAGCCCCCGAAGTGTCCCTTCGTGTGTTGGTATTCTTTAATCCATATGGTCGTTTTGTTATTTAATGGTCTTGTCGTCATTCAAGGTCTTTTGTTCATGTTTAGGTCTTGGGTTAAAAACGTGTAAGTGTTATGAAGTCGTTATGGTAATTAGTTATGGTTGTAATCAACGTTATTGGGGTGTTTGGCACATAGCCTTTTTCATCCATTTTGATGTGTATATGGGTTAAATGATGATGGAACAAGTTAGAACTCCAACCACGGCGGTTGGGCTTCTCTGAGACGGCCAACCGCCGGTTGGAACTCCAACCGCGGTGGTTGGATTCTTCTGAGGAGGCCAACCACCGGTTAGGGCATCCAATCGGCGGTTGGGGATGATTTTCAGGTTTTGACGATTTTCGTAAAATCAAATCTTTTAAACCGTACGTCGTCACGGGTCGTGCCACCCGTCTTTTTGAAGGTAATTGAGTCTAGTTTCATTTAAAAATAGTTTCAAGATCTAAATGTCTATGAATTTTTATAAATGGTCAAAAGAGTAATAGGATGTCCATAAATGTGGGTCGTTTCCACGTAAAGTTTAAAATTTTTGGTCTAAACGGGCACGGGGTGTAACAACTTGGCATCAGAGCTTCGGTCTAAGAGATTTAGGATTTCGCCTTAGGATTTCCTAGACTTAGGCCTTATATAGATGTGTATAGAACTAGTGTTTGTTATTTGTGTATTGTTTGAATGATTTTGAGGACTCATATGTTAAATATTTTTATGACTACGCCTGGCCACCGTAGTGATAAAAATATGGAACATATGTGAAGTTGAAATCATTTAGATCATACACGGGTGACAAGCTAGGGTGTTAGTGTATGGATAGAAATGTCATTCATGTATCGGCTATGAATATGATTGTGCTTGATATTGCGAATTGCTAATTTTCAGTAAGAAGAAATTGAAACCCCTCACCCGAACCCCGGAAAGGTAATGTATTATGCCTTGTAGTATAAGAGATAATTATAAGCATAAACTTTAGTGCTTATATTTAATGAATAATAAGTGTTGTGGGTTAAATAAGTGAAATTAGACATAGAGGGACTACAATTGCCAAGTGACCAAAGTTAATCCCACACATGATTAAATAGCCAACTCTTTAGAAAAATCTGGAAATCTTGAGGGTGTTCTAGGTGGGTCGACATATAGCAAGAAAAAGGAGGGAAGACTAGAAATCTTCACTTAACTCATTTTAGCTATCAAGAAGTGATCAAGAAGCATTAGAGGCACCTTAATTGTAATCTCCTCATCAAGTAAGTATTTTCCCTAAATGTAGAAATTAGGGTTCATGAGGTGGGATTTGAGTATTGTGGATAAATGTTGTGAATTGATGATCTCCCTAGTTAATTACTCACTAATTGAAGTTAACCTTGTGATAGGAAGCATTTGTAGAGCCTCATCAAGTCCAAGTAGGGAGCTATTAGGGATTAAGGTAAGTATATAGTATAACTTGTTTAATGATGTTTATTCTAATGTTATGATGTGTTAATGTGTTTTGTTATGGAGCTTGTTAATGTTAGATAGCTTGGATCCAATGCTTGTTATGAAAATGTTATATAATTACTTGCTTGATCAAGGTGAGTAATGATATGTTGTTATGCTCCATGGTAATGTTAAGATTGGTGTTAATCACCAATCTCATAAATGTATTGATAGTTATGCTCTATATACTTACTAAGCGTTTCGCTTACGGTTGTAGTTAATGATGGTTTTGTAGGTATAAGTGGAGGAAGTAAAGGTAAGGACTTAGCCTAGTTGGTAGCTTTGAAAGGAAGGGTAGCGTAGTTAGAAGGTAACTAGAAGACCATAACCTTTTGGACCAAGCGTGTTGAAGTTGGAAGCCCCCGAAGTGTCCCTTCGTGTGTTGGTATTCTTTAATCCATATGGTAGTTTTGTTATTTAATGGTCTTGTCGTCATTCAAGGTCTTTTGTTCATGTTTAGGTCTTGGGTTAAAAACGTGTAAGTGTTATGAAGTCGTTATGGTATGTAGTTATGGTTGTAATCAACGTTATTGGGGTGTTTGGCACATAGCCTTTTTCATCCATTTTGAAATGTATATAGGTTAAATGATGATGGAACAAGTTTGGTATGTTAAGTTAATGGTTTTGGTCAAGTTTGATGTAATATGGAAGTGGTATCAGCAGCACATCGTAGAAAAAGGTCAAACGATGAAGTTTTTTAAAATCTGCAGGTCACCAGCCGTCGGTTGGAGTCCCAACCGCGGCGGCTGGACTCTTCTGAGAAGGCCAACCGCTGTTGGAACTCCAACCGCGGCGGTTGGGCTTCTCTGAGATGGCCAACCACCGGTTGGAACTCCAACCACGGCGGTTGGATTCTTCTGAGAAGGCCAACCGCCGGTTGGGCCTTCCAACCGGCGGTTGGGGATGGTTTTCAGGTTTTGATGATTTTCGTAAAATCATATCTTTTAAACCGTATGTCGTCACGGGTCGTGCCACCCATCTTTTTGAAGGTAATTGAGTCTAGTTTCATTTAAAAATAGTTTCAAGATCAAAATGTCTATGAATTTTTATAAATGGTCAAAAGAGTAATAGGATGTCTGTAAATTTGGGTCGTTTCCGCGTGAAGTTTAAATTTTTTTGTCTAAACGGGCACGGGGTGTAACAACATGTGCTTCCATTTGCTTACTATAAAATAGAAACGTTCACATTATATTCTATATCTATACTAAAACACAATGTGTCGGTTGTAATATAATATTAGCTTGGGAATAGAATATTGAGAAAAGGTTTGGCCCATTAACACATACCAATTACCTATATAACGGACCGAGATAAAAGTACATTACTTGTATGATGGACCGAGATATAAGTATATTACACATATGTGGAAATTTTTAAAGTTTTGATGGTGATAATGGTATATTTCAAAGTTCATTACCTACAATTGAAAGTTTATAGCCAAACCGTTGACTTTTACAAATCGAATGTAGTTGCAAAGCAATAAAAAAACTATAAATGTGATTTGCACAATCATTTAATTGATTGACACATTCTAATTTAGAGTGTCGTGATATTATACACTCACATCACTTTTACTCATTTTCATCCCTGTAAGGGTATTAATGTCAAGACACTCTAATTAGAGTGTACCAATCAATTTGAGGAGTGTGCAAATCATCTCCCAAAAACGACAGATAGGTTCTTGAACGTCGGGTTGCTGCTTAAATACCCATTAATGCTGACCGTTGCAGAAGAGATGTGCTCTTGGCGCACGTGAGGGATGTGACCTATGTTAGGTCCTAGCTGCTTACTACTCTACCTATCTTTAAAATAATAATAATAATAATAATAATAATAATAATAATAATAATAATAATAATAATAATAATAATAATTGCCATGTCGCAAGCTGGCAGCCGTTGATATTAATTGCGACCGTTAAGTGACTCAGGTTTTCTTTTACTTGGGCGGCTTTTGCATGCTCCGTTAAATCATGGGCTTTTTATTCTTGATTTGATTTTTAAATAATCTTCTACTAATATATACTACTTTATAATATATTTGGGATATTCTTAAAATGAAATACTTAAATTTTTAAGCAATACATTTACTAATAATGAAAAATGAAGTTACATCTGAAAAATTAAGTGTCTTAAATTTGTAGACTTATAACAACCCTCCTATAAATACCTAATAAATGCTATTATATATATTATACAAACTAATAAAACACACAAAGTTTCATACAATTTATATGAAACAAGTTGATGGTACATATCGTTTTAAAAACCGGATCGGACCAACGGGCTCAACCGGAATCGGAGTCACAAACGGTTCGGCTAGCCAATAATAGCCATCCGAAAAAGAACCTGAGAGGACCGTCGTAACCGGTAAAAATAGATTAATAGGGCCGAAGTACAAGGATCATTTTCTTCTTTCTTTTTGAAGGTTGATCAGCTCATCATTGTTATTTTGTTGATGCTTCGACTTTAATCACATGGTATCCACCGCTGTAACGCGCGGGTACCCTGCTAGTCTTCTTTAAATATTCTTTTTAATTTTCTATCACCTCTTAAATAATCAACATTTGCTCCTCATTGCTTCAAAAGTTCTCAAACATATCTTAAAAATAAAATAACAAATGAACTTAATATTTGCAATAAAAATCATAACTTTGTTATTTTATTAAACTAAAATGTATAATTGTGATTTCATCATTAACTTTTTCAACAATATTGATAAAGCTAGTCCGGTCATTCAAACAAGCCACGTAACTAGTTATTACCATAGTTGTCAAAACCACGATCCTGATCGAAGGGTCGTACGATCCTACGATCTTACACACAAAAAACGACCAGGATCTTAACAAGATCGTAATTCATGTAGGATCGTATCAGGATCGTAGGATCGCACGTAGGATCATAGGTTCGGATCGTAAGATCGTAGGATCATCTTTTTTTACTATTTATTTATTTATTTATTTATTTATTTATTCTTTCTTTTTTTTTTCTTTTTTTTTTTTTTTTTTTTTGCTATATTAACTTATTATGCGTAAGTCCATGTCTTAAAGCCCAATGACTAAGAATTCTTCATGAAACCTATTATTTTGATGTTGTTAATTGATTGTCGTTTTGCAAGATTAATGAGTGTCAAATAATTATGCTTTTATGGACTATTTAGAAATAGTTTAGATATGCCTTTTTGGGTTTATTATGAAAAATGATTTCGTGCTTTGTAACATATCAGAAGCTTGTTTATGAAGTAAACCATCTAGATACTTGACCCAATTTTGTTCATAATTTATTTTATGTTTCATATAAAAGTGTTAGGAACACGTTTTAAATATTTTACAAGTCTTGTTCATTTAATTAATGTTGCACAATTAGGACTATATTGTTTGTATTTATGGACCGGTTCAATAGTAGTCCTTGGACCGGTCATGTTATTTAATTTATCCTTATCACATGTAAAGGGAATATTCCTAAGAATTATTCCCCTCCCAATGCCTATAAATACAAGGCAAGGGAGTCATTCATATTGTTGGTTTTCTTATGTATGTGCGGAAGCTATGCTTGTGTGTGAATCGTTTGAATGAAAACCTTCCATCTTATTCTTCTCTTCTTATTTCTCTTATTCTAGCTTATCGTGTTTAGCTTATTAATATTTCCATACGTAGCTTATTATTATTTAGATAAGTAGTAGATCGTGTGTTTGTTTAATTCATTAGCGAGTGTGTGTTTGAGATCATTATAGTGACCTACAAGTGGTATCAAAGCAACAATGTGACAGAAAATATGCAGGTACAAATTTGTAAAAAAATTTGTAAAGTTTTGTGTCTCCCCCTCAACATTTGTTCAGAAATGAATAATGACAATTTAAAAAAAATGAACAAAATGTTGAATGAGAATTTGTACTTGCACACACTTTTTTTTTTTTTTTTTTTTTTTTTTTTTTTTTGGATGGTTATTTACAAGATAGTTTGGATGTTTGACTCAATTATTTGTTTTTTAGAAAATTGGACAATTCTTGAGGAGTCAAACATCGCATGCCAATTTGGTGAACCAATTTCACAAAACGTTCATGAGGTAAAGCCTTCGTGAAAAGATCCGCCAATTGGTGTTCCGTTCCCACGAAATACAACTCAACGGTACCCTGCTCCACATGTTCTTTGATGAAGTGATATCTGAGAGCGATGTGTTTGGACTTGGAGTGTTGGACAGTGTTGCACGAGATAGCAATAGCACTTTTGGAGTCGCAGTACATCGGGATTTTGTTGAATATGTAACCATAATCCATCAGTTGTGATCGCATCCAAATGATTTGAGCACAACAGGCAGACATAGCTACATATTCTGATTCCGTTGATGATAGAGACGTACAATCTTGTTTCTTTGACTGCCAGGACACCAGCTTATCACCGAGGAATTGAACACCACCAGATGTGCTCTTCCTTGTATCAATACATCCCGCATGATCCGCATCTGAAAAAGCAGTGAGTGCAAAACCAGAATCCTTTGGATACCAGATCCCCAAATTAATGGTTCCCTTGATGTATCTAAGGATTCTTTTAACAGCAGATAAATGTCTTTCTGTTGGGTTAGATTGATAGCGAGAACACAGGTATGTGGCAAATACAACATCCGGTCTGCTAGCTGTGAGATACATAAGAGACCCAATTATACTACGATAATTTGTAGGATCAGTGGGTTTCCCATGTAAATCAGCATCTAGCTTTGGGGATGAGGAGGCCATTGGGGTGTTATAGGTGTCACTAGTTGTCATGCCATGCTTCTTTAATATCTCTTGTGCATATTTAGACTGACTCAAGAATATACCACGAGGTGACTGGTGAACTTGCAAGCCTAGGAAAAAGTTTAATTCACCGATCATGGACATCTCAAAGTTTTGTTTCATAAGTTTTGCAAAAGCGTTTGAGTACTTTTTATGGGTAGACCCAAAAATGATGTCATCCACATAAATTTGTACGATGAGAATGTCCTCCCCGTGTTTTTGTATAAACAGAGTCGGGTCCACAGATCCTTTAGTAAAATGATTAGCAAGCAAGAATGCAGCAAGTTTATCGTACCATGCCCTCGGGGCTTGTTTAAGGCCGTAGAGAGCTTTCTTAAGCCTGTAAACATGTTGTGGATGTTCTGGATCGACGAAGCCCTCTGGTTGTGAAACATACACCTCCTCACGAAGTTGTCCGTTCAAAAATGCTGTCTTCACGTCCATTTGATAAACTGTGCTGTTTTTATGAGCCGCGTACGCCAGGAACATTCTCACCGCCTCTAGCCTAGCCACTGGAGCAAAAGATTCCTCAAAATCAATTCCCTCTTCTTGGCTATACCCTTTAGCAACCAACCGAGATTTGTTACGAATAACCACTCCCTCTGCATCCATCTTATTTTTCCAAATCCATTTTAATCCCACAACATAAACTCCATCCGGTTTTTCAACGAGTTCCCAGACTTCTAATCTCTTGAACTGATCCAACTCGTCTTGCATTGATTCAATCCAATTGTCGTAAGTCAAGGCCTCTTTGATATTTTTCGGTTCAGCTTGACAAACGGTGAGAGCGTATATGCAGGTTTCACCATCTGTGTGGAGTTTCTGTCGTGTCATAACTGGTTTATCTGGATCGCCAATCACATTTACTAACGGATGATCCCTTGTCCATTTATGAGTTGATGGGTAGTGTTGAATGTTGTGATGATGATATGACGGGTCCATGTTGCTCGAGGATGATTCTCCGGTATCTGGAACAGTTGGTGGTGGAGCAAATGGATTAAAGAAGGCGTTCCCGTCATATCCTGATGGTGGTGGAACATTGTGAGAAATGGGGGATGAATCTTCAACTGCTGGTTGAGGTGTTTTCTCCATTGTTGATGATGGTTCAGGTTGTGGTGCATCGGTAGCAATTACTGTAGAGGTAGATGCTGATGGATCAGGTGCTTGATGTAGAAGTTGTTGAGCAGCGGAACTGGTGGAAGCATCTGATGCACTAGTAACACGAACGTCATCGAACATAGGTGCAAACAAATCTTCCAGATCCTTCCTGTTGAAAGGTAGGGGTGCAGATGAAGATTCAGGGAAGTTAAGACGGTTATGTGCGGGTTCCAAGCGGTCTTGCTCAGAAGCCATTTCGGTGAGTTCATCAAAATTAGCGTGTATGGTTTCTTGAATATCCCCAGTCCGACGATTCCAAATACGATATCCCTTGGAGTTCTCACAGTATCCAACAAAGATCCCAATATCTGCTTTAGCTTTAAGTTTACCAAGATCATCCTTATCATTCTTCGGATAACACAAAGCTCCAAAGACGTGAAAATGGTTGATGTTTGGTTTTCTCCCTTGTATAATCTCATATGGTGTTTTGGTGTGTCTTTTGGTGATCATTGCACGATTCTGAGTATAACAAGCAGTATTGACAGCTTCAGCCCAAAGATAATCCGGTAATTGAGCATTGATCAACATAGTTCGAGCTGCTTCCACGAGCGTCCGGTTTCGTCTTTCAACTACACCATTTTGTTCCGGAGTGCGAGCTATGGAAGTCTGATGAACAATCCCATGTTTCTCTGTGAAATCCCGAATGATTTGATTCTTAAATTCAGTCCCATTGTCTGTTCGGATGATTCGGACGGTGTTGCGGACTTGAACTTGAATCTTAGTGAGAAACGTGATGAGAATAGATGGAACTTGATCTTTAGTTCGTAGGAAATAGACCCAAGTCCATCTTGAATAATCATCTACGATTACCAGAATATACTTCTTCCCGTTAATACTCTGAACGCGCATCGGACCACACAAATCCATATGAAGCAGTTGTAGGACATGGTCTGTGCTGTGTTCTGTTTTGGGAGGAAAATGGGCACGATGACTTTTCCCTTGTTCACAAGCAGAACACAAGTGATCCTTGGCATATCGGAATTTTGGAAGACCGTCAACTAATTTCTTCTTGGCAAGATCAGTCATGGTTTTAAAATTGAGATGAGACAATCGTTTGTGCCATAACCAAGCTTTCGTGGGATGAGCCTTGGAGAGTAAACAAATAGGAGAAGAAGCTGTCATGCCGTCAAAGGAGATAAAATACAGACTTGTTCCGCGTTTCCCTTTCATAAGGTCGTTCCCTTGAAGATCACGAATAAAGCATGTTTTCTCCCTGAATGCTACTTCCAAGTCTCCATCGCAGAATTGTCCCACAGAGAACAAATTATGACCGAGACCTTCAACATAATACACACGGCTGATTTCGATGTTCCCATTAATATAATCCCCATAGCCCATAATTGCAGCGAAGTGATCATTCCCGAATCTGACCGTTCCGATAAACTTTGCAACAAAGTTCTGAAGAAGTTTGAGATTGCCGGTCATATGTCGGGAGCACCCGCTATCAACAATCCAAAGGACGATTTGAATCACCTGCATCACAAACATCGGAAACAGGTGGAGAATTGATAACGGTTAGATCCGCTGGGTTAGTGACACATAAGGTTAGTATTTTAGGTAACCATTTAAAATCAAAAGTGTTCTGTAACCAGCGTTGCCAGGTCCAACTAGTCTCTGCCTTTTTCCTAAGGTATGCACTAGGTGACTTTTTGGTCTTGGATTGGGGCTTTTCTATTTTCTCCTCAGAAACATCTAGTGGGGGCATTCCTAAAATGGATTTCGCAATGGTTTTAAGCCTAGTGGAAGCGCCACTAGTTCGTTTCTTTCTCTTAGTCAGCAAAGTTTTAGCAACACATTTTGTATGATCACCAGATAGTATGCTATGACGACAAAAGACACAAGTAGCATCAACCAAAACATCTTCATTAATATTTAAAGAGTTATCATCTGTTACATCATTCTTAGAACTAGACTCAGATAAGTGCAATTCTATTTCTGATGTTACATTTGTCTTATTCAAACTACTTTCTTGGACTTCTTCAGACTTAGATACTTCTTTCCTAGATTTCTTGACTCTATTCTTCCTCTGTTTCTTGTGAGTCTTGGAATGGTTGATCTTAGAGGTGGTTTCTAGTCCTGTGGAAGTACAAATAGCTGAATCAGTGGTTGTGTCAGATGCTTGGGTATGTTCTTTGTCCACTACATACATTCCTGGAGCAATCTTATGAATGTTTGTTTTGCTCTTGTCTAAAACTCTGATCTTCTTCTTCAAATCAATAATGATATGTTGGAACTCTTGATTTTGTGAATCTAATTTCCTGTTTAGGTAGACTGTGTCATTTCTGTTTTGAATAACTTCATCCAGGTCTTTTTCATTTTGAAACAGTTTAACTTTTAAGAAAGCCTTTGTTTCTTTGTTTTGTTCATGACTGTTTTGAAATGATAGAGATCCCATGAGATTTTGAAATTTGATTTCAAATTCAAGACTTCGTTTTTGACACCAGTCCAACCTTTTTTGAAGATTAAAAACTTTGTTTTCCACATCACAATTGATTTGTCGAAGATTCTCATTCTCATGTACCAGATTATCAATCTCCATATGCAACATCTTAATATCCACAGCATGATCATTCACAATTAAAGCATTACCAGATTCATAGAGCGAATTCATAATCACAGAGACCACGTCATAACACAAGACTTTTTCCAAGAGTCGATCATTTTCTTTTGCTAAAAATTTCTTTTGAAGTTTTTGACGTTGAACCTTGTCATCTTTAGCTTTGAAAATGGATTTCATAGATGCTAGTTCCGTATATAACTCCTCTTCCCATCTTGTTGCACCCTTTTTCAGATTTCGAACATGAGGAAGAATTTTCTTTTGAAGAATCTCCTTCTTTTCTTTCTGAACAGGAGAAAGAAAAGACGAGATAGGAATTTGAGAACTAAACTCAATTTCACTCTCCAAACGAGAAATGTCATCCATAAATGTCTGAAAATATCGAAGAACCCGACATTCTTTAGGCATTTGTGGATCAACGAGATCCTCTGTCAAACAATCTTGAAATTGTACACCAGTCGTAGGATCAGAAGTTATAGACGAGGGAGCACTTATGTTTGTGTATGTTAACGTTTGTTCTGGATGATCCTTAGGAGGAACAAATGATTTGCTCAAATGAGGTCGTGCATTATAATCATAATGTACTTTTGAAAACTTTGTTTGTGACTTTGATCGACCCTCAATCTTGTTTTCAAGAAAATCAGTTTCTTCATCAACAGAATACATAACAACACGTTGAAAGGAATCATCTAACAGAAATGTTGCATTGTATAACTTAGGATTTTCTTTGAGTGCTTTGTGTAAATTGCGGGGTGTGTCACTTCCA
Organism: Artemisia tridentata subsp. tridentata; assembly: GCA_021014915.2. Classification (NCBI taxonomy): domain Eukaryota; kingdom Viridiplantae; phylum Streptophyta; class Magnoliopsida; order Asterales; family Asteraceae; genus Artemisia; species Artemisia tridentata. The sequence goes on from CP139507.1 coordinate 447,188,358, forward strand.
AGTGCAAAACTGACTCCTTTAGGACTTGATTTTACAACATTCTTTTGAATTTGCGTTACAGAATTACCCGTTTTATACACAATATTTTGAAAGTCTTTGAGTTTGGTTTCCAAATCCAGAATTTGATCAAGATAGGAGTCAACACATTTCCTATTGGCTTTCTTTTCTTCAAGAAGATCCTTCTGAGATGCAGAAAGCTCAGATTGAGTTTTCAACAACTCAGAATTTAAAGTATCAAGTTGAATTTTAAACTCAAACTGATCCTTTTCTTTCTGAGAGAAAAGCTCAGCTTTGGCAATGGTTAGCTCACGAACTTGACTTTCTAAATTTTGAACTTTTACATACTCTTGTTGGAAAGCCGTTTCAAAACCTTTTTCACGTTTATCTTGTTTTAGATATCCGGAAAGTTGTAATTTATAACACTCATTATCCTTTGTTAACACTGCAATTTTCTCTTTGAGCTTCTGATTGATGTCATTGCATTTTTCTATTTGTGACTGGGTGGTCAATAACAAGGTCTGTAATTCCGAATCTTGATCATTCAAATGATCTTTTTGTTCAATATGATCACAATTAGCATCATCGATGAGATCATCAAAGGAAACAACTGTTTTATCATCATCAAATGATACAACCGTGTTAACTAGATCATCGGATGGTGATGATAATAACTCATTTTGAACAAAAGTTTCGTTTGTAGATGAAGATGCAGACAGTGAAGCAATTTCATGAATAAGACATGTCGGATCAGGTACCTGAGAAAGACCATCAGTATCATATACCGGGCCTGTCTCGGACATATTCATTTCTTGCATATTAGCCATAAGCATGACTGCAGCGTTTGCCTCAAGGTCTTCCATCTCATCATCTGATTCCACAGTTGCCATAAAACTTTGATCATTCTGAGTCATCATCCCAGCAGCTCTTTCATCTTTGAGTGCCATCATAAGAGCCTCTTTGTGATACTGACTGCCCATTGTTCTCGGCTTCGGACAAGCATTAGCCATATGACCGTTCCCCCCACAATTGTAGCATGCGATAGATGTATTAGCAATGCCTTTCTGACCATTCCCAACATTCGAATTTCCTCTCTGAACATTCCCCATACTGTTTCTGTTTGCCCCTGCAGTATTGAACCGATTTCCTCCTGACTGAACCCTTTGATTACCATATCCACGATTTCCCGAACCATATCTGCCTGAAGACTTATTATGAATTTCAACTCTGCCATCATGAACAACTGCCTGATTCCTGGTATTTGAAGATGAACGAAGACGGTTGTTGGATTTGGTGAATCTGCCAAATGCGTTAGCAATCAATCCAAATGCTTCATTAAGTGAATTGAAAGCATCCTCTTCTTCATCATTATCTGCATTTGAGTACAGCATTGAATCGGTGTTGTTGTATGGAACCAGCTGGTTATCAGAGTATTGTTGTGGTGCTTCATAAGGAATGATTTGATTATGAGGTTGGGGTGGAATGCTTGGTTGAAAAGATGAGTTGCCAAATTCCTGAGGTGGTAAGAGAAAGTTGGATTGAGCAACGAGAGCAAGTGAGTTTGGTGTTGGTGCTGGTGTGAATCCTCCTCGTGCTGTAATTTCTTTATCCACTTCTGATTGATGTTGTCTGAGATAATCATACATGAGTCCGTATTTGACATCACCAATTTTCTTTGTCTGCCTCACAAAAGTTGCATATTTTTGCCATTCAGGACCAAGACATCCAAGGAATTTGGAGTTGATAGCAATCTTTGGTAACTTTATGTCATGACGATCAAGATCGTTGATAATGTTGGTGAAACGGTGGTAGTAAGATTCAATGGTCTCCCCTGGTTCCATGATGAAGTGAGTGTACTCCATATATAACTTGGACTCAAGATCTTCTTGGTTTAACTCTGTTCCTTCCATGAGAAGATGAACTTGTTCCCACATATCTTTGGCTGTCTTTTGAGCATCAATACTTCGGTAGATAGGATTGGGAATTCCTTGAAGTATGAAAGACATAGCCAATTGGTTTGCTTCTTGCTGTAATGTTTGCTCAGTTGTGTAGTTGGCAACCGGAATGGGTGTGGATGTTTCTTCTCTCTCTGCAGTTGCTGAAACTACAGTAGCTGGAATGGGATAGGGTCCTTCTTCAATGACCTTCTTGAGATACTGACCATGGGGTTTTTTCAGTTCAACGAATCTGAGGAATCTACTAGCCCATTGCACGTAGTTACCCGGAGTTAGCATTGGTGGAGTTTCTTGACTTCCAGCTTCATGACGTGATTGCTGACTACTTATTGCTTCACACATCTTGTTAAACCAATGAGGTTCTCTGGAGTATGATGAATAATTCTGCAGTTGTTGATTCTGTTGCATGATTTGTTGTGGGGATACTTGTGGTGGAGAGAGAAATTGATGCTGTTGAACGAATGCTTGTTGTTGTTGATACTGAGGATGATTTTGTTGTTGTTGAGGATGTTGCTGTAGCTGATAGTAGTAGTTGAAGTGAGGTGGTTGAGACATTTTGTTGGATCTTTAGATAATTAAGATGTGTTTTAAGATTTATGATGTTTGATTTTTAAGTTTACTTAATGTTCTTAGTCCAATTGCGAGAAGCACTGTTTGAATTGCGAGAGAATCTGAATTGCGATAAAGGTTGTCCAATTGCGAGAGACTTGAGTAATTCCGAGAGATTTCTCAAATGCGATAGAAAATTGTAATTGCGAGAAACAATGTCAATTGCGATAGAACTTAGCAATTGCGAGAGATAACTCTGAATTGCGAAAGATCAAGCAATTTCGAAAGATTTTTCAAAATTACAATTTCGATCACGTTCTCAAACTTTTATACAAAAGTTGAGAATAATTCCGAGTCGAGGTAGTTTCACACTCTTTTACAAAGAAGGAAACACCGAGTACCAAATCCAAAGAATCTGATGAATTGCGAGAAATCCTTAAACCAGTCCAATTGCGAGAAACCCTGAAGCTAGCAATTCCGAGAAACCCTTGTTACCAAATGCGAGAAACCTTTGAATTGTTGCAGACCAATTGCGAGAAACCCTTCTTCTTCGAATTTTAACCCAGAACGTTGTAGGATGATGAAAAACGTAAATCTAATGATTTTTAACGATTAAAACAACGAATTTGCACCAAAATTAACCACGTTAACGTTTAAAAACGAAGATTTGATGAAAAGGTTTTAAACAACGATTTGCAAAACTCACTTTTATCACACTTTTGACGCAAATGAACTTTAAAACTTACGTAAACTATAAAAACCAAATTAAATACCGATTAGATCTACTCTTAAAACACTAATCCTAAATACCTTTGGCGTATGACTCCTCAAGAATTGTCAAACTTTCTCAAAAACTAATACTTGAGTCAAACATCCATACTATCTTGTAAATAACCATTTGAAAAAATAATAATAATAAAAAATAAAAAAATAAAAAAAATAAAAATAAAAATGTGTGCAAGTACAAATTCTCATTCAACATTTTGTTCAATTGTCTTTATTCGTTTCTGAACAAATGTTGAGGGGGAGACACAAAACTTTACAAATTTTTTACAAATTTGTACTTGCATATTTTCTGTCACATTGTTGCTTTGTATTGGTTTTGATGTGATACCCTAAGGATTATTTGTTTAATTGTTAGGAATTTGATGGTTACTAATTGTTAGAGGACTAAAAGTGCTAATTAATGAAAATCGTTTGGTTAGGATTTAGTGTGCTAAGAATTGAGGTTAAGGGACTAATTGTGAACATAGGATAAAAGACAATAGTAAAGACTTAAATGCAAAACAGAAATCACTGTGTATGTCATTTACTTTCACTGCAAATCCTATTTCGCATTTACTATCATCAACAACCAGAATCAACGGCTCTAATTCATTCTAATCATCCGTACAAGATCTAACGAATTTGTGAGTGATTTCATGTTTATTAAAGGATTATAACATATGGTTTTCATGGAATTTTAAATCCAACGGTGGAATTTGTGTTAAATAACTAGACGAATTTCTAGGGTTTGCGTAGATTTGGGATTCTTTAATCCAATGTGTTTTGACTGATTATGCTTGTAATTATATACTTAGAACTTGGTTATGTAACATGAATGCGTGTTTAATTGTTCCAAAAAACTCATCTGAATGTTTATTCGAAGCTTTAGGGTTTATGTTCATAATTTGGGGAAAATCGAATGTGAATGTGTTGGTGTGATTGAAGTGTTGTAAAATTATTTTTATGACTCGAATTGAATAGTTGTTGCCTCAGATTAAGCCCAGAAACATTAGTTGATCATTGATTGAGATTTAGGGTTTATCAAGAACACTATGCACATGCAGTTCGAATCTATAGATTTTGTGGTTAGAAAGTGTTATAAATTGGTCAAAATGAGTAAAATAGCTTAGTGAACCTATTGCAATTGGTGTGGAATCATTAATCTGTGAATTGCAAAATTTTTTTTGTGAATAAATCGTCAAAACGGGTTTCGGAATTTCTTGGATAAGATATTCTCGAATTTGCAATTGCTATCGCAATTGTCATTTGTTCTCGCAATTGCCATTGCTCTCGCAATTGGTGTTGCTATCGCAAATGGTAATGTGCTCTCGCAATTGAAAAACCTTTTCTCGCAATTGGAATTTTTCCCGCAATTGGAATTTTTATCGCAATTGGAAATTTTTCTCGCAATTGGAAATTTTTCTCGCAATTGGAAATTTTTTCTCGCAATTGAAATTTTCTCGCATTTGACAAGTTTTTCTCGCAATTGGTATTTTTCTCTTGCAATTGGTAATTTTTCTCGCATTTGTCAAAATCTCTTGTTTTTGACTATCTGCCTTTGAAATTACCAATTTCATTGAAATTTCTAATTCCTTAAGACTTGTCAAATTAAAGGGAAGAGTTCTTATGCAAAATTAAAATTCACAGGTTAATGATTGCTCAGTCATGTTAATAAAGGATGTTGTGTGCAAAAATTCAATTTCAACTAATGCTAACACACATATATCCTGCAAATTTGGTGTCATAATGCTGTTTCAGATCATCCACAATGTCTTCACAACAACAACAACCACTTCCACCTATCACCAAAGCAGAGTTATTCCCACAAGGATTCAAGGCTAAGTATGGCAAGAACAATTCAAGAGTGGTCTTCGATAACATCAAATGTGCTGAACCAAGTTGTCGAATTGTCATCGAAATCCTCAAAAGACATGAATGCAGGAGTATCTTGGAAGATTCAGATAGTATTCCAGAGATTTACATTCATCAGATGTGGAGCACTATCAAACCAGATGACAACAACAAATTCTTCACCTGCACTCTTGACAGGAAACAAGTCAAGGTCACTCTAGCACATCTACGTGAAGCTTTATCTCTACCAGATCCACCGGAGACCTCAAGACGATACTGGCCTGCACCTACTGAACAAGACATTCTCAACTTTCTCATTGGCCTTGGATATGATGTTGATCCAGATCTTCCACTCAACATCCTCTCAAATATCAATGCCAAGTCCATTCCTCAACCATGGAGAGCTATGTACTATATTCTGATTCGATCAGTGTCTGGAAGAGACAGTGGACACGAACATCCAAGACTATCTCATGCTCAACTCTTCTGGGGTTTTGTTACCAAACACAACCTTGATTTTGCTGCTCTTATCTGGGAAGACCTTATGCATCAAATACATGGTCTACTCAGAAAACCCTTGACTAAAATCCCATTTGTTCGTTACACTAAGTTGCTGATAAGTCTTCTTCTTGATAAACATCATGATATTTCTAATCGTCCCGAAGACAGAGAAAGACATGTGATCAAGATGGACACTGACTTCAAATCAGTATACTTTCCAAAGGATAGCACTCACAAACAAGGTCTCAAGTTGTTTGATGTTCTACTTACTGATGAGGTCAGGGAAACACCTGCTTACGCAGATTACATTCAAGCTTATGAGAAGAAGCTTGTCGGTATCACTAAAATAACTGAGGGAACAGGTTCTTCCAAGACTCGTTCCAAAAGTAGTAGAGCTAGCAAAACTGGAAGTGCATCAAGTGCTCCAAAGAAACCAACAACAAGCAAAAGGAGAATCATTAAGACTGCTCCGAAACCAAAAGTTGAAGAAATTGGTATTCGTGATGAATCCTCTGAATCCTCCGAAGACACTGAACCAGAAATAGAAATACTTAATGAGCAAGAAGCCGAGTTTCAAACAGAGATTGACTTAGAGAATGCTACTAAGGCAAGTATTAAGCAGAAGAAGATTGATGAAGAAAGAAGAGCAGAACTACAAAAGGAAGTTATGAGGGAATTGGAAGCAAAGAAGAAGGAAGAGATTGCAAAGGGAGCAGGAGGATCAGGAGTCTCTCCAGCACCAGTTTCATCCCCTAATCCGGTTAATCAACCCGGTGTCTCACAATCTTCCACAGCTAAGCCAGATACGGTTAATCAACCCGTTATGGCTACAACTACGGTTCCCCCTCCTCAATCAAGCTCAGTCAATCAAACCAATTTGGAGAATCAAACACAATCAGAGTCTGAAAAGATTATATTTACAGAAAATGAAATTTCCGATTCAATGTTTGATGATATTCCACATCAAGAGGAGGTACATCACCATGATGACACTAATGAATGGGGAAATTCTGATGAAGAAAAAGAAATCACTGGATCAAAAGCTACAGAAGCTGCAAATGAGCTGGAGGCACTTAATGAAGAAGAAAGGAAAAGGAAGGAAGAAATGGATAGGAAACAAAAGGAGGATGAGGAAGCAGATAACTACATTATCTCTCCATTGAATGATCCATTCAAATCTCCTCAACAACAACCACGTGATCAAACTCCTCCCATTCCTTCTCCCAAACCTTTCTCACCTCCTAAGTCACCTCCTAAGCATCAAACTCCTCCAGAATCACCGGAAAAACCTTCAAAACCTTCATCTTCATCTCACAAGGACTCTGCTTCTCCTAACTCATCATCATCTATTCCATCACTCACTCCATCACCATCAAGGTCACCACCAAACAAAGGCAAAGCAACATTGGCAGAAAGAATCAGAACAGTCATAAAAGGCAAACAAGTCAATAAAATCGCCAAAGTCACAAGAGTTGAAGTTCTCTCACCAATATCTAGGCAAATCAAGAAAGCAGCAAAACTTGCTCAAGCAAGAAGAGAGAGCAAGATGCAAGAACAGATGTCAGAAATGCAAAATCTCATCAAGGGTCTATCTGAACAAGTCAAAGAGATGCAAGAAACAAAGCAGAACATGGATGAGTTTCTTTCTTTTGATATAGAAGATAATATCAAAAGTAAGACAAGACATTATGTCAAACGTTTTACCGCTGATCTACAGAAGAACATTAACGAGAATGTCAACACTCAGCTTGATCTCAAGGTCAAAGAAGCAATCATTCTCAATTCTGGCTTCAAGCAGCTCAAAGACTTCACTACAGAAGAACTCAAAATTGAGCTTCTCAACAGATTCCACACTATGACATCTCCTTCTCCTGAAGATATTAGTCTTATGAAGTCTATTGCAGGACATATTGAGAAGGTTTCTTGCAAGGTTGCTGCTGATAAAGGAAAGTGGATTCGTGATGACGACACTGAGGATCCAGATCCAAATTCCACACAAAAGAAACAAAAAGACTGTGAGTGGATCTGGTATTCACATTCAGGAACCACCAGAACCGAGAACTTCTCCACCATCTCCAAATCATCAAGAATCTGGTCCTAAGGAAACTGAGCATCACTTTGAACATTTTATCAATGATGACATTGAGTTTCAACCTCAAGATGACCCACCTCAAGATGATCTACCTCAATCACCTCCAAAACCAGCAAAAGCCAAACCATCCAGCAGTAAAAAGTCTTCTGAAGAACCAGCTGTGCTTACATGGTTAGATACTGACGAAGACTTACATGGAAACAACTGGTTCGACCACCTTGCACAGGCTCAAATCATCGACGACGAAGCTTCAAAGATAGAAGATAGCACGTTTGAATACAATCAGAAAGTCAAACATGCTTTCAACATTAAGAAGATGACAAAAAGAGAGCTTCGTAGAATCAAGAATGATGCCTTCAATCTTTTAAAAGATAAGTCTGCAAGTGCTGCCGAGTTGGAATATCATCTGGAGAATATTGCTAGAGCATTATCTAAAGACTTCGATTGGACAAATCCAGATGTATACAGGGAAGGTGGTCTCGACAGCAAGAAACGTCCATACATCACCGACTGGACAAAACCACTTCCTGTGATACGACCATATCATGGAATGTCAGGAATCCCATATTCATTCTTCTTCAACCAAGATCTGGAACTACTTGTACATGGGGCTTCTAGTACAATCAAATATGCTACCTCAATAACATTCACTCCTGCTGCAAACTACATCAATCCTGCCATTGAGGAAGAAGCTAGACTCCTCAAACTCTTCATCAACAAACGGGCAAAATATGATCGTGACGCTGAGCTTGGAATTCACCATTGGTTTGACAAACGCAAATCATGGTACAAGTGCAAACTCGCTCTCATGGCATCCCGAGAAAAGGTGTTCAGTAATCTTTGCATCAAGGCAGTGCTCGATGCTAAGGGATCACAAAAGCTTGGCTACACGTTCATTAATGAGATCAAGGTTCGCAGACAAGATAATCTTATTTACACGTTCAATGAAGCAGACTTTCCTGAACTCAATCTCAACGACATTGAAGACTTGTATTTGATGAAAGTACAAGGGAAGCTGAATCACCTCAATCCTACTCTTCTGTATGCATTTAGCACTGCTATATGCCACTTCATCAGAAGAACAGTGATCAAAGAACGTGTAGAAGATCTTCAACTTGGAGTTGAAAGTTATCAGAAGAAACTGAATCTTGAGGAACCCTTGTTTACTCTCACTGACAACAAGGAGCCTCAGTACTTGCTCAAGACCGACCCTGTCTTCGGATTCGTCTACAGAAGTGCTACAAACACCAACCGTTTCATGCCTCATAAAGAGATTCACAAGTTCTGTGACGACACTCTTAAGAATGTTCGAGATGGGTTAGTCACACGGGTTCAGGATCAAATATTGAAGAAGCACAAGAAATGGAATCATCAGCAGCTCAGGTAGGTCAAGAATTTTATCTGGTCAATCGAAGAAAGGCTCTATCGAAGGGATCAGATGAGGAGATTGGAAACTTATGTTGGTGGTCGTCCTCCATTTGCCATCAGACTATTCCAGAGAACAGATCCAAAATTCACCACTTTTGGCAGAGGCGGTTAATTTGTAAGAATTTGATTTAAATATTCAATATTCATTCAATATTCTTACTTGTATATGACTGTGAATATGACTACGGCTTGTGCACAAATAACAGTGTACAACCCGAACCCCAAAGAAAGGACCCTGAGGTACGCTTCAGTGCCTCAATCCTGAAAAAGGAGCGAAAGCTTCTTACTTATGAGCAGAATTAAAATCAGAATGTTTTACAACGTTTTTTTTTTCAAACATTCTGCTCATAAGGACAAGTATTCCCTCGTCGAGGGGGAGTATTTGAAAAATATAATCTTTGTTCAAAAAAAAAAGTATCAACGTTCTTGAAACTTCTTCCCTAAAACTCAAAAACAGCATATTTTAATCATAAACTTTTTTCCAAAAACATCATGAGTATGCTATTTTTGAGGGGGAGAAGAAACAAATGATTAAAATATGATGTCTCATTTGCTGGAATCTCGTGTGCTCAAACTCAGAATTGACCCTGGAATTGACGAATAGGAAAGTCAGTAGTCGAAAGGACATGTCCCGGACGGGTAATAATTTCAAGCCAGTTTATCTGGTGATGTAAGCGTGTCTCGCAAAGGACGTGTCTGAGTAGAAAGTACCGATTTCGAGCGATAATCTTTGAATCTGATCTGGACGGGTAATAATTTCAAGCCAGTCTAACTGGTGATGTAAGCGTGTCTCGCAACGATCAGGTTCATTGAAAGTCAATCAATTCAAAAGTGCAAACTCTTTCCGGCATGTGCAAATTTCAAATTTATTACTTATGCGCACATGTTAAGGGGGAGTATTTCTGAAAATCATCAAACTCTCAAGGTGTCAACAAAATGTCTTTACAATTATCGACACTTTGAGAGATTTTCAATGGTTTTGGTCTTATGGCATCATTAGGATAGTCATGGAGTTACAAGGTGACTAAGGTTAGGAAAAACCGTCCTATGATCCGCCAGAGCCGGAGGGATCTACCCAAGGACAATACCACTAGTTTAGACTAGAAAGTCCTAGGTATGATATAAAAAGGAGAAAATGAATGAACGGAGAAAGAAGGGGTTGAAGAATTAAAAAGAAAAGCAAAGAAAAGGGTGAAAAGAAATAGCCCTCCATTCGTTCAACCTTAGGGCAGACAACGGGTTCAATTCATAATCTACTGGTTGATGAGCATCACCGGTATTGAAGACCAAAGACGTCATGGACCCAGTGACGCACTAAAAAACCTTCTAAGCCACTCAAGTGTCTCTCAAAAGACATTTGTTTCATTCACACGGAGAACCTTTCATAATCTATCGACATCTCATTACGAGATTGTTGATATTGAAAAGGAGGCAATCTGCTCCACGCCTCCGATGACCAAAGCAAATGTGCACTAATTGAGTCTAGAGCCATGAGATTCATCAAAGATCTCTTAGGTACACTTAGTATTACTCTGTTGTCTTACATCATGGGCAGCAGATGTAAAATTAAGAAAATGTCCTTCGCAGATCTTAGCAATCTGCCGAGAACATTCATGAGAGAAGTCACAATTGTGATTATCAATGATTGAATGGAAATCCTGCCAGAGCAACATCAAACAACTCTGTCAGCAGGTCACTTCGGTAACTCCTTGTGGGTTACGCTTAGTGTTTGCTTCAAACGGTCTACAGTCGTGGGGTGATCTCCAGCGACTCACTGAATCGTGGGTGCACTTCGGTGTGTCCGTGTAATCCCTTTCGGGGGAATCCGGTTCAGAACGGTCTGGGTTAGGATTTGAGAAAGTCTTCACACTATGCTGTTGATGATCTCAAGTCTGAGCCTGTAAGTACCGGTTGGTTCGTGCTGTTGCTGCTATTGCTGCTGCTGAGGAGCTGGAGTTCGACCATCAAGACTCCATCATGTTCATATCTTGAAGAAATGTTCTCTCACAGACTCAGTAACATCAAAAGTTCAACATATGAAATTGTAAAGTCAAAAGTTCAAGCATCTCAAACTTTCACAAGATTAAGATTGAAAAGTGAGAACATGTTGCAGAAAACAAATCAAAGATATATGAGCATGATGGAGAAGACGAGAAGACATTGGAGATTGGCAGATAGAAACAACATCATATCATCATTACACAAGAACAAAGAAACAAAGATTATAAAGACGTCGGAAGCCTAAGAAGCAAAGAAGACGTCGGGCAACATTGATGATCAAGACTTAGGGGGAGATTGTTAGGAACACGTTTTAAATATTTTACAAGTCTTGTTCATTTAATTAATGTTGCACAATTAGGACTATATTGTTTGTATTTATGGACCGGTTCAATAGTAGTCCTTGGACCGGTCATGTTATTTAATTTATCCTTATCACATGTAAAGGGAATATTCCTAAGAATTATTCCCCTCCCAATGCCTATAAATACAAGGCAAGGGAGTCATTCATATTGTTGGTTTTCTTATGTATGTGCGGAAGCTATGCTTGTGTGTGAATCGTTTGAATGAAAACCTTCCATCTTATTCTTCTCTTCTTATTTCTCTTATTCTAGCTTATCGTGTTTAGCTTATTAATATTTCCATACGTAGCTTATTATTATTTAGATAAGTAGTAGATCGTGTGTTTGTTTAATTCATTAGCGAGTGTGTGTTTGAGATCATTATAGTGACCTACAAAAAGCATGAGTTATATGTTAAAAATTTTCAGTAATATTATCAGAATATCCTAATTTAATTTATTTGATTATCAAGAAAAAAAACATTGTGTTGCCCTCTATTATAAATTATGTCGTTTTGCTTTCACATACAATCCATTTATCTTTTTGCATTAATCTATATAATGTAATAAAAAAAAAGTCACAGAATCACGTAGCAATAGAACACTATATTTTTGCATTAATATAAATGTTATCACGAAAAAACTATAATAAAAAACATTGAACAATAAGTAGGTGCACATATGTAGTAACTTTGTGCAAGTGAGCATTGCAGCACTACTACAAAAAGGTCTATCCTTGACTCGCATTTTATGACGCACGCTACAAGATGACGCGCAAATAGCAGAGTCATAAAATAAGAGTCATAACGAGTAAATTTTTTATTGGGGATGACTCGTTTTCAAAAGCGTCATAACGTAGGGTCATAATCAGTTAAAATTTAGCCTGCTAGATGACGCTCGTTTGCTTCGTCCTAAATAGGGGTCATAATCAGTTAAAATTTTGGCCAAATTAAAACACTCCCGCTCTCAAAATCAACACTTCCCATAACTCTCTCTCGCTCCCACCCATAAAAAAAACACACACGCCTCCGCCTCCTCCGGCAACCAGCACCACCACCGCCGCAACAGTCAGCCACCGCCACCACATCGTGCCTTCCCCGCCACCTCCTCTCTTCGATTCGGTAACCCACGCGCTCTTTTTCACCATTTTATTCGAAACCCTAATTGTTTTTATTAAATAAATCGTGTGGATTAGGTTTAGGCAGTGTTGGTTTTGTTATATTTCATTTGATTTGTTGTAATTGTTGAATTGTTGTTTGTGTTAGAATATTTGTTGAATTATTGTTGTATTTAGGTTAGATTGGTTGGTGTTTGGTTTGGATTTTGGATGAGATATCATTGTTTTAGATGAGGCTGAGAGTTCAAGTAAGTTTCCGTTTGTAATTAGCACTTGGCCCTTCTTAGATGCTGTTAGATCCGGATGGACGGCTATCAGTGCTGGTTTATCTTCCGTTGATGCTGTTGTGGAAGGTTGTTCCACATGTGAGGTACTTCAATGTGATGGTACAGGTAGGTCCCTACAAATTGCTAATCAACAAGTATTCATTCGTACTTTAATAATTTCTGAGATTTGTATAGTTTTTTAAATGGGTATTTGTTAAACAGTTGGACCTGGTGGAAGTCCGGATGAGAATGGCGAAAGTACAATGGATGCCTTAATCATGAATGGGGTAACATTGCTGTTGGTACATCAACTAATGGTGCCAGTTTTAAGATCCCTGGCAGGTATGTGCTCACCGAGCTATTGTTTCTGGCTCAGTCGCAGGTTGATGATAAATTTACCAGATGCCACAAACAGGGAGAAAAATCTGAGAGTAATTTTGGCAAAAGAAGAATTAGCACCTGGTATGGATCTTGAAGCAGTGGCTGCTATGACTGATGGGTACTCAGGAAGTGATTTGAAGGTCTATCTTTTTTTCTTCTTGCCTATGTGTTGAATCTATTTTATTTTTCATCTCACTTTCCTTTTTGTTGCGGTTATTTGAACTGTTGGTTATCTGTTAAAATTTGCAGAATCTTTGCGTGACAGCCGCCCACCGTCTAATAAGAGAAATTTTGGAAAAGGAAAAGAAGGTTTGCTTTTTATCTATTGCTATCCGTTCATGTTTAATTTACAAGTGGAAACGCTTCAGATGGGTTGAACACGTCATTAGTCTCCTAGAATGTATTCAAATAATTACAACGTCCCTACATCATGCCATATATATGAATTTCATAACAATATAAAAAAAAGTTACATGAAAAGTTTTGGCCTCAACTTGACAGATCTGTTTTGAACGGCACCATTAAAGTTACCTGTTTTTACTTGTTACACAACCCAACTGACCAGGCTATTTTGCCACTAAACCCAGGTCTACTTCGCTATGTTATAATAGTAGGTAATGTGTTTTTATGTGGCACATGTGCATATTTTGCGTTAAGTTGTTGACTTAAACTGATATACTTTGCAGACCAGGTTAAATAAAGATAAGCTATTCGAAGCCTTTGAAGTTTTTTTTGACAGAACAAATAGAACAGGTGGAGATGAGCAACGTGTGCGGAAATGTGATGTTTGCCAGGAATCAGATTTGGTTCTTAAGAAAACACAGGTATTTTTTTTGTTGAATCTTCCATGGTACATAAAAGTGGACATCTTTTTTTATATATAATTCATTTATTTCATGTATAAGCATAAAATATGCTAGATTGTGCATCTACAATTAATTTTTCACCTGTGTATGCATTATTGGACCTTTAATGATGCTTGGATGTATGCATCATTTTAAGTTTTGACCACTTTGGCACCACATGCGTGTACTAATTTCATACAGATTTCCTTTACCAACATTGACTTATGAAGGGGTCGATTCTGGATACTGTGATTCTGTGAATCCCAAATGCGTCAAAGAAACAGTAACTTTAGAAAGTGAACGAATCAAATGGACCAAATAGTATACAAAGTTGAAATTCATTTTTAGTTGGTTTTTAATGCATACAACCTCCTAAACCGCTTTAATTAAAGATTTAGACTTACTAGTGTAATATTATTGTGTTCACTTATTATTAATCATATTTTCTAAAAAGTAAACTAAGAAAGTGTCTAGTTTAGCGCAATCAGACCAGACCCATAATTTTTTCTTTTACCCTTTTCAACCTGTAACCTGCTCGGCCCGTCTTGCCACCTTATGTATTAACTCAATACACTCTTGCAGTGCGCAAACACTATCTGGCTTCCTGGATCACTATCAGAAGCAACTGTTACCCCAACTGTTTGCGATAGGTGCTCTCCAGGTTATTGTTTTTTTTTTTTTTACTTTGTTTGATCATGTGCATGTTGTTGATGGATAAGTTTGCTTGGAAGCTTTTTTCATTTTTATTGCTTTGATTAATCGGTGTAACTATGTCAATAATTATAATACTTTTTTTGTTATTTTGGGAACAGGTGGCTAGCAACTCGTCCCAAAATGTCGAACTACTGCATCAGGAGAGCTGCACGGATGACTCGGGTAGTCTTGTTGTATACTCAGTGGTCGATGTGGAAGCTGTCAAACTAACTTGTGAATTACTATCGATATGTAATTTTTGTAGTTAATTAACTTGTGACTTATCGTGAATTAGTACTTGAATTAACCTCATTGTTTTGATATATATATATATATATATATATATATATATATATATATATATATATATATATATATATATATATATATATATGAAATGCGTTATTTTGATATTTGTGTTTTTAATTTTGTATTATCAGGTTTTTAATTGTCATTTAATAGAAAATTAGGAACTGGAAAAAATTAATTTAAAAAATAAAAAAATA
The DNA here is from genome assembly GCA_021014915.2 of Artemisia tridentata subsp. tridentata. Taxonomy (NCBI): domain Eukaryota; kingdom Viridiplantae; phylum Streptophyta; class Magnoliopsida; order Asterales; family Asteraceae; genus Artemisia; species Artemisia tridentata. Next base: position 447,203,642 of record CP139507.1, read on the forward strand.
AAAAAAAATAGGTTATGACTCGCAAAAAGGAGAGTCATAAAACGTGGGTCATAATTAAAAAAAATTAGGTTATGACACGCAAAAAGGAGAGTCATAAAACGTGGGTCATAATTGCGCGTCATAGAGGGATGACGCACAAATGCGAGTCATGAAGCTTTATGACGGGTCCATCCTTGACTCGCATTTGCGTGTCATAAAGCCACTTCTTGACTCGCATTTGGAGTCAATAATAGCCCTTTTTCTAGTAGTGAGTATATCTAATATTCTACTACTACGGTACTTGAACATATAACTTTTTCTTTTATCATTCATTTAGATTCGTTTATCATATGAAATATTACATAGAAATATAAAACTACAACCCCTATCCAAAAATATATAAATTTTCATAAGATCTTACGATCCCGATCCAATCCAAAGATCACGATCTTGCAAAGCCGAAAACAATCTTAGATAGAATCCCGATCCTGACAACCTCGGTTAGTACAATAATATTTGCTAGATATTCGGTCAAGGAATGCATATGAATGCGACAAGTAACATCAACAATCATACAGACATTTAGCATAGCTGTGTGTATTATAATATAAAAAGTTTAGATCACATGGCTTTTTTTAATATTGCTAGATATTCGGTCAAGGAATGCATATGAATGCGACAAGTAACATCAACAATCATACATTTGGCATAGCTGTGTGTATTATAATATAAAAAGTTTAGATCACATGGCTTTTTTGTTTTTGTGTGTTTTGGATACACATGTGCTTCCATTTGCTTACTATAAAATAGAAACGTTCACATTATATTCTATATCTATACTAAAACACAATGTGATGGTTGTAATATAATATTAGCTTGGGAATAGAATATTGAGAAAAGGTTTGGCCCGTTAACACATACCAATTACCTATATAACGGACCGAGATAAAAGTACATTACTTGTATGATGGACCGAGATAAAAGTATATTACACATATGTGGAAATTTTTAAAGTTTTGATGGTGATAATGGTATATTTCAAAGTTCATTACCTACAATTGAAAGTTTAAAGCCAAACCGTTGACTTTTACAAATCGAATGTAGTTGCAAAGCAATAAAAAGTCACAGAATCACGTAGCAATAGAACACTATATTTTTGCATTAATATAAATGTTATCACGAAAATCCTATAATAAAAAACATTGAACAAGAAGTAGGTGCACATATGTAGTAACTTTGTGCAAGTGAGCATTGCAGTATATCTAATATTCTACTACTACGGTACTTGAACATATAACTTTTTCTTTTATCATTCATTTAGATTCGTTTATCATATGAAATATTACATAGAAATATAAAACTACAACCCCTATTGAAAAATATATACATTTTCATAAGATCTTACGATCCCGATCCAATCCTACGATCACGATCTTGCAAAGCCGAAAACAATCTTAGATAGAATCCCGATCCTGACAACCTCGGTTATTACAATAATATTTGCTAGATATTCGGTCAAGGAATGCATATGAATGCGACAAGTAACATCAACAATCATACATACATTTAGCATAGCTGTGTGTATTATAATATAAAAAGTTTAGATCACATGGCTTTTTTTTAATATTGCTAGATATTCGGTCAAGGAATGCATATGAATGCGACAAGTAACATCAACAATCAAACATTTGGCATAGCTGTGTGTATTATAATATAAAAAGTTTTGATCACATGGCTTTTTTGTTTGTGTGTGATTTGGATACACATATGCTTCCATTTGCTTACTATAAAATAGAAACGTTCACATTATATTCTATATCTATACTAAAACACAATGTGTCGGTTGTAATATAATATTAGCTTGGGAATAGAATATTGAGAAAAGGTTTGGCCCATTAACGGGCTACTGTTAGCCCAAAACTGATACCACCACACTCCACCGCCCCTCTTTTTCTCATTCTTATCAAAAACCACGACACCGCCTCTCTCTTTTTCATTCTTATCAAAAACAAAAGGTTTGGCCCATTAACGGGCTACTGTTAGCCCAAAACTGATACCACCACACTCCACCGCCCCTCTTTTTGTCTCATTACTATTACCATTACTACTATATACTAAACCAGGGTGTCGGCACAATAGTTTAATATAAACTTCCTATTAAAATATATAAACTAGGGTGTCGGCACAATAGTTTAATATAAACTTCCGATTAAAAAATATTCAATTGTTAGCCTGTTATGCTGGCCCGTTTTACTTAGGCCATGGCGCCATGCAAAGCCCAACTTTCATCTATTATCTATATCTACTCCGGTTTGGGTGAAGCGGTTTTTGTTGGACACGTGGTAGCAATACAGTCATTGTATCCGATGACTCATGTTGTGGGACTCATCAAGATCAATAATCCTCCCATTATGGTTATTTTTTTTTAGCTAAAAACTCGAACGATCCTTTTTTTTTCTCTTCCAGATCTCATTGCAAATTCAGAAAAATCTCTATGGTTCTACTTTTATGAAACACCGAGGTGAGATTTTTGTTTATTTTGTGTTATTGATAATTAAAGTAGTACGTTTATGATTAGGGTTTTAAGAGGTGTTGCTTTGTTTGTGTGCTTATTGGTTTCAACATTTTGTGATATTTGATATGGGTTTTTGTTTAATTAGTGGATTTGTGAATGCCCAATTTATTCATGCTTTTATGATTATGTATTTTTTTTTCAGGTTGGTGAATTGGTATTCGAGGAGTTGGTACATAAGATTATTGTTTATGGGTTTGTTTATCTATACATCTCCAATATCAAGTTTCTCAAAAAAAAAAAAAAAAAAAAAAAAAACCTTTGTGATTGTTGTCCTAAACACATAAAAGTTAGCAAATCATCTGTATCATATAAGTTATTAGGCGGTCAGTTTGAGGATGCTCATAACGTGTTCGATCAAATGTTAGAGGGCTATAAAGGGGAAAATGTATGATATTACTCCCTCCGTCCCAAAATTATTGTCACCCGACAAAAAATACATTCTTTTAAAAAAATGTCACTATCACTACTTTATCTCTCTCTTACTTTTTTGCCAAATGACATGTTTACCCTTAACTAATTAATTAACACTTCTTTAAAGTTTACAATATTAATTTCAACCAAGGGTATTATCGTAAACTTTACCAAACTCCACTATCTATTCACTTTCTATTTTGGGTATGTGACAATAATTTTGGGACGTCCGAAAAAGGAATAAGTGACAATAAAATTGGGACGGAGGGAGTAATATTTTAGTCTAACAATTTTTATGTGCAACAAGTTGAAGCTGCTGCGTGTAAGAAGGGTGTCAATAGTTGTTGTTATGTAAGAATTAAGACGTTTTATCATTTCGAATAACTTAAGGTGATGTTTAACCGCTCGACCTGTTTGCCCATTCCACCATTCCGGTTTAGCTAAAAAGATTAGAACTTATCTTTTACAATGCCGACTGCTCATCTATTATGAAATGTAAAACAGACACACAGGTAGTCTATGTATATGTGAGTATTGTTGCTATTAATTGTAGAAAAACTTTCGATGACATGAGATACACATAAAAGTTTATGTTATACTTACTTGGTACACTGTGTTGCCAAACTAAGAAATGTTATACATTCCAGTTAACTTTTTGATAAAATCAAGTGCAGTTATTTTCGGCTTATATAATATTAATGCCTCTGAGTCCCTCCAACAAACAAAGCGAGAACAATGACTTCTTTTCGGCTTCTTTTAGCTGTTTGTAGTTTCTGTTTTGCGTCCCTATTATTACTAATTTGTTTTATGTTGTTAAGGAACATTCAGCAAAGTATGGTTGCTAATACCACATATGAAAACAAGACGTTCACAGGTAGGCAATGTGTACCACCAATTCTCTGTAGTTAGCATAATCGTGACAACAGTCACTTCTACGTCTTATTTAGATAGCCAGAGCCTGATATTATATCGATTGTGGTTGTAGGTTGGAAATGGAGTTCACCTCAAATCAAGGCAACGCGCACTCAATCCAAGTTTAAGCTCAAGGTGAGATGATGATTCATAGTTTATTTTTTTAGGAAAACTTTGTATGATATTCATTGGCTTTTGTTTGATTGCAGTTTCTAACTCCAATTCATAACTGGGATTCAAGGTACAAAACAAGTGCACCCTAATGTCTCATTTGTATGGTACTTTATATGTCCGTTCATGTGCTGTTTGTGTAACCTTGAAACCAAACTAATGAGTCATAGAATCTAATAAAGGTGATTTAGTTTTTGGGTTATCAGATATATGAACATACAGAAACCAGTTTCAGACATGTTTGCGGTCTAGGAAGATCAAAGATAAGAAGGTTAGCCTGATTTTTAATGTATTCATTGCTGTTTATTGATTATTAGTCGTTATGTATCAACAAGGATTGTCTAAGGCGCACAAGTGTGAAACAGTGTTTGCTGAATATTAGTTGTTAAAATGTTTAGACGCTAATTGCGTTTCAATGAAACAAATAAAGTTATTTCGTTGCTTTCGGTAGAAACAAAGTAGTTGTGTTTATATGACTACGTATAAGTAGTCTGGGCAATGTATATTCAGTAGTTATAATTGATAAATAATATCTCTTGATTCTGTTACACTGTTATTCTTAAACTTGGTAATCTATTTATGCTTATCTTAAAAAGCATACGATGCCTTAATAAACAATTCCAAACACTGTATAGCATTCGATGCGACTTGAAATACATGCAAACATACTTAGCAGTTGCGAAAATATTCGCAAATGTAGGTATCTTTTTGGTAAGCAGTGAATGCTTCTTATTTGTTCTATATCGGTTAAAAGAATCTATTAAATATAGAGTTTACCACGTAACTTCTATCATATGAAAATTGATCAAACTTTTTGATTGACTTTTTAGGGCTGATCTTCAAATTAGAAGTTGGCAGCTATTGAAGTTGTTTTAAAAGAGCGGAGTACAATTTAGTTAGTGCAAGATTTATAGCGGCTGTGGATTGCTGGTAATCTGCAAGTTGTTAACACGATGTGTTGAAACTCGCGCGAGCTTCGTAAGTTCCTTTACTTTAGTTTGAAGTGCTTTCAAAAAGAGGAATCATTTTATATAGACGGCCGCCTGTGGTTAAAGCGGATGAATATTATTCAGGTGTAGTCGGCCCATCAGGCTTCACGAACCGATGCCGTATACAAGCTGGAGAAAACACCTCTCGAGTTGAGCTTCAGTAACAGGTATACAGTGAATGACATCTGTGAATTTGTTTTATTTTATTTTTTTAGTAATACAAAATTGAATGGGAAGTTATAATTGGAAATAGCAGCAGCCATGAGTCCTGCTAATGGCACTGTTGACTTTTGGATGCGATAAATTCTGAACCACAACCTGTACAAGTATAATGTGACAAATCTAAGTGGGCTTCATTTTAAAACCTGTTCCGACCCAATTTTTTAAACCACAACTTGCGTCTTCTATATATTGGATATTTGAAGTACCCTATTTGAATATCTATAAATAGCCTTAACACTCTACAACAAGAAATATGTCTCTTGAACAAGATCGAGGAAGTTACTCGCCCCCTTGCTAACTTTCCACCCAGTAATTGGGATGATCAGTTTCTTATCTATGATGAGGTACGACAAAATATATTAGTGATCTCAACAAACTACAACTTTGTAATTAAATCATCAAATCAATTTTCATTATGATTCCTTGGTAAATGTAGCAAGAAGATGAAAGTGGGATAGAACAAACGATTGAAGATTTGAAAAAGGACGTGCGAAAACATTTGAAGGTATCTTTGGATACTCCAACAGAACATACGAATTTGCTGAAGTTAATTGATTCAATCGAACGGCTCGACATAGTGTATTATTTTGAGGTTGACATTGAGAATGCCCTACAATACATTTATGATACATATGGTAAAAAATGGAATGGTGGTAGCTTTACTCTTTGGTTTTGACTCTTGAGACAACAAGGGTTCTATGTTTCAAACTGGTGAGTATCCATAACTTTTTTTTTTTAGCAAGAGTATCCATAACTTCAATATTTTTATATTCCAAAAGAAGCAACATTTTTTCATGTGTTTATACAGATACTTTTAATCAGTATAAAGATGAGAACGGGGCTTTTAAGGAATCTTTAGGGTCATAGGCGGTTATAGTTACAGTTGCTAACAAATGTTTCGTTGTACCCTTTGTGTTCTTTTGTATATTATATATTGTTATTTCATTATTCAAGCGATGTTTGGACATCTCTTTTATTTGTTTTGCTAAAGTGGTACTTAGAAATATAACGAACAACATCGCCGCAACGCTGCGGGGTTGTCCCACTCGTTCTTATCAAAAACCACGACACCGCCTCTCTCTTTTTCATTCTTATAAAAAACAAACGGGCTACTGTTAGCCCAAAACTGATACCACCACACTCCACCGCCCCTCTTTTTCTCATTCTTATCAAAAACCACGAAACTGCCTCTCTCTTTTTTATTCTTATCAAAAACAAAATTAATCAAGCACCAGACAAAAAAAAAGAAAAAAAAGACGTAATTGTTAATCCTCATTGCCGATGAAGTGAACGACGATTATGTGTCTGGGTTGAAGTAAGCTTTTAGTCTACTTGATAACGATGGAGATGGTAAGCTGTTTTCTATTTAAGTTTATTTGTTAAGATAAAACTATAAAGCTAATTCACAGAATAGAATTTTTGGTTTTGATTTGTAGTTGTGACAGGTTCAATCGTGGTCTATATATAGCCGTCTTAAAATTGAATTATTTTTTAGTTTATGATAGGTTAACACTTTATGTGATAAGCCAAATGAGATGTTCACGGAAGAAAGTGATGTTCAGGTATTCACTATATAACTTCTCTTTGTTGGATATATTATATCTAAATACTATAGCGTGTGGTCAGGACATCAAAAGTGGGAACTTTCTTTATGCTTCGTTTTTTGATATAAATGGTGCAATAATCCCAAATACGACTGCTGTTAACAATACTGGTATTCCTGATGTTAATGTTCATATTGATAGTAGGGAGACCTAATTATTTGATCATTAAAAATGAATTGGGGTTTAATAGTTTCGCTTTAAATTAAGGGGCAATTCTACAAATAGCCAGGTAGCTTAAAGTGTTGGGCTTTTTTGGCCCCAAAAAAGTCGCTTTCCCAGAATAGCCCAAGCAAAAAGCGACTAAATGTGGGAGTGACATGTGGCGTGTACTTTTTGGCCCCTAGCGAAAAGTCGCTTAAAAAGTCAAAAAGTCGCTTAAAATCTAGCAAAAGTCGCTTAAAAAAGTTAAAAAGTCAAACTTTTTGGCTGCAAAAAGACACAAATAGTAGGTCGCTTAATTGACAAAAAAGTCGATTTAAGCAACTTTTTGGAAGTAGCCTATTCCCTGGGCCATTTTGGGAAAGCGACTTTTTTGGGACCAAAAAAGCCCAACACTTTAAGCTACCAGGCTATGTCTATATTTGCCCCTTAAATTAATTCCCTTTCGAGCTTTTATATACAAGATTGAAATTTTTTGATTTGTGGGGTTTTGATTTTTCATGTGCGGTTTTTTTCGAGGTTTGGAGCTGCGAGGGTGAATAAGTTTGCTGCGGAGGATAAGCTTCACGCGATTGAACCTGTGGTTTTGGGTAACTTTTTGGTATTTAGTCTAATATAGTTTCTGTTTACATTACTATATATACTAAAAGGCAGAATTTGGATTAATTAGAGCAATGTAATTAGGAATGTTGTTACACGAGTATTAAGGAGTAAGTTGTGGCTGACATTCAAGGACTACACATTATATTTTACGTACTACTGTTAACACTACACACGTTGCAGAAGCCCAATGGATCGAGTACTGTTTGAAACACTGTTCATCACTGTTTGAAACTATAGGTCACGATGATATCTCAAACACACACTCGATGTGACAAATAAGCACACGAACTACTACTCTAGATTAAGCTACGTAAAGAGAGAAATAAGCTAATAAGCAAACTAGAGAAGAGAAGAGAATAAGAATAGTGGAAGGCTTTCACTTAATCAAACATTACACAAGCAGAGCTTTCGCATATTACATGAAGAACCAACAGTAAATGAGGAGCCCTTGCCTTCTATTTATAGGCAAATACTTAGGGCATCCCATGTGCTAAACTTTCTAGAAGGTATAACCGGTCCATGGGCTACTAATGGACCGGATTCTAATTACTAACAATATAGCCCAAACGTGCAACATTTTATCTATATGAACAAGACTTGTAATTAATTAAAACATGTTCCTAACAATCTCCCCCTAAGTCTTGATCATCAATGTTGCTCGACGTCTTCTTTGCTTCTTTGGCTTCCAACGTCTTTTATAATCTTTGTTTCTTTGTTCTTGTTCTTAAGATGATATGATGTTGTCTCAATCTGCCAATCTCCAATGTCTTATCGTCTTCTCCATCATGCTCATATATCTTTGACTTGTTATCTGTAACATGTTCTCACTTTTCAATCTTTTTCTTGAGAAAGGTTGAGGTGCTTGAACTTTTGACTTTGCTATATCATATGTTGAACTTTTGATGTTACTGAGTCTTTGAGAGAACATTTCTTCAAGATATGAACATGATGGAGTCTTGATGGTCGAACTCCAGCTCCTCAGCAGCATCAGCAGCAGCAACAGCAGCAACAGCACGAACCAACCGGTACTTACAGGCTCAGACTTGAGATCATCAACAGCGTAGTGTGAAGACTTTCTCAAATCCTAACCCAGACCGTTCTGAATCGGATTCCCCCGAAAGGGATTACACGGACACACTGAAGTGCACCCACCATTCAGTGAGTCGCTGGAGATCACCCCACGACTGTAGACCGTTTGGAGCAAACACTAAGCGTAACCCACAAGGAGTTACCGAAGTAACCTACTGACAGAGTTGTTTGATGTTGCTCTGGCAGGATTTCCATTCAATCATTGATAATCACAATTGTGACTTCTCTCATGAATGTTCTCGGCAGATTGCTAAGATCTGCGAAGGACATTTTCTTAATTTTACATCTGCTGCCCATGATGTAGAACAGCAGAGTAATACTAAGTGTACCTAAGAGATCTTTTATGAATCTCATGGCTCTAGACTCAATTAGTGCACATTTGTTTGGTCATCGGAGGCGTGGAGCAGATTGCCTCCTTTTCAATATCAACATTCTCGTAATGAGAGGTCGATAGATTATGAAGGGTTCTCCGTGTGAATGAAACAAATGTCTTTTGAGAGACACTTGAGAGGCTTAGAAGGTTTATTAGTGCGTCACTGGGTCCATGACGTCTTTAGTCTTCAATACCGGTGATGCTCATCAACCAGTAGATTATGAATTGAAACCGGTGTCTGCCCTAAGGTTGAACAAATGGAGGGCTATTTCTTTTCACCCTTTTCTTTGCTTTTCTTTTTAATTCTTCAACCCCTTCTTTCTCCGTTCATTCATTTTCTCCTTTTTATATCATACCTAGGACTTTCTAGTTCTAAACTATTGGTATTGTCCTGGGGTAGATCCCTCCGGCTCTGGCGGATCATAGGACGGTTTTCCCTAACCTTAGTCACCTTATAACTCCATGACTATCCTAATGATGCCATAAACCAAACCATTGAAAATCTCTCAAAGTGTCAATAATTTGTAAAGACATTTTGTTGACACCTTGAGAGTTTGATGATTTTCAGAAAGACTCCCCCTCAACATGTGCGCATAAGTAATAAATTTGAAATTTGCACATGCCGGGAAGAGTTGGCACTTTTGAATTGATTGACTTTCAATGAACCTGATCGTTGCGAGACACGCTTACATCACCAGTTAAACTGGCTTGAAATTATTACCCGTCCAGATCAGATTCAAAGATTATCGCTCGAAATCGGTACATTATACTCAAACACGTCCTTTGCGAGACACGCTTACATCACCAGATAAACTGGCTTGAAATTATTACCCGTCCGGGACATGTCCTTTCGACTACTGACTTTCCTATTCGTCAATTCGAGGGTCAATTCTGAGTTTGAGCACACGAGATTTCAGCAAATGAGACTTCATATTTTAATCATCTTTTACTTCTCCCCCTCAAAAATAGCATACTCATGATGTTTTTGGAAAACGTTTATGATTAAAATATGCTGTTTTTGAGTTTTAGGGAAGAATTTTCAAGAACATTGATAATTCTTTGAACAAAGATTATATTTTTCAAATACTCCCCCTTAACAAGGGAATACTTGTCCTTATGAGCAGAATGTTGGAAAAAACTTTAGAAAGCATTCTGGTTTTAATTCTGCTCATAAGTAAGGAGCTTTCGCTCCTTTTTCAGGATTGAGGCATTGAAGCCTACCTCAGGGTCCTTTCTTTGGGGTCTGGGTTGTACACTGTTATGTGTGCACAAGCCGTAATGCACAGGCCAATGTGAAGGAATAATGATAAAAGAATAATGTATAATGATACTATATTCTTACATCAACCGCCTTTGCCAAAAGTTGTGAACACTGGGTCAGTCCTCTGGAATAATCTGATAGCAAAAGGTGGACGACCCCCAACATAGCTTTCTAGCCTCCTCATCTGATCCCGATGGTATAACTGTTCTTCAATCTTCCGAATAAATTCCTTGACTTGTCGCAGCTCCTTCGAATTCCATCTTCTTGATTTACCCAACGCCGAATCTCGAACTCTATTAGCTAACCCATCACGTACACTCTTTAGGGTATCGTCACAGAACTTATGAATTTCATTGAATGCCATGAAACGGTGAAAATCTGTTGTACTTCTGTAAACGAACCCGAAGACTGGACTATGTAGCATGGTGTACTGAGGGTCCTTTTTGCTGTTGAGAAGGAAGTGTGGTTCAACAAGGTTAAGCTGAGTCTGATAACTTTCAATACCAAGCTGGAGATCTTCTACACGTTCTTTGATGATGGTTCTCCTGATGTAATGACAGAGGGAAGTACTGTGTGCATATCGAAGCTCGTTGGTCAGATGCTGCAGTTTGCCTTGGACCTTCATTAGATACATGTCTTCGATATCATTCAGATTTAAATCAGGAAAATCCGCCTCAGAGAATGTGTAGAGATTGTTATCGATTCTTTTTACTGTGATCTCTTCGAGAAATATATAATCGCATCTTCTGGATCCGCTCACATTGATGACGGCCATTATTCTGAGATCACTGTAAACTGGTTCTCGGGATTTCTGGAGAGCAAGTTTGTACTTGTACCAGCTTTGTCGTTTAGAATACCAGTGATGAATCCCCAACTCTGCATCACGATCATATTTGACGAGCTTTTTAACAAACAGACGTCTGTTAATAGCTTCTTCTTCAATAGCTGATTGTGTGTAATGAGCCGCTGGTGTGAAAGTGATTGATGTAGCATACTTTGTCATCCCTTGAGCTCCATTCTTTAGAAGTTCCAGATCGTTGTTGAAGAAGATTTGGAAGGGAATTTCGGAGTAGTGAGATCTTCTTATCACGGAAAGCGGCTTAGTCCAATCAGTGATGAACGGTTGATGCTTGCCAACTTTCCTGACTACGTCTGGATTAGCCCAGTCGAAGTCACTTGACATTGCGCGTGCAATGTTTTCAAGGTGATATTCAAGCTCTGCTGCGCTGTTTGATTTATCTTTCAGAAGAAGGAAAGCATCGTTCTTGATCCGACGAAGTTCCCTTTTGGTCATTTTCTTAATGTTAAGACTTCTTTTAATCTCTTGAGTAACAGCAAACGTGCTGTCTTCAACTCGGGAAGCTTCGTCAGTCTGAACTTGAGCACTTGCTAGTTGATCAAACCATTCATTCCCTAGCTCATCCTTATCATCATCCAGCCATGTGACAATAGTTGGTTCAGTAGATGACTTTTTGCTGTGTGAAGGCTTGGATTTGGAGGTCTTAGGTTTTGGTGGTGATGGTGGTGAATGAGGTTGATCGTCTTGTGGCTGGAATTCCACATCTTCTTCCGTAAAATGCTCATAGTGATGTTCGGTTTCAGTGGGACCAGAGGATTTATGTTTTGGAGGTTGAGATGATGTTGTACGTCCAGTTGGCTCCTGAATATGGATCCCTGACCCACCTTTTTGTTTCTTATGTTCGGGTTTAGGGTCCTGATCATCCTCATCATCCTCTCGAATACGTTTTCCTTTGTCAGCAGCTTCCTTGCACGATTTCTTCTCAATGTGTGCTTGAAGAGCCGCGATCAGGTTGATTTCTTCTTGAGAAGGAGAGGTGATTTCAAAGAGTCTGTCGAGAAGCACAAGCTCGATATATTCAGTGGTGAGATCTGGAAGTGATTTGGTTTGGGAAGAAGAAGAGACGGCTTCTTTGATCTTTTCGTCAAGTTGTGAATCAATATGTTCATTTATGTTTTGTTGAAGATCAGGAAGAAATTGCTTAACAAATTTCCTTGTCTTGCGTGTCATATGATCTTTGATATTAAAACCAAGGAATTCATCTATCTTCTTCTTACTTTCCTGCATCTCTTCCATTTGCTGAGACAACTTCTTGACTAAGCTTTCCATTTCAGCCAATTTTGTTGTAGCTTGATTGTCTCGTTGTGCTTGTGCTCTCTTTACTGCCTTTTTAAGTTTCTTTGCTGCAGGAGACACAACTTCAACTTTTGTAACATGGACGATTCTTCTCTTGCTCTTTCCTTTGTAGGCCTTATGAATATTCTCAGAAACAGTTGCTTTTGATTTTGGTGATGAAGATCTCGAAGATGATGGAGTGAGTGAAGGGATTGGTTCATCAGATTTAGTATTTGATTCCTTTTGAGGTGAGGGTGGAGGTGTTGGATTCTTAGGCGGTGAACCAGGAGGTGTCTTGGGTGAGGAAACAGACGAGGGCTGAACTGGTGGTTGTTCTTGCTGCTGTTGTGGGTTATGAACGACCATAGTCAGTTTAGATTCGGTTGTGTCCTTTGGAGGGGAAGGAGGAGGTGTTGGAGTGTGAGAACGAATGTAGCTATCTGCTTCCAGGTTAGCTTGAGCGTCCTCCTTACGTTTCCTTTCTTCCTCTTGTCTTTCCTGTTCCTCAAGATCCTTGGCTGCTTTAATTGTTTTATCTCCCAGAATGTCTTTTTCTTCTTCTATGTTCCAATCTTCTGTATCATTGTTACGTGGTTGTTCCTCGAGATTGTCGTCAAACATAGAATCAGAGATATCCTTGTCAGATAAAATAATATTGCTATCCTGATCTTTTTCCTTCTCCTCTTGAGTCGGTGCGCCCAAGTCGGGTTGATTAACCGAACTTGTTTGCTGAGAAGAGATCGATTCAGCCTTATCGAGTTGATTAATCGTATCAGGCTGAACCTTGGTGGATGCAGCTCCAGATCCTCCGGGTTGATTAACCGGATCATCTTGAGTCAAAGTAGCTTCATGAACAGTTTGTGATCCTCCAACTCCATGTGTTCTTTCATACTCCATCTGTTGTTCTAATACTTTCCTTGCTCTACGCTCTTCATCTTCTTTTAGTGATTTGAGACTCTGCTTTTGTGCATTCTCATGAGAGATCTTATTGTGAAGTTCAGCCTCTTCAACAGTCATAAAGACATGTTCTTCTTCGGATTCAGATGATTCAGATTCAGATTCAGTATCTTCATCAATGATTCTGTTTGGTTCAGGTTTTGGCTGAGGTTTACTGGGTACTCTCCTTTTGATGAAGGTGGTTCTGGGATGTTTTTGCTTTGGTGCAGAGACACTTGATGCACTACCCGTCTTAGTCTTACTTCGAGAACGAGTCTTTGAAGATCCTGATTCTTCAACCAATTTAGCAAGACCCACACGATGTTCACGGAATGCCTTGTCGTAATCATGATAAGCTTTAGTTTCTTTCACCTCATCAGGCATCAGAAATTCTGGCAACCATCCACCTTGTTTGCGTGTGCTTTCTTTTGGGAAGTAGACTTTGCTCAATGTTTTATCCATGCTGTACTCATGAACCTCTTGATCAGTAGGACGCTTATCAAGGTCTTCATGTTGATCAAGTAGATAGCTGATAAGAACTTTGGTGTATCGTACAAATGGAATTTTCTTGGATGCTTTACGCATTAAGTACATTATGTCTTCCCAGATGAGAGCAGCAAAGTCAATTGGTTCCTGGTTTAGAAATCCCCACAAGACTTGAAGATGAGAAAGTCTTGGATGCTCAAACCCACTATCTCTTCCAGTTATGGAATGAGTTATGATGAAGAAGATAGTCCTCCAGGGTTGAGGAATGTATCTAGCATTGACTTTGGAGATCGTGGTTAATGGTGTATCAGGTTGAACATCATAACCAATGTCTTCCAGGAATTGCATGACCTCAGACTCTGAAGGTGTCGGGTGGAATCGGTTAGAAGACTCAGGTGCCTCTGGAAGTTTTAAGGCTTTACGGAGTGTAGCAGGTGTGACTCTGATTTTCTTTCGATCTAGTGTACAAGTGAAGTACTTGTCATCATTGCTTCTTGTGAAGGTATCCCAGAATTGATGAATGTATAGCTCTGGAATTGTGTCTGAGCTATCAAGAAGATCCCTGCATTTATGAGCTTTGAGTATCTCTACTGCAATCTGGCAACTTGAGTCAGAACACTTGATCTTGTCCAGTTCTACTCGTGAATTGTTCTTCCCAATTTCCAGAGTATACCCACGAGGAAAGATTTCTTCTTTGGTGAGAGCAGGAAGAGGTTGTTGTTGTGAAGTTGCCATTGATGTGTTTTCTGAATCAACAATCATATACGAATATACAGAATGCATGTTTGTTAGAAAAATTGTTAGCTTTTAAGAACAACACATAGCACCCTATTGTATTAATGATTGTTTGTTACATGCTTGGTCAAAGAATTTATCAAGAGTTAGCCAAATTCTATAAAATTTGATTAATTTTAATAAGTATAAAAGGATATACCTAAGGAAATTGATCAAAATTCTATATCAGATCACAACTGCGATAATTATGTCAACTGCGATAATTAATCTCAACTGCGATAATTATGACAACTGCGATAAATATTCAATCAAGATAAATATCTTAATTGAAGTATTTATCCAACTGCGATAATCATCTCAACTGCGATAATCATCCCAACTGCGATAATTATCCAACTGCGATAATTATCCAACTGCGATAGTTATGTCAATCAAGATAATTAAACCAATCAAGATAATAATCTCAACTGCGATAATTATCTCAACTGCGATAAGTATCTCAACTGCGATAATTATCCAACTGCGATAGTTATGTCAATCAAGATAATTAAACCAATCAAGATAATAATCTCAACTGCGATAATTATCTCAACTGCGATAAGTATTTCAACTGCGATAACTATCCCAACTGCGATAATTTTGGCCAACTTTGATAAACTCTTGTACAAGAGTTTACGAACATATTTGTCGATGAACATACGCTTAAATCTTTATTATAACTCATGATTTGTGTCCACAGATTTTCACAAACAATTTGAATGACTATTATGGGCATTTTGGCTAAGTTATAACAAAAACGAACCACAAATACGCATAGATCAAACTGCTAGTGTCCATGTTCTTCATAAACCCTAAAATTCAATCGATTCACTTAAAGTGTTTCTGGGTACAAATCAAGCATGCCAACATTCAATTAAGCATCAAACAACAGCATTCCAATAAACACATTACACAATAACGCTTAAACATGGTTTTCCCCAAATTGACGCTTAAACCCTAAAATTCAATTTGAACGATTTATAGTGATTGGGTATAATTAAGCATGCAATAAAGGTTCCTAAACAATGTATCAACATTATCGTACAATTGTTTTACACACAAACACTCTAAATCCAAAATCCCCAATTTAACGCAAAACCCTAGAACTACATATTACGATTTTGATTGTTCTAGCCGTTGGATCAAGAATCTGTTCAAAACCATCTTTTATAATCACATATTAATCATAAGATCACTCACAAAATTCGAAAATCTTGAGCGGATTAGCAGAATGATTGTAGGCCGTCGATGATGGTGGGTGGAGGTGTATTGAATACGGTTGGTGAATATTGGCAGAGTAATAACTGCAGTTATTAAATTTTCTTGACTTTAAGTATCTACCATTTGGCTTTGCAATTATTACACATATAGTCCCCTAACCTTGCTAACTTTGAACATTAGGTCCTAAACCACCATCATGCAAACACTAAGTCTCATTTTTTTTTGACATTTAATGCACACAACTTTTCCTTCTTTAAAATCTTATTCACCAAAACTTGTGAAGCAACAATTTCTGAAAAAATATGCAAGTACAATTTTAAAACTTTTGGAAAAAAAAAATTATGTCTCCCCCTCAACATGTGTTCAAAAATAAGTAGTGACATAAAAAAATGAACACAGTGTTGGATAAGGGATTGTACTTGCATTATTATTATTTATTATTTTTTTTTAATATATTTACAAAGATAGTTTTGGAAATGTTTGACTTGGTTATTTATTGTTAAGAAACTTTTCCAAATCGTTTGGCGTCAAACATCTCATACCAATCCGGTGAACCAGATCCACAAATCGTGCATGAGGCAAGGCTTTTGTGAACAGATCCGCCAGTTGGTGTTCAGTTCCCACAAAGTATAATTCAACAGTTCCCTTTTCCACGTGTTCCTTGATGAAATGGTACCGAAGATCAATATGCTTGGACTTTGAATGCTGGACTATGTTGCATGAAATGGCAATGGCACTCTTGGAGTCGCAATACATCGGAATCTTGTTGAATATGTAACCGTAGTCCATTAGTTGTGATCTCATCCATATGACTTGAGCACAACAAGCAGACATGGCTACATACTCAGATTCTGTTGAAGACAGTGAGGTGCAGTCTTGTTTCTTTGATTGCCAAGAGACGAGCTTGTCACCCAAGAATTGAACTCCCCCTGATGTACTCTTGCGTGTGTCTAAGCATCCTGCATGGTCAGCGTCTGAAAATGCAACAAGTTCAAACCCAGAATCCTTTGGATACCAGATCCCCAAATTAATGGTTCCCTTGATGTATCTAAGGATTCTTTTAACGGCTGACAAATGCCGTTCAGTCGGTCTAGACTGATATCGGGAGCAAAGATATGTGGCAAATACCACATCCGGTCTGCTAGCTGTGAGATACATGATCGAGCCAATTATACTACGATACTTCGTAGGATCAATGGGTGTCCCATGTATGTCAGCATCTAGCTTTGGGGATGAGGAGGACATTGGGGTATTATAGGTGTCACAGCTGGTCATACCATGCTTTTTCAGGATTTCCTGAGCATATTTTGACTGACTTAGAAATATACCACGGGGTGATTGATGAACTTGCAATCCTAGAAAGAAATTAAGTTCACCCATCATAGACATCTCAAAGTTTTGTTTCATTAGTTTAGAAAAAGCGATTGAATATTTTTTATTGGTTGAACCAAAAATAATAGCATCCACATAAATTTGTACAATGAGAATGTCTTCCCCGTGTGTTTGAATAAATAAAGTCGGGTCAACAGTTCCAATGGTAAAATGATTAGCAAGTAGAAATGCAGACAGTTTATCGTACCATGCCCTCGGGGCTTGTTTAAGGCCGTAAAGGGCTTTCTTAAGCCGATATACATGGTTAGGATGATCTGGATCCACGAAGCCTTCTGGTTGTGACACGTACACCTCTTCTCGGAGTTGTCCATTGAGAAATGCCGTCTTCACATCCATCTGATAGACTGTGATATTCTTGTGGGCTGCGTCTGCCAGAAACATTCGAACTGCCTCAATCCGAGCTACTGGAGCAAATGATTCCTCGAAGTCAATTCCCTCTTCTTGGCTGTATTCTTTTGCTACCAGTCGGGTCTTGTTACGAATCACTGTACCATCTGCACCTAGCTTGTTTTTCCAAATCCATTTCAATCCAACCACATAAACTCCGTCTGGTCTTTCAACTAATTCCCAAACTTCCAAACATTTGAATTGTTCCAACTCTTCTTGCATGGATTCAATCCAGTTGTCGTATGTAAGGGCTTCTTTGATGTTTTTAGGTTCAAATTGACAAACAGTGAGTGCATACATGCAGTGTTCACTGTCTGAGTGGAGTTTTTGTCTTGTGATGACTGGATTGTTAGGATTTCCAATTATATTTACCAAAGGATGATCTCTTGTCCATTTGTGGGTGGATGGAAAATGTTGAATGTTGTTATGGTGATCTGACGGGTCCATATTGCTCGAGGATGATTCTCCTTGTTCTGGAATGGTTGGTGGTGGAGCAAATGGATTGAAGAATGCATTCCCGTCATAATCTGAAGGTGTGGAAACTGGATTATAAGTGGGGGAAGAATCTTCAACTGCTGGTTGAGGTGTTTTATCCATTGATGATGATGGTTCAGGTTGTGGTGCATCGACAGCAATTACGGTAGAGGTAGATGCTGATGGATCAGGTGCTTGTTGTATGACATGTTGAGCAGCGGAACTGGTGGAAGCATCTGATGCACTAGTAACACGAACGTCATCAAATGATGAAGCGAAAAGTGTACCGCTTTTAAGGGGTCATTTAAGCCCTAAATCGTATTCATTTGATCAAATATTACCCTAAATCGTTCCTTTTGTCATTTTAGGTACTTTGGAGAAGAAATCTGGAAAAGGAAGCATTTTGGACGTTTTTGGAGCATAAAAGTGAAGAAATCGACAAAGTCTCAAAATCGGCTGAAAAGTACCTTTGACGGCGTCAGGAATTTCCCCAGACGGCGTCATGGCTTGGCAAAAGTGGTGGATATGAAATTTACTCATGATAAGCCAGAGAATTTTGCATGAAAAATCTGACGGCGTCACCCTTTGAAGTGATCAAGGTCGTCACAGCTTAATTTAAAGAGGGACGGCGTCAAGCCATAATCTGACGGCGTCAAGCCTTGATAAGCCAGAACGGATTTTGGAGGTCTAAAGAGGGACGGCGTCAGGAAGGCCATCCGGGAACCCTAAAAGCGGCGAGGTGATGGCGTCAGAATCTACAACGTGACGCCGTCAGCCCTTAATCTCTATATATAGTTTTGCAATTTTTTTTCATTAGTGTGTGGAACTTTGTGTGTGAAAAACCCTAAGACAATTTTAGCAGCTTTTTCAAGGCTTTTTGCCTTGAGATCTTCCATGTTACATTGAAGATAAGTTATCAATTAATCATTCAATATGTCTATGTGTTGTTTGATTCTATCTTGTTCTTGTCTTTTGTTTAACATGCTAGGCTAGGTTTTCTTTGTGTTTGCTTAGATCTAATGAAACCTAGCTATTGATTATTGGTTATTAGTGTGTTATTAGTTGTATTGGATGATTGTTCATCTATGTTAGGCTTAAGAAAACTGGCTAACTTCCTATACGGTAACTTGCTTGAACGTCTTAAGAAACATGAACCAATGCGTACTAAAGGTTTTTATGGTTGTATTTAATGCATGAGCGAATTCTAGTGATCCCATGTTAGGAGCTTCTTAGCCGGCTCGACATAGGAGTGAAGTAGGAGTTCATAGAGTTGGGGAAGTACGTACGCCACCCCACGAATGGTATTAAGGAATACACCCGTCATCCACGCGATTAATACACACTAATCAACCTGTAAAAGATAGTTAGGGAGTAAGGAAATCTAAGTAAACACATTTCTCTCCACATAAGTTTTACCACCTTTTCATTTTCAGTTATTTTATTTTATTTGCATTCGTAGTCATTTGGGTTAGTTGACTAGCAACTAATTCCGCCCACTCTTTCAAACCCGAGATTTTACTTGCTTTCATAAAATTATAAAAACATAAAAAGAATCTTCTCTCACCCCTAGACCTATTAGAGTAGTTTTTCATACCTAACGAACACTATTCCCTGTGAAGAACGATCAATCCCCCGTACTTACCACTACACTATACTACATCGGTCAGGTACACTGCCTGGTGGGGTTGTAAGCCTCTTGAGATCCCTCGAGAGGTAAAACCTGTTGTAAGGTTGCAAAACCACGCATCATCAAACATTGGTGCAAACAAATCTTCCAGATCCTTCCTGTTGAAAGGTAGGGGTGCAGCCGAAGATTCAGGGAAGTTTAGACGGTTATGTGCGGGTTCCAAGCGGTCTTGCTCAGAAGCCATTTCAGTGAGTTCATCAAAATTAGTGTGTATGGTTTCTTGAATATCCCCAGTCCGACGATTCCAAATTTTGTATCCCTTGGAGTTCTCACAGTATCCAACAAATATCCCAATATCTGCTTTAGCCTTAAGTTTACCAAGATCATCCTTATCATTCTTCGGATAACACAATGCTCCAAAGACGTGAAAATAGTTGATGTTTGGTTTTCTTCCTTGTATAAGCTCATATGGTGTTTTAATGTGTCGTTTGTTGATCATGGCACGATTCTGAGTATAACAAGCAGTGTTGACAGCTTCAGCCCAAAGATAATCTGGTAATTGAGCATTGATCAACATAGTTCGAGCTGCTTCTACGAGCGTACGGTTTCGTCTTTCAACTACACCATTTTGTTCATGAGTGCGAGCTATTGATGTCTGATGAACAATACCCTGTTTCTCAGTGAATTCCTGAATGATTTGATTCTTAAATTCAGTCCCGTTGTCTGTTCTGATGATGCGGACGGTGTTGCGGACTTGAACTTGAATCTTTGTGAGAAACGTGATGAGGATAAAAGGAACTTGATCTTTAGTCCGAAGAAAATAGACCCAATTCCATCTTGAGTAGTCATCTACTATTACTAGAATATACTTCTTCCCGTTAATACTTTGAACTCGCATCGGACCACACAAGTCCATATGAAGCAGTTGTAGGACATGGTCTGTGCTGTGTTCTGTTTTGGGAGGAAAATGAGCACGGTGACTTTTCCCTTGTTCACACGCAGAACACAAGTGATCCTTGGCATATCTGAATTTTGGTAAACCGTCAACTAATTTCTTCTTGGCAAGGTTAGTGATGGTTTTAAAATTGAGATGAGACAATCTTTTGTGCCATAACCAAGCCTTTGTGGGATGAGCCTTGGAGAGTAAACAAATAGGAGTTGAAGCTGTCATGCCTTCAAGGGAGATAGTATACAGACCGGTACAGCGTTTCCCTTTCATGAGGTCGTTACCTTGAAGATCACGAATAAAGCAAGTTTTCTCCCTGAATGCTACTTCCAAGTCTCCATCGCAGAATTGTCCCACGGAGAATAAATTATGACCAAGGCCTTCAACATAATACACACGGCTGATTTCGATGTTCCCATTAATGTAATCCCCATAGCCCATAATTGCAGCGAAGTGATCATTCCCGAATCTGACCGTTCCGATAAACTTTGCAATAAAGTTTTGAAGAAGTTTGAGATTGCCGGTCATGTGTCGGGAGCACCCGCTATCAACAATCCAAATGACGATTTGAATCACCTGCATCACAAACATTGGAAACAGGTGGAGATTTGATAACGGTTGGATCCGCTGGGTTAGTAACACAAGAGGTTAGTACTTTAGGTAACCATTTAAAACCAAAAGTGTGCTGTAACCAACGTTGCCAGGTCCAACTAGTCTCTGCCTTTTTCCTAATGTAAGCACTAGGTGAAGCAGTTGTTTTGTATTTGGGCTTGTCCATTGTCTTCTCAGAAACAGCTAGTGGGGGCGTTCCTAAAATGGACTTTGCACTGGTTTTAAGCCTAGAGGAAGCGCCACTAGTTCGTTTCTTTCTCTTAGTCAGCAAAGTTTTAGCAACACATTTTGTATGATCACCAGATAATATGCTATTACGACAAAAAACACAAGTAGCATCAACCAAAACATCTTCATTAATATTTAAAGATTTATCATCTGTTACATCAATCTTAGAACTAGACTCAGATAAGTGCAATTCTATTCCTGATGTTACATTTGTTTTATTCAAACTACTAACTGGAACTTCTTCAGACTTAGATAACTCCTTCCTAGGTTTCTTGACTCTATTCTTCCTCTGTTTCTTGTGAGTCTTGACCTTAGATGTGGTTTCTAGTCCTGTGGAAGTACAAGTAGCTGAATTAGTGGTTACATCAGATGCTTGGGTATGTTCTTTGTCTACTACATACATCCCTGGGGCAATCTTATGAACGTTTGCTTTGCCTTTGTCTAAAACTCTGATTTTCTTTTTCAGATCAATAATGGTGTGTTGAAACTCTTGATTTTGTGAGTCTAATTTTCTGTTGAGGCGGACTGTGTCATTTTTGTTTTGAAGAATTTCATCCAGTTCCTTTTCATTTTCAAACAATTTAATTCTTAAGAAAGCTTTTGTTTCCTTAAACTTTTCAGGAACATGACTGTTTTGAAATGATAAAGATGCTATAAGATTTTGGAATTTAAGTTCAAATTCAACACTCTGTTTTTGACACCAGTCAAGCCTTTTTTGAAGATTAAAAACTTTGTTTTCCACATCATTGTTGATCTGTCGAAGAATCTCATTCACATGTACCAGATTATCAATCTCCATACGCAATATCTTACTATCCAAAGCATGATCATTCACAAGTAAAGCATTAACAGATTCATAGAGCGAATTCATAATCACAGACACTACGTCATAACACAAAACTTTTTCCAAGAGTCGATCATTTTCTTTTGCTAAAAATTTCCTTTGAAGTTTTTGACGTTGAATCTTGTCATCTTTAGCTTTGAAAATGGTTTTCATAGATGCTACTTCCGTGTATAACTCCTCTTCCCATTTTGTTGCGCATTTCTTCAGATTTCTGACATGAGGAAGAATTTTCTTTTGAAGAATCTCTTTCTTTTCTTTTTGAACAGGAGAAAAAAAAGAAGAGACAGGAATTTGAAAACTAAACTCAATTTCATTCTCCAAACAAGAAATGTCGTCCATAAATGTCTTAAAATATCGAAGAACCCGACATTTTGGAGGCATTTGTGGATCAGCAAGATCCTCTGTCAGACAATCTTTGAAATGTACAGCAGTCATGGGGACAGAAGTTATAGACGAAGGAACACTTATGTTTGTGTATGTTAACGTTTGTTCTGGATGGTCCTTAGGAGGGACAAATGATTTACTCAAATGAGGTCGTGCATTATAATCATAATGTATCTTTGAAAATTTTGTTTGTGAATCTGATCGACCCTCAATCTTGTTAGCAAGAAAATCAGTTTCTTCATCAACAGAATACATAACAACACGTTGAAAGGTATCATCTAACAGAAATGTTGTATTGTATAACTTGGGATTGTCTTTGAGTGCTTTGTGTAAATTACGGGGTGTATCACTTCCAAGTGCAAAACTTACTCCTTTAGGACTCGGTTTCACAACATTCTTTTGAATTTGCGTTACAGAATTACCCGTTTTATACACAATGTTTTGAAATTCTTTGAGTTTGGTTTCCAAATCCAGAATTTGATCAAGATATGAGTCAACACATTTCCTATTGGCTTGCTTTTCTTCAAGAAGATCCTTCTGAGAAGTTGAAAGCTCTAATTGAGTTTTTAACAACTCAGAAGTTAAAGCATCAATTTGTTTTTTGGATTCAAATTGATCCTTTTCTTTTTTAGAGAGAAGCTCAGCTTTGGCAACGGTTAGCTCACGAACTTGACTTTCTAAATTTTGAACTTTTACATATTCTGTTTGGAAAGCTATTTCAAAACCTTTTTCACGTTTATCTTGTTTAAGATATCCCGAAAGTTGTAGTTGGTAGCACTCATTATCCTTTGTTAACAATGCAATTTTATCTTTGAGCTTCTGATTGATGTCATTGCATTTTTCTATTTGGGACTGGGTGGTCAATAACAAGGCCTGTAATTCTGAATCTTGATCATTCAAAGGATCTGTTTGATCAAGATGATCACCATTGTCATCATCAATGAGATCATCAAATGAAACAACGGTATTATCATCATCAAATGATACTACCGTGTTTATTTGATCATCGGATGGTGATGATAATGAATTATATTGACCAAACGTTTCATTTGTAGATGAAGATGCAGCTGGTAAAGCAATTTCATGGATGAGACATGTAGGATCAGGTACCTGAGAAAGACCATCGGTGTCATAGACCGGGCCTGACTCGGACATATTCATTTCTTGCATATTAGCCATAAGCATGACTGCAGCATTTGCCTCTAGATCTTCCATTTCATCATCTGATTCCACATTAGCCATAAAACTTTGATCATTCTGAGTTAACCTTCCAGCAGCTTTTTCATCTTTGAGTGCCATCAGAAGAGCCTCTTTGTGATAAGCACTGCCCATTGTTCTTGGCTTCGGACAAGCATTTTCCATGTGACCGTTCCCCCCACAGTTATAACATGTGATAGACGTATTTGCAATGCCTCTCTGAACATTCCCAACAGTCGAATTTCCTCTCTGATCATTCCCCATAGTGTTTCTGTTTGCTCCTGCATTATTAAACCTATTTCCTCCTGACTGAACCCTTTGAGTACCATATCCACGATTTCCCGAACCATATCTGCCTGAAGACCTGTTTTGAATTTCGACTCTGCCATCATTAACAACTGCCTGATTCCTGGTATTTGAAGATGAACGAAGACGGTTGTTGGATTTGGTGAATCTGCCAAATGCTTTAGCAATCAATCCAAATGCTTCGTTAAGAGAGTTGAAAGCATCATCTTCTTCATCATAATCTGCATTTGAGTACATCATTGAATCGGTGTTGTTATATGGAACCATCTGGTTATCAGAGTATTGTTGTGGTGCTTCATAGGAAATGATTTGGTTATGAGGTTGGGGTGGAAGGCTTGGTTGAAAAGATGATTGGCCAAATTCCTGGTGTGGTAAAGAGAAGTTAGATTGAGCAACGAGAGCAAGTAAGTTTGATGTCGGTGCGGGTGTGAAACCTCCTCATGCTGCAATTTCTTTATCCACTTCTGATTGATGTTGTCTGAGGTAATCATACATGAGTCCATATTTGACATCACCAATTTTCTTTGTCTGTCTTACAAAAGTTGCATACTTCTGCCATTCGGGACCAAGACATCCAAGGAATTTGGAGTTGATAGCAATCTTTGGTAACTTTAAATCATGACGATCAAGGTCATTGATAATGTTGGTGAAACGGTGGTAGTAAGATTCAATGGTTTCCCCTGGTTCCATTATGAAGTGAGTGTACTCCATATACAATTTTGACTCAAGATCTTCCTGGTTTAACTCTGTTCCTTCCATGAGAAGATGAACATGTTCCCACATATCTTTGGCTGTCTTTTGAGCATCAATACTTCGATAGATAGGATTGGGAATTCCTTGAAGTATGAAAGACATTGCCAATTGGTTTGCTTCTTGTTGTAATGTTTGCTCAGTTGTGTAGTTGGCAACAGGAGTGGGAGTGTGATGAGTGTCTAAATACTCATCATTTCTGTCACATTTTAACTGCAAAAACATTTAAAAACATGCAGTTATGCTTTAAAATTCAGAAAATATCATTGTATTGTGTTTTTATATGTTTCAAATGCAAAATGATTAAAAACAGATAAAAAATGAATAAAGTTTGCAAAAATGTCAAGTCTAGTCCCTCGAATTTCAAAAGTTGTCAAAAGTAGTCCCTGGGGTTTTGAAAAATGACATTTATGGTCCCCGGGTATTTTAAAATGGAAAATATTGTTTTATGGTCCTTTTGATATCTTTGGTGAAATTGCAAGTTCAACTCCCTCAAAATCCAAATGTTACAATTCTAGTCCCTAAACTTTAACCCATTTACCTTATCCTAACCAAAACAAATAACCTAAAAACCTAAACTAAAACCATTAAACCCATTATCCTAATCCTATCCACCAAACCCCAGCCCAATCTAAACATAAGCCCAAATAAATCCCAAAACACCCTACCCCGTTTTATTTCACTAAACCACAAAGGTTTGACTCGGTCAAACAATACCACCATCTTCAACCTTTACCGCCTATCCCAAAACACCAATACCAGGATACCATTCGACCACTCCTGACACCACAACCAACTCTCACCCCTTTTCCCTGAAACACGCAACCTTCCCCCTCCTCTAGTCCTTAGCTACTATCCACTAACCCACTTTTGCGCATATAGATAAAACCCACCCAAGTGGGTTTCCCGCCAAAAAGATGATCAACGAGCCAGATTTATTCATGCTTATCCAACGGATGGGAAATGTTCGGAAGAGTCAAAGGAAGATTTGGAGTGATATAAAAGAGAAAGAAGACAGAAGATAAAGACTGTCACTGTATTTAGACCAAGATTCGTAGTGTAGTTTTTAGTTAAGTTAAATTGTCATTTTTATTTCAGTCAAGTGTAATCTACAATTTCAGTTTAACTTCAAAAAAAAAAAGTCTTGTTCATTTCTAGTTGTAATTCGATTTAATTCAGTGGTTAAAAAGTTGTTCTTGTTTCAAGTTTGAAAGTTCTTCTTTCCAGTTCAAATAAGCTAGCTTAAGTTTGTGACACCTTGTGTTTGCTTATTATTCCTTAATTCAGTTTCCAGTTTCAAAATTTAGAATAGTCAACAAAAAGTCAACCAAAAAGTCAAATAAGCCGGGATGAATAAGCTGGTCAGAAAGGAGCTTGTTTGGGGTATTTATCGCTTATTTGGATAAGCCTGGGTTGTTAGTGGTTCCTGTGATCATTCTTATTCAGTAGAAAACAGTTGTGAGTACCTATTCCATTTTTAGCTCATTCTTTGCTTAATTGTATTCAGATTGCTTTCTAGCTAATTTGTCTTAGCTTTCTCCTTACTAGATTAAAAATAGCTTAGAATGAAATAGTTTAGAATAGATTATAATTAAAACCAGTTAGCTTTAGTGTTAAAATTGCAATTTCAGTTTTATAAGGTGTGTTTGGGATAGTAACTGTTAGGGGTTTAAAAGCTTTGGTACTGTAGCTTTGCATATTTAGGTATTTTAGTATTGCTTAAATTAAGTAATCTAAGTTGTTTGTTGGAGTTTATTAGTTGCTTAGAAGTGATTTGGAGGTTTTACACCCATAGGTGCATTATTCAGGTTCTTAGCTGCCCAAATAAGCCACTAAATAAGCTGAGCTTATTTGAGTGGATCTTTGGCATTTTTTTTAGTCACAAATAGGTGTTAAAGTAGGATTTCTTGATTTGGTAACTTTTTATCAGGTTTGTAAGTTAAAAGGTCAAAAACTCATGTCTGCATATTTTCTCCTTTTTTTGCCTTTTCTGTCTTTTTCTTTACCAGTTTTAAGCTAGCAACAGTAGGTTTAAGCTTCTAATTTTTAGTTTTATTAATAGCTTGTAGGTTAGATATTATCTGTTTTCAGCTTCCATGTCTTTTCACTATGATTTAAATGCTTAATTTTGGTCTTAAAACTGCCTCAGTTAACTGCTATTTGCCCTGCACCAGCCCTTGTTTGTTCCATAAGCTCTACTTCACAAGCCCCTAACTTGTTCCTCACTTAAGCTTAATCTGAGATTGTGGGCTTTTCGGAAAGCCCACATAGCAGGCTTTTCATATCTATGCTTACTTTGAGTTTTAGAGCTTATTACAGTGCTTAAAAATAAGCTAGAAATAAGGCCTTTAGCTTTCTTTTAGTAAACTTCATAAATACTCGAATTGGCTGACGGCCGGGGCATATTTTAGTTTTTTGAGTTGAATTAGGTTTGTTTAGGCCTATTACACTATACTTGAGCTTTTGGTGCATTCTAGTGCTTATTTGCTTATTTTTGTGCTTATTTCCAAACTGCTTATTTGCCCAATTCAGCTTATTAGTGGGCTTATCTAACTTTTTATATTTTTCCTAGTATTCTGCTATCATATAGTATTTACCTTGAATTTTTCAGATTTTTCCCAAGTCATTTACTATTTTTAATCCTTTTAATAAGTTTTAATAGTATTTAATTCATAATAAAAAATATAAAAGTCAGAAAAATATAAATCTTTTTTCTAAAATTTTCTTTTATTATTTAGGATTTAAGAAAAATAATTTTGCTCCTGTAAGATTAGATTTCCTAATATCTTAGTTTTTAGCCCGTTTTCGTAAGCGGCTGCTTTAATCTGCTTTTTTCTGTGCTTATTTCAAGTTTTCAAAAATATTGTCTTTTATAAAAAGTGCTTATAATTAAGTACTTTATCAAAATAAAGTGAAATGGAATAATAAAAAATATATATATATACGGCTCGTTTTCTTAATTCCCGATTCGCCTTTTTAGCGTAAAAGATAATCGTTTTAGTGAACCTTTAGATTAAACGATACAGAAAAATAGTGATAGCTTCTATTTAATAGATTTTATCTTGTTAAATCATCAAAAAGCAATCTAAATCATCAATCACTCTAATCCTAGCTTTTCACAGTTTTCCATTCACACCTCGTTGGGAAACGATCCGGGTGATCACTTGCCTGGTTTCACACTACACACGAGCATTCGTTCTGAGACCGTTTGCCTTTTATCATTTATTACGGTTGACCATTCACAAGTGGTTGACTTGTGTGATAGAGAAATAAAAGACGACCGTTTTCGGACGGATCAAATTTTGGCGCCGCTGCCGGGGAGGTGTGCTGCGACAGTTGTGTAAGTTTTAGCGATTAGTGATTCGAGATCCTTCTATCAGAAGTTCCTATTTCCCAAAAACAATATAAAATACAAAAATATTTTCTTTTCTTTTCTATATATATTATTATTATAATTATCATATAAAAATTAAAAACACCAAAAAATATTTTCCGTTTTCTTTAATAAATAAACAAATAATAAAAAATTACCATCGAAAATCAAGACTGAGTACTACCTAACTGGGGGTACGACCATAATAAGTTCCCAAACCAAAGATTAAAACTTGCCTTTGTGTCGCTTGCGAATTCGGCTCACCTTTGATTGATAAACAAACTCTAACGGAGGTTCTAGGATAGTCTGACATTAAATTGTCGGACTGAAAGAAGCGGGTTTTTAAGGAGCGTAATTGCCCACCTTTGCTTCTCCGCCACTCTGTGCGTTTGTCTGTCAGAGAGCTACCGTACGCTGGTTGATTTAAGGTTTAAGTTCCTTGTGTTGTGCTTTGATCTTGTTGAAAAAAAAAAAAAAACCCAAAAATATTCATCTTTTCCCTCTTACCCTTTTTGATTCTTTATCCCTTTACCCTCTATCCATTTGATTCTAAACTTCTTATACCTTTCTTCTATGTCGTCACTGGGCTATTGCTGCTTTCGTTGTAGAGGTCCAGTGGGTGATAATCTTCGTTGTTCCAAGTGTTCGTGTGAGAAGTGTGGAAATGATGCACCTAACGGATCTTGTTATTGGTGTGATTTAGCCCTCGAAAGAGAGCTTAATTCCATCAATGATTCTCAAAGTTCTTCCGACTGCCCTTCACAGCCTAAGATACATGCTATTAATGGCAAACAGTCAAGAATTAATCCAGACCTTTCACAATTTACGGTTAAAAGTTTGTCAAGAGAACGTACCGAACTTAGAACAGTGACTAAAAAGAACGACTTGCCCAATCTTCACGTTATTCAAAAACAAAAACCCGAGGCCATAACGGAAGTGGTGGAAATTCCTAGCTCTCAGAGCACACCACTTGTCCCACCTCCGGATTTTATTCCTTGTGTCGGTTGTGGTGAGCCGCTTTTCGGTTTGCCATGTCATTGGTGTACATGTGAACAATGTGGTAATGATATTCGAGACGGAAGTTGTTTGTTTTGCGGTTCAAGGGATTCAATCACTTATGATCCAAATTCTTTCAATGAACCGCCAAATTTCTCCGACTACTCTCCACAGCCCCAAATGTCTTCATCTTACAACTATGGTTGTGAACAGTGTGGGGGACCTCCTAATGGTGGAAATTGCCATGGTTGTAGCATTGTGAATCCGGGAAACGGGTTTGTCTATGACCAATATCCTTATGATTCGCCGAATCAGTCGCAGCAAATGTATTGTTGTGAGTACTGTGGTGGTCCACATTATGAATCCGATTGTCAAACGAGGACCCCGCTTGTCTATGAGCATGGCCCTTGTGACAATTTTGATCATTCTTATCAGGACCAACTTCCACAGTATCAAATGATTCAACCTCAGTCATCACCTCTTGAAGAATCTTTCGAAGATGTATTACAAAAACTTAAAAATTTTGTGGATACACTTAATGATTCGGCTGTTAATAATGCCCAAGAAAATTCACATGAGAAATCCATGGCAGAATTGTTAGCTGAAGAGCGGGCTGCTAAAATAAATTCCCAAGATGCATTTGAAAAATCTATTAAGGAATCAATTGCAAAAGAAAAAGCAGCCAGATCTAGCTCTCAATTTCGTTTCATTCCTGATGACAGTGATGATGAAGATATCTTTAATGATGATTCATCAAGTTCATCAGTTGAAACTCAGTCTGTTGTTATCACACCCAAGGTTCCCACTAACTCTCTAAGCATGGGAGATGAGCATCTTAACACTGTTCCTGCAAAGGAATCGGACGAATTCATAAAGTCTAGTGTTGAGAACCTTGTCTCAATCCCAAGTGAGTCACGGGGAACTTTTGATCAAATGTGTGATATCCCTCCTCCTTTTGATTTTTCAAAAGATCATATTGAGATGTTCTCCGATTCCACTAATGATGATACTTTATCATGTGGAGACATCATTTATATGGAGGAATTTCCTTCTGAGCCAGTCAGCTTAGAAGAAGAGAATGATGAAATTGACACTGAAATCAAAGATGAAGCTCTTCGAGCAACATTATTGAATGTCAATCTTCTCATTTCTAAAATCGAGGCTTTCAAAGAAAAATCCATTTCATCTCCTATCCCCATAAAGGATAGTGACCTGTTTTCCGATGATTCTATTCCGGAAATGGAAGCCTTCTGTTTTGATCAGATGGGAGAGAAAATTAGTGGCAATACCACTTCTCATTCTCATAATTCTCTCCCCGATATTGATTCATTCACCTTTGAGGAGTTCTCCGATGAACTCACTCATATCATATCTCCGCCGGAGTATGATAACTTTTACTTTGATCTTGACAAAGAAAATCTCTATGTCCCGGAGGGAAATATTCTCAACACTGAGAATTTGATTGTTATCAAAATCCCATCCCTCCCCCCCAAAATATGTCTTGATCATCTGAGCTTAAATGATGAGATTCATGATACTGAAAGCATGAATTCTCCTTCTGAAGAGGATGAATTAATCATGATTTTTATCATGACTTTCTTTCTTTTCTTCACCTACAAGGTGACTTCTCCTGTTCTTCACTCCTTAGGGAATGAAGACACTATCTTTGATCCCGGCATTTTCAGTTATCATTTGTAAGCCGGGTCTCTCTCTGTATATCTCATCGGAGGAAAGTCCGATGGAGATCGTTTCTTCCACTTGCTTCCCCAAGAACTAATGAATGCGGGGTCGAGTCAAGCTAAGTGACTCGGTGATCAAAAACTCAAGCACGCCATATGGGTTTTCACTCATATTTCTATATTCTTTCTCTTTTCTAACACCCTAGTGTGGGGGAGATGCCCCACATGTTGTATATATGTAAATCTCTTAAAAAAAAAAAAAAAAAAGTGTGTGTATATAAAATAATGGCTATTAGTATTTCCCTTTCACGTTCTAAGTGTTGGTTTAACAACCGGTTCTTTGAATATTGAGGGCAATATTCAGTTCTAAGTGTGGAGGGGGGGGGGAATTCTTGCGAATTTGATCAAATGTACCATCTAGTACCCCCCATTTTAGCCAAAATTTAAAATTTTTTTTTTCTCACTTAGAACGCAATAAATGGTTATCAGTCCGCCATGTCTAACCCACATAAGGATTGGCTAATCCGAGAGCAAACGGCTCTTGGTAAAGATATATCAAATCCGTTTATGGCTTGCAATTTGCCGAAAATTGTATGGTATTCGACTCACCATATCCTAAAAAGTGAAGAGTTGGCTAGCCCGCAAGGTTATGGCTTGTGGTAAAGGCATTGGAAAACCATAATTGGTAATCAGCTCACCAAGATGTTGACTAGGTCCATCAAGAGTTGGCTAGTCCAGAAGCAAACGGCTTCTGGTAAAGACAAATCAAATCCGTTGACAGCTGATGGTTTGCTCAAAATCATTTGGTTATCATTGTACCAAAGTATCACATACTAAAACATTGGCTACTCCAGAAGTAATGGCTTTTGGTAAAGAGAAAAATCCATTAAATCTTCATAAATAATTGCTAGGGACTAGCAATAGTTTAGTGTGGGGGATTGATGAGTGTCTAAATACTCATCATTTCTGTCACATTTTAACTGCAAAAACATTTAAAAACATGCAGTTATGCTTTAAAATTCAGAAAATATCATTGTATTGTGTTTTTATATGTTTCAAATGCAAAATGATTAAAAACAGATAAAAAATGAATAAAGTTTGCAAAAATGTCAAGTCTAGTCCCTCGAATTTCAAAAGTTGTCAAAAGTAGTCCCTGGGGTTTTGAAAAATGACATTTATGGTCCCCGGGTATTTTAAAATGGAAAATATTGTTTTATGGTCCTTTTGATATCTTTGGTGAAATTGCAAGTTCAACTCCCTCAAAATCCAAATGTTACAATTCTAGTCCCTAAACTTTAACCCATTTACCTTATCCTAACCAAAACAAATAACCTAAAAACCTAAACTAAAACCATTAAACCCATTATCCTAATCCTATCCACCAAACCCCAGCCCAATCTAAACATAAGCCCAAATAAATCCCAAAACACCCTACCCCGTTTTATTTCACTAAACCACAAAGGTTTGACTCGGTCAAACAATACCACCATCTTCAACCTTTACCGCCTATCCCAAAACACCAATACCAGGATACCATTCGACCACTCCTGACACCACAACCAACTCTCACCCCTTTTCCCTGAAACACGCAACCTTCCCCCTCCTCTAGTCCTTAGCTACTATCCACTAACCCACTTGTGCGCATATAGATAAAACCCACCCAAGTGGGTTTCCCGCCAAAAAGATGATCAACGAGCCAGATTTATTCATGCTTATCCAACGGATGGGAAATGTTCGGAAGAGTCAAAGGAAGACTTGGAGTGATATAAAAGAGAAAGAAGACAGAAGATAAAGACTGTCACTGTATTTAGACCAAGATTCGTAGTGTAGTTTTTAGTTAAGTTAAATTGTCATTTTTATTTCAGTCAAGTGTAATCTACAATTTCAGTTTAACTTCAAAAAAAAAAGTCTTGTTCATTTCTAGTTGTAATTCGATTTAATTCAGTGGTTAAAAAGTTGTTCTTGTTTCAAGTTTGAAAGTTCTTCTTTCCAGTTCAAATAAGCTAGCTTAAGTTTGTGACACCTTGTGTTTGCTTATTATTCCTTAATTCAGTTTCCAGTTTCAAAATTTAGAATAGTCAACAAAAAGTCAACCAAAAAGTCAAATAAGCCGGGATGAATAAGCTGGTCAGAAAGGAGCTTGTTTGGGGTATTTATGGCTTATTTGGATAAGCCTGGGTTGTTAGTGGTTCCTGTGATCATTCTTATTCAGTAGAAAACAGTTGTGAGTACCTATTCCATTTTTAGCTCATTCTTTGCTTAATTGTATTCAGATTGCTTTCTAGCTTATTTGTCTTAGCTTTCTCCTTACTAGATTAAAAATAGCTTAGAATGAAATAGTTTAGAATAGATTATAATTAAAACCAGTTAGCTTTAGTGTTAAAATTGCAATTTCAGTTTTATAAGGTGTGTTTAGGATAGTAACTGTTAGGGGTTTAAAAGCTTTGGTACTGTAGCTTTGCATATTTAGGTATTTTAGTATTGCTTAAATTAAGTAATCTAAGTTGTTTGTTGGAGTTTATTAGTTGCTTAGAAGTGATTTGGAGGTTTTACACCCATAGGTGCATTATTCAGGTTCTTAGCTGCCCAAATAAGCCACTAAATAAGCTGAGCTTATTTGAGTGGATCTTTGGCATTTTTTTTAGTCACAAATAGGTGTTAAAGTAGGATTTCTTGATTTGGTAACTTTTTATCAGGTTTGTAAGTTAAAAGGTCAAAAACTCATGTCTGCATATTTTCTCCTTTTTTTGCCTTTTCTGCTTTTTTCTTTACCAGTTTTAAGCTAGCAACAGTAGGTTTAAGCTTCTAATTTTTAGTTTTATTAATAGCTTGTAGGTTAGATATTATCTGTTTTCAGCTTCCATGTCTTTTCACTATGATTTAAATGCTTAATTTTGGTCTTAAAACTGCCTCAGTTAACTGCTATTTGCCCTGCACCAGCCCTTGTTTGTTCCATAAGCTCTACTTCACAAGCCCCTAACTTGTTCCTCACTTAAGCTTAATCTGAGATTGTGGGCTTTTTGGAAAGCCCACATAGCAGGCTTTTCATATCTATGCTTACTTTGAGTTTTAGAGCTTCTTACAGTGCTTAAATATAAGCTAGAAATAGGGCCTTTAGCTTTCTTTTAGTAAACTTCATAAATACTCGAATTGGCTGACGGCCTAGGCATATTTTAGTTTTTTGAGTTGAATTAGGTTTGTTTAGGCCTATTACACTATACTTGAGCTTTTGGTGCATTCTAGTGCTTATTTGCTTATTTTTGTGCTTATTTCCAAACTGCTTATTTGCCCAATTCAGCTTATTAGTGGGCTTATCTAACTTTTTATATTTTTCCTAGTATTCTGCTATCATATAGTATTTACCTTGAATTTTTCAGATTTTTCCCAAGTCATTTACTATTTTTAATCCTTTTAATAAGTTTTAATAGTATTTAATTCATAATAAAAAATATAAAAGTCAGAAAAATATAAATCTTTTTTCTAAAATTTTCTTTTATTATTTAGGATTTAAGAAAAATAATTTTGCTCCTGTAAGATTAGATTTCCTAATATCTTAGTTTTTAGCCCGTTTTCGTAAGCGGCTGCTTTAATCTGCTTTTTTCTGTGCTTATTTCAAGTTTTCAAAAATATTGTCTTTTATAAAAAGTGCTTATAATTAAGTACTTTATCAAAATAAAGTGAAATGGAATAATAAAAAATATATATATATACGGCTCGTTTTCTTAATTCCCGTTTCGCGTTTTTAGCGTAAAAGATAATCGTTTTAGTGAACCTTTAGATTAAACGATACAGAAAAATAGTGATTGCTTCTATTTAATAGATTTTATCTTGTTAAATCATCAAAAAGCAATCTAAATCATCAATCACTCTAATCCTAGCTTTTCACAGTTTTCCATTCACACCTCGTTGGGAAACGATCCGGGTGATCACTTGCCTGGTTTCACACTACACACGAGCATTCGTTCTGAGACCGTTTGCCTTTTATCATTTATTACGGTTGACCATTCACAAGTGGTTGACTTGTGTGATAGAGAAATAAAAGACGACCGTTTTCGGACGGATCAGAGTGGTTGTTTCTTCTCTCTCTGAAGTTGCTGGAACAACAGTAGCTGGAATAGGATAGGGTCCTTCTTCAATTACTTTCTTGAGGTATTGACCATGAGGTTTTTTGAGTTCAACGAATCTGAGGAATCTACTAGCCCATTGCATGTAGTTACCCGGAGTTAGCATTGGTGGAGTTTCTTGACTTCCAGCTTCATGACGTGATTGCTGACTACTAATTGCCTCACACATCTTGTTAAACCAATGAGGTTCTCTGGAGTAGGATGAATAATTCTGCAGTTGTTGATTCTGTTGCATGATTTGTTGTGGGGACACTTGTGGTGGAGAGACAAATTGATGTTGTTGCACAAATGCTTGTTGTTGTTGATACTGATGATGAAATTGTTGTTGTTGTGGATGTTGCTGTAGCTGGTAGTAGTAATTGAAATGAGGTGGTTGAGACATATCTGGATCTTTTAATATAATTAAGATATGTGTTGATGATATATGTTAAGTTGGTTTGGAAATCTAAAGATTTTGTCCAAATGCGATAAGTACTGTTCACCAAATGCGATAGGTCAATTCACCAAGTGCGATAATGACAGTTCACCAAGTGCGATAACCAAGTGCGATAATGACAGTTCACCAAGTGCGATAAGATCAATTCACCAAGTGCGATAACCTTCAATAGCGATAACGAAAGTAGAAAATGCGATAAAACTATAAAGTGCGATAAATAATGACAATTAAAATATGTTATCTTAAAGTGCGATAAGTTATTGCAAAATGCGATAAGATATCAAACAACGATAAGATAAGATATCCAACTGCGATGATTTATGGCAAATGCGATAGATTTATCACAAATCCAAGTTCGATAATTCTCAACTCTTGTACAAGAGAAGAGAAGCAACCAAGTCGAAGTATTACTACTTTCTAATACAAGAAAGTCCAATACTGAGTCCCAAATGCGATAATTGAAGTTCGCCCAAATGCGATGAAACCCTAATTTATCTTGATTCGAACTGCGATAAAACCCTTAGTTATCTGGATTGCAACTGCGATAAAACCCTTAGTTATCTTGATTGCCAAATGCGATGAAACCCTAACTTGTCGAAGTTCACTCAGAAACCAAAACTATCACTTTTCATCAACTTTTCCAATACGCTAATAATACGGATTACATCAAATCGTCTAATTAACCAATAAACCCGATTGTTTTTTACCTTAAACGATTAGTAATCAAAAGATTTAATGAATGTGGAAACCGTAGAGGGGGTGAATACGTTTCCCTTTAAAAACTTAAAACTTTTTGTATCAAATAACCGATCAAGTGTGATGTAATATGAAAAGTGTCAACAATGGTTATGTATCATCTATGTATGAATAAATTAAACTACAATACAAGCACAATCAACCATGACACATACATAACATAAGCAACTAGCCACACAAGCATAAACACAATGCAAATATAAACATAAAGCGATAAGGAATAAAATGAAAGTAAAGAGATAAGTTAGAATGCGCAAACCAGACACGGTGATTTATAGTGGTTCGGTCACGAAGCTCCTCTTCGCCCTAATCCACTCCCCGAGTACCCAACTCGAGAGTTACTTCACTAATCAACAAACTCCCTTCAGGCGGAGAAAACCGTTACACGTCGCTTAACTTGTTTTCCGACACTAAGCTAGATGTCGAGTGCTAATCTTAGCTAGCACCAATCTACCACGATCTACCCGATCTACACCTTACACGTCGCTTATCCTATTTCCGACACTAAGCTAGATGTCGAGTGCTAATCTTAGCTAGCACCAATCTACCACGATCTACCCGATCTACCCTTGGTCCACATGATCAATCACACAAGCCCAATGGCTTCAAGAGATCTTCACTATCTCTTAAGATCACAATGATCTTGACTCACTCACTCACAAAAGAAAAATAATCTTGACGTATGCTATGATACAATCAAGAGTGTAACCAATGTTACAAGACCTAACAACTCCAACACTTTGTATCTACTTGAATACTTTGTGTTCTTCTCTTGCTAATCAAGAGGGATGACAACACTTTGTATCTACTTGGATACTTTGTGTTCTTCTCTTGCTAATCAAGAGGGATGACAACACTTTGTATCTAGGATACTTTGTGTTCTTCTCTTGCTAATCAAGAGGGATGACAACACTTTGTATCTAGGATACTTTGTGTTCTTCTCTTGCTAATCAAGAGGAATGAAGAGGATCACTTGAGTGGATGATTGGATCACTCTTAAACAACCTAAGACTCTCCAAATGATCAAAGAAAGTTATCTAAGTGAAGCGGGATAAGACCAGAGAAAAAGGACTGGAAAAATCAAGTTGGTAGTGTGGAATGGTCCACTATTTATAGGCAAAGGAAAATCAGACCGTTAGAGACCTACGGCTCCACTAAATACCCGACGGCTCCACTAAATTTAGTGGAGCCGTCCATACTTAAAGGTGCCGTGGACGCTCCCTTTTTTGTCTTTAGTGGGGAAGGTTTATTTGGGGAAGTTAGGAGCTGTTTTGGGGGGAAATTTGGCTGTTGGGAGTTTTCAAATTTATTTTTCAAAATAAAACATTTCTTTTTAATTCAAAAATAATTTGTAAAATATATTTTTGAAAAAATGTTTTGTCACATTA
This sequence comes from Artemisia tridentata subsp. tridentata, assembly GCA_021014915.2. NCBI lineage: Eukaryota > Viridiplantae > Streptophyta > Magnoliopsida > Asterales > Asteraceae > Artemisia > Artemisia tridentata. The sequence goes on from CP139507.1 coordinate 447,241,440, forward strand.
AAAATGTGAAGTTTAGAAAAATATAAGCCTTTGATCATTTGTCAAGTAGTAGATTTGTTTGTCCATACCTTGAGTGATTTATGTCGGGATGGAAATCTACGACTTCTTTGAAGCATACTTGAGACGTCGGGAGGTGTTGATGAAGTATGCATTGATGATTTGTGTTTACAAGTAACTTGCACATTTTACGTTATGCATTACAAGTTACATGTTTGTCATTATTAAAACCGAAGAAATCGTTTAGTTTAAATATCATAATATTTGCACTAATAATCTCCCCCTTTTTGATGATGACAAATATGTAAACCGTAACACATAGTAAAATGTAAAAGTTGCCTGTTTACACTTCCTTCTCCCTCTTTTGTCGAATCGAAAAGGTAGTTGCCTCGAGCGCTCCCTTGGATTTACTCCCTACTCCCCCTTATTGCACTAATATCCTTTCTCCCCCGAAAGGCGAGCTTGCATCATTCTAGTGAAGCCTTCTATCAACACTTGTGAAGACGACTCCATGCTATGTATTCAAATACTCCCGAGCTCCCCCTAGCACAATGCTCCCCTATGGTGACTTAATCCCCTTGTTTATTTACCTTAGTATCTAGCGGATCCATGGATCAAATTCTTACAAAGGCTTTTCCTACATCAAGGGTTAGCTTCGTGCAGCAAAATATATAACAGTATAGGAGCAAAATTATAAGGATAGAATACACATAGCAAGACATGCATGGGTTAAACTATGTTAACACGTAAGTGTCACAACCCGACCGAAAACCTAAGGTGTAATTGTTCACTCAATCACACTAATCAAGAACGAGATTCGTTCATTGATTGACGCACTAAATGACTTATTCCAAGTTGTCATTGGGAAGGAAAGTTCTAACAAACCTTTTGAACAACATAATCATCTACCTAAGATGATTGATGTTAAGGATAGTTTGTTGATAAGACATACTCTAAATGATTACTATTATGACAAGTCGTGCCATAAAGTAGACTCGATAGAGGTTATACCTAAATGATTCCATAAGGTGGGAGAGTGTTGGTTGTGGTGACAACAAGGACAACTTGGGTTATGTGGTTGTAGGGGATAAATAATGGGATGACCCATTAGTGGTTGTGGTGATGGTGATAGTGATAAGGTTAGTGTGAGAGCTAAAGGTTGTGGTGATGGTGATGGTGATAAGGATGATGTGTTGGTGATGTTGGTTTTGCCCTTTGAGGAAAGGTGGGAAAGGATGGTTTAGGTTAATATATCGTTTGCACTGACAATGAGATGCATGATATATTTCAAAAGGGAAAAAGAAAAGGTGCATGTGATCCTAACAGGATTGTTGGTGGATATCTCTAACGGGGTTAAGGTAACGAAGTTCTAGGTTTCTAGGTTGGATGATCCTAGTTGTGTGTTAGAGATAATTTGGTGCATGAAGGGTTTCGTGTGTTTGTGAGGATTGAAGGTTGTTGAACTAACTATCACTTATCCAAAGTGAGGAGTAGTTGTAAGGTTTGGGTGTGATGAGTTGAAGGTTATAAGGTTTGAGTGTGATGATCTATGGGTTGAAGGTTCTTAGACTAACTGTCACTGTCAAGAGTGAAGTGTAGCTAAAAGGTTTGAGTGTGATAATGATGTTAATGTGAGGTTTGAAGGTGAGATGCAAGATAAGCTTGCAATGGTGAGGCCTTATATAGGCAAGAGTTGTGGGATTCGAACTAAAGTTGGTGTTAGAGTCCTATGGTGTAGTGAGGGAATCCTAGGGTGTATGTGAGTTTGCAAAATTTTGCAGGTTTGAGGTTAGGGATGCAGGGATCTAAAGGAAACAGTGAAAATTCATCAAACATAGGCACGGTACCACTAAATACCACACGGTACCGTTAAATTTAATGGTACCGTGGCATATTTAACGGTACCGTGACCTGGAAGTCACGAATTTTCCTGTGCAGCCTAGTTCTGGGCAGCTAAAGGGAAGTTTCCTAGGGAATAAGAACCACATTAATGTGTTCTTGAGAGTGTTTAGTGAAAGGCTATATGAGTGTGTTTTCGTTCCCCCTTAATCTATGACCATCCGGACAAGATGCAAAAGATAAAGAGGAAAACAAACGTTGACGAAAGCGATCAGCTTAGTAACGTCATGACAAGTAGTGGATAGCATACGATAAACTTCACCTTTGAAGTTACGTAGCTCTTCTCAATCATTGTGAATATTCATAGAATATTTATATGATGAGGCATGTGATTACTAGGAGATATCCTAAGGGTTAAGAAGATAAAATCTTCAGAGTTGTGAGGTTGGTGACAAGGTTCTAGTGGGGTTATCTCAACTTATCCTAGCGGTTCTTCGCTTGAGGTGTGTGGAAGGTGAGTGGGATGCGGAAGCATTGGTAGTGTTTATAACCATGCGGAAGTGTGACGGAAAAAGGCTAAGGAATCAGATGATAGATACAATCTATTCTAATAGGAGATGGTTTTGGGTTCAAGACTACATTGAGTGGGTTTTGATGGCAAGAGGAAATGGTTTTGGGTTTGTTTGAAAAAAAAACTGTGCAGAAGAAAAGTGAATAGGCACGTTTTTCAGATGCACGGCTCCACGGTTCCACTAAACATTAGTGGAGCCGTGTCTCTTTAATGGAGGCGTGTGTCTGATTGAGCCATTTTTCTTCTGTTTTGACTTTTGGCTGATTAATCTTACTTATTTAGTAAGACTTTTTAACACGAGGAAAAAGTTTATACCTAATAAACTTTTTGATGAAAACGACTAGGAGAGATGGCATGAAATGACCTTAGTGTTTCCAAGGAAATTGACTAAGTTGTCATTGGATGAGGGTTGACTTCTAATATTTCCCATGAAATAAATAGAAGTTATAAGTAGTGTTTTGGAGGATGACTATAATATTTCCCATGAAATATTTAATTAGTCGGAATACGAAACGCAAGGAATGACTTAATATTTCCCGTGAAATATTCAAACAGTCATGTGACAAGTCGAAAGGGAATGACTTAGAATTTCTTAGAGAAAATTCTAAAAGTCATGAGACGAATGAGAAAGATGACTTAAAAAGTCATGGGTGATTAGTAGAGAAATGACTTCAATGTTTCCCGCAAAACTTTTGAGAGGTCATAAAGGGGATGAAAGGTTATAAGGTATGACGCGAGGGATGACTTTAACATTTCCATAGAAATATTGAAATAGTCATGAGCGGGATGATAGGAATGACTTAAGAAGTCATATGACGAGACGTGAGAAATGACGTTCATATTTCCGAAGAAATATTTAGGTAGTCATTAAAGTGATGTGAAGAATGACTCAATATTTCCAGTGAAATATTTAAAGAGTCATGAGACGAGACACATGAGATGACTTCAATATTTCCAGTGAAATATTTAAATAGTCATAAGATTTATGGAATAAGTTCCATCATTCCTAGACCTAGACGGAGACGGTTAAGGGATTCTCGGTTGAGAGGATTGGTTGATTTACGGTTTTCAAGGTGGTTCGCACGCGAGTGTTTCACGGTGTTTTGAAAGACGCAAAGCTAGGCCTATGGTGCTGATTCGCAGCAAGGTTTGGGATCTAAAGATGTATATATACACACGAAGATGAAATGAACTACTAATCACTTATATAGTAACTCGTGAGTCCTTTGTCACCCGAGGGTAGACGTAAGCTTTTAGCTTTTGGATGAGCGTTTTAACATACATTGTTAAAAGGCTTGAATGTGATGTTTCGGATATGACATTTAACAATTGCGATCGCAAGTTAAATTTACTTGAATATTTCGGATGAAATATTTAAGTTGTCAACCCTACTCCGAGTTCTACTGGGTTTGTATCTAACCTACCCATGACAAAAGGGTGTATTGCTTGGAAGAAGGCAAAGGGATGACTAGGGAATTAGGACAACTTCGCGACTACTCTAACTTATGGGTTTTGACACTAGTGTATGACTCTATGGCTTCTAAGGGTTCATAGTGATAGGCATACCTAATTCCTAATGTGTCAAAATGACCTAGTGTGGGTGCAAGCAAATCATGTAAAATGCACATAACGAATAAATGCAAACATCATGCAGAACATGATAATCATTTAGCATTTAAGATCACGAAGACATTTAATCATATCTTATGAAAACATGTTATCATTTTGAAACACATATGTGGGATGCAAGCAATCTAGGTTTGCTAAGGAAGATCCTAGTTACTACTTGTTCAAAATGAGATCCTAACGGGAGATAAAGTTCACCGATGCTCAATTAAGGCTAAACACGACCATTTTTACGGGTTATACACCAACCCAACTTCTCTCCTGGAAGCAATCCAACCGTTAGGTCAAATTGAATTTCTAGTGCGATAGGTTCTCCAGTAGTCATTCTCATGTTAGAAGAATTTGAATTCCTATATTTGCCTATCGAAGTATAGCAAAGATGATTTTATCTTGTTTTGCTATACATGGCCTAATATGACTCAATTAACCATACTTTGAAAGTAGGTTAAGAAAATGACATGTCTTACACAACTCCTAACAAAGGCAAGCGAGATGTTTTAATTTCGTGTTTGAGATTTAAAGGTTGTTTGATGGAGATGGTGTATTTTATGATCTCTTGGACAACATCTTTGTTTGTTGAGTTGTTACATGTTATTTTAACATGATTTGGTTTCCTAGAACCAAGAGACACTCTAATGTGATACAATGTAGAACCTACTACATCGTGTGTGTTTCAAGAATGCTCCTTTTCATATCTTGAGTGAGAATCTAGTGAAGGTTACTTACCTCAATAGATCTTGTGAGCATTTTATTTGAAATGAGACATACTGTTTATTTCAAAAAGTATGTTTTTCTAAGAGGAAACTTATTACTCTTAAGAATGCTTTGTGAAACAAGTATTTTAATGTATGACCAATTTTACTTGTTTATGCAATGACACATGTCCTAATAGGTTATTATTCAACTCTAATATCCTATATTTGTTAACATAATGCAATGTATTCTCTTGTAACATAACCATTCATGTTACAAAGAAAATGAGATGCATAGGATATAAGTTATCCATTGTCAATCTTTTGATAAGAGAAATACATGTGATATTTTCAAGATTGATGACTTACATAATAGTTAATAACATTTTATGTGTGACACTTTTACTAGACATGTGACTTTGAGTGTTGAGTCGTTCATGAGCAAAGTTTACATATGTTGTTTGTTTGCTCTTGTTTGGTTTTTCGGAAATGACACATTTACTAATTGCACTGCAATGTAAATTACTTGTATATTTCGGATGAAACATCCAAGTTGTCAATCCTACTTGGTTGTGTATTTTATGCATCTTTTAAACATGTTAGTTTAAAGTTAGGAACACAACCATTGGACAACAAGACTTAACATAGCATCTTCAACACAAGTGTGAGTTATGATCCGATGCATATTATTTTCATCTTGAGAGGACGTCATTATTTTCATAACAATCGAGTGTAATTGAGTATGTAGATTCAAGATAATATGTTTCATCATGTTTTGATGTTATCTTGAAGCTAAACAAATAATGACTCCAATTTCATGTCCACACTTGAAAACTTGTCAATTAGATTCGATGATGATATCAATCATAATTTGAATAATGAATTGATATGTACTCGAAATCTTTCTTGACCCTCACGATCACTCCTTTTAAAAAGAAAATAAAAATTTAAGGAGTGTGTTCCATTTATTCTAATACTGCTTGTATGTGTGAGGTTAATGACATATTAAGTTACTACTTTGATATTGTCATTTATTTTTATTTGAGAAAAACTATTTATATTATTATGTATAATACTCTTAGTTTTTCGACACCTCATTAGTATAAAAATAATTATCTTAACCATTTTTATACCACATACGTAAAATACTAAATGTTTAAAACATTTTGTATGTGTGTTAAATCAATGCAAGTTTAATACATTTTTTTTTACTTAAATACTAATGTATTAAAATGACCTTTTATCTTGTTTAGACAACCCATGGTCAAACAAGACAAAATGATGTGATGTTTTAAGGATCATGTTACGGATTTTATGAAAGTGTTAAGTGTTTTGGGGTGATATACTTTTTACACTTAAACCTTTGGAAAAATAATTGTGTAAGACAATATCTTTCGACACACATGATCTACCAACTTAGTTTCTATTCCTAAGAAAGTTACTAAACCATTTTAAGAACTTGCAACAAATGCAATACAAATGGTTGATGCCTATATGCAATGCAAACTAATTACTTAATATAGTGCAAGTGATTTAGCATGAGCCTTATAAATGCATAAACCGAAAAACTATAATAAGCAAATAGCAATTTAACACACAAAAATACTTATCGTCATTTTGTGTATTAGGTATAACAATGTATACTAAGCTTGATTTTATTTGACAACGAATTGGTTTCCTCCCCATTTCAAATATTTTTGCTGAGCACTTTGAAAACATGTCAAGGTTTAAAAGTTGAATCGCCCTTTTTCAGTTTGACCGAAAATTTACGCAAACTGCATGACCAGAAGACCTTTAGTTGAAAATCAAGGACTTTAACATACTTTCATTTAGAACTAATTCATAAAAATGTTTCTCAAATGAAAGTAGACTCAACATCATTCAAAATGATGGGCGACACGACTCGTACAGACTCATGGTTGATTTTATATGGATTTTTGAAAATGAACCAAAAATGAAAAACAGACAATCGGATGCACGGCACCGTTAAATGACCTACGGTACCATTAAATATAACGGTACCGTACCATATTTAGTGGTACCGTGGTCTGTTTTCTGATTCAGAACTTCATGACATAATGACTCGTTCTGAAAACATGATCGGACACTTAAAAACACTGTTCTTTTAGTGGTTTAAGAAAACCTTCAAGCTAGTATGATAAAGTATACTTAACAACAAAACTTGTAAGTATTAAGCAACTAAATACTTTTCATATTTTATCACATTCATGGGTAATTTGATACATGGATCGTACTTGTTGGATCGATATACTCTGACCAAACTAACTTGTAGCTTGTCTACGGTTTAACAACTTTGAATGAATTCAAAACTATTAATAATGAAACACTGATATACTTTGCTAAGTATGCGGAATCTACTTCAACAAAGCTAAGAAGAATTAATAAACAACTTCGAATATTATTAAAACCTTGAACCTGCTCTCTTACACAGATTCACTAACAAACACTAATCACTAATACTTCTAACAAGCTTCTTCGTGTAAACTTGTCTCTCTAAAATCTTATCTAATCGTATATCTCTAATGCCAACCTAGGGATCCTTTTATAGGCACAAGGAAAACCCTAGTCGGTTTACAAACTTGAACGACAAGTAATTCTAATTATAACTCTAATCTAATACGAACATTCTAGAATTACACATTAGTCCTTAAAAAATTAGCATAGCAGTCCTTCAACGAGCAGCAGTACTTTGACTTGATTAGCAGTACTTTAACTTCCAGCAGTACTTTAATTTTATAGCCCAACAATCCTCCCCTAACTTGAATTCTACTTTCTTGATTTCAAGTTCCTTTGTATTTCTTAAACTCCAACACTTTATCTTCAAGGAAAGGTTGTATCTTTGAAATCTGTCTCGTTGTTGTTTTGTCATCATCAATGCAATCAGTATCTTCAATCTTCATCAGCAACAATTCTTTTTCAGCATCATATCTTTTCAGCAACTCAGCATCATATTGGCAATAGGTACATCAGATCTTAAAAGTTTCATACTATTCTCATCACTTCCAGGTGTGTTAACTCCTGTGAGAGGTGAATCATTGAAAACTTAATGGATTTTGATGTCTCTTTACCAAAGCCATTAACTCTGGAGTAGCCAATGTTTAGATTTAGGAAAAACCATGGTACATTGATAACCATATGATTTTTAGCAAATCATCAGCTATCAACGGATTTGAGTAGTCTTTACCAAATAGCCGTTTGCTTTTGGACTAGCTAGTTCTTTTAGTACAATCACTACCATGGTGAACTAATTACCATATAATGGTTTTCCACAGCCTTTACCACAAAGCCATTATCTTGTGGGCTAGCCAACTCTTCACTAATATAGATATGGTGAGTTGAAAACCATACAATTTTTAGTAAATTGTCAACTAAAAACGGATTTGATAATCACATCAGAGTCGTACCCTCATGATGAGTCAAACTCTTTCTTGTTTATTAAACATGGTGAGTTGATTACCATTTGTTGTGTAGTACAAGTACTAACACCATGCTGTTGCTTTCAAAACCATTTGTTGCTGTTTAATCTTTGTGCTTCAAAATGTTTTTGCACTTATCAAAAATTACTGATTTTATCAAAAGACTTTACTGGTTTCATGCTGCAAGCAGTACTTTGAGAAAGTACTGTTTGACTAGCAGTACTTTGAAGAAAGTACTTATTTTTCAAAAGATTTATATAATAATTAAACCATACCAGTAGTTATGCATTAATCTTCAGATTCAGTTGTCCACTTGATAAACAATTTTATGACCATCAATGCTACTTCATTCTCTTGTTCCACTTCCATGCCATGCTCTAGCATCCTGATCATCAGATCTCTTGTGAGTGGATATCTCTGTTCTGCTAGCATATGAATCATAGTGCCAACTTCTAACTCCAAAACATGTATTCCAACTGATTCAAAGAATCTCCATCTGTTAATCTCCCAGTTGTCTTGATTTTCCCACAAAGTACTGTCCTTTGTTTCCTCTGTCTCCCAGATTGTTGTGAGATCTCCTAACAATATCAAACCTAGTCCTTGTGGTGGAATATGCTCAAAATAAGTTTGCACTTGGAGATATAACTGAAGCATATCATCTCTGTCAATCAAATGTAGTATATCCCATAATGAATTGAATACTCTAAAACTTCCATCTTGTCTATGAAAGATCAGATAATCTCCTTCTTGTGATTCTACAACTGAAAAAGTAGATATCTTGGACTTCTTATCAGTATCTTCTTTCAATTTTGGATGTTCAAAGTCAACAACTCTAAGATAATTCCTTAGCTCATCAACTGTGTCTATTCTCAATTCAAATGCATCCTTGAATTTCTTTGATGGCTGTTCATCAGTAGTTCTTTTCCTCTTTGAGCCTCTTGTAACAGCTCTTTCCTTTCTTTTATCTTCAAGCTCGTTATCTTCAAAAGAAATAATGCTTGCAAGATCCTTTTCTATAGCTTCTCTAACAGCATCATACAGATCCTTCATCTCTGTATATGTCAATCTGACTAAACCTGTATATCCTTGACCTTTCAGATAAGCCATCATATCATTCCTTTCTCTAGCTTTACTAATTGGCCTTTGTGATTGAACAATCTTCCTTGATTCTTCAGCATCTATCTCTGCTTGCAATAGTCTAGCTGCTTCCTCATTTTTGGCAATCTGAATTTGTCTTAACTATGCCAATGTCATCATCTTCTTCTTCTTTTCTACCAAGATCCCTTTACCTTTATCTTTTGGATCTATTTCCTTAGTAGGTTGAGAAGAAGTATGATGTTGTTGCTCAACCTCATGAATACTGATGCCTCTTTGACTTGACATATTAAGCATAATGTCAGCAATTGTTTCATCATCACTGTTAGTATGAGCTATAACATCTTCTTCCTGAACTGGTTTAGAAGGGCCAACTTCCTCTTGAACATGACTTGAAGGACCAATATGTTCCTCAAAATCTAAAGTTCTAGGTGTAATAGTAAATTGCCTCTCAGTACCTTGTTGAGCAGTACTTTCAGCTTCAGCTCCTTCCAAGTTTACTTCCTCAGTATCACCACTTCTTACTTCAATAGCAGCTTCTTCCAAATTGATTTGCTCTGTTTCATCACTCTTCCTCTCAGCAGTATCTTGAGGAATATTTTCAGGTGGTGTCATCTGAGTATCATCCATAAATCCAGCATCTTGTTCAAAACCAGCATCTTCATTCAAATTCTCTAAATTCCTCCCCAATTGGAATGAAGAGTGCTTCTTTGACTTTTTCTTCTTTGACTGAGAAGACTTCTTAGGTTTCTGACCACTCTGCTTCTGAGACTTTACCCATAATCTATGGTGTTGAACTAGTGGCCAAACAAACTTCTTCAATCTTTGAAACTTAGTCTTTAAGTTGACTATTTTAGCAGCTTGAGCCTCACTCTCCCTTTTCAGCCTCCTTAACTCTCTTGTTAAAGCATAATTATCCAACTCTGCCTCTTCTTCTTCAAATTACTTAGACATATTTGTGGAAGAATAATCATTAGGAGATGGTGGTTGATTCATACCTTGGTCTGACTCCTCATGAGTAGGAATGTCCATAGGAGCAGTATCTTCCCGAGTAGCAGAATGTGGAGAAGCAGTATGTTGAGAAGCAGTAGGTTGAGGAACACTAACTTCTCTTGAAACTGGAGACTCTTGGCTTGCTGATTCAGAATTTGCTTCTTGCTCTTGCTCTTGCTCTTGCTCTGCATCTCTAACAACTTGTGCAACTCCCAATATATGAGCAGTCAAAGGTGTGTTTGTTCCAGAAAACTTGACACTCTTTTTAGATAGAAAAGTAAACACCTTTGATGGAAGTTTGACAGTGGGTAAAAAACTTTGAGGTTTAGGGACATCCTCAAGTTGATTGTTCAAGAATAACTGAACAAACCTTGGATACATTAAGAATGGTGAACCATTACCAATGTGTGAAAGCATACCATCTAAAATTAGTCTTGAAAAGTTGAATCGTAGATCGGTAGCCAAACCCACTAAAGCAGATGCAATATTTTGACCAAATTGATCAAAAGAAGTACTTTTGGGACTTAAACAATGAAGTAAGACGTGAATTAGGTACTTCCAATGAGAACAAAACAAAGGCTTTTGAAAAGTAAGTTTCGTAAAATCTCCTTCATAACCTATATCACTTAAAGTGTCCCAAAGCACTTGTTTTTCGAAACGAACAGCCCCTCCTTCATCATTAAACATCAAAACATCCCTAACAGTGGCTTCAGAAATCTGAATAGTTCGTCCAGCAACCGTAGCCCTAATCAACGAGTCATCTTCAATCGTTGCAGTAGCCCAAAACTCTTGTATCCATGGACCAATAACATCAGGGTCAACTAAAATAGAGTAGTTGATGGAAGACCCAGTTAAGAAATCAATGATCGCATGAAAATCAACATTATCCCTTGTCTTGTCCAAATTAGCGATCATGTTGTGTTTGCTAATTGTTACTCGATTAGCCATGATGAGTCTTAGAGAAGGATTCGCTTTGAATGTGTGTTTCGTTAAAAAGATTGTGGTGAAAAAGCGAATGAGGGATCTCAAATAAGGTAAAAGGCGGGGAATCGGGGAGAGTTTCTTTAAATAGGATGGAAACAAATCAAACTCAAAATAATAAAGTTACCGTTTTGATTAACTTATTATCTCCGCCGTAAGGAATTAATTAACCGTAGCCCCACAATTTTTGACCGTTGGAACAGTACATCCACGTAAGCAGTACGTTGCTGAGTCAGTACTTTAAGCAACAAAGCAGTACGTTCCATCTTCTTATCCACAATCAACACTTCAAACTTAAACCAAGAACTTGTAAATGGTTCATGCTTAAGTTCTAACTAATAGCTTATGTTGCCTCCCCTCAAATACAACATATAGTCTAAACTAAATTACTAAAAACCAATACTTTCATTAAGAACTAAAAGAAAGTATACTAACTAATACTAAAGCCTCCCCTCAAATGTAGCCTAGTAGTTAATCATCCCAATGCTCACAACTAAGTGGTTGAATCTTGAAACATCAAATCCCTTTGTGAGAAGATCAGCTACATTATCATCTGTGTGAACCTTGACCACATTTATAAGCCTGTGCTCTTTATGTTGTTTACCCTTCTTGCAAGCCAAGCATGAATGATCAGTCTTGAATGTTTTGGAAGGTAAACCTCTAACTAAATTTCCTTTGACCAGCTTGTTGATGTTCTTAAAATTAACATGACCTAGTCTTCTGTGCCACAAATGTGCTTCTTCCAATGATGCCTTTGCTACTAAACATGTTGCTCTTCCAGCAGAATTGAGACTCTTTAAGTCTAAACTGTACACATCATTGGTTCTTGGTACTCTCAATGTTACCAAGTGATCATCAACAAACTTAAACTCAGGAGAGAGAATGAGACATTCTGTATCAGTAAACAGAATGGGGTACTTCTTGTCACAAATCTGAGATACTGACAAAAGATTGAACTTGAGCTCCTTCACATATCTAACATTCTCAAAATCAATACATCCAGCCTTGATTGTTCCTTTGCCAGTGATTCTCCCTCCATCAGGATCATTACCAAATGCAACTCTTCCTCCATAATATGCCTTAAAATCTGATAGGATCTCCTTGTCCCCTGTCATGCTGCCAGAGCAACCACTATCAACAATAATATGATCTTTAAGCTCCTCTTCTGGGTTGCCCTGCACAGTAAAGAGAAGGGTTAGTTTCTTTTAGGAACCCAAGCCATTACTAACTTGTGTTCCCCTTGTGGAGTGACATACTTGAATTCCTTCAGTATGTAATCTCCACTGGTTTTAAAGGCATGGTCAATGATTATTTGAGTTGGTCCCATGTCCTGTGTTGTATTATCAACAACACTCCCTGTTTCACCCTTATCTGAAAGTACTGCTTGTTCCCCATCAGTACTTTCTTTCTTAACCCAATTTCGTTTGACCTTAGGTTTCTCTGATCTAGGTATTCTGCTTGAGGTGTAAGACCTTTTATATGAATTGAATCTCTTAGGTCTTCTATGTGAAAAAGTGTTAGCAGTACCATGATTGGGTGAAAACTTAGCAGTCCTTTGAGAAGGTACTTCTAGAGACTTATCAGTATGTGAAGGTACTGGTGGTTTGAAAAACATTCTTTTCTGGTGAGGGTACCTATAGTCTTTAGAGAAATTACTATGGTTGACCCTATTTGAGTGATTCCAAACTGGTCTAGTCTCTCTTGGCTTATGGGTGGCAGGTCTATTCTTTGGGAACTGACTTAAATATTCTTAGTGTAAGTCACAGTGCTTAATCAAATGATCAGGACTATAGCATACATAACATAATTTTCTCTCCATATTCCCAAATCCTCTTCTATGATTAAAAGGTTTCCTATAGTGAGCAGTATTTTGAAAAGTTTCTCTTGGAGGTACTGCTGAATGTCCAGCAGTACTTTGAAAAGTTTTTGGAGGTACTGCTTGTTTTTGAAAGGCTGTAGGAAACTTTTGATCATTACCCCTTTGAAAATCATCCTTAGGTTTCTCAGAACTAAATTGACCAGTAAGCTTCTTCCTAAACTCTAGGTTGTCTACACCATAACGAGAAACATCTGTCCTAAGTGGTTGAAACTTACCAGTGGGTGGAGGAACTGAGTGGTACTCCTTATCTGTCTTAAACTCAGGAGGTGTTTCACTAATTGGTTCCTCATTCCTAAATGTGTTTTCTTCTGAGCTTGTAAGGTCATCATCACTAGGTGGAATCTCTTCCTTATCACTAGGTGGGGTCTCTTCCTTATCACTAGGTGAGGTCTCATCTGAACTACTATCTTCACCATAACCTAGTCCAGCTCTACTGTTTATGACTCTTTGTTTTTCAACAAATTGAACATGTGATAGACCTGCCTGTTTAATACTACCAAGTTTTTCTAACAAAGTATCTCTTTCCTTAGTAATCTTTTCTAATTCAGACACCTTACATCCTAACTTCCATTCACTTAATTTCAATTGGTAATCTTGTTGCTCATATTTTTCTGCCCAAGCCATTTCATTATTTTCATGTGTTAATATTTTGGCTTCCATTGACTCTAAAGTTAATTGATAACCAGCTACCTCACACCTAGCTGTTCTACAATTATCTCTTTCAGTCACATATTCTTTAAGCAACTTTTGATAAACATCATTACACTTAGAGCATACCTCAGAGACATTGGATGAACTTGGTGAAGTAGCTACCATAGCAATCTGAACAGGTTCATCTTCATCCTCCATGCTCCAGTCAAAGCTTCCAAGACCATCTCTTGATTCCAAAGCAGCATATCCTGGTTCCTCATCAAAAGCTGTGCTCCAATCAAACTCTTCCATTGCAACCATAGAATAGGTTACTGGTTCATCATCAAATTCAGCACTCCAATCAATCTCTGCTAAATTTTCTTGAGCCACCAAAGCTTTTGGTTGTGATTCAGTGATAGGAACCTCTTTTCTTTCAACCTTGGGTTGTTCAACCATCCTGTTTGCCTGATATTTTGCAAACTTGCATTCCCTTGCAAAGTGTCCAAGCTTTTGACAATTGAAACATTCAATCTTGGATTTGTCAAAAGTTATACCTTGTTTGGCTTTGAAGTCAATTCCCCTTCATGTCTTGTTCATGAACTTCTTGATCCTTGCAGTGATCATAGCTACTTGCCATCTTATGTCAATCTCTTCTAAAGCATCTTCTTCAATCTGCAGCAAGTCTTCTTGATAGGTAACAGGTAAAGTGGCTTGTTGTGCAAAGAAGGAACATACAACATCATCAGAATTGGTGTTGGTTGTTGGTGATGGGTTGGGAGTAGTTGTGGTTGTGCAAAGATGCTGTGAATCACCAACAGTACTTTGAGAAGGATAAGCAGTACTTTTAGTGGAAGTACTGCTTCTGTTTTCAGAAGATACAAAAGCTATGTTGTGAGTTTTCTGAGAACTGTGACCATTCATCTCTTGCTCGTACACTTTCAAATTGTTGTAGAGATCATCAAAGTCCATAGACTCCAATCCAGGTTGTCCTCTAATCATAGTAGCAACCACATGCCAGACAGATGGCAAACTCCTTAAGAACTTCAGATTTGCATCTTCAACATATACCTCTGCTCCATACAATTCTAGCATACTAAGTAGATTTTGGAATCTATCATAGGCAGCATCAAGACCTTCTCTTTCACCAACAGTGAAAGTTTCAAACTGCTGCTTCAATAAGTTTCTATGCATCTTCTTTGAAGCATCATTACCTCCAAATCTTGTCTTGATCGCAGCCCACAATTGCTTTGCATCCTTAGCATCATGGAACTTTAGTAGGTGACCATCAGGAATAGCAGACAACAGTATGTTGAGAGCCTTATCTTGATTTCTCTTTGTAGCTGCTGGCAAGGTTGGTTGAGGTGGTTTGGGTTGTCCTTCAACTTGTAAAGGTTCGTCAAGAACGACATTACCATTGACAATCACATCCCATAGAGCAAGGTCAGTAATAGCAAGGTACTGCCTCATCTTCATGCTCCAGAGATCATATTCTCCTTTCTTGATGATAGGAATTCTGAGTGAGGTGATGGATGGGATAGGTGCAGCTTCAGTCGACATCGTTGAGGGTTTGTTGATAAATCGGTTTTAAGAGTTTCTTCTTAATCAGAGTCTCCACACAAGCTCTGATACCACTTGTTGGATCGATATACTCTGACCAAACTAACTTGTAGCTTGTCTACGGTTTAACAACTTTGAATGAATTCAAAACTATTAATAATGAAACACTGATATACTTTGCTAAGTATGCGGAATCTACTTCAACAAAGCTAAGAAGAATTAATAATCAACTTCGAATATTATTAAAACCTTGAACCTGCTCTCTTACACAGTTTCACTAACAAACTCTAATCACTAATACTTCTAACAAGCTTCTTCGTGTAAACTTGTCTCTCTAAAATCTTATCTAATCGTATATCTCTAATGCCAACCTAGGGATCCTTTTATAGGCACAAGGAAAACCCTAGTCAGTTTACAAACTTGAACGACAAGTAATTCTAATTATAACTCTAATCTAATACGAACATTCTAGAATTACACATTAGTCCTTAAACAATTTGCATAGCAGTCCTTCAACGAGCAACAGTACTTTGACTTGATTAGCAGTACTTTAACTTCCAGCAGTACTTTGATATTTCATAGCCTAATCGTACTAAATTTTGAAAACCATTTGTTTTAAAAATTTGAGCGACGTGGCTCTGGTACCAATTGTGGAAACCGTAGAGGGGGGTGAATATGTTTCCCTTTAAAAACTTAAAACTTTTTGTATCAAATAACTGATCAAGTGTGACGTAATATGAAAAGTGTCATCAATGGTTATGTATCATCTATGGATGAATAAATTAAACTACAACACAAGCACAATCAACCATGACACATACATAACATAAGCAACTAGCCACACAAGCATAAACACAATGCAAATATAAACATAAAGCGATAAGGAATAAAATGAAAGTAAAGAGATAAGTTAGAAGGCGCAAACCAGACACGGTGATTTATAGTGGTTCGGTCACGAAGCTCCTCTTCGCCCTACTCCACTCCCCGAGTACCCAACTCGAGAGTTATTTCACTAATCAACAAACTCCCTTCAGGCGGAGAAAACCGTTACACGTCGCTTAACTTGTTTTCCGACACTAAGCTAGATGTCGAGTGCTAATCTTAGCTAGCACCAATCTACCACGATCTACCCGATCTACACCTTACACGTCGCTTATCCTATTTCCGACACTAAGCTAGATGTCGAGTGCTAATCTTAGCTAGCACCAATCTACCACGATCTACCCGATCTACCCTTGATCCACATGATCAATCACACAAGCCCAATGGCTTCAAGAGATCTTCACTATCTCTTAAGATCACAATGATCTTGACTCACTCACTCACAAAAGAAAAATAATCTTGATGTATGCTATGATACAATCAAGAGTGTAACCAATGTTACAAGACCTAACAACTCCAACACTTTGTATCTACTTGAATACTTTGTGTTCTTCTCTTGCTAATCAAGAGGGATGACAACACTTTGTATCTACTTGGATACTTTGTGTTCTTCTCTTGCTAATCAAGAGGGATGACAACACTTTGTATCTAGGATACTTTGTGTTCTTCTCTTGCTAATCAAGAGGGATGACAACACTTTGTATCTAGGATACTTTGTGTTCTTCTCTTGCTAATCAAGAGGAATGAAGAGGATCACTTGAGTGGATGATTGGATCACTCTTAAACAACCTAAGACTCTCCAAATGATCAAATAAAGTTATCTAAGTGAAGAGGGATAAGACCAGAGAAAAAGGACTGGAAAAATCAAGTTGGAAGTGTGGAATGGTCCACTATTTATAGGCAAAGGAAAATCTGACCGTTAGAGACCTACGGCTCCACTAAATACCCGACGGCTCCACTAAATTTAGTGGAGCCGTCCATACTTAAAGGTGCCGTGGACGCTCCCTTTTTTGTCTTTAGTGGGGAAGGTTTATTTGGGGAAGTTAGGAGCTGTTTTGGGGGGAAATTTGGCTGTTGGGAGTTTTCAAATTTATTTTTCAAAATAAAATATTTCTTTTTAATTCAAAAATAATTTGTAAAATATATTTTTGAAAAAATGTTTTGTCACATTAAAAATGTGAAATTTAGAAAAATATAATCCTTTGATCATTTGTCAAGTAGTAGATTTGTTTGTCCATACCTTGAGTGATTTATGTCGGGATGGAAATCTACGACTTCGTTGAAGCATACTTGAGACGTCGGGAGGTGTTGATGAAGTATGCATTGATGATTTGTGTTTACAAGTAACTTGCACATTTTACGTTATGCATTACAAGTTACATGTTTGTCATTATTAAAACCGAAGAAATCGTTTAGTTTAAATATCTTAATATTTGCACTAACAATGAAGATTAAGCTTTTTAACGTAGAAAATATGAAAACTAATGAAGATTAGTGAAAGTTTAACGATCTCAAAGCTACTTTTTCAATACAAACGTGAGTTTAACGTTAAGTTTGAACAAAAACCTTACAAAGTCTATAAAACCAACGTAAATAATGATACTAATTACTCAAACACACGATCCTAATTATCCCTAGGCGAATGATACCACTTGTAGGTCACGATGATATCTCAAACACACACTCGATGTGACAAATAAGCACACGAACTACTACTCTAGATTAAGCTACGTAAAGAGAGAAATAAGCTAGTAAGCAAACTAGAGAAGAGAAGAGAATAAGAATAGTGGAAGGCTTTCACTTAATCAAACGTTACACAAGCAGAGCTTTCGCATATTACATGAAGAACCAACAATAAATGAGGAGCCCTTGCCTTCTATTTATAGGCAAATACTTAGGGCATCCCATGTGCTAAACTTTCTAGAAGGTATAACCGGTCCATGGGCTACTAATGGACCGGATTCTAATTACTAACAATATAGCCCAAACGTGCAACATTTTATCTATATGAACAAGACTTGTAATTAATTAAAACATGTTCCTAACAGAAACACTGTTCATGGTGTAATTATTCCCGTAACGCAGCTGTAATTGTCATATTCTCCACTCTTTTATTCATAACCAAATCTCAATAAAATCTTCCATGGCAGCACAAAAATCTCTCCATTCTTCCAGATTCATCGATCCATTCTAAAAAAAATGCTCACAATTTTCCGTCACAATCAAACACTTTTTTTCTCATCACTTTTCATCATTCAAATCCCCAAATTCACGGCAGCAAAAAAGTAAAAAGGAAGACCGTCACTAATAGATCTCCAAAAACGCGCGTTAGAGCAAGAAGAATCCAACAGCAACAATTCGGATTCAGATGAACACAAAGAAAAGAAAGTCAAATTGGTTGTTCATTTGCCTCAATCATCTGATAATAATCAATTAATTTGTTCTCCTTCAATTGGTATTTTTAATTTTTTGTTTGTTTTTATATAAATTAGGGTTTGGTTAATTTATTAATTGGGTGGAATTGAATTGAAAAAAAATATGAATTCATCCACTATATCTTCCATCGGCAAGGTAACAACAATCTTCCATTAATTGTATAAACTGCAATATTGCGTTTTCGATATAACTTTTTTTGATTGACCTAGTATTACTATTAGATTGCTGATACAATCTTGGTTTGATTGCAGATTGTTCCTGGAGAGGATATTATCATGCTGCAGATAAGCATTTAGTCTTTTTTTGTTGTCGTGTGCATTACTCATCATATTATAGGTAATCCAAAGACCAACACCTTGCATATAGTTAACGCCATCTTGATGTTGTGAGTTTACCTAACAGTTTGTAAATGTAATAATATTGGTGTGAGCGAGATTTATATATCATTGTAAGGGTTTTTTGGTTAGATATGAGCTTATAAGTAGAAAAACCAGCAAACACCCTCTGAATGAGTGTTTTTTTTTTTTTTTTTTTTTTTTTTTTTTTTTTTTTTTTAATAACGTATTTGCTTTATAATTGGACATTTACATTGTATTATATGTGTGGCACAATTGGTTTTAGTGAGTTCGATATCCTGTTTATTTTTTAAAATTCATATGCCGTACCGATTTTATGATATTGAATATGTTATCTCCATGAAATATATGGGTTTTAGATCATTATTTGTTGTTCTTTTGTTATAGGAGAAATGTGTTGCCGTCAAAACTATACCACAGAAGCTAATAGGGATAAATAAATTGGATTGAAAGTATTGTTTCACCTTTATTTTGATGGTACAAGTTGAAAATAATGATAATCGTGTCATCCTTTTTGCAGGTTACTAACGGATCACTTGAGGCAGTTTCAAGATGGACGACATAGTTTAAGAGATTGGCAAGAAGTTGAGGTATACTTCACATACCTAAATGTCTAAAAATCGAGATATACTTACTTGCTTTTAATCGCTGATTTTTTAGTTATCTTAAATAACAACAGCAGATTAATCTTAAAGATTTGTGACCATATGCGTTGGCCATATATGTTCGCCATATATGCTGGCATTCAACAATATATGTTTTTGGCCATATATGTTGTTATAATACCAACATATAAGAGCTTTTACCATATATTGTTGATGTTACAATACCGCTGACAAAATGATGTGTTATTAGTAGCCGGAGCTGGAACCTGTGTCCTCTGCATTTTTTACAAAATGAAAAAAATGATTAAATAAGTTATACTCAGCGGTTATGTTCACTGATTCTATCACATAATAACTTGCAAAACTTAACGTAAAACATATCATAAGCCTAATTGTGATCATAAGCTGTGTATAGGCTGCCATTATGTTCACTGATTCCATAAATGCTATAATTTCAGCAGCCATTTTAGCGTCTTGACACATTATTAAGGGCTGTTTGGGTATCACATTTCAGCAACCATGTTGGCGCCGTGACATGTTCTTAAAGTGTGTTTGGATAGCATGTTCTTAGGGGCTGTTCTTAGAATTGGCATGTTTGCAAAGCTGAAACAGAGTAAATCAACCCTATGTTATGAATCTTGCCTCTTTTTTTTTTTTTTTTTTTTTTTTTTTTTTTTTTTTGTTGTTGATTTTACGCTATGTGAAAAAAAAAAGGGTTTGAACTAACAAATATCTTGCGGTATCTAAAGTGTATTTTTTGTGTCTCACCCAAGCAACGAGTGTTTTGTCTACATGATGATGGAGGTATCTAAAGTGTATTTTTTGTGTTTAAAGTGTATTTTTTGTGTATCAGAAATTGCGTCTGATCATGAAGAGGAGCGAGTATGTCCACAGGAGTAAGTATTACTATATATACTAAAAAGCAGAATTTGGATTAATTAGAGCAATGTAATTAGGAATGTTGTTACACGAGTATTAAGGAGTAAGTTGTGGCTGACATTCAAGGACTACACATTATATTTTACATACTGCTATTAAACCTACACACGTTGCAGAAGCCCTGGATTAATTAGAGCAATGTAATTAGGAATGTTGTTACACGAGTATTAAGGAGTAAGTTGTGGCTGACATTCAAGGACTACACATTATATTTTACATACTACTATTAAACCTAGGGGTGGCAATTTCCGACACGACCCGAAACTCGACCTAAGACCGACACGAAAATTAGCAGGTTAGGGTTGAGACTAAATAGGTTTCAGGTCGGTTTTGGGTCGACCTGATTGACCCGTTTATTAAACGGGTCAGGTTCGGGTTGAAGGTTTCTGACCCGCGAACCCGTTAATCCCGTTAACCCGAATTAACCCGCTAACCCGAAACCCGACCTGAGATCGACCCAAAAATTAGTAGGTTAGGGTTGAGACTAAATAGGTTTCAGGTCGGTTTTGGGTCGACCTGATTGACCCGTTTATTAAACGGGTCAGGTTCGGGTTGAAGGTTTCTGACCCGCGAACCCGATAACCCGAACCCGTGAACCCGAACCCGACCCGAATTACCACCCCTAATTAAACCTACACACGTTGCAGAAGCCCTGGATTAATTAGAGCAATGTAATTAGGAATGTTGTTACACGAGTATTAAGGAGTAAGTTGTGGCTGACATTCAAGGACTACACATTATATTTTACATACTACTGTTAACACTACACACGTTGCAGAAGCCCAATGGATCGAGTACTGTTTGAAACACTGTTCATGGTGTAATTATTTCCGTAATGCAGCTGTAATTGTCATATTCTCCAGTCTTTTATTCATAACCAAATCTCAATAAAATCTTCCATGGCAGCACAAAAATCTCTCCATTCTTCCAGATTCATCGATCCATTCTAAAAAAAATGCTCACAATTTTCCGTCACAATCAAACACCTTTTTTCTCATCACTTTTCATCATTCAAATCCCCAAATTCACGGCAGCAAAAAAGTAAAAAGGAAGACCGTCACTAATAGATCTTCAAAAACGCGCGTTAGAGCAAGAAGAATCCAACAGCAACAATTCGGATTCAGATGAACACAAAGAAAAGAAAGTCAAATTGGTTGTTCGTTTGCCTCAATCATCTGATAATAATCAATTAATTCGTTCTCCTTCAATTGGTATTTTTAATTTTTTGTTTGTTTTTATATAAATTAGGGTTTGGTTAATTTATTAATTGGGTGGAATTGAATTGAAAAAAAAAAAATGAATTCATCCACTATATCTTCCATCGGCAAGGTAACAACAATCTTCCATTAATTGTATAAACTGCAATATTGCGTTTTCGATATTTGCGTCTGATCATGAAGAGGAGTGAGTATGTCCACAGGAGTAAGTATTTTATTGCATTTCCATTTGACTCTATCCATTATGTCAACAAATACTTAATTATCTTACTGCTCAAAGTAAGATTTTGTTCTTATATAGATCTGATTTCTTGACGTCTCTCAGGTTTTCAACTGACTTCTCTTCTCGCGGTCCTCCTGTTGCTTCAAGAAGGAAAACTATTATTAACCCGATGAAGATGACTAATGATTACATTGGTTGGTGTGGCTTATTTTCTTAATAAGAAGGGGATGTTTGATTATGACTACGATAGCTTTGTGGATGTGTCGAGCCGTGTAATGCAAGGGAGAAACCGTATACAATAGCAAGAAGTTGTGAGATAAGTGTTACTGTCTATGCTCCCTCTCAGTGCCCCTGATCAGGTACGCGCTCTCTCATAGGGAATGTTTAGGATTACTACGGTAAAATGGTTGTATGCTTTGAAAACAAGTGAACTGCTTATAGTATTTAAACATGTACTAACAGAGTCTTTAGGATTGTTTACGTGCTTTAATGACATATGATAAGGAAATAAGCAATCACAAACACCACTTTAATTCGACATGACGAGTGACAATAAGTAAAGTAAGTATGAATACAACAATTTATGCGGTTCTGTAGCTTATATTTACTTTAGAATATATAGTAGTTGTAACCATATATAGTAGTTGTAACCATAGCTGTGTGAATCTAAAACCACAAATCATGGCTACAAGGGGTATTTGGATGCGTGTCTACTGTGATTACTATGAGCTTGCAGTTGTGGTAATGGGTTATGTTCTTAGTATGCACCCTTTAATCCGACTATTTTATTACTGTAACATTCATAGATGTAGTTTTTGAATTTTTTTAGCACATATTTTAGAGTAGTGCAGGTAAAAAAAAAAATGTTGCTTAGAAATGATAAGAGTTGGACATTGCTATTGGCATCACAAAGAAATAGCCAAATAAGCTTTTGAAATTACTTTTCTGTACAAATTTCAGAAATGAACGTGTGTTTTCATACTCTTTGTGTAGATGATAGTCATATCGAATGCATATCTCTTTTTAATTGTGAGCTTTAACTTTTTAATTATACTACAACCCCACAATTATGAATGCATATCTCTTATTGTCTGCTTATAGATGATAGTCATATCGAATAATGATATTTGTTTTATGGCTTAAGTGCTGCTTTGCGGGTGCAGATGTACCACAAGTTATTCAGAGCGATCAGGGTCGACGATATTCGTATACTCCTCGACTAACACACGATACAGAATCTGACCATGTGGGACTGATTGATGTCAGAATATCACACAATGAATCTGACTATGACAGAGGATTCACTGTGGTATGAAACACTATTAAGACTTTAATAGACTTAGTTTCAGTTTTTTTATTTTTATTAACAATGTTTTTTTTTTTTTTTTTTGTGGAACTTGCAGGTGCCTGAATTTTGGAGTCCGAATATGGCGTCGACTGTTGGTAAAGTGGCGATCGCGTCCGTGGCATGGCAGCTACCATTGGTGCGGTGCATATTTTACGAGATGCAATTGGTAAGGCTTAAGTTGTTTTGATATGTCGGAGGATTCAATATGGTATTAAAATCTATTATTAGTACAATCTTGGATCAAATGTAGATTAAATTATTATTGAAAGGTAATAATAAGGTTGAACGATCAATAATTTATGGGTTTTGTTAATCATGGTGTTTGGAATAGTGAATTATGGGATAATTGCGTGTTAAATTATTGTTTTTTATTTAATGGAGTTTTAGTATTTGATTATAAGATTTGCGGGTACTTTTTGTTTTGTGAGTTGGGTGATTGCTTTTGATAATTTGCATGTTAAAGATTAGATTTTTATTTGATTATTGAAGATGGGAATATGTTTTTTGCCTCTCTAATTGCTGCGTGAGTGTTCAATTGACTTAAGGGTTTTCGGGTTTTTTTTGTCAGGAAGAGTATCATAGGGTCACGAAGGACCTAAGAAACTACTATGTTTGCAACAAGGTCATATTCGGAAAACCAAAAGGTACCAACAACTTTTCAAGTCATGTATAACAATACTTTTTAAATTGTCAAAATACGTTGGTTTGTAGTTATGAGCTACATTCCTTAAGGTTAAAACGATATGAGTCTAAATGGATAAACATGTTAACAGTGCACGGAAGAGAATGTCTGTTATTGTTAGGGATGAAGATGGGAAGTTACTTTTACTCTCTAAAGGAGCTGACAGGTTAGCAAAAAACTCAAGATAACCGTCTTTATTTCTATTAATAATCATAAGTTTTCTGTGTCTAACATTCTGTATTGGGCCGTGTTCAGTGTCATGTTTGATAGACTTGCTAAAAATGGGAGACAATTCGAAGAGAGTACAAAAGAACATGTGAATGAGTATGCTGATGCTGGATTTGACACTTTTCATTTTAAATGTAATCTAGATGTTTAAGAAAGTTTTTATGCATGTGAAAGACACTTCAGGCGAATTTTGAGGGTTTTTTTTTTAATTATTATTATTATTATTATTATTATTATTATTATTATTATTATTATTATTATTATTATTATTATTATTATTATATTTTATTTTATTTTTTGCTACAGGCAGGAAATAAGTATTTGGACCTGTTATACCTATTATACAGTTTAAAACAGAAGAAGAAGCTATAAAAATTGCTAACGACACTAATTCAGGTCTATATTTATGTTACCTGTTCGTTTACTGTATTCCTTTATTTATAATCAGGGTTGTTCGAATTGGTTAGTTTCTTAAGACACATATTTAAATAAACAAATGTAGGTTTAGCTGCATACATATTTACAAACAGTATCAAGCGTTCATGGCATGTAACCATTTGTCGGTTCTATTTGTGTATCAGGTTTATATCATTGGAGGTGATGGAACTCAAAAGGGACCAGCAGTTATATATCAGGTAATTAAATGGTAACCTTATGAACAGATTTTGGATAAACTATTTTCATTTTACACTTAAATTGAAACCAGACATGTATCATTTGAGTTGTGGTGTCAACTTTGATTCA
Source organism: Artemisia tridentata subsp. tridentata (assembly GCA_021014915.2). Taxonomy (NCBI): domain Eukaryota; kingdom Viridiplantae; phylum Streptophyta; class Magnoliopsida; order Asterales; family Asteraceae; genus Artemisia; species Artemisia tridentata. The sequence continues at coordinate 447,266,397 of CP139507.1, forward strand.
ATCTCCTAGGTGTTTCAGATCTTCCAAAGTATTAATTTTGAATTTTAATGATAGGTTTGACCATTTTTTTTAATTATGATTATGGTTTTTTGGTCTATAGAGGTGCCACAAGTATGGAGGAATGGTTCATGACGATGGTATTAGGGAGTTTGAAGTTAAGTGTTCATCATATAAAAGTATTCAGTAGCCGCTAAAGAAAACCAGATTGTGACTGCATCGGTAAGAAGCAGACATAATGATAAGAAATGTCCACACATAATGCATTTGGAAGCAGGGACATCAACTTGGTCATAGGCACAAGAAGTATTTGTTACATAAATATACAAGTGTAAAAAAGTTTCAATTTTACATTAATAACAAGTTAACCGTAGGATCTGCAGAAATGTGTTTTGGGTTCGTGCATGTAATGTATTTGTATAACAAGATTGATAGAATACACGATTTACGAGTTTTCAATAATTTATGTTTATTGTAATTTATGTTTATATATTTCAAGTCTAATATGGAGTACCTTTTAATATGTATTTTAACATGTACAAGTAATTGTTCTGGGATAAGGTCGGTTTCACATAGGGTTACAAAGTTTCGATTTCAAGGTGGTTACACAAAAATTAACCCCGTAATCCATAAATGCCGAATGTGGTTAGTTTTTGGATTACATAGTAATGTGAAACATGAAATACTGATTATAGTATATGATTTTTTAATTTTTATCTGCGTTTATGTTTCAGCCACAAGATACGGGATGCTGCACAGACGTTGCAACGTTGGGAGCAACTCATCTAAAAGGAACAAACCATACTAGGTTTTTGGATTACTAGGCTTCACTTTTTTCAAATTTGTTATTTACAGATTACTCTCGCTACTTGCTAACAACACGACAACCAAACGAACCCGTTGGACTCTAAGGTTAGGTCAAGGTCAATATGCTGTTGCACCTTTTATGTGCAAACATGTTACACTTACTTTGTTGTCTGCTCTGCGGTTGCTGCAGTGAACTATAGAGATTTGAGGTCCGCTTCCCATCGAAAAACACGAGCCACTGGCAGCTTAACATCAGCTTCGACGGCTTTAGGCCTCGGCTGTTTCGCCACTCTCAATATATTAGGGCGTGCAATTGTGTGATGAGGGGCAATTTGAAATTACAGCCACTCACAAGAATGCGTACACTGCTTGCAAAAGGAGGTTCTACGAAATGCGTGGAGGTTGGTTCAAATATTAACACACTGCAATTGTACAATTTTTGCTCAACATCAATTACCGGTCTCTTAATCATTTTATTCTATTATCATTATAGGCTCATACGGTTGACAACGACGGAATTCACGAACAGATGACCGACCGCCTTAATTAGATGATGATATAGATGATGGTATTGATTATTTCTCCTTTTTGGAATATTGTCTCATTTGTGAATCATGTTATATTATTTTACTGACGTGTGTTATTATCTTAGGTATGATTAGGCAAAGTACCACCAAGCAGTTTCACTCCAGCAGTCGGTAATCTGCGTGCAACTGTAGCCACAGCATGTCGTCCAAATGATTATTTTGACCGTGGATTTGGGAAGTGCGTCTTAATACATATTTAATAGCGTCTTTGGCTTTTGTTGAACATAAATAGACCAGCGCAGAATGTGTGAGACCCTCTGTATGGTCAGAATAATCGCATACAATCATCTGTGACAGGTAAGTGATTAGACGATTTAAGTTCCTCTTAAATGAATGTCTTTAACACCAAAGTTTGTGTTCCCTTTTAAATAGTGCAGTTGCTTTGGAATACCAAATACTAACTCAGTGGTTGCTGCGATCATTGTAGGTGCAAATGGACAGAAAACGACCGGCTGTTCTAGCTCACATCCGAGTACTGCTCGCCCACAGCCAATGACTCGAGGTCACGTAATTTATGATTTGCAACATCTTATCCTTTCTATTGAAAAGGAGTCCGCTTAATGTCAGAACACGGCTACTTTAATTTAAGAGGTTGACTGCATTAAAAAAGACTTAGGCCTACTAATCTTAAATTTAAATAATTATCCATTATGTAGGCAACTGCCTAACAATTGGTTTGTTTCGATTTGTAGTGTCACTGTGTTTGGTGTTTCAACATAATCAACGCAGTTGGCGTACGACTCTAGAGGAAATATTGTCCCGGCGATACTCATACTTATGCAAGAACGTTTGTATAGTCAAGCTGGTCTGGAGGTCTGTTATTCGTTTCCCAGCTTTTTCCTTTAATTAAAATGTAACCAACATTTATTTGTGTTAGTGAAAGAAAGATAGCTCTTTATTACGGAGTATAATATCTAGCCTTCCTTTCCCTATGTTTCTAAAAAGGTGGACATTTTTAATGAAAAGCCGAGTGCAAATCATTATGTAAGAAATGAGTGACTTCTTTAACCATTGGACTTGGCTATCTACAACTTCAATAGACAGTAATCGGATAATCACATTTAAAGCACAATGCCAAACACCCCCCCAAGTGTAGACACTTTTTGTTCAAACTGTTTGTTCCTACAAAGTGTGAACTTTTTCTTACAATTCTGCAGCGAAAAACTTACTAGAACAGATGATTTTTGAGCTTTTTACATGTGCAGGCTGAAGGTATTTTCAGAATCAATCCAGACAACAACCAAGAAGAACATCTAAGAACGCAGTTAAACACTGGGGTCATTCCACACGGTATTGATGTACACTGCTTAGCCGGTCTTATCAAGGTACTTAAGTTTTCTTTATATCATTATGAAAATAAATTCTTTTCGTTTTGCTTATTTTTGGTTCATAGTTACGGGCTTGGTTTAGAGAACTACCAACTGGGGTCTTGGATCCGCTTGCACCTGAGGCAGTGATCCAGTGTCAATCAGAGGAAGACTGCACCAACCTTTGCCGCCAACTGCCACCAACAGAAACCGCCGAGCTTGATTGGGCCATCAACTTAATGGCCGATGTTATCCAACATGAACATCTCAATAAAATGAATTCACACAATATTGCAATGGTTTTCGCCCTAAATACGACAAAGGTTTGCATATTTTAAATAGGTTTTTATGAAGAAATAAATAAGTACTAATTGGTTGACTTTCTTTGTGCAGATGGTGGACCCTTTGACTGCATTAATGTATGCGGTTCAAGTAATGAACTTTCTGAAAATACTTATTACTAAGACTCTTCGTGAACGTGCGGATTTGGGTATTGAAACATATCCATACCCGCCACAAGAACCATCTGACAAAAGCAATGGGGATCAAGGGCCGACATTGAGTTTAAACGTGCAAGAAAACCGTGATGAAAATGAAGAGAAGGAACATAACTCCATCGCTGACGATGATCATCTTGACTACGCAACTTCCATTGAAGAATCTGATGGATCCACCGTCTGTAGATGGCCACCCATCGAGCCAAAGACCACAAACACGGTTAAAAATACTCAGGAATCCAAAACGGGTCAGTAAAGTGGTCAAGAAAAAACCCGACCTTTAGTCAAAGTGCATGCCGTTGTGGTTCCTGAGTCGGCTTTCAAGAAGCAGAACGCAGTGAAGGGCGTCGACGGGAATAGGGAGCTGACTAATTCGTGTCCGAAGCTGGGAAGCTATTATGAGTTTCAGGAGGCTTCGGAGATAGAGTATAACGCGATTGAGGGTGTTTTTACATTATGTCTTTGGAGTAGCATAAAGATCAAAATTCAAGAGTTGGAGAAAAGGGCATGCTGTCAGTATTCTTTCTGACTATTTGGTAGGGAACAAGTGGATGGGCAATATTGAAGCTGAGCTAACCATTGTGTGGTTGTATAGGTAGCTTTGTTGGTGTTATCTTATCATGATATAGTTTGTTACTGTGAATGTCGGTTGTTTGTCGAGATTGTTGTAATCAGATGGAAGAAACCTGGAGTTGGGTAGTGTTTATGTAAGGTTTGTAGTAGTTTTTTTATTAGCAGTAGTTGTGGTTTTTGCAAAATGAAATATTAGATTGTTTAATGTTTGTTTGCCTGTTTTTTCGGAAGGTAATATCAATGCTTCTTAAATGACTTTTGCGTACGTCCTGCACTGAAACATGGATATTGAACAATGACGGTTGTAAGTTCATTTATACGCCGTCAAGATTAATTTGTACATCATAAAGGTAGAAGATAACATAGGGGTGTTTGGGATTGCTAAACAAACTTGCTTACTTTAAGGATGTTATGTTTATGGTAAAACAATGTTTTTAAATGGTTATGTTGTGTGATGCACTGTTGCGAAAGGTCAAAGTCAAAGAGATAAATGGATGCGAATATTTTAAGCTTTGGTAGTGTAGTGGGAAATTGAATTTGCATTCGCCATTACAGCTGTCCAAAGGTATGACGGACACACCCGCCGCAACGCGGCGGGCACGCCCCCCTCGTTATATACTAAGAATGGAAATTACACGGGGCGGTTATGAAATTCTTAACCCTTCTGTTTTCAACTAACTCTTCCCGCTATTGGGTGGAAAAATAATTAGAACCCATGAACAGTGGCCCAACAGTTGGTAGTGGCCCGTATGGCTCTTTCTCATTGGCCCAAAGTAGTTGCATGTTTTCCTGTTCATCTCCGTTTTCACGTAGTAACTCCGTAATAACAAACTGGCAGTCATTAGCAACCTAATTTCTGTACTATTGAACGACAGCCATACATGTGTAAACCAAGCAGCATAAGAAGCTTCTTGAACAAAAAAAAGGTAAAGAAAAACACATGTAGAGATCACCAGAAACTTATGGTCATATGTAATTTCTTTTTACTTTTTATGATTCATTATGATTTACTTTTGGTTAATTCATGATTTAATTTAGATATTTTTTTTATTTTAATCTTTATTTCAAATTAGGGTTTTTTAAATTTGGGGGTTTTCTTGGTTTGTTTTGCTGGTGGCCTTGGTGATATCTTTGCAGCTAAGCCTGTTGAGGTGTTTGTTTATTGTTGAATTGCCTATTATGAGTAATAGTTTTTATGGTTATACTATTGTTTAATTAGTACGGAGAATGCATGATATGACTATGCGCTGTTAAACAATGTATTAGTTGACATAATGTTGCAAAATGCTAAAAGATCGTAGCTATTGTATGGAGATAAACATAATTGGGTTTGCATAGTCTGTGTTACAAGGACGTAGGTTCGTGTATTAGTTAGCTATTGCAACTGATAGTAATAAATGACGTTAACTTCGATATTACTATGGTCTCGCTCTACATCAAATAAGTTTTTGATTTTCAGTCTTTGGTATCGTGAATTTAAACATGTAGTTAATTTAAACACATATGGTTTAGTAGGAGTGATTATATTTAGTGAATATACGATGTCTTTATTTTGGGCCACCAGAAAAGCGTGAAAAAACAGCCTTGCCGTCTTACTATAAACTACTTCATGTATTGTTAACTCAGATTATAGGTATGATATAAGACTGTTTCATCGTAAGTACAGTAAGTAGACATTTTAAGTTTTTAACAATTACGTGACCAACCTATTCGCTTGCCCAGAAAACCAGTTGCTTATCATGATAATGTTGGTGTTAGAAATTTTATTTGGTTCCATATATTATGCATGCTTAATACACATACCTTCACACTAACAACGTTCATTGACGATTTGAACAGAACACGTTGAAACTACTTAAAGAAAGCATTTAAAGAAGCATATGCTGATGGTATCCAAAGGAATTGCTTGGTTTTTATGGATGTAAGTACATGCCTTCTTATAGCAGACAAAAACAAAAGATTGGTAGGAAATTTATACAAGTTATGTGTAGGTAGCTTTCATCTAATTTCTCAAAGTTTTCGACGGTTGACATTATACCACAAACATGTCATTGTCTATGATATATCGGTCTTTGAATACATAAACATAAACACGGCCGCCCCGCAGCAACGCGCGGGCAAACCTACTCGTACTATAGACTACACGGATCAAAATGATCCGTACACATAAAGTTATGGCCAGTGATATCTACACGGATCAAAATGATCCGCACACATAAAGTTATTATATTTATTATAGTATATGAACTATCACTACAACAAATAGGTAAATTCTAAATGGTTATTTTTTCACGGTATAATCAACCCTTTTTGTTTTTGTTTTTTATTTTTTATTTTATTTTGTTACACTTATAGATGTCACAAATATATTAAAATGATCCACATATATAAGTGTGAATAAATTACAAAAGAGACACATTTATAAGTGTAAGAAAAACAAATTATAAGAAAGCTACACTTATTTGTAGATATCTTTACTCCTCCCGTTCCATATTAAATATCCACTTTGACTTTTTGAAGTCTTTTTTTTTTATCAACTTTAACCTTAAATATTTTTGCTTGTGTTATATAATACTTGATGCAAAATAGATGAATGGATTGAGTTTTAAATGTATTTTTACTACGTATAAATTTTATCAAATAGTATATAACACAAGAAAAGATATTTAAGGTAAAAGTTGAAAAAGAAATACTTAAAAGGTCAAAACTGGACATTTAATATGAAACGGAGGAAGTACAATTTTGCCGCACTTATAAGCGTAGACATTCAAAGAATGTTTTCACACTTTTAACCATAGACATTTGGTAGTATTTCCACACTTATATGTGTAGAAAAATTTGTCACACCCATTATTACCATACATGATCAAGTTTGGACTTTAAACTTTACATATTTTTACCGTGGACATTTAGCGTTTAAAATGTGGACAATTTATCTAACTTTTTGTAGTGTATTATACCCTCAACCAATTAAATTTCTTTTCTTCCCTTCCAATTTGCAACTAACTATTTCCCATGTTGTTTCACAGTTGTTCATTTGACCCCAATTTCACCCGTCTCCACTTTATCATATTTGATTATTTTTCAATATGTTGAGATTAATTTTGGCACAAACATCTACAAACAAAATCGGCTGAAATTTTTGTTCCTGTCATTCCATCTTGTGTTTTCTATCTGTTGTTCATGAATCATGATGTCCTTATTTTGGGTGTTGCAAAGATCAAGCAAAGTGTGATCCAATTATTGATCACTGGATGATACAATACACATGAAACCAAACTATCTTTTTCCTCTATAACTTAATGTTAATCTTTGCACTTAGAAAACATGAAATATTAAAACGAACACATACTACACTAACAAATTACCTACCCTTTATCCAACACTAAAATTATTACAAAAAAAAAAAAAAAAAAAAAAAAAAAAAAAAAGACATTAAACAATCCAGGTTCGTAGGGTGTTTGTTGCTTATCATATTTGGTATGTGTTTGTTGTTTGTGTCGGGACAGCCACCACAGCCTCGTAGGGTGTGCTTGTTGTTGTGGCTCACCACCGAGACCACAGCCCGGGGGGGGGGGGGGTGGTTTGGCTTACTCATTTTCAGTCTATATATCTCGACTTGTATATTTTGGCAATTTAATATGCTTATCTAACATGCTTGACTTACTTGAACAACGTTTTAACCGCTAATGTATTTGGTATTGACTCATGTGTTAGTTGAATATTGCTTAAACTTATTAGTAATTTTGATTTATTTTGTTTATGATTCGGTCTTGGTATAAAACAACCCATTTAGGGTGTTTGTTGGCTGCAATAACAACCCCAAAAAGGGTAAGTTACTGCTGAGTTCACTGCATAATAAGGGGATGTTTGGTGGCTGCCAAACAGCCCCTAAATAGAGTGTTTATAGGCTGGAAAATCTGCACTTAAATGAGTTGTTACATGCCTAATTGTCTACATGAAATGGGGTGCGTTCGGTGAGTTTATCTGCTGCAAAACAGCCCCAAATGGGGCGTAATTGTTGCTGATTTTTCAGTATGTTAAAGGGTGTTTGGTTGCTGTAAAACGGACCCAAAAAGCCCTTGTCCTTTGCTGATTTTCCAGCACTAAAAACAGCATGTTTAGTGCAGTTTTTCTGCACAAAAAGGACGTGTTTGGTTGCTGATTTTTCAGCATATACAAGGGTGATTGTATGCTGATTTTTCAGCATACATAAAGGGTGTTGTATGCTGATTTTTCAGCATATACAAATGGAGTTTAATTTCTGATTTTTCAGCATACAAAGGGGTGTTTGTTGTTGTTGGTCACGACCAAGAGGTCGCGGGTTCGAAACCCACTTGGGTTACTTAGTTTGTTTTGTTTTTCTTTTTCTTCCTAGCTTAATTAAATATGAGATTTGGATTATTTTATTTCCATTTATAATCTAACTCGTCAAGTTAGTAATGAAATGCTTATTTGGTCCGGTTCACAAGGTGAACCGAGATGGCTTATTTAAACGTGCTTATTTGATTCATGCTTATTTATGAGATATGGTAGAAGGTTATTTTGGTTACACTTATTTTGGCTTATTGGTTTGAGCTCATTCTTTTTAACTTATGGGGCTTACATATGCTTTCATGGAACGACTTACTTGACCTTTAATTTATATTGGTGTCGACATAATGTCTATTTTGTGAATTGCCTATCGGCTTATTGCTTAATTCGGAACCTGAGTATGTACTTATTATCAACTTATGATCAAAATCCAACAATAAAACGGAAAGTATAGTGTTGAAACTCATGTTTTATTATAAAACAAATACCATTTTGGGGATACCGGGTAAAGGCTTAACCATCGGCTCAACATGTACTTATATGCTTATCTGATTCTTACCTGTTTATTTTCCTTTTATACTTGTGCCGTATGTTTTATGCTTTGGCGTGCGTTTGTCTGAGTCTATGACTTTATACCGCCACACGAATAATATACTAAACTTTTTAAAAACATTGATACAAATATTCCACGAAAAACTAAAACGCTCTATCTTTTGAAACTCATACGTATCGATTACTTTCCACTTGTCATATTTTGAGACAAGCTTATATTCATTAGGTTACGCTGATTCTGTATCGTTGTGCGATACTCCTTACACTATTCTGCCATACTCCTTAGCACCATTGTGTTATCTACATCACTACATACCAAGGTGAGTTTCATAGCCCCTATTTTGAACTACTTTTGGGGGAGATACATGCTTAAACTACTTGCTCTTACTTTAACAAGCACTTTTACATACTACTGTGAGTTATCGCCCCACTTTTACTCGTGATAATTGTTTTATAAATGCTTTGGGGAGATACATGCTTTATACTTTTACAAGTACTCTTATCTATATACATGTTACTGTGAGTTCCATAGACCACTCTTTTACCTATTTTGAATTACTTATGGTGGAAATACATGCTTGTATTTCATATAAACTTTACTAGTTTACCTTAAACATTATACTCAGTTGATAAACCACTCTACTTGTTATTGAAACGTAACACTTACTTTTATTTACAAGGACACTATAAACTTTTGCGGATTACTATGAACTTATGAATCCACTTTTATACATTTTTATATCTCAGGAGAGATACCTATTATAAACATGATCACAAGTGTTTTTCAACTGTATGCTATACCTGATTCACTATTGCCTAAGTTTACCTTTATTGCCACGTTCGAAGTCCCTCATATCATGAACCTTAATCACTTGCGAGTGAACGTAAATAATTGTGAATAGATCTATTTGGGACTGACAATCCCCGTTTGGGTCTGCTAGGATGAGCCACCCAAGCGCACTTTATTTAAACAAACTTATAGGTTATTGGCAAATACCTATCCCGAGGGCCTATATACTTTACATCATTTTTGATGCCTGTTAAACGTTGAGTGTCATGAGGCTTAGGGCAATAGAACGATACTGTAGTCATGATACAGTATTGTCATTATTTTATCAAACTTGAACTTGTATTACTATATAGCTGAAAATCACTACTTGGCAAATAATAACTATTTTGTGTTGACCCATTTAGGGCAATCAAACCAACTATGGGTGTATAACAACTTAACCACCACGTACTTTATAACAAACCAATTATGGGTGTATAAAATTTGTAACCCATCGTTTATTTTATTAATAATTGTATTTATTACAATTATTACCTAAACTTGGAACTATTAATAATCAACTGATTTTATGCAAACTCTATGGATTCACTCACACTTTGATTTTTGACAATCAACTGGTTTAACTATAAATACTATGGTATTACTCACCCTTTGACTTCGATAATCAACTGTTTATTTACAACTGCTATGGACTCACAAACTCTTTGATTTTGGAAATCAACAGTTTTTACTTACAAACTCTATGAACTCACCAACCTTTGTGTTGACGCTTTTAGCATGTATTTATCTCAGGTCTAAAATAAGCAGGGATGGCACGGAGGAGCACGGATACTTATGAAGGCTATAAATTTTACTATCATTCGAAAACCTATTTAATAAACTTTGAAACCACTGGGACCTCGTTTTGTAAACTCTGATATTCGAATGATAAATCTTTTAAAACGACTAAATTGGTGATCGTTTTCTACTATTCAACTGTTGTGCCATGAAGTAACACCCAATTTGAATTCCGCCGCGTATCACGAAATTGGGGGTGTTACATGAAGTTTCTCCGGACCCCAACCGACGATTTGCCGGCGGACCGAGCCCTCCTCATCGAAATGCAAAAAATGAAATAATGAAGAAATATCGACTTCAACAACAACAAAATTAGTTATTGTATTTTTTTAGTTTCGTATTGAGTTTAATTTTTTTTTCCGTATGTTTTTTTTATTTTTCGTATGTTTTTTATTTATCGTGTGTTTTTTTAAGTTTAGTATTGTATTTTTATTTGAATTAATGAAATTAAGTTTGTTTGAAAAATGGAAAATAAAATAAAACGAGGGTTCCAAAAGGGTGGTGTTATTAATGTTATTATTGATGGTATTTTTGGGTGTTGGTTTTAAAAGTGAAGATAGTGATGTGACTGCACTTTTTGATGTTATGAGTGTTATTACACTCGATGCTCTTATAAATAAATTTATTAGTTCATATCTCCCCTCCTAAAACATGAAATTTTCATATATATACTTAAATCATGCTTTAAAATCATTATTTTAATCCCTCGCTAATGATTTAAAATAATATTTTCAGTTAAATATAAAATTTTCTCTTATCTATTCAAATTTAAATATAAATCGAAATCTAAATTCAACTCAAAATCCAAATCTAAACGCAAAACTCATCCACAAACCAAACAAACACAAAATAATTGTTTACAATAATATTGTCCTATGAATCTGCAATTTTTGTTGGTTTGTTCAAGCGTAGCTTGATCATTTCTTTACCACTCCCGAATAAAAAATTCTATCATTTATGATAATTTTCATTAAGTTTAGTTGTAAAAGAAATATGTACGCCTATATAAACCCATACAAGAAAACGAATGAGATAGGGGTGCACACATCTGCTAACATTCCATAAATCACTAGAGACAATGGAGCAGAAGCAAATAGCCATTGTTGGAGCTGGAATCGGTGGTCTTCTCGCATGTAAATACTGTCTCTCCAAAGGCTTTAACCCCATTGTGTTCGATTTCGAATCAGGCATTGGTGGTGTTTGGGCTAAAACCATAAAAACCACCAGGCTTCAGATACCCAAAGCTATGTATCAGTTTTCTGATTTCCCATGGCCAGCTTCTGTAACAGATGATTTCCCTACCCAGCAAGAAATGATAGAGTACATTCGCTCTTACGCAACTCATTTTAATCTCATGCCACACATCAAGTTCCATTCTCGTGTGAAGGGTATCAGCTATATATGATGGACCATCATCGGATGCATGGTCACTTTGGAACGGCACAGGAGAAGCATTTCCACCAGAAGGCAAGTGGAATTTGACCGTCGAAAACACTAAATTAAACTGCCACCACTCAGGTATATACTATATATATATTGATATAAGTAATACTCCCTCCGTCCCAAAATAAGTGTCCAGTTTGACTTTTCAGAGTCAAACTGGTTCAACTTTGACTTTAAATATTTTTTTGTGTTATATAATACTTGATGAATAATTATATCATTGAAAAATACACTTAAAACACAATCCATTTATATATTTTGCATCAAATATTATATAACACCCACAAAAATAGTTAAGGTCAAAGTTGAACCAGTTTGACTCTGAAAAATCAAACTGGACACTTATTTTGGGACGGAGGTAGTATCTGTTTTTTTGTTTGGACCATAAATATTCACATATGACATATTTATCTATTTCCGCGCGTCTAGACTTGAAGGCTGATGGAATATCATGCCTTGATACCACCGAGTCAAATAATATTAACAGTAATTTAACGTTTTGATGCATGCAGATCTACAAAGTTGATTTTGTGATTCTTTGTGTGGGTAGATTCAAAGATATCCCAAACATACCGAAATTCCCTGATGGAAAAGGACCAGAAGTATTCCGTGGCAAGGCCATACACTCGATGGAATACGCGGCCATGGATCACGATGCAGCTGCAGAGTAGTTTGTGAAAGGGAAAAAAGTCACAGTTGTGGGGTTCGGGAAAACAGGTCTTGACATTGCAAGGGAAATCTCTGCGATTAACGGTTAGTGGGTTACTTAGTATATGATTGGTCATATATTAATGATCTTGGTTATAATTCCTATAACTTTACAGTGTCAAATTATTTTCAGGCCCGGAACATCCATGTACGGTAGTTTACAGGAAAGATCATTGGAAGCTAGGAAACTGGTTTCCGTGGGGTATAGCTTTGGTGAATTTCATGTTTTGTCGCATAACGGTGCTTTCGGTTCATAAGCCTGGTGAAAGCCTTTTGCTTGGTCTTCTAGCAACATTACTCTTCCCTGTAGTAAGTAAAAGTCCATACACCTATAAAAATAACTTTGTGTTATTTTAGTATTGTTTTTATCATTGTTTGAAAAACCTTGTCCGTTATTATATAATGTAATGTTATGTAACAGCGTTGGGGAATCTGGACACTTCTTGAAACCCATGCAAAAATGACTCTTCCACTGGCCAAGTATAACATGGTGCCAAAACATGGACTCTCAAACGACTTCTCCTCCGGTTTGCTTTTGTATATGCCGAACCCGGAATTGTTTTTTGATGCAGTTGAAAAAGGAAGCATCAAGCTGGTTAAATCTCCAAGTTTTACATTTTACGAGAAAGGCATTGCTGCTGGCAACGGTCAGGAGATCGAACCGGATGTGGTTATTTATGCTACCGGATTCAACGGTGTAGAAAAATTAAAAAGTGTTTTCGAATCACCAAAATTTGGTCACTACATTGCAGACTCACCACGAGTCCCTCTTTACAGGTTTATTTTTGGACATCATATACTCAAAATACAGTATCACTAATTTATTACTGTTATTAAAGCAATTTATCTATCAGGGAAACCATTCCTACAAGGATACCACAGGTGGCAGTGATTGTTGGTCCCAAATATGAGTCGATATATGAAATTGCAATGAAATCTGAATAACTATATTAATCGTCTAACTATTGTAATGTTACATGTACATAAGTATATATACTACTCGAAAGGTTGCGAGTGAACCATGGTGTCTGTTCAAATGGTTGTGAACCAAACGACACACCCTTTCGGTTTTATAACCGATTCTCTAACTAACTATCTAATAACTACCTTTGTAACCGAATTAACTAACTTTCGGTTACAAACTATCTATTGTACAACTTTGGTCCTACGTGTTTTATCATGAAGCAATATCGAGATTAAACTTGTTCACATTCTCCTCCTTAATCTTGATCGTTGCTTTGTCCTAAGTCTTGAACTTCGAGCATTTGTCGCATAGTCACGAACTTTAGTCTTGGTAAGGCTTTTGTTAAGATATCTGCTCTTTGTAGTTCTCCACTGACGTGTTCCACATTGATATGACCATTCTCTACGCATTCACGAATGAAATGATAGCGAATGTCGATGTGCTTGCTCCTTCCATGAAAAACTGGGTTCTTTACGAGTGTTATTGCTGATATGTTGTCAATTTTCAGCGTTATCCTTTTTTCTTGCCATCCAGTTAATTCACTAAGTAGTCGTTTTAACCATAAAGCTTGACATGCTGCTCTAGTAGCCGCCATGAATTCTGATTCACATCATGAGAGCGCCACTGTTGGTTGCTTCTAAGTACACCAAGTAATAGGTGACTCTCCAAAGAAAAATACTATGCCAGTAGTTCCTTTTCCCTGATCGGTGTTGATTCCATAACTACTGTCACTGTAACCTGTAATCTTGCAACCGCCTTCTTTCTTGTATATTATTCAATGCTCCTTTGTTCCTTTGATATATCGGATTACTTGTTTCACTGCCTTTAAGTGATGATCCTTTGGGTCTTGCATAAATCTGCTGAGTAGTCCGACTGAGTAACTAAGATCTTGTCTTGTATGTAGTAAGTACCTGAGACTTCCTATTAAGCTTCGGTAGTAAGTTGCGTCAACTGAGTTTCCATCTTCCGCCTTGACCAACTTAGTACCGGGATCCATTGGTATCTTCGTATCATTACTGTCCGTCATACTTGTTTCTTTCAAGATCTTGTTAATATACCCTGTTTGCTTGATTGTAATCTCTCCTCCTGTCTGTGTAACTTCTATCCCAAGGTAATAAGCTAGCAACCCTAAGTCGCTCATCTCGAATTTGTCTTTCATCTGGGATTTGAACAAGTCTATTTCCTTCTTTGGAGTGTCCGTGATTATCAAATCATCTACATAAACTCCAACTATTAGTGTAGAAGTCTTGCTTCTCTTCGTGTAAACTGCTTGTTCGAGATTACATTTCTTAAAGTCTAATGACTTTAAGGTCTGATCAAGTTTCACATTCCAAGCTCTCGGTGCTTGTCTTAAGCCATACAAAGCTTTAGTTAGCTTGTAGACTTTTCCTGAGTTTCCTTGTTGAATAAATCCTTCAGGTTGTGTAACATAGACTTCTTCCTTCAAATCTCCATGTAAAAATGCTGATTTTACATCTAAGTGGTGTACTTGCCATCCATGATATGCTGCTAGTGCTAATATCAATTGAACTGTCTCTATCCTAGCAACTGGTGCGAATATTTCATCGAAGTCTATCCCTTGTTCTTGTACATAACCTTTTGCTACTAATCTTGCCTTATATTTGATGATCTTTCCTTTTGCATCGCTCTTGGTCTTATAAACCCATTTCAGTCCTATTGCCTTCTGATTTGTTGGCAATGTAGTAAGAGTCCATGTGTTATTCTTGTTGATTGAATCCAATTCAATCTCAATGGCCTCAATCCATTTCTTATCTGTTGATGCTTCCTTGTAGTTACGTGGTTCTTCTTCCGTAAATAACAAACTTTCAGTTTCAATTTCACGTGCGTTCTCATATATCTCTGTTATATTCTTGAAACCTCGTACTGGTGTATCATCAAATCTATTGTCTGAGCTTCCTACTGAGCTAAAAGTAGCTTCTTCTTCATCTTTTGAGTTAGGGTTGTAAGTGTATGTTGGTGGTGTGATTGGTGAGTCTGGATCTGGTATTGGATCCGGTTCCTGATACGTATTATCATTGACCGGTATAGGATTTTCATTGTCAACTCCGTCTATCACAAAATTAGCCCAAAATGTGTCTTGTGTACTCGTATCCTCTCCATTGTTATCCCAATCCCACGGTTTCGTTTCCATAAACTTTACATCCCTACTAACATGTTTCTTCTTTCCTATTGGATCATATAACCTACATGCTTTTGATCCTTCCTCTACTCCTAAGTAAATCATCGGTATGCTTCTATCGTCCAGCTTTTTTAAGTGAGGTATCGTTATCTTTGCATAAGCTGTGCATCCGAATATTCTTAGATATTCCAGATTCGGTTTTCTGTTGTAGAGTGCTTCATGTGGTGTTTTATCTTCCAGGGCTTTCGTAGGTACCCTGTTGAGTATGTAAATGGCGTGTTTGACTGCTTCCGTGATGCGTGGTTTTGCAACCTTACAACAGGTTTTACCTCTCAAGGGATCTCGAGAGGCTTACAACCCCACCAGGCAGTGTACCTGACCGATGTAGTATAGTGTAGTGGTAAGTACGGGGGATTGATCGTTCTCCACAGGGAATAGTGTTCGTTAGGTATGAAAAACTACTCTAATAGGTCTAAAGGTGAGAGAAGATTCTTTTTGTGTTTTTATAATTTTATGAAAGCAAGTAAAATCTCGGGTTTGAAAGAGTGGCGGAATTAGTTGCTAGTCAACTAACCCAAGTTACTACGAATGCAAATAAAATAAAATAACAAAAAATGAAAAGGTTGGTGAAAACTTATGTGGAGGAAAATGTGTTTACTTAGATTTCCTTACTCCCTAACTATCTTTTACCGGTTAATTAGTGTGTAATAGTTGCGTGGATGACGGGTGTATTCCTTAATACCATTCGTGGGGTGGCGTACGTACTTCCCCAACTCTACAAGCTCCTACTTCACTCCTATGTCGAGCCGGCTAGGAAGCTCCTAACATGGGATCACTAGAATTCGCTTGTGCATTAAATACAACCATAAAAACCTTTAGTACGCATTGGTTCATGTTTCTTAAGACGTTCAAGCAAGTTACCGAATAGGAAGTTAGCCAGTTTTCTTAAGCCTAACATAGATGAACAATCATCCAATACAACTAACAACACACTAATAACCAATAATCAATAGCTAGGTTTCATTAGATCTAAGCAAACACAAGATAAATCTAGCCTAGCATGTTAAACAAAAGACAAGAACAAGATAGAATCAAACAACACATAGACATATTGAATGATTAATTGATAACTTATCTTCAATGTAACATGGAAGATCTCAAGGCAAAAAGCCTTGAAAGAGCTGCCAAATTCGTCCTAGGGTTTTCACACACAAAGTTCCCCAATAAGTTCCACAATAAGTTCCACACTAATGACAAAGAATTGCAAAACTATATATAGATTTTCAGATCTGACGGCGTCACGTTATGGAGTGTGACGCCGTCACCTCGCCGCTTTTAGGGTTCCCGGATGACCTTCTTGACGCCGTCCCTCTTTAGCTCTCCAAAATCCGTTCTGGCCTATCAAGGCTTGACGCCGTCAGGATTATGCGTGACGCCGTCCCTCTCTAAATTAAGCCGTGACGACCTTGATCATATTAAAGCGTGACGCCGTCAGAATTTCATGCAAATTTCACTGGCTTATCATGAGTAATTTTCACATCCACCATTTTATTGCCAAGCCGTGACGCCGTCTGGAGAGGATCCTGACGCCGTCAAAGGTAACTTTTAGCCGATTTTGAGACTTTGTCGTTTTCTTCACTTTAATGCTCCAAAAACGTCCAAAATGCTTCCTTTTCCAGATTTCTTCTCAAAAGTACCTAAAATGACAAAAGGAACGATTTAGGGCAATATTTGATCAAATAAATACGATTTAGGGCTTAAATGACCCCTTAAAAGCGGTACACTTTTCGCTTCATCAAATACCCTTACACTTGAGATTTGCTTGTCCTCAAGCAAATGTGCTTTTATTCTAATCAAAATACAAGTTAGGGGTCATTTAATGCTAACATAAAATTAATTACAACAAATAATCGTTCCACTTTAATCATAATAAGCACGGAGATTACAAACTAGCACCTCACAAGTAGTGTTTAGATACTCACATCTCTCAAGTGTCATCAAAATAAATCTCATAAATGAAAACGGATAATATCTCTCAAGTGTCATCAAAATAAATCTCATAAATGAAAACGGATAATATCTCTCACTACCTGTCATAGCAAATAGATTACCATAGGCTTGGGAAAGGATCAAAAACCTCCTCCACTAGGCGTAAGCACCTAAGATAAACTATCAAAGAGGGCTTTTACATGGGTTATAACGTTAGGTGTAGGGATATGATAAACACGGATTTGTTGGATAAGGGATATTTTACTGGTGGCGAGTTAAAGATCTTGATCAATTACATGTACTATACAATGTTGCTAAGCCAAGACTCGACTCAATCTTAAGCTAGAAACAAAATAACAAAAACATAAAATAAAACGGGATGGTAGTCCGTATGTTTTTTTTCTACTTTTCTTTTTCTCATTTTTTTGTATTTTTCTTGATTTTTTTTTTTTTTTTTTGCATACACTCTTGCCCTACCATCCAAAATAATACATCATAGGGGCATTGCATTCCCCTTACACTTGAACTTTTACATAACTTTACAAATTACTATTCTAATGACTCGAATTAAGATAATCAAAACACTTGGAGTACTTTTAAAATATTTAGCACATATGGGGGTAATAAATGATGTTCTTCCCCATTACTCCATTACACTAGTACTTTACCCATGAGTCCCAATCGTCCCAAAATAATATGTACAAGGATATGACTCGACTTAGCAACCATGTAATCAATTAGATAATTAACTTGGGGTTTAAACAAATGTTGTAACAATAATGCACTAAAAATGAGTGCATACAAGGTAGGCTAAGGCGATTTGGGTGTACATTTAAGTGGGGTGTAAACAAATTCTTCCTTTAAGTAAAATGCTTAAAGGTCGAAACGAAAAGATAGGCTCTGAGGGGTGTACTAGGGGTATCGTGTACTAAAAATGAGTACAACGCAAAGGGTGTGGGAGAATTACTTGACCAATGTAGCCAATGTAATTATAACAAAAACACAGGTGTAAAACAATGGGTTAATCCTAATGCCTCTTATCATGTAGTAAATCTAACTACAAATGTAGTCTCACTTGTGGCCTCGGAATGGTCCTAACGCAAGTTCTAGAATCTAAGTGCTACCGGTACACACATCATAGCATAAATGCTTTTCCTACCAATTCTAGGGGCGAACCTCACATATTTGGGGGTGGAAAATTTTTTAGTGGTACGGTTTTTTATGCTAGTCATATAACTCCTATCCGTGAGACGCTCATTAAGATCAAAGTTTCACTCCTAAATGTTGTAAAAAAATTTAAATTTGGCACTAAAATTGCCCTAACAGGTATTTATCTCAGTTTTATTACACATCTACTATTAAACAAACAAAAATCAAGCGTAAGAGCATTCTCTAATCGTACTTTTAACCCCCCCCCCTTACACTTAGGATGAACATTGTCCCCAATGTTCAAATAACAAGATGTAAAAGCATAAAGTAAAAGAATGAAATCAAATACTCCCCTGATTCGCTCGGTGGATAATGTGGTAACACGGTTAGATCTTCTTCCAAAGTAATGTTGAAGCTCCATGACTAATTCATCGCCAAAAGCTTGATCCAAAACATTTCCTTGTCCAAAATAACCTGTTAAACCTGAGAAAACAAACACGAAAACCTGCATAACATCGGTGGGATAAAATCTATATATAAGGATATAATGCTTGTGGAATGATAATTTTGCAGATTCCTGGAGATTATAAGTTATAGATTTAATAAAAACTTTTCATGAAAACAAAACTTTCAAAAATTTTTAGAAAATTAAACCTGACGCCGTCAGGTTGTAAAGCCTGACGCCGTCAGAAACAATCTGACAGAATTCTCATGTTAAGTTTCCGGAAAAATTTTGGAAAAACCTATACCTTACTTCCTGGAATTCCTGCAAAACATCATTATGACTCGATACAAGCATTTGACTCAAACAAATACTAATATGTATGTTCATTTAATATTATTACGATTCATGTTCATTTGTTCTCTAATAAACCGATTTAGATTTCCCTTACACTTATCTTTTGCAAAATACCTTTATATGTAGTTAAGACGAAGTTAAAAACAACATAAAGCATTTTCACAATTTAGTTTTTGAACATGAATCAATAATAATAAAACTTAAACACACATATGGAAACAAATAAAAACAAACAAACAAACAAATAAACACACAAAGCAAATAAAACTTGGGTTGCCTCCCAAGAAGCGCTTTTCTTTATTAACGAGTCTTGTAGCTAGACTCAAAGTCACGGGTTCTACGTTTTTCCGTTTTGCTTCTCAATTGTCCCTCTAATCATCCTAACAACCTCCATATCAATTTTGTATTTAGGTCCTAGGTTCAAGCAATCTTTATAATAAAGGATTCTCTTATTCCAAACATAGTCCATGCCTTTTTCTTTATCCTCATCATTGATGTCCTCAATCGCACCAATGTTGTCCTTGTCAAATCGAGGCACAAAACAAAATTCATTTACCCGATAAGGCATCCTATAGGCGATCCTATCTATGTGATTAGAAAACTGAACCATGCCTCTCAAACGATCATACTTTAAATTGGATGCTTCAATAAATGGCTTACCTAACACCACGCGAGATAGGCGGCAGTCAACAACACTTGCCAAATCTTCTAAGATCATGAAGTTGGTGACAAAGGTAAAATTCCCAACAAGGATATGCATATCCTTAATCCTTCCAACGAAGTTACAAACTCCGCCTGGGCACTTGGGGTCCATCCTAGGCTCAAGTGGTGTGTTTATGATCTGGCTATAAAGGCCTGAGGACATCACGTTGATTGGGGATTCACAGTCAATGTAAGCATGCTCAACGTATTGGTACCCAATCATACATGGTATCTTCACATTCCCGGGATCACCCCTCTTAATCTTTGGGTCAATTCTAACAAAAGGTGGTCGAGGGTTATCAACTAAGTTGTTATAGTAAGCAATCTCCTCCTAAGTGGGGTATTCATTGAAATAATCATCCAACCAAGGATCTACCTTTACTTCATCAATTTTCTCAGTCAACTTCTCAATCGTAAGATTATTACGTTCTAAGTAATTATCTGAGTATATGGCGGTCTCTAAGTTGTTCAAGGCATAATCAAGCTCTATGTCAATCATTCTACTGAGCTCTCTGAGCTCACTAATCTCATTCTCAAGTTGGCTACGCAACAAAGCTACTTCGCCAGGTGTAAGGGGCGGATTCGCGTTTTCCATAATGGCAAACTGAATAGTCAATGAAAATCTTATACGAACAAAAGCACGAAGAAAATAGATAGACTAAAGAAAACCTAGAAAAATAAAATAAAAATCTCACTAGAAAGGAATCTAGTGAGTAGACCTATAAAATAAAAATTCAACCTAAACAATAACTATTCCCCGGCAGCGGCGCCAAAAACTTGATGCGTGGTTTTGCAACCTTACAACAGGTTTTACCTCTCGAGGGATCTCAAGAGGCTTACAACCCCACCAGGCAGTGTACCTGACCGATGTAGTATAGTGTAGTGGTAAGTACGGGGGATTGATCGTTCTCCACAGGGAATAGTGTTCGTTAGGTATGAAAAACTACTCTAATAGGTCTAAGGGTGAGAGAAGATTCTTTTTATGTTTTTATAATTTTATGAAAGCAAGTAAAATCTCGGGTTTGAAAGAGTGGGCGGAATTAGTTGCTAGTCAACTAACCCAAATTACTACGAATGCAAATAAAATAAAATAACAAAAAATGAAAAGGTTGGTGAAAACTTATGTGGAGGAAAATGTGTTTACTTAGATTTCCTTACTCCCTAACTATCTTTTACCGGTTGATTAGTGTGTATTAGTTGCGTGGATGACGGGTGTATTCCTTAATACCATTCGTGGGGTGGCGTACGTACTTCCCCAACTCTACAAGCTCCTACTTCACTCCTATGTCGAGCCGGCTAGGAAGCTCCTAACATGGGATCACTAGAATTCGCTTGTGCATTAAATACAACCATAAAAACCTTTAGTACGCATTGGTTCATGTTTCTTAAGACGTTCAAGCAAGTTACCGAATAGGAAGTTAGCCAGTTTTCTTAAGCCTAACATAGATGAACAATCATCCAATACAACTAACAACACACTAATAACCAATAATCAATAGCTAGGTTTCATTAGATCTAAGCAAACACAAGATAAATCTAGCCTAGCATGTTAAACAAAAGACAAGAACAAGATAGAATCAAACAACACATAGACATATTGAATGATTAATTGATAACTTATCTTCAATGTAACATGGAAGATCTCAAGGCAAAAAGCCTTGAAAGAGCTACCAAATTCGTCCTAGGGTTTTCATACACAAAGTTCCCCAATAAGTTCCACAATAAGTTCCACACTAATGACAAAGAATTGCAAAACTATATATAGATTTTCAGATCTGACGGCGTCACGTTATGGAGTGTGACGCCGTCACCTCGCCGCTTTTAGGGTTCCCGGATGACCTTCTTGACGCCGTCCCTCTTTAGCTCTCCAAAATCCGTTCTGGCCTATCAAGGCTTGACGCCGTCAGGATTATGCGTGACGCCGTCCCTCTCTAAATTAAGTCGTGACGACCTTGATCATATTAAAGCGTGACGCCATCAGAATTTCATGCAAATTTCACTGGCTTATCATGAGTAATTTTCACATCCACCATTTTATTGCCAAGCCGTGACGCCGTCTGGAGAGGATCCTGACGCCGTCAAAGGTAACTTTTAGCCGATTTTGAGACTTTGTCGTTTTCTTCACTTTAATGCTCCAAAAACGTCCAAAATGCTTCCTTTTCCAGATTTCTTCTCAAAAGTACCTAAAATGACAAAAGGAACGATTTAGGGCTTAAATGACCCCTTAAAAGCGGTACACTTTTCGCTTCATCATTCCGCCCAAAAAGTTAAAGGTAACTTCATTGCTTTCATCATACTCCTCGTAGTTGATAACACTGTCCTATTTCTTCTCTCCACTACTCCATTTTGTTGTGGTGAGTATGGTGATGTCAACTGTCGTACTATTCCATTCTCCTTACAGTATTTGGTGAATTCATTAGATGTAAATTCCTCTCCTCTATCAGTTCTTAGCATTCTTAATTTCAATCTTAACTCCATTTCAATCTTCTGTTTAAATTCCTTGAATGTGTTAAATGCCTGATCTTTTGATGTTAGAAAGTAGGCCCATATGAAACGCGTACAGTCATCTACTAATAAGAAGATGAGTTTCTTTCCAGAGTGTGTGGCTGGACTTATGGGACCACAGAGATCTCCATATACTAAGTCCAACGGGTTCTTTGATCTGAATTTAGCTTGATTTGGAAATGGTGTTCTACTGTGTTTTCCTAATAAACATGCATCACAAATCTGTCCTGCATGATTTATTCTCGGTATTCCTTCCACTAGACCCTCTCTTGTCATCTTATTGATGTCGTCAAAATTCAGATGACCTAATCTAGCGTGCCATAACCATGCTTGGTTATCTACGTTTGCTAAGAGACATATAGGTGCTTCTATTTGTAGTCTAATACTGTAAAGTCGATTCTTAGATCTTTCTACCTTCATCAACAACTTCTTATCCTTATCATACAAAGTCAGTTTGTTTCCATCCATGATGATCTTACAACCTATCTCTGTAAGTTGTCCTAGACTAAGTATGTTGCTCTTGAGGTTTGGTATGTAGTAAACATCCGAAACTATCTTTTGTTGTTGGTTTCTACATCCTAAGAGTATTGAACCTCTACCCTTTATCTCCACGTACGATCCATCTCCAAAACGAACGCGTCCAGTGATGCTTTCGTCAATGTCCTTAAAATGACTCTTGGTTCCCGTCATATGGTTACTTGCACCATTATCTAAATACCATATGCTAGCATCTGTTGTAGCATACTTTCTGGGTTGAATTTGTCCTTCGTTCAACAAAACTTCTTCGTGTTTAGTTTCGTGTGTAGTCATTAATAGTGATGGTTCATCGCCTTCCAAGATAAGGTTTGATTGTTCCTGTGTTGTTGATGGTTTTCTGCAGTATTTCTTAATATGTCCTAGTTTCCCACAATTGAAACATTTTACCTTTCTTACATCCCACTCATGTCTATTCTTATTTGACTTTTCTTTGTGAGTTGAGTTTTCTTCATTCGAGTTATTTCTGTTTCCATTATTATGCCAGTTTCCTCGTGAGTAGTTTGATCTGCCTCCGCGTTTGAAAAACCGTCTTCCTTTTCTAGAGTGTTCGCCTTGTGCGAATAATAAGTTATCCTGGCTTTCTACTTGTCCTCCCTTTCGGAGTTTTATCCTTTCCTCGAATGCCTTTAGTTTTCCAGTGATCTCATCTAAGGTAATGTCGTCGAGATCATTTGTCTGTTCTATGGATGCTACTATTTGAATGAACCTATCTGGTGTGGAATCTAATAGTTTTCGTACTAAAAGTGATTCATCCAAAGTTTTTCCTAATTCTTTAGCCTTCGTGGCATAGCCGTTTAGTTTGGCCGTAAATGCATCCACCGTGTCATCTTCCTTCATCTGAAGGGTCTGAAATCCAATCATCAATGATTGTAACCGTGCTTGTTGCACTCTTTCTTCTCCAACGTGTCTCCTTTTTAACGATTCCCATAATTCATTTGCCGTTTTACAACTTGCTACTTGTAAGATCACATCATCGGTTAATGCTTGATATAGAAGGGCAGTTGTTGCCTTATCCTTTTTGTCATCTACTTGCGTGTTTTCCTTAGGTTCTATCGTTTCCCATAAACCATGTGCCTCTAATATAACCTTAAATTTGTATAGCCCAAACCGTGTAGTTTGTGTTTCTCAACTTAGGGCATTGGTATTGTGCAATTGGTGTTACGGGTTTCAGTGTTGTCGATGTGTTAGTTGTATCATCACCGGCCATCTTAAAAGTGTTTATAATCTTCACCTTTCTAATCGTATGGGAATTTCTAACTTAGTATGGTATATCTACTACTACGGGAACATAAAATAGTTATTCGGGAATCCTAATAGTACGGGATTAATATAAAGTTCTCGGGATTTCCTAATAGTACAAAATAAGTATCTCTACTATATAAATATGAATTGAAACCCAAAGTTTGAATTTTGTGACCTCGTTGTTGTGTTAAACACAAACGTATTCCCTTTTGTGTGTCGGTACTTGAGTATTATACCAACCACGTCTTTTCTTTCCCTTGTTCACTAAAAACAATTCGTGTATCAATCTTCCGGTTGTACCCTTCTTTGATGTTGTCGAATTGTTCTTTTCAAATAAACCACACTTTACCACGTCGTCCTTTTCCTCCTATGTGTCGACTTGAAACCAAACGTGCCCTAGATCCCTTGTTTTGGTCTCGGCTTTCACAATATGTCCAAATACCCTTTGGTATTTAATCCAAAACAAACGGTTTGTTTGTTTTCTTCTCTAATACTACTATGGTAGTATGTCCTTCAAACAAGAAATAGCGTGTTGCTTGTTTTCTTGTTGTCGTTGTTGCTTGTCCGCGTACCACAATACTCCTTTCCTTTGTCTACTTTGTTCCACACTGTATATCCCACAACAAAATACCCCACGGTATTCTTCCAAACAATTGATCAGATTGTTTTTTGTTGTTGTCGTCCTTGTATTGCTAGCGTCTCTTCTCCAAAACAATCCTAGATTGTTTCTCTCTTGGTATACCTTTCTCTTATGCCCAAGCAACCTCCTTTTCTTCCAACTTGTTGCGTTTAGAGTTTGCAACAGTGGGTCTTCTCTTGTTCTTGACGTCTTTTCTCTTCCTACTTGTTGCGTTAGATAGCAACAAAGGGTCTCCGGTTTTGTTGTGTGATGTTAGTTGCCAACAAAGTTCTTGCAACAAACGTTTCTTGTTTCTTTGTTCTTTGTCGCGTACACAAATCACACCAACACAAACCAATAAGTCACCACGTTGTTTGGTGCCTTCTCGTTTGCAATTTCTACACAAGTACGGTCGTGCACTACTTTCCTTGCGTCCTAGTTATCCAGGCAACGTTTCTATGTTTTGTACGTCGCGTCTTCTTCTTCTGAAACAAAAGTTTCAGCGTGTTCTTTCTTCTTTTGGTTTCCTTCTTGTCTCGTTAAAAAGTTTTCTGGTTTTGATGTTGTAACGAGCGTGGCTCTTGATGCCAAATGTTGGTCCCAAATATGAGTCGATATATGAAATTGCAATGAAATCTGAATAACTATATTAATCGTCTAACTATTGTAATGTTACATGTACATAAGTATATATACTACTCGAATGGTTGCGAGTGAACCATGGTGTCTGTTTGAATGGTTGTGAACCAAACGACACACCCTTTCGGTTTTATAACCGATTCTGTAACTAACTATCTAATAACTACCTTTGTAACCGAATTAACTAACTTTCGGTTACAAACTATCTATTGTACAACTTTGGTCCTTCGTGTTTTATCATGAAGCAATATCGAGATTAAACTTGTTCACAGTGATAAGATTTTCGGATGGTCTTTCGAGCCTTTACACCTCAGAAATGAGGTGTCGATGGGTAGCCGCGCTTTTGGAGGGTGCAGTAAAGTTGCCAAGCATTAAAGAGATGCAAAAGGATATCGCGAGATGGGACGAATATATGAAGCAATCATCTGGAGAATATCATACTCGATCCTTCTTTGGTGGTTTAGAAATTTGGTACAATGATCTACTATGCAACGATATGGGAATAAATCCAATGAGAAAAAAAGGACTATTAACTAACTTATTTGAACCATATGAACCCACAGACTAGGCCGAAATATCATCTCAATAAACGCTCTAAAAAATAAGAGTTACACTTGATCCATGTATGATATGATGTCTCCAATTCAGGTTCGTGACAGTTTGTGATGTCTCTAGTTCAAGAATTACGCTCGGTCCATGTTTTGTTTTCTTTTTTTCGTGTCTTTGTTAGCCCTGGGATATGTTCTTGGCTTCATTTGCGGTTCGTAACGAGTTTGTGATAATCTATACAAGTACACCTTTTCAACGAAAAAAATATCCTATTGTAAACCCAAGGATTATATATCCAGTTTCGGGTGTGTGTGGTTTATTTTTATAGTAAAGTTTTAAGTTTGGTAATGCTTATAAGCTCATAACTTGAGTGCACGACTTACTTTAAATTTAAGCTCAAATCACAAGCTTGGTATAGTATTGGGTGCATGACATATTCTAATAACTCGAAACTAGTAGTGCTCTAGCTATGCAACGGGATTTCAAACTCAAGGCGTTTAGATTAGTAGTACCACTTTTCTTCAACAGGATAATAAAAGCTATTACTTTTTTGTTTTATGTTATTGTTTGGTGAGATAGCTCATAACTGTAAAGTGTAAAATGATTTAAAAGAGCATTTGCATAATTTGAAACAAAAAGAAAAATTCATTAATCATTGATAACATGCGTTCTATATTAATGAAGGTGTCATTGAGTGATTAATACATAGCAACGAACATCATGAGTGCATATAGCGGTATGTAATTCGAATGATGATAAAATAATAGATGGTGCAAGTTTAATTAACTAGTAGGCGTATTTGTTCTTACAAAATAGGGTTAATTACATGATAATGCATCTAATTTATCATTTTTTTAGTGTGTAACCTTCTTTTGTTTCGTATTATACACCCAAACTTTTGAATTTCGCTTTTTGTGTGTATTTTGCTCATGTAAAATGACCATTTTACCCCTTGTTGTCAATAAAGTTGTTATCAAGTATAAAGGTAAAATGGTCATAGGATACAAAGAAAAGCAAGATTTCAAAAGATATGTGTTTTAATACGAAAAAAAAGAAGATAATGACCATTTTACCCCTTTGTTGTCAATAGAGTTGTTACCAAGTATAAGGGTAAAATGGTCATACGATACACAGAAAGCAGGATTTCAAAAGATATGTGTTTAAAAAAAATGCATTTCTAGGTAATTAACCCTAAAAAATAAAACAAACATTGATAACATGCGTTCTATATTAATGAAGGTGTCATTGAGTGATTACTTCATAGCAACGAACATCATGAGTGCATATGGTGGTATTTAATTTGAATGATGATAGAATAATAGATGTTGCAAGTTTAACTTGTAGGCATATTTGTTCTTAAAAAATAAGGTTAATTACTTGGTATTACATCTAATTTACCATTTTTTTTAGTTGTGTGTAACCTTCTTTTGTTTCGTATTATATACCCAAACTTTTGAATTTCTCTTTTTGTGTGTATTTTGCTCATGTAAAATGACTATTTTACCCCTTGCTTTCAATAAAGTTGTTACTAATTATAAGGGTAAAATGGTCATAGAAAACACAGAAAAACAGGATTTCAAAAGACATGTTTTTTAATAGGAAAAAAAATATTAATGACCATTTTACCCTTTGCTGTCAATAGAGTTGTTACCAAGTATAAAGGTAAAATGGTCATAGGATACACAGAAAAGCAGGATTTCAAAAGATATGTTTTTTTAAACAACAACAACAACAACAACAACAACAACAACAACAACAACAATAATAATAATAATAATAATAATAATAATAATAATAATAATAATAATAAAGATGACTACATGAAACTAAAAAAGAAATGATAAGTTAGATGCATTTCTAGGTAATTAATCCTAAAAAATAAAATAAACTAGATAACATATACGTAGTATTATAATATACAATATGTTGGTATATTAGTTATAAAAGGTGGAGATGAAAAGCGAAGTTCGGTTCAATGATAGAAAAGATGAACATGTTGTCATATGTTAGTTAAACAAAGGGAAATTAAGTAATTTTAAGTTTAAACAGCTCCGAAAAATATAGAAAACTTCATTTGTTAGCTTTTTAGAAAACTTTATTTGTTAGCTTTTTTGTTTAGGAGATACATGTTTAATATAAAAGCTTGAAGTTTATGTTATCAAACAAAGCTTTTTATTAGACAAGAGCTTGTTTTCTAAAACAAAAAACTTACGGCTTTAAAAAAGCTTCATCCAAGCAGTTCGGGTATGTTTGGCAAAAATTAGCTGTATGCTGTAACCTGTAAACTGTAAGCTGTTAACATGAGCTATAAGCTGTATCTTTTTTTTAATAAAGTGTTTGGTAATAATAATATGTAAAATGACATCTAGTAATATATATGTTCACACAATTACAACATATTCTTATAGTGGTACAAAGTTAGAGAGGGCAAAAGTAAACATTTTTTTGTCAGTTTAATGACGCAAACCATGCATGGGTTTAATCATATATTTTCGGTAAACATTTTGTTGTTGCATGGTTTTAACAATATATCTTAAATTAAGGAAAACAACCATTCTTCTTCAACTACTGAAAAATTTACGTGACTTGTAAAGGGATAAAGGGCATGTGGGTAAATTTAGGTATATTAACAGCTCCATAAGATTTAAAACGCTTCTATCATCAGCTTTTAGTTAGTTTCTTGTTTATTTAGAGCTCTTTGTGTAAATTAAAATTTTCAAGCCTAGATATCCAAACAGAGCTATTTTTAGTGGGGTTTTTTTTTTTTTTTTTTTTTTTTTTTTTCAAAACAAAAAGCTTTTAACTCTAAAAAGCTTCCAAAAAGCTACTGGCAAACAGGACTTATATTATTATGTGATTTATGGTCGAAATTTTAAGTTATATGTCATGAATTTTGGGTGTACATATTGACAAACTCACAAACCTTACTTTGACTATGATATTTCAAATTCAACGAAGAATGCTAGAGTATTGCTCCTCTACTCGGATCTTATATTTGGATTTAAGATACCCAACTAAATCGATATAGAAAAATTATTATTGTTCAAGTATGTAAGACTCGAGCTCTATCTTTATCACACAAATATATGATTCGTTTAAGCACAAGAGATGGGACAAGTGAGGTGGATATGTGGATCGTATATCTTTAGATAGTGAGAGAGTTGAGAACTTTATCTTTTATTAAACACACACAAAACACACACTTGCACCACCTACAAATGAGGTGAAAAGTGGTATTTATGTTACAAGGGAGGAAACCCTTATGGGCTTTCCTTGGGCTCATGGGCTTTTAGCTTATGGGTTGGACTTTTACATTACAAGCTAAATCTAACACAAGCCCACTTACCTTGACTAGTTACTAATATAACACAAAGTTCTAACAATATGAATGACCATCACTTTAATATATAATTTTAAAGCTAACAATCTCCCCCTACGGGATGGTCATTCAAATGATGCACCATGTGATTGGGTCTTTAGACTTCTGGGTCTTAAACTTTGTGAGTCGTTGCAGAATAGACTTGATTCTTTGTTCCTTCATGCATTGTGATCTTCAAAGTATCAACTTTTGACTGTTCTTTGCCTTGATCAACATCTTCATGTATTCACAGCGTCGATTCTTCCAATATAGATGTTGAGACATATGATGGTCGATGGACTTTCCTCAGTACCTGCATAAAACAGTTAGCAATAAGACTCTTGTACACCATGTGTCCTTTTTGGTGAACACAGGTGTATTATATGGAAAGTGTACCTAAGAGATCTTTAATGAATCTCATGGCTCTAGACTCTATAGTGCGTTTTGGTTTGAGTAGACGGAGGCATGGAGCAGAGTGCCACCTTTTCAATATCAACACATCTCGGAGTGAGAGGCCGATAGATTATGCAGTGTTCTCCGTGAGAAATGAAACAAATATCTTTTAAGAGATATCTGAGTGGCTAGGAGGGGTTTGTGCAACGCGTCACTGGGTCCATGACGTCTTTTCTTCAATATCAGTATCATCTTTGTGATAACCGATAGCAGATGTATTGACCCAGTTTCTGCCCTAAGTTTTCATGGAGGGCTATTTCTTTTCACCCTTTCATTAAACTTTTCTTTTTCATTCTTCAACCCCTTCTTTCTCCTTTCTCATATTACTCATTTTTTCAATCTTACCTAAGGACTTCTAATTCTAATCTATTGGAATTGTCCTTGGGTAGATCCCTCCAGCTCTGGCGGATCATAGGACATAACCTAACTATAATCACCTTATTACTCCATGATTATCTTAGTTTTGTTGATCACATCCCATAAAACCTTTTGTGAAAATTTCTCAAAATGTTTATGAATAAAACACATTTTGGTTAACACTTCGAGAGTTTTGTATTTTCTTAAATACTCCCCCTTCACATGTGCTCTTGCATTTTTAAGATAAAATTTGCACATGTTGGGTAGAGTTCGCACATTTGAAATGATCGATTTTTAGTTAATATGACAATTGCGAGACACGTTTACATCACTAGTTAGACTAGCTTGAAGTTATTACCCGTCCCGGTCATATCAAAAGATCATCTCTCGAATTGTTACATTCTACTCAGACAAGTCCTTTGCGAGACACGTTTACATTACTGGATGACCAGCTTGAAATTATTACCCATCCCGGACAAGTCTTTTCGATTTCTGACATTTAGTTTCCGTCAATTCGAGGGTTTAAACTGAGTCGAGCTCTTTTTGAGATTCAATCCACGATCACATTTTAATCACATTTCTCCCACTCAAAAATAGCATTTCGATTGTATTTTTGATACCAATTGATTAAAATCCTTGTTTTTGAAAAGCTAAAAGGGAGAAACGGATTAGCATGAACTTTTTGGAACAAATTTGTTTTTGAAATACTCTCCCTCAAAACTTGCATCTGTTTTGATATTTTTAAACTTTGGAGTGAATTGGGGAGTAAAGATTTGAAAATCTTAAGCAAAATTTTTGAAAAGTTTTGAAAAACCTTTTGATAAATTTTGAATAAAATTTTGCTTACGATTAAGAAGTTTGAATAAACATTTCATGAAAACTTATTTTCTTGTTAGGATTGTTGTAATAAAACGTACAACAGGGTCCTTTCTTTGAAAAACGGGTTATGCACTGTTATGTGTGCATAAGCCATCACGATGAAGCCCGGGTTGTAAGCTGAAATACTTACAAGCCATTGAGATTTTTAGGATAAGTGCTCGAAAGATTTTGATAAGCACTTTCCTTTCTTTGAAGCACGGGTCCTGAACTGATTGTAGAGACCAAGAATCGTCTTCTGGTGGACGAGGTTGATCAAAATATAATCGATCCATGTTAGTTTTAGAGAGATAAGGTAAGAGAGAAGGTGGAGAGATAAACCTTGATATTATTGATATGTGGAAAAGGTTTCACAGCCACACCCCTCAAGTGAAGACTTGAGGGGTATTTATGGGCCTTACAAGACAACTATTCGAATATTACATTATAAGTCCCTGCACTATATGCATACTAGTTATCTACTCCAATTCACGTAAATATCGCTCAGCTTCATTTCTAACAATCTCCCTCCAGCTAGAGATATACGTGAATTGGTTACAATGATTCCTAACAAGTACATAATAATGATGAATACAATGCTGAAGTAGAGCTGTTTCCTTAGAGGATGTCTTCACAGCTCTTGATCTTCTCGTATCTTTCTCAGCTTGCTTGAATTACTTGCAGAATCACTATAATGACCTAATTGGGTTATTACTCCCTCCCAATTAGTAAGCCCTTTTCATTTACATGCTCCCTCCAAAATTGACAACCCGTTTGATATAGCCCTGCAGCTTGTAGAAGAAGTTTCTCTAAATTCTGCCCAAATTGTCTTCAGTCTCTTGCACAGCGGAAAATGGATCATAGACTGATAATCTGTAACTTCTTCACAGGTTTGTTTGGGGAGCATCATATCGACATCTTCAACTCACTTAGAATGCTTCCAGTTTTTCAATAAAACCCCCGATGTACACATTTCTCCCTCCAGGATGATGACGATCTTTCGGACTCATCCTACATATGTGTACATAAACATATAGACTTGAAGCAACATACAAATCAATACCCCATGAGTGGATGTCGATAACTATTCTCTCTACAATTCTCTTCAGATCAACCTCTTATCAAACCTCTGTACTCTTCCTCTGGCTAACAGTAAATGACCACGTATGGAGACAACCCGATATGACAAATTTGAAAATGCAGTAAAATAACCCGAACTTGTGACTTAAACTTGCACGATAGTGTGACTAAGAACCTATACTGAGCACTACAACGTAACTCCTTAAAGCATAGGTCGTTTCATATACCCATCCATCCTTCCTTAACTGTATATGAACCTCTCTCGAATTATCCACATCTTTGTGTGACACTGAGTACTACAACGTATCTCCTTTAAGTGATAGTTAACTAGGTCTTCGTCCATCCACCCCTTGACCTATGAAAATTAGATAACCCAAGACTTAATCACTATTCTATAAATGCTCAAACAAGGATCTCGAAGAATCATGCATCCAACCAACCCCGATATCTTCAAGATACTAAGTACACGCACCCGTGAAATTCCACTTCAAGCTCAAATAAGTAATAAACAAATAATCCCCGTAGTCACATTTTGATAACGTTCAAAATTTAGCCATTGTCATTTGATTGTGAATCTTGATCAGGATCTTTTAAGCTATACGTGGTGATGTTGAAGGTGTAGGCCAAAAATATCATTTGTGATTTTGGTGTGAAATCTTCCATAGAATGCAATTCTAATGATACAGGAAAATTTTGAGTATGAAAAAAATTTTACGCCAAATTTCACCGGAAAATTTTGAATTTTGACCTAAAAATTTGAATTTTGGGCCAAAATTTTCACTCCTATACCAAAATTTGAATTTCGCATAAAAATTGAACGTTTAGTCCCCTGTAAAAATTAAATTTTACTCAATTTTTTTTTGCAATTGCGAGGGACTGATTCTGGCAATTTTGAAACTTAAACACACTGCCCTAATTGCGAAAAGTTGAACCAATTGCGAAAACTGCTTGATTTGCGAAAGTCTGAACCAATTGCGAAAGATGGTGAATTTCGAAAACTTGCACCAATTGCGAAAGATGGCAATTGCGAAAAGTCAACCAATTGCGAAAAGTCTGTGAATTGCGAAAGATTTTCCAATTGCGAAAGGTTCTCAATTGCGAAAGCTCAGACAATTGCGAAAACTCTCTATCGCAAATCTTATACAAGATTGCGATAATTCTTGACAATTGCGAAAGATCTACCAACTCTTGACTTTTTCACTCTTATCCAATAATTCACCCACTGATAGATCTATCCACTTTTACCAACTCTTACCAACTATTCTTATACAAGAATAACAAGTAATAATCAATGATGAAGATCCAAAACACCAAATCTCACTCAATCGGTTATACTTATTCACGATCTAAGAACTTCGAACACAAAAGATTCAACCTTGAACCTTAAAATTTGCGAACAATTCAAAGAAAAACACAACAGCTCACGTTTTTATGAGACAAAAACGCAACTGTTGGGTACTTATGAACATAAATCGAACACAAACAAGCTCGCTATTTCTATGAAAAACATACCAAAAACTCGGCTGATGAACAGTAACCGAGATAAAATACACCATAAATCACATTTTTTACCTCAAACACACCACGATTCGCCCCTGGTTAGCTCTTGATACCAATTGTAGGACTCGAGCTCTATCTTTATCACACAAATATATGATTCGTTTAAGCACAAGAGATGGGACAAGTGAGGTGGATATGTGGGTCGTATATCTTTAGATAGTGAGAGAGATGAGAACTTTATCTTTTATTAAACACACACAAAACACACACTTGCACCACCTACAAATGAGGTGAAAAGTGGTATTTATGTTACAAGGGAGGAAACCCTTATGGGCTTTCCTTGGGCTCGTGGGCTTTTAGCTCATGGGTTGGACTTTTACATTACAAGCTAAATCTAACACAAGCCCACTTACCTTGACTAGTTACTAATATAACACAAAGTTCTAACAATATGAATGACCATCACTTTAATATATAATTTTAAAGCTAACAAAGTAAAAACCTCCTAAACAGTAAACATGATGAAGGTTTATGATGTGTGAAGAATATGTCAAGTAATAATAGTAGTTTAAAGACTAGTGGTAAGTTGAGATGTTGCAAACGTGGGTTACCATTAGCCAGTTATTTTCCTAACTTTTAGCCGTAGTTAGTTTGGGTAATCTTCAAATCTTCAAGCATTAATTTGGTTACCGAGAAAGTGGAAGAAAATATCTCAAAAATTAGTTAAGATCCATAAGCAATGACTCTTATCATAAACAAATGGTTTTTATCAGTTAAGATTTTAAATAAATGATAATAGCAGGTCCCAAAAATACATGAACTGCCCCTTGACTAGTGCTCGGTTTATCTTGTATATATTATGTTCTCAAAAGTTTCAATGTAAAAACCTTCAAACAAATGAAACATACAAAAATTACTCCATTTTGTGTCCTATCTCTATGATGATCAATCTCCCCCGACAGACACCGGGGACCATTTATGCACAAAATGAATAGTCGACCGCAGATATCTGTCATCAGCTCCAAGACATGATTTGGCGGTCTCCATCAACTTAGAACATACAGATGATATCTCATGATTCACCTGGTCCAATACAAACAACGGAACCTAACCATGAATTTTCATCACATAAAAAGGTTCATCATAATGTAAATCTATAGCACCAACGGGCTTATGTCCCAATGGTACCCCTAGTTGTGTGAGAAGCTCCCCAACCAAAATGGTTGTGGGTTCATGTCCTGCTTAGGACATGTGAGATTGTTTGTGGTTTGTATATTGTGAGATTGTTAGTTGTTCTAGAAAAAATGTAAATCTATAGTAATAATCAACCTCACTGAAGATTTCTAGAAGCAGATGTAGGAAAATTGTTTCACCGCATAAATATTGTGTGTCTAATAGAAGATGGAAAAAAACATAATATACCAAATCAAACTTACCTCAAAATATGAGGCAATACAGTTGCAAGCTTCAAGTGCCAACTTCCCTCGTGCAGACTGAGCAAAATTAATAAATTAGCATCATGACAAAGACATGAAACCTTTATAGCAACTAAATTTTTACTCGATCACCTGTGAAGATTCTTGTGCAACAGTATCAACTATGTTATTAAGTAGAACACCAGAGAACGACCCAAGTTCTTGGGAATACATTGCATGACCAAAAAATAAACAATCATTGCCAATAACCTGAAAGGAAGTGTTAGATCTCATGTTGTTTCGGATTTACTAAAATTTCGACCATAAATAACATAAAGATACTGAAGTTGAAACTGAATACTCTACGGAGAGGTGGCAAACATGGCAAACATTGATCCATTTACTTCGGAATGGGTCGGTCGAGGTCACTAATGTTGGGATTTCATATTGATTAAACCATCAATACCAAGAGTACGCAGCGGATGGATCTATGTTTAATGTTATGAATTAAAACACATAATTAAAACACATAATAAATACTAACCTCGAATCTATTAAAAAATAGATAACCACCAAGTCTTGATCTTGATCACGAACACTCCAACGGATCTCGTATCACCACGAAACCCTAATCAACTATAGTGAGTTGATCTCTATCGAAAACTCACACTACACGTCTAACAAGAGCGTTAGGATGCTAGTGCTTACTTCACGTATACAACCAAACAAATTTGTGTTCTTGTTGTAGCTTAAACACGATCGAATACCAAAGTGGTATACGTTTGAATCATATTATAAAAGAGGACAAAAGCTAAAAGCAAGAATTAATATTCTTGTGATTAGCCTGATATGTTGGAAAAAGTCAACCAATTAAAAACTTTGTTGCTGCCGATTGAACTGTGAGACACAGAAAAGAAAATGACTTTTTTACGTAAAGTGTATTAGCATATATCGTGTATGTCTATACAATGAGGCCAAAGGAGTGTTTATATAGTACCCCAACTTGTCCAACAAGTCATTGTTATTCACTCCATTAGTTTCATAAAATCGACACTCTCATCCCCTCCTAGAACCTTCCCATAACTGGCCACATTGGAAGGAGGTCCGGGAGTTTCGTTTTCCGACATCCAAGTCCCTCTCTTTTATATTTAACATATATTTAAATTAGTTAAAGCGTCTAACGATTTAAACTAATAACCGTTAAATTATTTCGTGAAATATATTAATTATAATTAATAGTATACATTAAACATATTAATTATATTTAATAAACGCTCTCTAAATGTATACGTGTGTGCCCCGATAGGCTCACGTAATTTCTAGCCGTATAACCTATTGATTTACGAACGCATAACCAATAGCTCCCACTTGCGATCGTAACAATCAATAATGTATACTAACAATGCTAAGCGTCTAGCAACACCGTATTGCTCCTAGAAATACCTGAGTGTGGTTTCATAAAATAACTTGGTAAATGGTTTACAATTTTAAATTATCCTTTTGTTTCAGATACTTGTTGAACTATGGATATGGATCAAAGTCATTCCATATTGTTCAACTATTCAGTTTCTCATTTTAGAAATTAATCAAGATTACCAAACGTAAAACAAGCATCATCTTGATTTACACTTTGGGCACGGCCATGCAAACATCTGATTAATTCAGTGAGGGGCCCAGTAGTATCATGCTCCAGAAGATAAGTGGAGGAACAAATTCTATTTTGACTACACGTGTCATTCATGTGCTTCAACCAACTTCTGAGAATAGCCGTTATAACCACCTTGTTCAGGATAGCGTTTGACTATAGTCAAGAAGAAAGATCCACACATGCAAGACCTGCTTGCATCTCAAGTCAGAGGACAAATAAAATAACCATTTGCGAGATATCACTTAATGACGCCGATCCATAAAGTGATGACTCGTGGGTTGGGGAAATCCAATATCCAAAGCACGTGGATAACATGTGAGTTTGGCGGACACATCCTTAGTATTCAAAAAAATATAACCAATCTCTCACATTTGCCTTAATTCAACAATACTCCCATATTATTGATCGACAATGGACAATTTAAAGTAATAAATTACTTATGGATTAAACATGCAAATATAGGACACAATTAATATATGAATGAATAACTCAAGTACCACGTATATTAATCACCAAATAATAATTGTTTTACATATCCCATTATCCAAATACTAAACACAGATTCGCATGAGACTACTTAGTAAGTTAAAATCCAATGTTCTTAACATGATCAACTTGTAAGGTACAAGATAGCTAAGTAGTCATCTGAGTAAACTTTAAGAGTACTTATTTCAAACTCACAATAGTGAAAGTTTGAATAACATGATGAGCGTCATTTTGTACGTGCACATTCTAATACACTAGTATTGCCATGGTGCATTCCATAGGGTGTTTGAAGCTAGCACAACACCTATATGAGACAGTCATCTCAACAGCTTCTTAAACCGTAAAGTATTCTTGTCCTTTAATGTGTATTGCAACAATGCTCTCAGCTGAGCATGTCTAGTCAACAACATCATCATTCGTGATGAAATCCTACAATGACTAGGATTGAGTATCCACTCAATCAGACTAGCATCAGTGTATACAATAACACTATGCTCTTAAACGATTGAACCTTTCTTTGGCAATGTTTGGTGCCTTTCTGAACTACCAGGTTCATCCAATAAGACATTTGTTTTAACAGTCATCTAAAGACTCTCACTTAGATACTGTTGTTGTTAACTCACTTTGCACTCATGCAAAAGTTACAACTATCCCCATACACAATTTAATGTACATGATGAAAACTTAGTAAAACTTAAGGTATCCATCCATGTGTTAAATTATCGCAAGTGAAATATATCCTTTGAGACTTGCTCAATGATATGTTACATTGTGTTATACTTAATTACCGTACATGTTTATCACCATAAACATTTATTCCAAGAT
Source organism: Artemisia tridentata subsp. tridentata (assembly GCA_021014915.2). NCBI lineage: Eukaryota > Viridiplantae > Streptophyta > Magnoliopsida > Asterales > Asteraceae > Artemisia > Artemisia tridentata. The sequence continues at coordinate 447,304,620 of CP139507.1, forward strand.
TGTATGTTTTAATTCCTAAATCTCTGAAGTGAAAACTATATTCCAAGTCGAGGGATAAAATCTTGCTCGCATGGAAAATAGCTTTCAATATGTTGCACGACATATTAGATATAAGGAACAAACATAGTACTCCCACTTGCTCTCAGGTCAGGAGTTATCTTATTTTAATCAAAATCAAAATATCGATTTACAATTAAACTTAAGATCTCAGCTCCTAGATGCATGATCTAATCCACACTTGGATTCTACTATTTTGTGTACTTAATAAAGATCATATGGATTCATCACACTTCTGATTACACACCGTCGACGCAAAGGTAATCAACAATTGTCACATTTCATATGCATGAAAACAAGTATGATAATCAACCATCTTTATATCATTAATGCGTGTAGAGATGAAATTTAATCATAGTCAATTGCTTGAGCATGATTAAAACTTCAATCACAAGAAATAAATTAATGTTTGTACAATTTTGTCCTTATGAGTCTTTCTTCTAAAGAAACTCATTCTTAATCTCACAGTTCAGATGTTTAGTAAGAGATCAATCAAGTTCAAAACAATGATTGTCTTTCAAGGACTGCATCTTTGCATTCATAGTTTTGAGACATTTACCATATTCAAGATCTTAATAATGCATCTCTGTATAGTTAACAGGTTCTCAGAGATTCTCAAACTTTCATTCCTCAGCATTGATATACAGTCACTCAAGTGCATGAGGTATCCTGGCGGATCTATGAATGTGAGTTACATCATTCTTTGGTTCAACATTTTCATGTTTAACCTTAGTATGACATTAGCAAGTGTATTTAGAAGGTTGTGCATTTTGTTCTTAAATATCTTCAAGATGCTCCCACTTACTTTTGTAAGTAGAGACTATTCTCTAAATACTAAGCGTCTTGAGCCACAATAAATTGTTTCCACTTGGAATATTGATAACGCTTAAATCTAACATGTTTTTAGGTGCGTTATTGCTAGTTTTGTGCATCATATTTGGTTATATTTGCATGTATTTGTTGCTAAATGACGAAAAAGTGTGTATGCAAGTAAATATAGCCAAGTACAGGAAAAGTGGAGGAAAACACGAAGAAATGAAGAGATTATGCACATAAGGAGAATTACGAGAAAGAAACCACATGATACTTCAAAGAATTGATTAGACCAAGACTTCTATGCTTAATATATCAAGAAAAGATCAAGTTCTATGAAGGAAATCAATGGTACAGAGAAGGATCAAGCACGTAACGAGAAATGAATAAAAGAAAATAAAAGTGCATGGCAGGATCATCCATCCGATCGGATGCTGCCCGCATCCGATTCGGATGGAGTGAAGTTGGAAACACCGAGAGCTCCAACCGATCGGTAGGATCCAAATACCGATCGGTTGGCCAACACTGAAGTTACAAAGTTGCATTAAATGGTGAATTTAAGCCCCATAATCATTGAGGCTTATCATTTCTCAGCTGTTGAATCATATGGGACGTTTTTACTTGGATAAGAAGGGTTTCCTCACTTATTTAAGGAACCCTTAGTTAGTTTACAAAGAGAGTTCTTTTGGGGAAGTGACATAACCTAAGAAAGCTACACCACTATTATTATTATTGCCCGAAAGCTTGTAGTTGCTGTGAAAACGTCCAGGAGATCTTGAGTTCGAGTCTCAAGAGTTGCGTCCGTGTGTGGAGTTGTTTACTTGTGATAATAGGCGATTGGAGGAGTGTGGATTGCTATAGTTCCACAATTCTAGTTCTTGTAATTCCTTGATAGGTATTTCTTGTTGAGTTATCATGAACTACTTTTACTTTTACTATATGATGAATGAAAGTTTGGTTAATTATTTATGTTTGGTTATGATTGTTAAGGAGTAATTTAGTTATACTTGTGTGTGGATGATGTGACAATTGTTGGAGTAATCTTATCATAGTGATGCATGAAAACATATCTTATTTTATGAGTTTGTTGAGATAAAATCTAATCTTGCTTAATTGGTTGGTAAAAACAATTTCAAAGATTCACAAGGCCGAAAGGAGTTTTCTTTATGTTTTTATTCCAAAAAGTTAGTGCACGAATTAGTATGGATTGTGGTGTGTGACAAGCAACACCTTTACTCATTAAAATGGATTTGGAAACGATTTCATCACGAAAAAGGCCGAAAGGATTCGTAGGAATTCTTGAGATAAGACATGCTTTCAAACAACAAAAAGGACTTAATAGAATTATCGTAATAGTTAATAATGGCCGAAAGGAGTTAACTAGGAGATTGAATTCTTAGATATGATTTCTCATGACAAAAACCATAGATTGTGAATCATTCATTTTAAGTTGTGCATCATTACAAGTAACACCCAACTTGATTGGTTACTCTAAACAATTGTCATGGAAACTACACACAAGTATATGAGTTTTTGATTGATTGAACCTTGCTTGTTTGTTTTTAATTTGCTTCAAATTGGATTGACACTCCATTTTGCTAAAACTTATTCACTAAACCTCAACCCCAATTCCCTTGGGACGATCTCGACTTACCCACCTTTACTACCACGGACGAGTATACTTGCTCGTATGTGTGATTAGAGAATTGGATAAATCGTGTTTATAAATTTTAAAACTTGAACACAACGACACGCACATCAAATATTTAAAATGCATCCACAGTTCTCAACTCTAGTTTGTTAATGACATGCTCCAAGAGATTTAACAAAAATTTGAACTTCAATTAAGACATAATGGAAATCATTCCATTCCGTCAATAGAGGATGTCTTAATTACCTTCTATGTTAGAGTCATATTAAGTATATGCGTGATATACTCAATTTTCTAACCTTGATAGTTTTGGAGATTAAAGCAGTTTAAGTTATCATGAATCAAACAATGTCAGAAGAGTTTGATATAACACAGTAGACATACCACAAGGATTGGTATCCTATGGGATTGTGAGACTATACCACAATTCCGTAGATAACTTAATACTCTTTTGGTCATATACTTGCCAATTGGGTAAAACTAAATTGTTTACATAGTATTTTGAAACCAGTTGCATACTAGATATTATTCGTTGAACAATTCACTTACTTTATGTGTATGTCCTTATATGAAGACATAAACATTTAATATCTTACTATACGTTATAAGTCATTGATCAACTCAAGGACTTCATGTTCATGTCTTAACAAGAAGACATAACGAGTTAACGTCTTACCTTACGTTACAAGTCTTTCAACAATTAAAGGACTTTATGTTTGTGTCTTTACAAGAAGACATAAAACATATTTAACTAAAGTAATTATGAGTACCGACTATTGGCCTCAATAGTAATTTCAAGTTAATTGCTTATTTCATGATTATGACTTTATAAATAAACATAATCATATTGCCTAAACAATTCAGTGAATAATTATGACTTTGCAAGAAAACATAATCGTACTGACTAAATCATTTAGTGAATATTTAGAAGTAGCTCTCATCATATCTTGACACTTATTCTAAATAGGGCAACATACATTTTATGTGTAGAAGTCTTAGTAGAATATTAATTTCCTTACCTTATGGTCAAGGAAAACCATTAGTCATATTATTATATGTTGTTTCTTGCACACAATTAAGATTTCTCCTACTTGTGCATGATGCAACATTAAGCAAGTATACAAAACAACACGACAATCATTTGCTTGTATAGATAATATGACTATGTCAGATATAGAATATGAATTAAGTCAAGCTTAAATCATATCCTCATGAAAAGTGCATATAGAACAGGTTCAATTAATAAGTAATCTTGCATGATGACGTTATAGATAATGCTACAGAAAGCGACAAGTTATCATATAAAACAATATGCAGTGATTCGTACTAAATGAAAGTGTATCACACTTGGAAAGTAATAAATTATTTTTGGGCAGGCCAGAAATAATATGGGACAGCTATAAGTTTGACAAGCTCATAGCTCCCACTGAATCAGATAACATTACTAGAATGCCATCTTAGAAAATAAAATGTATTACTCCCACTGAATTAGACAAACATTACAAGTGTTTTCCTATTGGTGAGAAGCAAATGACAATTTATTTACTTTCCTTATCTTGAATATCTACACATTATTGCTAATGTGAACAAGTAAGCAAGTACTTAGATATCCAAGGAAGTGTGTCAAGTTCTATGACATAAACGATGGACTAGTCATTTATGCTGATGTTAACTTGAAATTGGCATGCAATTCCTCCTTATTTGGCCTACCTTGCCACAAGGGTGTAGTACCTTTATTTGGTTAAAGCAAACAACTAGGTTAATCATGCTAGTTATTGCTTTTACAATTTTACGGTAATATTTCAATTTCCTAATTAATACTCATAAGATGTCTCGCTAATAACAAGACATTAATATTTAATAGCTATAAAACACGTTATATAGTTATTGAAAACAAATCTTATAAGTTTCAAAGAGTTCAAAACCGAACAGGGGTAGTGAAACGTGTTTGAAAGTATAGGATTTAGTAACCATACTTAACCGTTTGAATTTTGCAAGGCAAAACAATTTCATGAGTATGTTTACTATGAGTATGATTAGAATTTGGGGTAAATTCAATCGTTCCTTTTATCCACTTTTCTAGCAAGGAAAATGAATAGGTATATGTCTCTATCTTTCTTACAAGGAAAGGAGACCCATTTTGTCCTTCAGTTTTCCTTTTCCAGGAAAAAGGACAAAACATTGTTTACAGTATATGTTGCAATATACAATTTGCAGTTAAGTTTAAATTTTAGTATTTTCGATAATTGATTCTTTTAGAAACTAACTACCCTTGTCTTAATAGATAAAACAATTAATTTACTAAAAGACTAAGACCCTCTTGAACTCCCACTCATCATGGTAGTGCTTACTACTCTGATAAGTCTTGTGGGTACAAGAGGTAGGCGACGTGCAACAATTGCATTACAAGTGCAACTCTTAGATTTATGAGACTTATGGCACTAGAGTACAAGCTACTAGTGTCAGGCATGTTTTGTCTCATCCTATGCCTCGAGCTTAAGGATCTCACCGCTTGACTCGATTAAGTTGTCCAATTAGAGAACATGTGTAAATAACTCTAGGTCTCACGCCAGAGAATAAACACCTTGGGTTGCAATTCACTCACGTCCCACGAAGAGCAAAAGGCAAGTGCAAGTATCCTCAAACTTGGATGGCATAAACTTAAATTTCAAATAGGGTATCACATAATTTTTTTTGACAAATACATGTATCAAAAATTGTGTACAAAGAGGCATGCATACATATTTGTAACACAAGTTTGCAAAAAACAATTTTTCAACTTATTAGGTGTACTTTTATCATAGGCAAAGAATGGTCAAAAACCCTATATTGTACTCTGCATGAGTCAAAAGACCCAAGTTCTTCTAATAATTCCCTCATATGCCGAAGCATGTAGTGGGGCGGGAAACAGACCACACAAAACCCTAGATCTTGATTTGATCAAAGATCATTAATAAAAGCACAAAAACTTTAGGTATCTTATAGTTAAAGTTTATTAAATCACACGATATCCAGCAAGCTATATCCTGGTAGCTTCGAGTAATGATCCACACCCTCAATAGCTTGATGGAATCCGCGATTTAATTAAATCATATTTCAATAGTTTATAGTCCGTTTAAGTGTAAAAAAAAATTTCACACATAACACATAACTGGTCACAAGGAATTAAGTGTGTATATTAACAGACAATAATTAAATCTCACGATATCCAGCAAGCTATATCCTGGTAGCTTCGAGTAATGATCCACACCCTCAATAGCTTGATGGAACCCACGATTTAATTAAAAGCAAGTTTCGATATAAGTAATTAGTCTGTTTTTATTTCCAAAATCAACAGCATATATGTAAAACAGGTCACAAGGAATAAAACATATAAGCAATTCAAACAGACAAAAGAGGGGTAGAAGGAGAAGACAGACTCTAATGGAAAGCAGTAAAACAAGTAATGCTCCAAAACTCAAGAATGAATCTTCCCCAATTGGAGAATCTAAGGCTCCCACAAGTTTTCGAGCTAGGTACCTTGTGGACCACAGACGTCATTACTAATGACCGCGTAAGCCTTAAGATTGGAAAAGAAAAAGAAGAAGTACATGTTACAATAATCTTTTAATTTTCCTAACCCCTTTTAACTCTTATTAACCATTAATAATTAAACAAGATCAAGATTTAATTAAATGACAATAATGCATGTTATTGTCATAACAATTAATATATGTGTTTAATTAGCGTAGCAAGCGACTCTATGTGTAACCCATAACACCAAACAACCTGGCTCTGATACCACTGTTGGGATTTCATATTGATTAAACCATCAATACCAAGAGTACGCAGCGGATGGATCTATGTTTAATGTTATGAATTAAAACACATAATTAAAACACATAATAAATACTAACCTCGAATCTATTGAAAAATAGATAACCACCAAGTCTTGATCTTGATCACGAACACTCCAACGGATCTCGTATCACCACGAAACCCTAATCAACTATAGTGAGTTGATCTCTATCGAAAACTCACACTACACGTCTAACAAGAGCGTTAGGATGCTAGTGCTTACTTCACATATACAACCAAACAAACTTGTGTTCTTGTTGTAGCTTAAACACGATCGAATACCAAAGTGGTATACGTTCGAATCATATTATAAAAGAGGAAAAAAGCTAAAAGCAAGAATTAATATTCTTGTGATTAGCCTGATATGTTGGAAAAAGTCAACCAATTAAAAACTTTGTTGCTGCCGATTGAACTGTGAGACACAGAAAAGAAAACGACTTTTTTACGTAAAGTGTATTAGCATATATCGTGTATGTCTATACAATGAGGCCAAAGAAGTGTTTATATAGTACCCCAACTTGTCCAACAAGTCATTGTTATTCACTCCATTAGTTTCATAAAATCGACACTCTCATCCCCTCCTAGAACCTTCCCATAACTGGCCACATTGGAAGGAGGTCCGGGAGTTTCGTTTTCCGACATCCAAGTCCCTCTCTTTTATATTTAACATATATTTAAATTAGTTAAAGCGTCTAACGATTTAAACTAATAACCGTTAAATTATTTTGTGAAATATATTAATTATAATTAATAGTATACATTAAACATATTAATTATATTTAATAAACGCTCTCTAAATGTATACGTGTGTGCCCCGATAGGCTCACGTAATTTCTAGCCGTATAACCTATTGATTTACGAACGCATAACCAATAACTAATGGGTAAATAAAGTTATAATATTGCTAAAGAAAACGGGTAACAAGCCACGAGTCGCCCATAATGTGTTATAATGCATAAATCTCCTAAATCAAATTAATTTGAAATTTAGATTATTGGTTGTAATAAATTAAATTTTCAACTCATATTTGACACATACAGGAAATGATTCAGAAGTTTTAAAGCAAAATATTTGAGACCCGACCCTCACCCACCCATTTAGCCACCTCCCTTACATGGAATGACTCGTTCATTTATTTGGTAAAGTCCATAAGCAGGACTGCAGAATCACCTCTTCATGAATTGCATGGTATAGGAGTTCATTTTGAGAATATGTTGCAGCTAGTGAAAGAAGTGAACGTAAGACCCTTATCCTTAGTTTTGGTGTAATCCTGCAAAATTGTGATAAAACAAGAACAAGGTATAACATTATAAATGGATATCCACTTTTATTATCAAATTGCGAGATAGAAGCCCAACCATGATTGTGAATCAAGCAAGGATAATAAGCTCTTGGGGATGTAGGTAACTCCTTGTTCTGAATCACCTTTAAAAATTAAATTTGAAATAAGTTAACTAAAAAGGCTTTTACAGAACCTCAAATCTGACAAAATATTCATTTTTAAAGTTTTCTATAGTAAATAACGAGGATGGGTACCCGCGCGTTGCCGCGGGGTGGTTGTATATGTAAGGCAGTCGTAAAAAAATAGGTTAAAAGTTACGACGTTTCGCTTAGGTGTTACCATGTGTTACAAAATTTCTTGTGCACCCCCACATAGTCCACTGGAGCTGGTGCTCAAATATATGACAATAACATAAAGTGTGGTATACTGTAATACCTGAAATTTCAAAACATGTAAAATGACCAAAATACCCTTGTAACTTTAAAATTTAATTAATAAATGTTTAAAACGCCAAATAAATCCCAAACCTTTGGAAATTTACCACATATGGAGTGAAATAATTTTTGTATGAACATTGTAATACTTTATATGTCCTAAAAATATTTGTCACACATAAAATGTTACATAGGCCTAACATTTTTAAACATATACATTTTATTTTCTTTGTTAAATAATTAAAAACAAATAAATTAAAGATAAACATCATCATAAATAGGAAATCTTTTAATTTTAGCAAATTGGTTATACCACATCAATAAGGGCCAGATTTCATGCCCTCCCCTCCCCTCCTTCACACGTTTTCTTTTATTTTCCTTTTATACACCATTTAATTCCATTCGACACACACAAAACTCACCAAAACACCATACGATTTTTGGAGGCTGTCACATCAATTTTCCTGGGTTCTATCACGTCTAAGGAAGCTAAGAAAAATAGTTTTGAGGTCGTGGATTCTTTGGTTCGAACATAGGAGTTTTCTTGTCGATTTGATCATTCGAGGTACACAAAAATTCATACGACTTATCCACTCGTCCTAAAATTCATATGGTATTTTTCTTATGATATTTATATTATATATGAATCATATAAAATGTTATATTTGAATCATGCAAGGTTATTTAATCGTATGAATTATGAATGGTTAAAATACGTCTAAAATCCAAAATACACCATACGATTTTTCTGGGTCATGTTCATAATTTTTATGGGTTCCTTGATCATCATATAGGTCTGTAAAAATGTTGATTCAAGTTTTTATAGCTTATGTTGATCGTTTTGATTTTAAATGGTTAAAACATACGTAAATTCTAATATATGCAATACGAATTTTCTGGGTATGAAACATATTTTATTTAGACTCTATATAATCTATATGATCTGGGAAAAATAGTGGTTTGATTTATAGAAGCCTAAATAAGTCGTGGGTTAATTTTGTTGAAATCGGGTTAGGGTTTTCGAAAAGAAAAAAATGAAAACCCTATGTATCGATTAGGGTTTTGTGTTTTGGATCTGGAATTATGTTCATAAAGGACTAATTATAATGTAGTAATAATGGCTTGATGATTGGGAAAGATTAGGGTTAGGGTTTTGGTTTTAAAATATAAGGGGGTGTTTTGTCATTTCTGAAACTTAAAGGTTATTTTTATAATGTTATTTAGGTCAGTACTAAAGTGTAAAAAATATAACATGAGGTCCTTATGTGTAAATTGCAAGATATGGAATTATGTGTAAATTTAGGGTTTCGAATGGAAATTAATTAAATAGAGGGGTTAAAAGTGTAAATTCAGGAAACTTGTGATTTTTCTGTGTAAATAATATTATTAGGGAGGTGTTATGTAATTTTGGGTATTTATGGGTTTAATGTGTAATTATTATGGAATTATGATTTAAATTATAAGTTTTATAAACTAAAGGGACCAATTGTGTAATTATGAGAAACTTAGGGTTAAATTCGTACCACACATAAAATGGAAGGTATATTCCATAAATTATTAAATGTAAGGGCTAGTTGTGTAACTAAGGATATAATATGGGTTAATTTGTAAATTATGTAACTAAAAGGGTTATTTTGTAATTTTTGTTAATTAAAGGGTGCAAAGTGTAAATATTGAAAATTTATGGACTAAAGATGTGATTCTGAATAAATGATGTATTTAAATTTGTAGTTTGCAATATTTTCATTTAAGACCCTTAACTTTGGGATATTTGCAATTAAAACCCTAATTTATGGAAAATTGTCATATTTAACCTTGAACTATCATAACTTGTTAAAATCTACCCTATGTCCATAATATGCTTAAATAATGACTTAACCTAAGTTATGATACTTAAATCTTTCCAATTATGGAAACCTGCAAATTATGGAAACCTGCTAAAAATAGAAAGTTACTAAATATGGAAAGTTACTAAAACTAGAAAGCCGACTAAATAAGTAATCTGAATTAAATAAGCTTTTAATAAATTAGTTATGAATTCGTGTAGATTCGCTGAAGATGGAGTTTGCTTCCGACTTTGATATTTTCTGTTGTGTTTTCATTTGCGGTATAAGGTACAGATATTCTGACCTTCCTTATAAGGTTTCTCATGATCTCTTTCATATTCTGATCCGTTAGTTTCTGATCTGATGCCATTGCTATGATTCCCTTTGCTTGAACCTCCTCTATTGATTCCATTTGATATGACCTCTGATATGAATCTATGTTATGAAAACCTTTTTAATTATACCATGGAAATGTTTTGAGAAAAACCATTTTAAAAAGATGTTTATAAATGATGCGAAACTACTTTTATATAAAATGTTACTAACTTTTATGAAAACTATATTTTGAAGACTATCTTTATAAAAACCATTTTGAAAGATTATGTTTATGAAAACCACTTTAAAGGATCGTTTTATGAAAATCATGATTAAAGGATTGGTTAAAATGGACTTTTGATAGAAACTTTTGAAATGAACTTTTGATCTGAACCTTGACTTGATTATTTAATATGAACCTTGATCTGATAAACTCTGATTTGGACTTTTGGTACTACTTCTGATGATATTTGATATAAACCATCTGTTATGAACTATCTGTTATGAGCCATCTGTTATGACACTCTGATTTGATATGATATCTGACTCTTAGTTTGATACCCGAGCCAAAATCTGTTTCCTAGCCATGAAGGTAACATGGCCATGTCATTGATGCACCAATGGCATGACTCTAGGGCGGTAGAGTGATGTTCCGCCATGTCCCCATTTGATTATTATGCGCGCACTACAGTTATTATGGCCAGTATTTGTTTGGGGGGGCGCATGGATGCATCCTAGATCTGTTCTGTTTAGTGGATTTAACATGATTTGATATGATTTGTCTGGTGACTGGTGCTTGTGTGCATTACACGCCTTTCACATATATCTGGGAGCTAGCTACTCCATTTGAAGAATGAGGACACCCCTCATATTATCTGATTATCTGAGAGGTCTCCCCTCTATATGATTTGAAGATTTATGGTTACGATATGATATGATCTGTTTCTGGGCTCGTGGTGGATTACTATCCCTTTCTCTCTTTCCTTTATACTTATTCATTTACTTATCCCTTAAACCATATTATATCTGCATGACTTTTATTTCTGTTACTCTGTACTATTCTCTATTATTGTTTGTTATCGTTATATCTGTTCACTGAGCTCTCGTAGCTCAGCCGCATTTCTTTTCCTGCGGCAGGTTTTTAGTAGGAAGCTGGGAATGAGTGGAGAGTACCTTGGACCTAGAAGACTTGATAGCTATTCTGGATTTAGGAATGACTAGAAGTTATTATTGTTTTGGAATTAGTATTGGTTGGAAGTTCATTTGTAACCTTGTAGTTTCTGTACTCCATTTGTAACCTTTGAGAATTCTTGTATTGCTATAGATGTATGCTTTGTTTTGATCTGATATGAAACCATTGTTGTGATATCTTTACCCTTGTCGGGTTGGGATGTTACAATTTATGGTATCAGAGAGACAGGCTGCGACTCGTAATACATTTACCCTTGACCTGTGAAGTTTGGACCATTAAGTTTCCACTGTAGGCGCTCATAGGACAACCTTTAAGATTTGCTTTAGGATTTCCCTATAGGAACTTAAGTTTGACCAGTGAGGAATGGGTAGAATATAAGGCTTTTGTTTAAGTATCATTGCTTCCGCATCACCCTGATTTATGCCCTGTTTGTTGAGATCACTTTTGGAGATTGAAAGCTCACGCTTTGCACCACCTAAGATTCTGACTCCGACCTCTGATTCTTTTGTTAATCATTTTGATGTCTCTTCGGGTATTCTGAGAATCTCCATGACGATAACCTACTTGATACATTCTGTTATTTTCTTTTGATAATCTATGAATCTTCTGACCCTATCTGAGTTCGTCTTAAACATCTCCGTTTTCATGAAAAGTCTGGTGGTGTTTTAACCACGAGTATAAGAATGTTTTCCTCTCACTTCTGAACGATAAGACTTGCGTTGTCGATCTGTTTTCATTGCATAGTTAACTTTGATTTTTATTCTGATAAAGGATAGGTTGATTGATCATTGATGACTACCCTCCTATGTTTCACCTTCGGTGTTTGAAAACCATTTTGAAATCCCCTACCATGATTCCCGATTGTTAAACTTTTGCTATCTCTACCTGATTTTGATTTTCATTTCCGACCTGTTGATAAGCAGTTTAATACTCCTCTGACCATCCCGAAGGTCATTTGACCTTAATGTGTTTGACCCATTCTGTGAATTAAATTACCCGTGCTGGATATAAAATGTATCGTCTGATATTACTCTGTCCTTGCGAAATCCATTACTACTCCTATGAGAACTCTGACGATTATCAGCCATGGATATGACGATAATTTTGTCTCAATGTGAAATTGTTAACTGAACATGATGAAACTGATAACTGATATTCGATATGCCTCACTCTTGACAGTTATACGATGTTTGTATTACCGATGACTCACAACCTACCTGCCACTTATGCTAAATAGCTAAACAAGACTCCAACACCTTGAATTGTTCGTTTATCTATCTCCACACTTTGATGAACCATGTACTTGACCTTGATATATGAACTATCCGTCTGGCTTGGCGACCGTACTCATCCTACGAATCCGTTTACTTTTGACATATTCGATTTTGAGGTCTTTAAGTTATGGATTGGCTGGCCCTCATACGCTGCCAGGGACTACCGTATCTGATTTGTGACCTTTAGTAATATGTTTCATCCCACTTTCGTTATGATATCCGGTAACCGCTCAAATCTGTTAACGCTGCTATGGAAACATCTACCTCGGTCTCATTTGATTGATGATTGTCCCCTGACACTTAATTGTATCCACTCTTATAAAACGTTGGCATTGGAAGTTTGTTGTGCAAATTTTCTGGTGTTCTCCGATGGAACTCTTGGGTTTCCCTTCTGTTTGAGAAGTGGAATGAAATTTGAACCAATCTCAGTTGACGGACCATGATGCCATAGAAGTTGAGAAATTGGAGAAGATGATGGAATATGATTTTGTTCACCTCAGTGTTTCATTTTGAATACCCTGTTAGTTGTGAAGAAGAAAGAGAAAACTTTGGAGTATCGACTATCGTAAACCTAATCGTATCACTACCATGACCATCTTTCAATTCAGCGTATCAATGATTGATTTTATCCTGTAAAACTCCGTACCCGACGGACTCTTTTAATGATTGAAGGACTGAAGAAGCAACCCCAAGGACTTTTAAGAAAGGAGATGACTATTTGAGAGTAACCTCCGGGAAGTATTTTAGTTTTATGCACGAAGAGGAACATGTAGACCATCTTGTAGAATGACCCTTTATTCTGGAAGAAGTAGATTTGATTGGCGTCCAGAGACTGTAGCAGACAACACTACCATGCATCCGGCGATGACGACAGTTTGAGTTGGCGAATTTCGAACTGTGCTGAAGACCTGTCTAAGACCCGCAGTCTTGCTTCTCTATTCATTTTAGTTGTACTAAGATGAATTGAGAGCAGAAGCAGACTCGCGAATGGAAGAAGGCACAGTGACCATGCCGGAGATTCACGTTACTACACCACAGTTCCAAGAAGAAGTGCCGAAGGCTTGAGGAGCCAGACTCAAGTTTATAATTCCTCTACACCCTATGATCATACGATAGACTGCATGGACTTGGAGGAAGTTTAAGATCATGTATTTGAATGGACGATAATTCTGAAGCGAACGTTTGTATTTGGAAGAGTTGATCCTGTGAAGAATGAAGCTATGGGTGACGTAATTCATTTCCTCTTGACCTACTCAAATTTCCGTTACCTGATGATAGGATCCCTTAAATGAGTTATGTTCCCTGTTATTAATTCCACTCAGTGTTCATTCTGCGTATGCTGGACAATGGTTTTGTTATGTGAAATTTGACGAATGATGGACGATCTGATGCTTTTAACGATGTACCAAATTCTGATAGACATTCTGGGACTTCCGTTAACTCCTTCGAGGAGTTCGTTCTCCTCTTAGTTATGGTGTTTGATTTTGATGACCTCTGAGACTGTAGAAGTACTAGGTGGATTAAGATAGGTGGTTTTGATTACGACTTGAGATAAAGTATGATCATCATGAAGGCATATTTATGTGGTGCTAGTATTATGACGCCTGATCAACGTGATAATACTTACACCATATAACATGCACTCATTGTGGCCATAGGATATCTTGGGGAGTACCTAAGAAGTTTAGAATCTGATCTCCGTTGGAATATTCGTGATTAGCGAGACGTTAGGTTCATTCTACCTATGCGTACACTCTGCTTTCGTTCATTAGATATCTGGATGAGTTTTGACTCTCGTTTTGCATTCTGTTGACCTCAGTTATAAATCTTAAACTCCTTGTAGAGCTCTCTACTGATGGTACAGTTAATCTGATTTGAAATTCTGTTCGTATTTCATATAAGCTTTTCAGAAGATTCAACTATCATCCATTTTATGTTGTATGTCTCTTTTGATCTGAAGTCAACCTAATTTGTCTCCTCTTGAGAAATTTGAACCCACCTTGTTTTGATTGAGTCATGAGAAACCATTTGTTTTGAAGATCCTTTTGGAAGAACCTCCGCGGGCGTGAGGATGTTAGTGACGACCTTTTTACGATTTACTACGACTCTGTTTAACTTTACGACTTCAAATTTCGAGGACGAAATTTTTCTTTTAGAGGGGAAGAAGTTGTAATACCCGAAATTTCAAAACATGTAAAATGACCAAAATACCCCTGTAACTTTAAAATTTAATTAATAAATGTTTAAAACGCCAAATAAATCCCAAACCTTTGGAAATTTACCACATATGGAGTGAAATAATTTTTGTATGAACATTGTAGTACTTTATATGTCCTAAAAATATTTTTCACACATAAAATGTTACATAGGCCTAACATTTTTAAACATATACATTTTATTTTCTTTGTTAAATAATTAAAATCAAACAAATTAAAGATAAACATCATCATAAATAGGAAATCTTTTAATTTTAGCAAATTGGTTATACCACATCAATAAGGGCCAGATTTCATGCCCTCCCCTCCCCTCCTTTCACACGTTTTCTTTTATTTTCCTTTTATATACCATTTAATTCCATTCGACACACACAAAACTCACCAAAACACCATACTATTTTTGGAGGCTGTCACATCAATTTTCCTGGGTTCTATCACGTCTAAGGAAGCTAAGAAAAATAGTTTTCAGGTCGTGGATTCTTTGGTTCGAACATAGGAGTTTTCTTGTCGATTTGATCATTCGAGGTACACAAAAATTCATACGACTTATCCACTCGTCCTAAAATTCATATGGTATTTTTCTTATGATATTTATATTATATATGACTCATATAAAATGTTAGATTCGAATCATGCAAGGTTATTTAATCGTATGAATTATGAATGGTTAAAATACGTCTAAAATCCAAAATACACCATACGATTTTTCTGGGTCATGTTCATAATTTTTATGGGTTCCTTGATCATCATATAGGTCTGGAAAAATGTTGATTCGATTTGTCATAGCATATGT
Source organism: Artemisia tridentata subsp. tridentata (assembly GCA_021014915.2). Lineage (NCBI taxonomy): Eukaryota > Viridiplantae > Streptophyta > Magnoliopsida > Asterales > Asteraceae > Artemisia > Artemisia tridentata. The sequence continues at coordinate 447,320,310 of CP139507.1, forward strand.
TGATCGTTTTGATTTTAAATGTTTAAAATATACGTAAATTCTAATGTATGCAATACGAATTTTCTGGGTATGAAACATATTTTATTTAGACTCTATATAATCTATATGATCTGGGAAAAATAGTGGTTTGATTTATAGAAGCCTAAATAAGTCGTGGGTTAATTTTGTTGAAATCGGGTTAGGGTTTTCGAAAAGAAAAAAATGAAAACCCTATGTATCGATTAGGGTTTTGTGTTTTGGATCTAGAATTATGTTCATAAAGGAATAATTATAATGTAGTAATAATGGCTTGATGATTGGGAAAGATTAGGGTTAGGGTTTTGGTTTTAAAATGTTTAATGATTTGGCTTTTAAAATATAAGGGGGTGTTTTGTCATTTTTGAAACTTAAAAGTTATTTTTATAATGTTATTTAGGTCAGTACTAAAGTGTAAAAAATATAACATGAGGTCCTTATGTGTAAATTGCAAGATATGAAATTATGTGTAAATTTAGGGTTTCGAATGGAAATTAATTAAATAGAGGGGTTAAAAGTGTAAATTCAGGAAACTTGTGATTTTTCTGTGTAAATAATATTATTAGGGAGGTGTTATGTAATTTTGGTTATTTATGGGTTTAATGTGTAATTATTATGGAATTATGATTTAAATTATAAGTTTTATAAACTAAAGGGACCAATTGTGTAATTATGAGAAACTTAGGGTTAAATTCGTACCACACATAAAATGGAAGGTATATTCCATAAATTATTAAATGTAAGGGCTAGTTGTGTAACTAAGGATATAATATGGGTTAATTTGTAAATTATGTAACTATAAGGGTTATTTTGTAATTTTTGTTAATTAAAGGGTGCAAAGTGTAAATATTGAAACTTTATGGACTAAAGATGTGATTCTGAATAAATGATGTATTTAAATTAGTTGTTTGCAATATTTTCATTTAAGACCCTTAAGTTTGGGATATTTGCAATTAAAACCCTAATTTATGGAAACTTGTCATATTTAACCTTGAACTATCATAACTTGTTAAAATCTACCCTATGTCCATAATATGCTTAAATAATGACTTAACCTAAGTTATGATACTTAAATCTTTCCAATTATGGAAACCTGCAAATTATGGAAACCTGCTAAAAATAGAAAGTTACTAAATATGGAAAGTTACTAAAACTGGAAAGCCGACTAAATAAGTAATCTGAATTAAATAAGCTTTTAATAAATTAGTTATGAATTCGTGTAGATTCGCTGAAGATGGAGTTTGCTTCCGACTTTGATATTTTCTGTTGTGTTTTCATTTGCGGTATAAGGTACAGATATTCTGACCTTCCTTATAAGGTTTCTCATGATCTCTTTCATATTCTGATCCGTTAGTTTATGATCTGATGCCATTGCTATGATTCCCTTTGCTTGAACCTCCTCTATTGATTCCATTTGATATGACCTCTGATATGAATCTATGTTATGAAAACCTTTTTAATTATACCATGGAAATGTTTTGAGAAAAACCATTTTAAAAAGATGTTTATAAATGATGCGAAACTACTTTTATATAAAATGTTACTAACTTTTATGAAAACTATATTTTGAAGACTATCTTTATAAAAACCGTTTTGAAAGATTATGTTTATGAAAACCACTTTAAAGGATCATTTTATGAAAATCATGATTAAAGGATTGGTTAAAATGGACTTTTGATAGAAACTTTTGAAATGAACTTTTGATCTGAACCTTGACTTGATTATTTAATATGAACCTTGATCTGATAAACTATGATTTGGACTTTTGGTACTACTTCTGATGATATTTGATATAAACCATCTGTTATGAACTATCTGTTATGAGCCATCTGTTATGACACTCTGATTTGATATGATATCTGACTCTTAGTTTGATACCCGAGCCAAAATCTGTTTCCTAGCCATGAAGGTAACATGGCCGTGTCATTGATGCACCAATGGCATGACTCTAGGGCGGTAGAGTGATGTTCCGCCACGTCCCCATTTGATTATTATGCGCGCACTACAGTTATTATGGCCAGTATTTGTTTGGGGGGCGCATGGATACATCCTAGATCTGTTCTGTTTAGTGGATTTAACATGATTTGATATGATTTGTCTGGTGACTGGTGCTTGTGTGCATTACACGCCTTTCACATATATCTGGGAGCTAGCTACTCCAATTGAAGAATGAGGACACCCCTCATATTATCTGATTATCTGAGAGGTCTCCCCTCTATATGATTTGAAGATTTATGGTTATGATATGATATGATCTGTTTCTGGGCTCGTGGTGGATTACTATCCCTTTCTCTCTTTCCTTTATACTTATTCATTTACTTATCCCTTAAACCATATTATATCTGCATGACTTTTATTTCTGTTACTCTGTACTATTCTCTATTAATGTTTGTTATCGTTATATCTGTTCACTGAGCTCTCGTAGCTCAGCCGCATTTCTTTTCCTGCGGCGGGTTTTTAGTAGGAAGCTTGGAATGAGTGGAGAGTACCTTGGACCTAGAAGACTTGATAGCTATTCTAGATTTAGGAATGACTAGAAGTTATTATTGTTTTGGAATTAGTATTGGTTGGAAGTTCATTTGTAACCTTGTAGTTTCTGTACTCCATTTGTAACCTTTGAGAATTCTTGTATTGCTATAGATGTATGCTTTGTTTTGATCTGATATGAAACCATTGTTGTGATATCTTTACCCTTGTCGGGTTGGGATGTTACATATACCATATAGTTTTATTTTTCTAGGGAATAAAAAAGATAAGTAAGATATTGTTTGTATAATCCGAGTCGAATGAAGTAAGATATCCATTGTGCATTGTGTAGGTTTGGGTAAAGAAGTATTTTAACACTGCAATTGTATTATATGCAATGAATTTACGACGACAAAGAATAGTCTCAATATGAATCAATGTTTAGTAACCATGTAAACTTACAATAAATGGCTTACACATTCGAGGTAAAACGCAGTTTTGCAATTATATCGTAACTCATATAGAGTTCACAGAAAACTATAGACAGTATTAATAGTAAAAGTCCGTGCATCTATTCGTTGTGTATTGTGTATTCCCTTTCTATTTTGATTCAAACATATCACATGGGAAGGAGATACAACCTATTTACATATAAAACTTCTTAGGTGTAAAACCCCAAATTTAAAACAATATGAATTGACAATAATGCCCTCGAATTAAAAGTTGAGAATTTAGGAAATCATATAAGTAAAACAAATTGTATTTCACCTAATGTAAGTTATATATTCCATATTACCAAAAATTAAACTACTTAAACTAACACTTATATGTTAATCAAATTAAAATCCTAACCTATGTTACTTATACAAAAACGCCACCAATATGTACCTTAACTAGTATTGTGACCAAATTCGTGTTGTATTAAATAAGCTTGATAAAGTCCACCATACCTCCTAAATGTTAGCACAAAATTCGGTCCATCAAAGCCCTCCCAAAACCTTCACACGGTTTTTCCTTTTTATTTTCTCATAACCGAACATTTTCCAAACAAATAAACCCTAAAAACTCTCTCTCATCAAAGGTTCGGCTGCCCTCCCTTGTCCCTCCTAATCGATCAACTGCAGCAGCCAAAGGAGAAGTTTTGGTGACCTTGATTTTGTTCTTGTCTTAAGGTAATCGTATTTACTTGTTTTTCTATCCATTCGTGCCTTTGATCAAACCCTAATCGACCATTCTTGTGTGTTTTTTTTCTTGCTGTCATTCGTACCAAAGAAGGAGAAGAAGGAAGAAATCATTGGTGATTTTGGTGGTGTCTCATTCTCGTGTTTTGATCACGCTTCAAGGGTATTCGTATCACCCCTTTTCCCTTTCAATTCTTGATGATTTTGCAAGTACACATTCTCATATGATCACAAAATGAACACATAAAATGATAAGAGAAAACCCTAAAACCTATATGTATAAATCGAACCATGTATGGATATGATGAATTTATTCATTTTGATTTTGTTAAGACCTGATGTAAATTGACCTAAACTTGTTATGAACTCATCTATATTGGTTTTGTATCAAGAACTAAAGGTTGGATTAAGAAAAACATAAAAGATTACATGTATTGATAAAAACTACTACTGATCTGGAATTTTGTTCAAATTCCATCGACTGTATAAAAATAATGGTAACGTGTTTTTCAGTGGTTTTTGAGTCTAGAATTAAATTCAATGAAAGAGCTTTCTGCAGAAATTTACTTTGTAATTTTTAGAGGCCTGGAAGACCACTTTTTGATTTTTGGAAAAACAAGTGTCAAATCAAATTCGTGTACCTGGAAAATTAGTCAGTGTTTATGAATTTTAATTTTCAAACCATGTCGAATCAGAAGGTGTCCTTTGAACTGGGTAATATTTGAGATGTCTATTAGTTACTGGAATGTTTCTAGATTTTTATAAATTTTATAGATGGGGTAAAGAATTAATTTCTGTCCGGGTGTTTCAGCAGATACGATTTTGGAACAGGTTAGGAAAATGGAATTTTCATTCGTACCTATACTAGTTAATAAAATCTGGAAAAATTAGGTAAAATACTAGGGACATTTAGGTATCTCTATGAAATTTTGTAGATTTTATTTCGAAGTTCTACTATGATTTATGAATTATTTGAAATAGGTCCAGATCATACCTAAAACCTGATAAAGTGTAATATGACATTTAAAAGGTGTTAATTGTTTATGTTCTAATACTAAAGGGTCTAAATTGTTATTTTGCTAATACTAAAGGACTTAACTTGTAAGAACCTGTAACTTTACACTTTATACCCTAAATTGATGATAATTGCATAATGGTCCTTAAACTTATCATAATTACTTAATAAACCCTCAAATTTGTAAAACTACCATAATGACCTTAATTGTATGAAAATAACCTTATGAACCTTAAACTACTAAAATGGTCATCATTAAATACTTTAAGGGGAATGTTGATTAAACTAAAGTTACTGAATCTGGAAAGTTACTTAAAATGGAAAGATAACTAAAAATGGTAATTTGAACTTGAACCCCTTTGTAATTCTCTTCTACTCCTTTAGGTGTGAAGAAGGAGAGGTCTTGATCCGTTCTGTGCTTTCTATTCTTGTTTTGTTTTGCATTCGTAATAAGGTACAGATATTCTGCCCTTCTTGTAAGGAGCCTTCGTTTCTCTTGACTTCTGATTTTGATTCGTTTAGGATTCCCCAAGCCATTGCTATGTTCCCCTTGTATTGTGAACCTTGACTTGAACCTTTGCTTTGAACTCTTGTCTTGATCATTTGTTTCGAACCCTGCTTTGGACCCTGTTATGTTTCCTTGATACTTGACATGACCTGTTCATAACCTGGTAACCTGAATATTTAGGACCCTGGGATACTTAAAGGTTCATAGGATTTTATAACTACTTTTCTAAATTACATATGAAGAGGTTTTGAGAATTGCTTTTAAAGACTTTCATTATGAAAACTGATTTAAAGACCACTTTATTTTAAAACCATTTTAAAAGGATTACTTTTTAATAAATTGACATGAACCTTCTAGTATTTGGCTTTTCTGATATTGACTTCTTGATAGTGAACCCCTGCATTGATCTCCTGTCTTGAATCCTGATATGAACCCTGATATGAAATCTGATATGAAACTTGATATAAAACCTGACACTTGATACCTGATACTTGACAACTGAGACTTGATACCTGACCTTGACCTACAGTTTGAGACTACGAGCCACCCACTAGGCATGAGGGTTTCATGTCCATGTCATTGATGCACCGGTGGCATGACTCTAGGGCAGGAGAGTGATGACCTGTCCCGTCCCTGACCTGTTACTGATTTACTTGTTACGTAGAGGAAGACCCTATGGCCTACTGGGGGCGTATGGATGCATCCTAGACCTGACCTGATTTGTTTGTATTACTTGTATTATCTGGTGACTGACGAGTGTGTGCGATACACGTCTTTCACAATCCTGGGAGCCCGCGACTCCAACCCCTTGGAGGTATCCCCTCACCCTGTACTTGGTACCGAGGTCTCCCCTCCATACACCCTGATTACTTGATTTGATATTTGATCTGTTCTGGGCTCGTGGTGGATTACTGTTTATGTTACCCTATGACTTGATACTGGACTTGACCTGTTTCGACTTGGGCTGGTGGTGGGTTATGGTTTCCTTTACACTGAGCCATTGTAACCATTTCTTGATAATCTTTTCCATTGTCCTTTCTACTCTTGTTACACCTTGTGCCATTTCATTATTTCACCATCCCTTATTACTGCTTTGTATCGTTATATCTGTTCACTGAGCTTTCGTAGCTCAGTCGCGTTTCTTTTTCCCGCGGCAGGTTTTAGCTTGGAAGCTGGGTATGAGCGGAGAGTACCATGGATATAGAAGGCCCGACTAGCTATGGAAGAGTATTAGAAGAACTTATAGTTAGACTTAGAAACTTTTGTATTGTAACCTTGTAGTTTCATATTTCCTTTGTAACCATTGAATTCTATTGTATTATTAATGTCAAATGCTTGTGTTTGTTCTGATATGGAACCATCGTTGTGACATCTTTACCCTTGTCGGGTTGGGGTGTTACATTAGGTAACATCCACTCTTGCGACTATCAACTTCTACTTGCATGAAGATCGAGTTCAGTTTCACCATCTGCTGGCTCAAAATTCTCTGCCATATATTTCAGTCCATCAGTTAATAGTTTTATGCGACGTATTCAACTTATTTAAAAGTATCTTTATCTTACAGCCAATTATCTTACGTTCAAATAAAAATAGATTGTCAACTCATTTAAAGTTATCTTACATTCAATTTGATTCTGATGCATCAGGATGGAAGATGGTTAGCGAACGAACGAATCCATCAAAGTGAATAAATCTATCTTTCTTGATGTTAAATGACTCAAAGAGCTGCAACAATGTGATCAAGGATGTTAGCTTTAAAGTTTTGTTATAGTCGGGAATTGCAATAGCATTTAAATACAAGGACTAGTTTAGGCATTAGTACTAAGTTAGGATTGTATTCTTGTAATAAATACCTTCCTAGTCGCAAGTAGGAAGGTGGGGATTCACTTGTTACTTTGGACGTGTGTGTGTTTTCTTTACTTCTCTCTCTAGAAAACATACACACCTCCCCCAATCAATAAAGTTCTACCATGTTTAATCTTTAGATCGTGTTCCCCCAACCTCTAGAACGTGAATCTTGGTCTTTACAATTGGTATCAAGAGCTAACCAGGAGACGATTCTTGGTGTGTTTGAGGTAAAAAATGTGATTTATGGTGTGTTTTATCTCGTTACTGTTCATCAGTCGAGTTTTTTAAGTTTCTTTGTGTTCAATTTATGTTCATGAGTACCCAACAGTTGCGTTTTTGTCTCTTAAAAACGTGAGCTGTTGTGTTTTTCTTGGAATCGTTCTCAAAGATTAAGGTTCAAGGTTGTGTTTGTTGTTCATTTAACGAATTGGTTTGTGAATCTGTGATTGATATTCACTCGAATCTTGTGCTTAAAGGTTGGATTCTTTGTTGATCTAAGTGATTAGATCGGCTAAAGTTTTAGAAGATTTTGTAAGATTTGTTATTGATTCTTGCGTATAATTGATGAACTCAAATAAGTACATTTTATTATCATCATTTATCCTATTTATTTGACTTGTTTTATTATATTATATATGAGAATTGATACGTTAATGTTTACTTTTGTAATTCTCAGGTAAAAACAAGTATTATGTGAAACTTGGCGATTTTGGACTAATTATGGAGCAAAACAAGCAAGATGTTAAGAGTCTACTGAAATGTACAAGATCAAGATCATTCTGCTCTAGATACGCCGCAACATACTTCTTACATACGGCGTATCACTATCAAGATTTCACAAGTTACAATCCAAGACGGCAAAAGACATGCGCCGCATAGAGAAATGGAGTTACGCCGCATCTTAAGGCGGTGTACGAATATTCCTGAATATATTAATCTTGGACCCCACGCGAAGTTATGTCAATGCGCCGCATCTACTTATCCTATGCGCCGCATCTAACCCTCAGACAGAAACTATAAATACCCCAAAGTCAGACGAATTTGAGAGGTTGGACAGTGCAAGATACCATACGTACGAGTACCAAACCAGAGACGAATTCAGACGTATTAGCAGCACAAGACACACCCTGAACGAAGATAAAAGAGCTGTAAGAAGGTCCTGCATGTATTCAATTCATTAAGTAGTTTTGTTTTATTGTATTAGTACACTTTAATTCATCAGGATTGATGGGCTGATGTCATGTGACTACGGAAAATCATGCGCACCCCTTAAAATTGCTTTCCCATTAATTAAAGTTTATATGTTAATGTCTTTGGTGACTTTTATTAGTGCATTGATAACCTCTGTGTCTAGCTGCGCATTGCTTGGGTCGCCATGCCCCTTCCTCGCCTATTTAAGAGACGCTTAATAAATAGGATAGACATAAGTAATCATTAAGGGTTTACTCGCCGATAAGATTAGAGCCAACGAGAAAGGTTTAATTATATACACTTCATATAAAACTAGCAATAAAACAAGTGACAAGCTACTTAATTATCAGGACAGGTCTTCTTATTGTCTCAAGTATCTATCTGTGTACGTGTGTGCTAATCGCTGATTCGTGCTCATTAGTTTAGTTTACTATTTAATTATAACCAAACCGTGCCAGTCTCTCAGGCTGAACCCCCTTGCGTTAGATTAGGTTGTATAGCTAACTTAGGATATTAAAATACTGATTAGAATAACTAGATAATACGTTCCACTCTTAGTGATCGACACTCTACTTACCATTATATTCATACTGACCGGGTACACTGCTCGTTAAGTGTGTGTGTTATTGATAAGTCGGCTAAATATAAATTTAAAACTTGAGTAGGCATTAATACTGCTAAACCGCAACGACACACGCGCGCATCAAGTTTTTGGCGCCGTTGCCGGGGAGTGAATTGTTATTATCTGTTAATTTGATTAGTATTTTAATTAGTTTTTTTAAGATTCTAACCACTAACCCTGTTGTATATTAGATAAATTGCATTCATTGTATTATTTGCATATTTTCTGTTTTTGTGTGTTTTTATTTTCTTTAATTTTTGTTTCTTTTTGTTTGTTTTTAGTTTTGATTTTAATTTTCTGCATTCTGCTATCGTTGTATTGTGCTGATATAAACGATACGGCGCATCTGTTTTCACAGATACGGCGTATTGCGTTTAAATTTTTATAAAATACAACGCGTTTAATAAATTCGAGTACGACGCATCTTTCCCCAAGATACGGCGTATTCTGTTTTTAATAAGAAATTTTTCTAAACCCTAACGCCATACGACGCATCTGTTTTAACAGATACGGCGTATTTTCGATTTAAATTAAAAACAGTTTTCGAATTATTAAACAGATACGACGCATCGATTTCAATCGATACGGCGCATCTACTAAATAAAAAATCTTGTATTTTGAAACGTAACGAAAATACGGCGCATTAGCTTTTGTTAATACGACGCATTTAATTTTAATAAATATAATCGATTTTTGATAAATTAAATTTGATACGGCGCATTCTTGTTTATAAGCGGCGTATCTATTTTCTGAATAAAAGTCTGATTAAATTTTAACGTAATAAGATACGGCGTATCCAACTTTTTGGATACGACGCATCGTTTGCAGATATCAGTAACTTTTATTTTTCATATTCCGTTTTCGTTGTTAATTTTCTAATATACTACTTTTTTGAACATACCCTACTGATGCTTTTGTAATGGTTTTAGGAAGTGCATGACCAGGAGTTCAACTAAGAACTTGATTAAACCTTTCGAAGATCCTGAACGAGCCCTACATTCACTTAAAAGGCTTTTCAACACAAAAAGCTTTGAAATTTCAAGTTCATTCGAGCTTGATTACTTTTCTGAAGAGAAGGTAGAAGAAGAAACAGAAACAATGGCAGAAAACACTACTATGTAGGAATACATGAACAAAACCCGTGCTGATTACAGTTCAGGAGTTGCTAGACCAAAGTTTGATGAAAAGTCAAAGTTTGAGTTGAAGGGTCAATTTCTCAAGGAGCTAAGAGAAAATGCTTTCAGTGGAACAGAACATGAAGATGCTAATGAACATGTTAAAAAAGTCCTCGAGATTGCATATTTGTTTACTACAGAAGGAGTCTCTGACGATCAACTTATGCTAAGAATCTTTCCAATTTCGCTTAAAGGAGCTGCTAATAAGTGGCTAAGGAATGAACCTGCTAGTTCAATCACAACATGGGAAGATTTGAAGAGCAAATTCCTGAAAAGATATTGTCCACCTGCTAAAACTGCTAAGAAGATGGAGGCTATCAACAGTTTCAAGCAAGAGCCTGATGAAACTTTTTATCAAGCTTGGGAACGATTTAAAGACTTGTTGATGAAATGCCCTCAACATTATCTAAGTCCAATGCAGGAGATAATATTGTTCTATCAAGGATTGGACGTGCCTACTAGACAAATCTTGGATGCTAAGGGAGCTGTGCCTCAAATGAGTGCAGCCGATGCTAGAAAAGCTATCCAAGAAGCTGTTGATCATTCTCAAAAATGGCACGACGGAACCTCTACTAGATCTAAGAGCAGCACTAATTTTGACGGGTTTGCTGCTATTCAAGCTCAATTGGATAAAATTAGTAGAGAGATGAAGAAGCGTGATGAGAAAGTTTATGCTGCCCAAGTTGGATGTGAAAAATGCGAAGGACCTCACTACACTAAAGATTGCCCTAATAAGAATGAAAGTGAGACTTTTGAAGAAGCATACTACACATAATTTGGACAACCATTCCGACCTTCAGGAAGATTTAGGGAAGCTGCTCCGGGATACTATCAAAAGAACAACTATAATCCCACTTATCAAGAAAGGAGGCAAACTTTGGATGACACTCTAAAGCAAATTATGACCGATGCTGCTAAAAGAGATGAAGAGAACACTGCTATGATCAAAGAAATCCGAGCCTCAACAGATACTATAACAAGAAATCAAGGAGCTTCGATCAAAGCATTGGAACAAAAAATCGGACAAATGAGCAAAGTTCTTCAAGAAAGGGGATACGAAAGTTTACCTAGCTCAACTGAAACTAACCCAAGAGATCATGTCAAGGCCATAAGCACTACTGAAGAAGTCACGCCTAACATAACTTTTCCTAGAAGATTGATGAATGGTAATGATGCTGCAAAGCCCGAATTTTTCTTTAATTCTTCAATCGGTTTAAGGAGGTTACTCAAAGAGAAGGCAAAGATTGAAGAGGAGATCAAGGCTACAATGAAAGAAGAGAGCTCTACAACCGACATACGTGCCTTGCCTCATAAAGAAAAAGACCCAGGAAGTTTTACTTTACCTTGTTCAAGTAATGACTTATCTTTCAATAATGTATTAGCTGACTTAGGAGCTAGCGTTAGTGTTATGCCCCTTAAGACATTCACTACCCTAGGACTAGGAAAATTAGCACCAACTAAGCTGCTTATTGAATTGGCTGATAAAACGGTAAAACGACCTGAAGGGGTTGCTGAAAATGTGCAAGTTAAGATTGAGCAGTTTGTTTTCCCCGTAGACTTTGTTATATTAGATATGCCCGAGGATGTTAAGATTCCTTTAATCCTTGGAAGACCTTTCTTGTCTACCGCCCATGCTAAGATTAATGTGTTTAAAAGAAAAATCTCATTAAAGGTAGGGAATAATAAACTAGTCTATAAGTGCCAAAATCCTGCTAAGAGCATAATTAGAGGCGTCTATGTGCTAGGATTAAGAGAACGTATGGACCTCGATCTAGAAGCTAGGCTTATGGGAGAAACATTGATTCAAAACAACTCAACTAATCCTAATCATGAGAACTTCGAGGAATTTATTGACCTTAATGTACCTACCGAACTTAGGCGCGATATTGTTAATGATTCTGATGATGAGTGGTATGATTGCGAAGTAATTAACAAACGTAGGAGAATAGTTGAGAATACAAATTTGACTAATGATATGTTTATTGAACTACCACCCCACCTTGCATATTTATGCCTATATAATAATAAGAATTTCCCGTCTATCATTTTGTCATCTCTACCCGAAAGGGACAGAACCTTGTTTATACAGATATTAAACAAGAATGGCATGGACATTAAGGACGAGCAAGGAGTGTTCAATATTACTGGACTGGCGATGAGGGAGCGCGATGCTTCCGACTCTTTCAGTGACCGGTATTAAGAGCTGAACGTGAGTCTAACTTGAAGACTCTGGAATAAAGACAAGTGCTGACCGGGAGACAACCCGGATGAAAATTTTTACATTCTGTTCTGTGTCGAGTCTGTCAGACCTGCAGAAGATACGGCGCATCTCAATCCTAAGATGCGACGCATCACCTGCACTGGTCATATCTTATTTTATTTTCTGCATTTTTATTTTTGACTTTAAAACTTTCTGTCAGTATTTTAATGCGGCGCATCCCTGGTTAAGGATGCGACGCATCTTTGATTCTGATTCATATTTATTCCAGGCTCGATACGGCGTATCTTTTTCCATAAGATACGGCGTATCGACTGACCTGATGATTTACAATTTAATTTTTTTTATGTTTTATTTTTGCTAACTACTAATGTATTATGCAAGTTTGAACCTTCTTAACTCAGGTGTGTTAAAGTCTAAATGGTATTATAGATTCCTGCATTCTTGTTGATACATCATTTTTTAAGCTTAAACGTTCTAATCCATAAGAAAGTTGATTTTTGCTCTTATACGAATACTGGAGGATCATACCGAGCAAATCTCAGGGGAGTTTTTCTGTTCTAATTCTTTTTATTTTCCAGTTTTTAATCTTTGATACAAACAACGAGGATGTTGTTTAACTTAAGTGGGGGGACTGGAGAATTAGAACACTTACTTGTCCTAAACTTTTTCAAAATATGCTTAAAATGCGCTTAATATATCAAAATTTAAAATTTTTAGCATGTTTTTGTTTAAAGTCTAAATTACATAACCGCAGACATAACTCTATTCTTTCAAAAATATTAAAACTTTTAGTGTGCCGGTGACCTGTAAACTTTAGAACTTGACTTGTATACTATTCGAGACCACCATAATAAGTATTATCTATATATTTGGAATGACTTGTCTAAATTGGTAAATTTCTAGGATTACACCCAAATAGCCTTTATATGTTATGTGATATTAACTAACTACACAGGTTAGTTAACCCCTGTATAAACCCTTTGTTACTCTCACTTTTAGAGTAAGATACCCCTAGAAAAACCCTCAGAGCCATTCCTTTCGTTTCTTACACCTTTGTTATAATGTTTCGATACACCCTTACACCTTAGCCTACCCTGTAGATTAAAATCCGTGGTTAATTGCTTTAGGCAAAGTGTGTTTCCTTACATTACCTGTGTTCGCGTGCGTAATTCATTATCTTTGGTTAGGTCAGGAAATTGCACAATGCAATTGGTATGAAAGTAAATATTGTATAACTTTGAGTTTATTTTTCGTGTGTTTACTACTTTCGCTATTACAGTTATTTCTGAAAGTATGAAGATTATGGAAAAATTATCCGGAAAAATAGTGATAGAAAAGTTGTGAAATTTTACACATATGTTGAAAAAAAAAATAGAAAAGAAAAAGAAAAAGGAAAAGTTGGAAGTTTGTTTTAACCAACTTATGTAAAGTTTTGTATTAAGTGGGAGATATCACCACTATTTGTTGTTGTATATTATATTTATGGATTGAATGGGAGTTGGCCGTTATGGGAACGCCAACTAAGGTTATTCTTTGATTGAGATCTTGTTGAGTATAATTCGTGTCTACCTAAAGCGTGTGTTTCAAGTGTTAAAGCGTGAGTTATTCAATGATATGAGTCTTATTCATGGGATGGTTGGGAAAGTAATTTACCACACTTAGGATTTTAATTTATCTGTTTTGTTTATTTTTCATTTTACACCAATTTGTATCCCAAATGTTATCCATACCCTATATCATTCTTTATCCAAACCTTTGATTTATTGAGATTAGGGATTTGAGCAATCTTAAGTATCGTAGTCGTGGATTCGACTATGTATTTATGATTTTGTCACCCTTTTTGATATAATATTATTGGTAAAGATTACTTGGTCCTATCTTTAGCCTATTCGAGTTAAGGATTTGAGCAATTGCAAGTATCGTGGTCGTGGATTCGATCATGTATTTGTGATTTTGTCGCCTTTTCAGGAATTTGAGATCGATAGAGATTAAAAAGGATGATCAACCCTTAACCAACAAACCCTTTTTACCGCTTTAGACTTGTTATTCCTTGGCTTTAGTGGGGGAGATGCATATACTTGCCAAGCTTATGATAGAATATTCGTCACGACTGGACAGTTAAACGATTAGATTTGCTTTTATCGAAATATTTTATTTTATTTCTACTTCGTTAAGTGTTTGGTTGTGCAATTATGACAAAACGAATACATGCTTAAATATAAAAATAAATCCTAATATCTTTTAGGATACATTTTCATTTGATTAATTCTAAGGTTTACTTGGGGACAAGTAAAGTTCAAGTGGGGGGATATTTGATGAACTCAAATAAGTACATTTTATTATCATCATTTATCCTATTTATTTGACTTGTTTTATTATATTATATATGAGAATTGATACGTTAATGTTTACTTTTGTAATTCTCAGGTAAAAACATGTATTATGTGAAACTTGGCAATTTTGGACTAATTATGGAGCAAAACAAGCAAGATGTTAAGAGTCTACTGAAATGTACAAGATCAAGATCATTCTGCTCCAGATACGCCGCAACATACTTCTTACATACGGCGTATCACTATCAAGATTTCACAAGTTACAATCCAAGACGGCAAAGGACATGCGCCGCATAGAGAAATGGAGTTACGCCGCATCTTAAGGCGGTGTACGAATATTCCTGAATATATTAATCTTGGACCCTACGCGAAGTTATGTCAATGCGCCGCATCTACTTATCCTATGCGCCGCATCTAACCCTCAGACAGAAACTATAAATACCCCAAAGTCAGACGAATTTGAGAGGTTGGACAGTGCAAGATACCATACGTACGAGTACCAAACCAGAGACGAATTCAGACGTATTAGCAGCACAAGACACACCCTGAACGAAGATACAAGAGCTGTAAGAAGGTCCTGCATGTATTCAATTCATTAAGTAGTTTTGTTTTATTGTATTAGTACACTTTAATTCATCAGGATTGATGGGCTGATGTCATGTGACTACGGAAAATCATGCGCACCCCTTAAAATTGCTTTCCCATTAATTAAAGTTTATATGTTGATGTCTTTAGTGACTTTTATTAGTGCATTGATAACCTATGTGTCTAGCTGAGCATTGCTTGGGTCGCCATGCCCCTTCCTCGCCTATTTAAGAGACGCTTAATAAATAGGATAGACATAAGTAATCATTAAGGGTTTACTCGCCGATAAGATTAGAGCCAACGAGAAAGGTTTAATTATATACACTTCATATAAAACTAGCAATAAAACAAGTGACAAGCTACTTAATTATCAGGGCAGGTCTTCTTATTGTCTCAAGTATCTATCTGTGTACGTGTGTGCTAATCGCTGATTCGTGCTCATTAGTTTAGTTTACTATTTAATTATAACCAAACCGTGCCAGTCTCTCAGGCTGAACCCCCTTGCGTTAGATTAGGTTGTATAGCTAACTTAGGATATTAAAATACTGATTAAAATAACTAGATAATACGTTCCACTCTTAGTGATCGACACTCTACTTACCATTATATTCATACTGACCGGGTACACTGCTCGTTAAGTGTGTGTGTTATTGATAAGTCGGCTAAATATAAATTTAAAACTTGAGTAGGCATTAATACTGCTAAACCGCAACGACACACGCGCGCACCAATAATTCTTGTTCAAGAATTATTGGTGAGTTGGTGAAAGTTGGTAAGTCTTACAAGAGTGGGTAACTTCTCACAATGGGCAAGTGACAAAATGACAAGAGTTGATAAACTGCCATTTATCGAAATTCAGAAGCAGCTGTCATCTATCACAATTTATCAAAAGTATCGAAATCTTGTATAAGATTGCGATAGGAGCTCAATTTTGATAAAATTATCGCAAATCAATTTCGATAAAATTATCGAAATTGGCCTTTGTCAATATTATCGCAAATGACATCCGAGAACTTTATCGCAATTGTGTCCGAGAACTCTATCGCAATTATATATCGGACATCTTATCGCAATTGCAAAAAAAAAAAAAAAAAAAAAAAAAGTTTTTTGGCGGGAAAATTTGAGTAAAATTTAATTCGGAGGAGTGACTTAACGGTCAATTTTTACGCGAGATTCAAATTCTGGTACAAGAGTGCAAATTTTGGCCCAAAATTCAAATTTTTATGTCAAAATTCGAATTTTTCGGGGAATTTTTGGCGTAAAAATTTCTTAAACTCAAATTTTTCCAGCATCATTAGAATGTCATTTTATGGCATATTTCACACCAAAATCAAAAATGAAATTACTGGTATACATCCTCAAATCCTACCACGTATAGCCAAAAAGATCCTGATCAAGATTCGCAATCAAATGACAATGGCTAAATATTGATTGTTGATTGTTATCAACTGTGACTACAAGGATGATGATTCATTATTACCTATTTGAAGTTGAAGTGGAATATCACGGGTGCGTGTACTTAGTATCTTGAAGATATCGAGGTTGGTTGGATGCATGATTCTTCGAGATCCTTGCTCGATCTTAAACGGATCACAGAGCATTCAAGGATTAAGTCTTGATTTATCTAGTTTTCATAGGTCAAGGGGTGGATGGACGAAGACCTAGTTAACTATCACTTAAAGGAGATACGTTGTAGTACTCCGTGTCACACAAAGATGTGGATAATTCAAGAGATGTTCATATACAGTTAAGGAAGGTTGGATGGGTATATGAAACGACCTATGCTTTAAGGAGTTACGTTGTAGTGCTCAGTATAGGTACTTAGTCATACAACAGTGCAAGTTTAAGTCACAAGTTTGGGTTATTTTACTTCAGTCTCAAATTCGTCATAGTGGGTTTTTCTCCATCAGTAGTCACTACATGAAGCCGTTGTTTTTGATACAGGAGGTTGATAAAGATTTAGACAATTTCAAATGGTATTATTAGTAGATTGGGTATATCGACATCTTCTCACGGGCTGATATGATTCCTGATATAGGGCTTCCAGTTTGTATTTCACGTACACATCAGTATGCTGATTCCGATAAATCGTAACTAGCAGGGGAGAGAAATGTACGGGCTGATCTCTCATGGGATGTAACTGGGATGCATTTCAAGTTTTACGAGTTGTTGGTGGTTTTTGATCGAGAAAAGATGGCTACAAAAAGGTTGCGAATTCAATCCTCATCATAAAAGCGGTTTTTATCATTTTTCTTGTATAAGAATTGTGATAAAAATGGTACTTCATCGACTTGAAAAAAGGGGTTTTTCGCAATTGAAGTGTTTCGCAATTGTTTCTCGGACAAAGACTATCGCATTTGGTAAGATGAAGATGTTGATACTATATTCCCCCGAACAGATTCAGGGCACTCAGGGCACTCATAAAATGAGGTTGTTAGTTTGGGGGAGAGAACTAATTAGGGGAGAGCACTCAGGGCACTTTGAATTGATCCCTAATTAGATTTGCTCACATGGTTTATCTGCAAGTAAAGAAATGACAGCTGAGAAGATTCTGCAAGCTGAACGAAGTAATGAAGTTTGAAGATCATTCTCTGTGCTTATGGTTTATATTTTACTTGTAGGGAACATTGTAAGCAATTCCCGTATAACATCACTTTGGGGAGAGATTGTTAGCTTTAAAGTTTTGTTATAGTCGGGAATTGCAATAGCATTTAAATACAAGGACTAGTTTAGGCATTAGTACTAAGTTAGGATTGTATTCTTGTAATAAATACCCTCCTAGTCACAACTAGGAGAGTTGGGATTCTCATTGTAACACTCGAGGTGTGTGTGTTTTCTTTACTTCTCTCTCTAGAAAACATACACACCTCGACATCCAATAAACCGATTCTACCATGTTTAATCTTTATCACGAGTTTCCCCAACCTCCATAACGTGTTCTTGGTCTTTACAAAGGAAAAAAAAGTTAGCCTGATAGCGTTTGGGTTAACTGCCACCTAACAATGCCTTATACATCTTTACTAATAAGCCTACGATTATAATAAGTTTCGTGGTTATATTTTTATTATTCAGCCTATGCGTCTAAAAAGTAACCATGTACAATCAGATGCAAGTTTTTACTAATCAGCCTATTTCAACCAGTTTTGGTAATTTTCCTTTTGTATTAAATTCTTTTAAGCCAACTTATTGGACCCTTGGGAGATAAAAACATAATTACATCAGCCATTCTAAATTCAAAAGGCAACGTTTTTACCTTTCTTGCCACCAAGGTGAAAAGTTGTGTCCGAGAATCAATCACGCGAGTGGACCAACTGGTTGAACATCGAAATGGTTGTATTTCTAAAGGACTGATGGCACCTGAAAGAGCACATCCATTACATACAAAGACCCACTAACAATGATATTCTTCATCCACAGTTCAAATAAAGAAGAAAAGTATGCCGGAAGCCTAAGGTAAAACAAATACCCCTGATATTATGCAAATGTAAGATAGCCGAGAAAAAAGATTTTTTTTTAATCAGATGTGCACTGCATTGTTTGCACCAAGTTTTATCCAAATACTAAAATATAAATTTTAGTAAGCCTCTAACGCCTCTGAAGTTCAGTTTTTTTTTTTTTTTTTTTTTTTTTTTTTTTTTTTTTTTTTTTAATTCCTCTATAACATCGGTTCAGAAAGGTATTATTACACGAACAAAGACTACATGTGAAATAATGATTAAAAAAATAAAAAAGAATATGTGGATGCAAGCAGAATAACATATATATTTGGGGCAGGTCAGGCAATCTTAGTATGAGATCGGTTGACCTGCAAATGTGCTTTTGTCAATTTTTTTAAGTTTCGTAACTAATATATGTGTTGATTATGACTAAAAAACAATATAATTACACAAATTTATTTTGATCGTTATAAAATGATTTAAAATGCTGTAAGGACGAAGGGATGAAAATAGAGTTTGGGAAAGATATATGGCCCAATTGACATGTTCCCTATCTAGCTTTAGTTTCACCCTTTTGATTTTGAGATAAAAACACAAACAATATTGACCCATTCATAAGTAAATGCTTAGTATTTGCCACATCAATAAAATAAGTATAGGCTAACCTGGCCTCCATAGGACGGCAGTAGATTGCAAGGTATACTCATCCAAAGAACGCCGTTACCTGTTGGTTCTGGAAAGAAACAAATCCCAAACCTCGTGGGTGACCAGTTTTCTGATGCCACATAACTCTAGCGTCCCTACAAATATTAGTTTGGAATTTGCAATGAGCTTTGGAAAATGCCTTCTTGTAATGACCTTTGAAAAATGCCTTCTATTGACCCACAGATCCGGCCGTCAAGCATTTTCCAACTTCCTCTAAGTACTTATTGGGCGACGAAAAGGAAGACCATTTCTCCCAAGAAAGTGCATACATTCAGCATACAAATTAACCTGCAGCTTATAACAAACAAACCAAATAATCATACGGCATAATTTGATTTTATACTCAAATACGTATAAGAATTATAAATATCTGCAATAAATAGATTTACTGACCTTTTACTAAGAATGAAGGTCAACATCGACTGGATAATGGCTAGTCATGCACGCAGGCCACGTAGTCATTTAAATTTTTTTCTTTTTCTGATTTTGCGAGCCACCTTTTGAGTGTCATAAGCATTGCATCACGCAACTAAACTTGAAGCATAGATTCGGCATGGGCAGCTGATGTTGCTGCACGTGTACCAGCAGGTAGCTGCGTGTCTGCTGCAAGTTTCATGGAAAGATGGCAACAAACTCGTTAGTGACCAATGTACTTGCACATTGACAAAAAATGTATAATATATGAGGACCTGAACAAACCTCCACAAGCATTAGACGTCGCTGCGGGTGCTGCATTAGTTGGATTGGAGGCAGATATCGAATACAAAAGTGTAATATATACTATATAAGGATCACAACTGAAAAGTAATTAAACAAAAACGCTCCAACATAATACCTGTTTGAATGCCGACGCTGCCTTTGCTACACCGTTGCCTTTGCAGCCATATCGTTTAGGCCTCTTTCGATAACACATACCATGCGTCTATCCTACAGTCCAAAGCATTACAATTTTAGTTTTTTTCACCGCCTGAGATCTACATATCTGACTGTGCTATAACATGTGGACATCAGGCGTGTTTTACACAGATGATGATATTATTTTGGATTGCTTATCGAAACCACAATGATTAAAAAATTTTAAGCAAGTCAAATTTACAAAATACGTTTGGTCCACCCCAAATTAGCAAGCAGAAATCTGGCGATCAGCTTTAATATTCAAGTCGAAACACCCCTTAAAACAGATTTATCGCTATATATCAGTCGGGAAATAATAGGTGATGTTGATATAGTTAAAGATACCTGTACAACATATGTATAAACCAAGGTGTCTGGAATGTCAGCTCCCTCGTCATTCCTTTGGCTGTTGTGTTTCATCAATGAAAAGTGATTGGTTGTTGGCAGAGAGAATGTGGATTTCCGATGTTACAGTAAATTATCTGCAAAATTTTGAAGGATATCAGGGCTGAAACAGAATCTGTAACTTTCTAACAGAATAAAAAGAAAGCTGCGAGAAAAATGATTACCAGTGTTGATATGAATCCACTTTGACCCAAAGCCCAACATGCCTATTTACCTTATAAGCGTTGCTAATGTCCTTGAATTTTTTTTTCAGGTCCTGCTTCTCTGAAAAGACATGACAAAGATTTGATACAATCAACTTGTGAGTTTGAATACTAAGATAAAGCGGGATTAGCTATTTACAATTTTTGTGCAGTCGCGTAACACGCACCGAGCAAGTCCTTCTAATAATTTGTGAGACAAGTTGCTAATAGAAAATGCCTCTGACAATTGTTCGATGGCAAAGGTTCCACCTTTAATAAGCACATCCTCGTTACTCTCCCAAGCTTCCTTCACTTTCCTGCAAGATGAATAGATGGTATCCAAGGGTTAAAAAAAATTTTAAAAAAATTTTGCAACAATTCGTGGGAACGCAAACATGCTACATTGCAGCCACAAACATAACTCAGTTGAATATCTATGACTACTAATTCCTTTATCGCACACTACCAACAATATTTTAACTTTTTCGAGGGAAATATACCTTGTTTCTACATTTATAACAGCGGCATTCAATACTTGCACTGAACAGGAGGAGTTGAATCTGAAAGCGAGAGAAACTCCAAAAAACTTCCAAAGTCAAACCTCGAATTCCTCGGCTCTCTATCAGTCTCTTTCCACGACCTACATAGCAGCAGAAACTACAATCAGATTGAATTTAATACAAATTTACATGCTATCTGTTTTTTTCCCTGCCTTGTGCTTCTAATCGGAAGCAGTCAAGAAATAATGTTTACATTTGCTTATTTTGTGAAAAAAATGCAGTAAGACTCGGATGATTTCAATCTAATGCGTTTATAAAGTGTTGGAATTTGCCACCTTACGTCTCGAGATGCCTTTAGTTGAATTTGCACATCAGTCTGCATTTGGGGTTGAGTTTGCACACGCATCTGCTGAAATAGTTTACTACTTCCAATATTAAAAAATGTACGTTGAGTTCCGGGGATTTCACTCTTTTTCTTTAAATTCAGTTTGCATTTTTGTTGAATTATGTCTGCAGTTCTGTTCTTAACAATTGTCCCACCGTCCTGTTGAATGCCATAAACTATATAAAATATAAATTATTTCTGCAGAAACGTAAAATGTACGAAAATACAAACTGCGTACCTTCATTAACAGCAAAAAATATACTATTTAACAATTTCATTAGCTGATTTTTCGGGTTCAAGGGCTTATTTGAATTCGCAAAAGCTCATAAGGCCACTTTTTCCACCTTATTACCTTATCAACTTGAGCTTAACACTTATTTAAATAAGCTATAAGGCTACAAAATAAGGTCGAAAGGCGGAAAAAGTTACCTTATGAGGTTTTTCCAAATTGAAATAAGCCCTCAACCCAAAAACATAAGCTCATCCAAATACCCACATATATACAACACATAATCAACAATAAATATACAATAAAATCACATATAATATACAAAAAATAATAATTTATAAAAAAAATAAGGATAAAGAATTATACTGTTTACAATTTCAGTGATTTGTGTTTGGTCACAACTCCAGGAGAAAAAAGATGAAGCCCCTTCTCTTCACCTCTTTCATCATCAGAAGACATATTTTTTTCTTTTTTCCTGCACAAAAAAACAAATAAAAATTAACATAGCAAAAACCAAAATTAATCCAAGAAATTAAAAGAAAGTATATTCGCATTTCTTATCTGGTGACACAATCAACAAAATCAAAACCCAAAAAAAAAAGGTTACCAAAGGTGCTGTAAAGGTTTTTTGGATTTCTTATCGCCTCAACCGAACCTACAATGAATTTGATCGGAAAAGTTGCTGGCACACCTAAATGAGATCCAAAAGTGTGGATATAACTAAGGTAGTGACTGTTCATACAACAGATGGGTTAAAAACAACCACAAATTATAAAAATAATAACCAAACTAT
Organism: Artemisia tridentata subsp. tridentata; assembly: GCA_021014915.2. NCBI lineage: Eukaryota > Viridiplantae > Streptophyta > Magnoliopsida > Asterales > Asteraceae > Artemisia > Artemisia tridentata. The sequence goes on from CP139507.1 coordinate 447,343,000, forward strand.
TCATAGAACTGTAGATCTCCTCACAAACTCCTGTAGATTGCCACAAAACCCGTAATGTCGGATCTGAAAAAGCTTGAATTTGGTGCCGGATATGCACCTATTGGATCTCAAAATAAAGAACACTTTGTTAGTGAGGATAAATAGGGTGGGTAACCCATTTATTATTCGGACTGCTTGCTAAGCGGGTTGAAAAAGAAAAGCTGGCGGGTCGCGCGATAAATGTATAATAGATATAATTACAAGATTAGTAACCCAGATAAGAATAACCTGGAACCAATAAGATGAAGTTGCACAGCTTTCTCATTAAGGAAACAATACCATCAGCATCTTCATTGGATTTCCGCGACCCTACATACCCAATTAAAACTACCTTAGTAATAAAGGTGGCCAAATAGGTGTGGCAGGCAGGTTTGGTCAAAACTCGTTAGGTTGACAAAAACACTTCTTTTTTTCAATTTTTTAATAAATAAATTTAAATGGTTATAATATATTATAAATTATCAGAATTTTTTGATAATACTTTAATAGATTGTATGCATTTTAAAAATCACTTTGCGAGATTAGGCTACTTGCAGTAATGAGGGTCAATCCCTCCAATTTTCTCTGCCACGTCAGCTTTCTCTCTCCAGCGACCTTCAGGCGATTGGGTGCCCTAGTAAGGCGACCTTCATCAATTTTTTTTTTTTTTTTTTTTTTTTTTTTTTTTTTTTTTTTTTAATTTTTTTTAACACAAACTTAAATTTCATTAATAATTAAAACGTTACATAATAATTCAAATAAAATTAAAACAATACAATAAAATTCAAACGTTACATAATAATACGACTAATAGTTTTGATTATAATGACGCCAAATGTCTTCCACCAAATCGGCTTTGAGGCTAAGATGAGTTGTTTTGTTGACTATCTCCCTGATAATTTCCAACGATTCCACATGTGTTCTTATGGGATCATAAGAACGGTGCTGCTCCGCTGGAAAGAAAGTGGGAGATATCGCCCGCCCTTCGTCCTGAATTATCATATTATGTAATATGATGCATGTGTACATTATATGTGATAGACGCTCTTTGTCAAATCCTTTAGCCGGATGTTTAATCATGATCCACTTCTTCTTTAGTACACCAAAAGCACGTTCCACATCTTTTCTTGCTGCTTCGTGCATCGTCTTATACAATATTCGTTTGTCATCACCTGTCCCTGGATTTTTAATGGACTTCACAATAATAGAGTATTCCGGATATATCCCATCAGCAAGATAATATCCCCGTTTATAAGGAACGCCGTTAGCATAGAATTCCACATCCGGTGCTCTCCCCGTTTTGAGATCATTGAAAATAGGCGATTTACGTAAAACATTTACGTCGTTATTCATCCCGGCGACACCAAAGAACGCATGCCAAATCCATAAATCTTGGGAGGCGATCGCTTCCAATAAAATGAAAAAAGATTGCCCGTGATCACCCTTATAAAATTGAGCTTTTAAAGCATGTGGGCAATTCTCCCATGGCCAATCTGTACAATCAATGCTTCCTATCATCCCAGGAAACCCATGCCTTTCGTAGTGATGAGCATATAGTTTGTCAATGTCAGTAACTGTCAGCTTTCTCAAATACTCTGCACCATATAACTCCATGATGGCCTCACAAAATTTTTGGAGACACTCGCGAATTGTTGACCCACCCATTTGCACAAATTCATCTAGAGCATCAGGATTGACTCCGTATGCTAATTGACGAATTGACGAAGTACACTTCATCAATGGAGAAATACCAAGTAAGCCCGTACAACTAGGAGTTTGTTGGAAATAAGGTGAATGATCGGTTACCTCTCGAACAATTCGTGTGAATAGATTTCGGGTCATTCGGAAACGATCATGGAATGCTTGATCGCCGTATCTTGGGTTCTCGCAGAAGTAAGCAGCCACTAAACGGTTATGAGCACCTAAATGATCCCAACTAATTTGGTTTTGTGATACTTTAGGTTGTGACGCTTGAAAAGCATCCCAACACTCTTCCGCAAACATCATAAACTCGCTACTAACTTCATTTTCATCATCCGAAGATGAATCGGCAATGAATAGCTCGTAAGAATTCATGGTTTGAAAGTGTGAAATAAAAAGTGAAATGAGAGTGTTATTTGAGAGAATGTGTATATAGAGAATGTGTGAAAAAATAGTGAAATGAGTGTATTTATTTATAGTGTTTTTATTATGAAGTTTAAAAGATTTTTGGTTTATTTTTTTTCTTGAATCAACCCGTTTGCAACGGTTGGGAACTTTTTTTTTTGTTTTTCCAATGCAAAGTATACTTGTGAGACAAAAAGAAAGAAACAAAGCAATATAGATACTAATCCAATCGATCGCCAATGCGACCTTGTTCCTTTTTTTTCCCAATCGATCGAGTGCCACATTTTCTTGCAATAAGGACGATTGAGTCGATCGACTCAATTGATCGATTGGGATTCACTACTGCAGGCAGCCTTATTGCCCCTTATAAACCATTCTGTATTTCGATAAACCTATACTTCTACCAATTATGGATAAAACATAACCGGACTTGACCTGACTATAAGTAAATGAGTTGATTCTATAGATAGCACGTTTCTTTTCCAATTAGGCATATACTTTAGTTCAAAAAAAAATAATAATAAATAAATAAAAATAAAAAAAGAAGAAGAAAGCGGCATATACTCGTGCAAAAAGTTCATAAGAAATAATGTCTTTATAACGCTAACATATTCTCCAACAGGGAAAGTTCCTACTAGACTCCTTAAAGTAATGATTATATCATATCCATTACTTGCAATGATATTAAAGAAAATAGGAAGGATATAGTTGGATATAAATGCAATAGCCTTAACTTTTTTTAATAGAACTGGTGATGCACCAAAGCTTCTCTAGAGCAAGAACTAATGAAACTAACCATCTGCCAACACATCTTGTAAGTAGTTGACTGCTGAATCTAGAAGTCCATCCGAATGAGAAATTAAGCCTCTGTTGGCGTATGTGTCCGGATGTCATACTTCGTCCGGACCAAGCCCACGTGTCCGGACGTCACATTTCGTCCGGACTATGCACTCACCTCCGGATGTCTACCGAAATGACCGCCGCCGTTTACCCACTAAGCAAGCCCATCAACCGCCGCCTACGCCGCCATCCCAGATTTTCTGGGATTGTGTTCTCCACGTGATCTGACACCTACCTACTAGGCTAGGTTTAGGTCGGCTCACTTAGTTCCAAGGCAAACAGGTAACAGGTGTGGGTAGTATAAATACCCACACCTCATTTATGATTCGCATTCAAGTTCTCACCTATAACATTTACTCTTATTTTACTGTTCAACCCTTCATAACTAGCATATACTTACTTTCACCCCGGAGGTTGGCTTTGGGATAAAACCCAAGGCGAGTCTAACATGCGTATTTCTTGTGTGTAGGAACTAATACCATTCGGAGGAAAGCTTCCAAGGTATCTTACACAGAAGTTGGACCCACTTGCAAGGTTTTACTTCAAAAAATTGGCGCCATCCGTAGGACCCACTATTCAATCTACCAAAGCATTAGAATGGCTGGTCCTTCTTTTCATACCCCACATCCCGAAGACGGGGGAGATGAAACCAATAATAATCACTAGGGCTGTAAACGAGCTGAACGTTCAGTGAACACTTCATGAACCGTTCGGTAAAAAGTTCGTTTATGTTCGTTTATTTATTAAATGAACGAACATGAACAATATTTTACGTTCGTTTAGTTAAATGAACGAGCATGAACAAAAGTCACGTCTTCATTTATGTTCGTGAACGTCCGATTATGCGTTAGTTAACGTTCGTTTATGTTCATTTATTTATTTACGCTCGTATATCATATCTTTTAATTGTTTAATTTTAAAATTGGTTTGTTTAAACAAAACAACACTTATAAAAAAAAATATTGTGCATAATTTAATAAAGTTTATGTTTGTTTGTCTATTTTTATTTATGTTTGATCGTTTATGTTCGTTTAGTGTTCGTTTAGTGTCTTAATGAACGAATATAAACGAACATGAACAACTCATTTTCTTAATAAACGAACATGAACAAGAAAATTCGTCCGTTTAGGCGTTCGTATTCGTTTATTTTTCCGGTTAAAATTAAATGAACGAACTTGAACAAGGCTCCGTTCGTGATCGTCCGGTTCGTTTACAGCCCTAATAATCACAACCAAGATGAAACCGATAATAACCAAAACCATCATGACACCTCGGCCAAAGACTCTTCCAGTCTCCAGGATCTGATCAAAGGCCAGGTGGCGTCACTAACGGAATAGATCAAGAAGCATAACGCGCAGAGCGGAAACACTTTCAGACCGATACGACTCAATTTTGAAGACGAAGGAAACATGAGTCATGGAAAGGAAAAGGTTAACGAGGGGAAGGATGATATAATAACCTGAAAACGTAAATTCTAAAATACGTATAAATTTGAACTTTAAACCGAACCTAAGTATTTGCAAGTTAATACACGAGAACTATACATTATTCAAGCCATGAATAGACCTTATAAAAATTCGACACAAGTATATATCATACATTATATCACACGCCCCACTAGGTCCAAAAGATTTAAAATGTTGTACATAACTTATAAATGGAAAAGGTCTAGGATTATTTTGAAATTAAAGAAATAAGATTTAGTCATTAATCCTCCCTCCCCTAATTTCGGCATCTCCATTATTTTCCCCCCCAAATATCGGTATTTCCTTCCCTATATTTTCCCTCTCCTTTATTTTCCCCCAACCGAATATCACTCAACCCATAAAATACACCAAAAACCCTAGTACACATTAGTGGCAGCAGTAGTCTTTTTCCCTTGTTCATTCGAGTATCAAGCGGCACAAAAGAGGTATCAAGAGCTGTGGCGATCGTGGTAATATCCAGGTTAGAAAAGGTCTTATAGTTGGTTCGAAGTGAGGTGGTTCTTGAGGTTTGATCTCTGGTCTTTTTGGTCCTCGTTTTATCCTTCCATTCGATACACCAAGGTAACATTATTTTGGTTCCAGTTTTACTACACATAATCCTATGAGATACTAATAGCTGGTGTACCCTAAATCAAGCTAGGATCAAATAAAAAGAATACTAAATAAGTACTATTATGTCACATGAAAATAACGAGCAGTAGCATAAAATAATAAATCATTGTAGGGCGACATGGAATTAATCTGATCAATTCAGTACACATAAAAGGGACGTATGATCTGGCTTCTTTGGAACGTGTATATATATGATTATGTAGGTTAATTCAAGAAGGCTACATGCTGTGTAATGTGTGTATATTGAGGGCTAAAATCTGAGTTTATATGTGGTACTTTGTGTGTTTCTGTTTTGTGTCATGTTCATTTTCTTTTTGTGTCGAGTCATGGGGCTATATATGGAGTCAAATACAGAAACTATAAGAGGGTCTAGACATGGTGTATAAACTGAATTTGGGACATGTAATATGGGTCATTTTAAATCATTGTAATGTGACTTATATGTGTCGATTAGGGCAGTAGGTTGAGGCTGTGAAAAGGGTGTCGTGAGCTATGATTTTATGTGTATAAGAATTATGATTTTATGTGACAATTATGTGGTGTGTTGAAGCATGTAAAATGGGTATTTTGGGTGTCGATTATGGCCAGGTTAGGGATATAGTTTGAGTCTCATGGTAGGGTCGAATAAGGCTGAACATGGGGGTCTTTTGGGTCAAATAAATGAGAATGGTTTTGGGCATAAAATGGTGGGACGATATACAGTAAATGGGGGCTGTTTTCATTGAGGTTTCATACAGGTAAAATAAGGGTCGTGTACTGCTGTTGTGTCGTGACTTATGTGGTGATTTTATGTGGTGTTTTGATTGTGTGTATATGGCATTAATGTTGGGTACCAAACATGGGTCGTTCATGATTTTATGTGGGCTGAATGTGGGTCGTATAAGGGAGGTTAAAACGGTGATTTCATGTGGGCAATGTACGAAGTATGGGTGTGTCGTGTGTGGGGGGAAATCAACTTTGATTATGGTCTGATCATTGAGGTCTAATGTATGAGTTGTGTACATTAATATGGGTCTAAATATGACAGGAGAGAAACTACGTATTGTATGTAAACATGGCAGCTTAGTGTGCGTGTGTTATATAACTAAATATGGGTCAATCATTCATGCAAAAAAGGAGTCGTGTGTTTGTGATTTTATGTGATTGTGTGGGTGGTGATTAGTGTTGAATTACGGGACTAGAACTAGGATCTACTTGATTGTTATTTTATGTGTGAGTTAGTGTCGTGTAAAATAGGTCGATATGTAAATTAGGGTTTGGCATGGCACATTTAATGAGGTGTTTAGAATGTATAAAATATAAGAAATTTCACAAAAATATGTAATTTACACTTTAGCCCTTGAACTTTGATAAAATGATAGTTTAAACCCTAAATTATTGATAGTTGTCATTATAAAACCTAAATTAAAATGTTGATCATATTAAGTCTTAAAGTTTATTTAATTATCGTTTATAACCCTAAAAGTCATAAAATCGGGAAACTTACTAATTATAGAAACTTACTAATTATAGAAAGTTACTAAATAAGGAAGCTTGCTAAAAATGGAAGGTTACTAAAAAATAGAAAGTCTCTAAAAATGGAAAGCTACTAAAAGAGGAAAGTTTCTAAAAACAGTAAGAAACCTTGAAGGATGAACCTTAATGACTATAAGTGGTAAACTTCTAAAATTGAATAGGTTTGGCGAAGAAGGAGTGATTCCTTATTTTCGGTGTGCTTCTTATTTCATTTGTTGATTTGCTAAGGTACATATATTCTACCCTTTCTCAGTAAGGGTGTTCTCTCATGACTTTGATCCTTGATTCTGATTCTTTTGATTTGATATGCTATGATTCATTTGATTTGATTCCTCTGCTATAATTCCTTTGTTATGATCCCATGATGTGATTCTTTTGATATGAGCTTTGATATGATCTCAGTTATATGATCATCTGTTATGATTCAGTGATATATTCCTTTGTTATGATTCCCTCTGATATGATGATATGATCTGATGTGCCTTGTTATGTTTGTTGCCCGAGCTAACTAGCCATGGAGGTACCATGGCCATGTCATTGAGGCACCGATGGCATGACACTTTCTGTGGAGGTGTGATTGATCCACGGCGTCCCCATTTGTTATGATATGATATGTTATGAGATCTCTTGGCCATTTTGATATATGCATATACTTGTCTAGTACATGGTACGTATATGATTTGTTTTGCAAGGGGCGTATGGATGGATCCTAGGTATTTGATATGTGATTTTGATGCGTGGTTTTGCGACCTTACAACAGGTTTTACCTCTCGAGGGATCTCAAGAGGCTTGCAATCCCCACCAAGCAGTGTACCTGACCGATGTAGTATAGTGTAGTGGCAAGTACCGGGGGATTGATCATTCTCTAGGGGAATAGTGTCGTTAGGATTGAAAAACTACTCTAATAGGTCTAAGGGTGAGGGAAGATTCTTTTTGTATTTTTTTATATTTTTATAAAAGCAAGTAAAATCTCGGGTTTGAAGGAGTGGGCGGAATTAGTTGCTAGTCAACTAACCCAAATAACTACAATTGCAAATAAAATAAAATAACTAAAAATAAAAAGGTTGTGGAACTTATATGGAGAGAAATGTGTTTACCTAGATTTCCTTACTCCCTAACTATCTTTTACCGGTTGATTAGTGTGTATTAATTGTGTGGATGACGGGTGTATTCCTTAATACCAATCGTGGGGTGGCGTACGTACTTCCCCAACTCTACAAGCTCCTACTTCACTCCTATGTCGAGCCGGATAAGAAGCTCCTAACATGGGATCACTAGAATTCGCTCATGCATTAAATACAACCATAAAAACCTTAGTACGCATTGGTTCATGTTTCTTAAGACGTTCAAGCAAGTTACCGTATAGGAGGTTAGCCAGTTTTCTTAAGCCTAACATCGATAAACAATCATCCAATACAATTAATAACACACCAACAACCAATAATCAATAGTTAGGTTTCATTAGATCTAAGCAAACACAAGATAAATCTAGCCTAGCATGTTAAATAAAAGACAAGAACAAGGTATAATCAAACAACACATAGACATATTGAATGATTAATTGATTACTTATCTTTAATTGAACAAGGGAGATCCAAGGGTATACAACCCTTAAAAATGGCAGAAAAATCATCTTAGGGTTTCTCCTCACAAAGTTGCACACTAATGACTAAAAATTATGAAAATATATATATAGGAAAACAGATCTGACGGCGTCACGTTATAGAGCGTGACGCCGTCACCTCGCCGCGGTTAGGGTTTCTTGATGGCCTTCTTGACGCCGTCCCCTTTTAATCTTCCAAAATCCTCTCTGGCTTATCAAGGGTTGACGGTGTCACACTGGGGCTTGACGCCGTCACAGGTACTATTCCAGCAGATTTAGAGACTTTGTCGTTTTCTTCACTTTTATGCTCCAAAAACGTCCAAAATGCTTCCTTTTCCAAATTTCATCTCCAAAGTACCTAAAATGACAAAAGGAACGATTTAGGGCAATATTTGATCAAATAAATACGATTTAGGGCTTAAATGACCCCCTAAAAGCGGTACACTTTTCGCTTCATCAAATACCCTTACACTTGAGATTTGCTTGTCCTCAAGCAAATGCGCTTTTATTCTAATCAAAATACAAGTTAGGGGTCATTTAACGCTAATATAAAAGTAATTACAACAAATAGTCATTTCACTTTAATCATAATAAGCATAGAGATTACAGACTAGCACCTCACAAGTAGTGTTTAGATACTCACATCTCTCAGGTGTCATAAAAGTATATCTCATAAATGAAAATGGATAATATCTCTCACTACCTGTCATAGCAAATAGATTACCATAGGCTTGGGAAAGGATCGAAAACCTTCTCCACTAGGCGTAAGAACCTAAGATAAACTATCAAAGAGGGCTTTTACATGGGTTATAACGTGAGGTGTAGGGATATGATAAACACGGTTTTGTTGGATAAAGGATATTTTACTGGTGGCGAGTTAAAGATCTTGATTAATTACATGTACAATATGGCGTTGCTAAGCCAAGACTAGACTCGACTTAAGCTAATGAAAAAAATAACAAAAAGATAAAATAAACATAAAATGAAACGGGATGGTAGTCCGTATGTTTTTTCTACTTTTTTTTTTTTTTTTTTTTTTTTTTTGCATACACTCTTGCCCTACCATCCAAAATAATACATCGTAGGGGGGTTGTATCCCCCTTACACTTGAACTTTTACATAACTTTACAATTAACTATTCTAATGACTCGAATTAAGATAATCGAAACACTTGGAGTACTTTTAAAATATTTAGCACATATGGGGGTAATAATGTTGTTCTTCCCTATTACTCCATTACACTAGTACTTTACCCATGAGTCCCAATCGTCCCAAAACAATATGTACAAGGATATGACTCGACTTAGCAACCATGTAATCAATTAGATCATTAACTTGGGGTTTAAACAAATGTTGTCACAATAATGCACTAAAAATGAGTGCATACAAGGTAGGCTAAGGCGATTTGGGTGTACATTTAAGTGGGGTGTAAACAAATTCTTACTTTAAGTAAAATGCTTAAAGTTAGAAACGAAAAGATAGGCTCTGAGGGGTGTACTAGGGGTATCGTGTACTAAAAATGAGTACAACGCAAAGGGTGTGGGAGAATTACTTGACCAATGTAGCCAATATAATTATAACCAAAAACACAGGTGTAAAACAATGGGTTAATCCTAATGCCTCTTATCATGTAGTAAATCTAACTACACGAATGTAGTCTCACTTGTGGCCTCGGAATGGTCCTAACGCAAGTTCTAGAATCTAAGTGCTACCGGTACACACATTATAGCATAAATGCTTTTCCTACCAATTCTAGGGGCGAACCTCACATATTTGGGGGTGGAAAACTTTTTAGTGGTACGGTTTTGTGCTAGTCATATAACTCCTATTCGTGAGACGCTCATTAAGACCAAAGTTTCACTCCTAAATGTTGTAAAAAAATTTAAATTTGGCACTAAAATTGCCTTAACAGGTATTTCTCTCAGTTTTATTACACATCTACCATCAAACAAACGAAAAATCAAGTGTAATAGCATTCTCTAAGGTATCGTACTTTACCCCCCCCCCCCCCTTACACTTAAGATGAACATTGTCCCCAATGTTCAAATAACAAGATGTAAAAGTAAATAAGGTAAAAGAATGAAATCAAATACTCCCCTGATTCGCTCGGTGGATAAAGGGGTAACATGGTTAGATCTTCTTCCATGGTAATGTGGAAGCTTCAAGACTAAAGCATTGCCAAAAGCTTGATTCCACATACATCTCCTTGTCCAAAATAACCTGTTAAACCTGAGAAAACAAACATGTTGGGTCTTATAGATTTGATGAGACAAAACAAGAAGAGTGAAAACAAGAAGGACCTGAAGTGACAAGGAAGAATTCTTCAATTAATGAAGAATAAAAGACAAGGGACTTGCTTGTTAAAGAATATTTTATTTATAGTCCCTCGTAGTATTTTGTAAACCCTAATATCTCTCTATATAAAGAGATCAAGGGTGTAGGGTTTCATTAAGTAAGGTCTTCCATAATGTAGTCGACTAAAAGGTGTGTGTGTGTAACCTAGACGTAAGTTATAAACGTCTAGGGTTTTAGTTAGTTAGTTAGTTAGTTCAGCCTCAAGGTCGAGTCCTTGATCCCTGTTACAAGGCGTGTAACATGTTCTACCTTGATCAAGTAGAATTGGGGCTGTAGATGATTATTAGTGTTAGTATTAGAGATCAAAAAGTAAAAACCTTGTTCAATAATAAAGATGTTTTACTTATTCCGCTGTGCATGATTGTTGTCTTTGTTATTGTTTAACCCTAGTGCTCTAAACGGTCCAAGGAGTTTAACAAACTCCACATGTGGTATCAAAGCCTGGGGAGCTCGTTACCTAGGGATTACAAGGTTTTCTGTCGGTGTGGAGCAGATCTGTTGAAGGTTCGATGGTCCGTATGACTGGTTGAGGTATTCGTATTTATTTATATTGTATCGCTAAGTGCAGATCTGATTGGATACCTCGTACTAAAATTAAAGTTGATTGCTGCACGTGGTTAACACTTTGTTGATTTTCAAAGTGATTCAGTGAGTAATTAATTGATTCAATTTATTCCTTATACTGTATTAATTGTGAGTCAGTGGAGAATTTGTAAATTGATGCAGAGCACATGTTAACGCACTTGATCATGGGTCATGTGGAATTCAATGTTATTGGTTAGTTGGGTTTAACCTCGTACAGATCGAGTATTTAATGGTTTTTATTAATTGATGTGGAGACAAAACTGTTTGGAAAGTGGCATCTGCTATTCAATGGGAATGGTCAACGTGCAAGTGGGGATTGATATATGTTTTGTCGCTGTGTGATAGAATAAATTTGAGAGATTCGTTTATGCTACTGCTACTCTCAAAGTACTGCTCTCTTCAACGTACTGCTGCAACGTACTGCTCCATTGATTTAAACTACTGCTCAATCTATGTAGAACGTACTGCTGCTTCAAGGTACTGTTCGTTTAAAGTACCGCTGTTCGTTCAAAGTACTGCTAGCTTTTTGAAAGTACTGCTAGTTTTATGAAAGTACTGCTGTTGAATTTTGACTCTGTTGCTACGAGTATGTTTAACCTACTGCTGCGTTTAGATGATATATGGAGACAAGTAAAGAGTTTTATGGTTCAATATATATGCATGATTTATGAGCAGTGAGGGGAAGTACATATGATTGATTAGAGATGGTATTACACACACAGGATATTAGTTTCACACACACAAGATGGTTAGTTGGTTTATGTTCTTAAAAGTTTTAACAGGCTCGTATTTGTTCGTATTGGAAGAATTGATTACGAAGAAGATTGTTTATCACTTATTTGAAGTTGAAGTGGAGTTTCTTGGATACGTGTTCTTATCATATCTCAAAGTAGGTGTTACACTTTGAAGGTGACTTGTTTGTGCAAAGACTTGATGAATCTAGCAATGTGTGATTTTTCTTATGATGCTCTATGCACACATTGGCTATCACTTAAAGGAGTTACATTGTAGTGCTCAGTGTCTCATATTAGTTGAGGATTTTGTCAAGAGGTTGCGGTCTACTCATATTTTTTGTGGTTGGTATGAGTTTGGAGTCACATGGTTCAAGATAGAAGGCACAAGTTTGGGATGTTCTACTTCTTCATCAAATTCGTTATATTTGGTTTACTTCACAAGTGATCAATACAAGGAGCTTACAGAATTGACGATTCAAGAGATGGTAAACATATTAGTTTCAGGGGAAGCTTATTGTTTAATTGTTTAACCATCTACATGCACCACTCAAGGGGAAGTGTTTGATTCTTACTACCGTTGTTCATTATTACTACTGCTAGTTGGAGTTTTCTACTGTTTTGGATTCATTTTTAGTAAGCATTTTGGTGTTCTTCATGGAGGGCAATTTGAAACATTGGAAGGCTTTGATTAGAAGTGTGGTACTGGTTAATGGTGGTCAAGATCGTATTTACATACATTCCCTATTTGTTGATAACAAAAAGGGGAAGAGATGTTAGAAGAGATTTGGAGTGGCATGGCATGGCTTAAGGGGAAGACAAAGATTGTTTCATTCATGGTGAGATTTAATTATCTCAACTTCTCTACTTCGTCTAGGGAAGTTCGTACAAGAACGTGTATGTTTTGTCATCATCAAATAGGGAAGATTGTTGGGTCTTATAGATTTGATGAGACAAAACAAGAAGAGTGAAAACAAGAAGGACCTGAAGTGACAAGGAAGAATTCTTCAATTAATGAAGAATAAAAGACAAGGGACTTGCTTGTTAAAGAATATTTATTTATTAGTCCCTCGTAGTATTTTGTAAACCCTAATATCTCTCTATATAAAGAGATCAAGGGTGTAGGGTTTCATTAAGTAAGGTCTTCCATAATGTAGTCGACTAAAAGGTGTGTGTGTGTAACCTAGACGTAAGTTATAAACGTCTAGGGTTAGGGTTTTAGTTAGTTAGTTAGTTAGTTCAGCCTCAAGGTCGAGTCCTTGATCCCTGTTACAAGGCGTGTAACATGTTCTACCTTGATCAAGTAGAATTGGGGCTGTAGATGATTATTAGTGTTAGTATTAGAGATCACAAAGTAAAAACCTTGTTCAATAATAAAGATGTTTTACTTATTCCGCTGTGCATGATTGTTGTCTTTGTTATTGTTTAACCCTAGTGCTCTAAACGGTCCAAGGAGTTTAACAAACTCCACATGAAGATGAGACAGTATCGATCCAACAAGTGGTATCAGAGCTTGTGTGGAGACTTTGATTAAGAAGAAACCCTTAAAACCGATTTATCAACAAACCCTCAACAATGTCGACTGAAGCTGCACCTATCCCATCCATCACCTCACTCAGAATTCCTATCATCAAGAAGGGAGAATATGATCTCTGGAGCATGAAGATGAGACAGTACCTTGCTATTACTGACCATGCTCTATGGGATGTAATTGTCAATGGTAATGTTGTTCTTGATGAACCTTTACAAGTTGAAGGACAACCTGTAACACCCCGACCCGACAAGGGTAAAGATGTCACAAGTACATGGTTTCACATCAGATCATACATAACATCCATAAGTAAACAGCGGAAACACAATGTAATATGAGATAGAAAATACATGAAATACAAAACATAATACAAATGAAGAATAATCCAACAAAAACCAAGCTTCACTCGTGAACACTCTTCCCAAATCCAAAACCCAGCTCCTAGCTTAATACCTGCCGCGGGAAAAGAAACGCGGCTGAGCTACACGAGCTCAGTGAACAGATATAACGGTAACAAATAATAATCATGAAATAGGGAAACACGAAAGAAATCATACGTGATATAATGATGAGATAAATAAAGGCAGAACAGTTCATGATATAAAGATGAAGTAAAGTAAATGAAAGAAACAAAACGTGACATAGTAGCAGATAAAAAAAAGATAGGAAGGTCATACTACCTAACTTTTGAAACCTGCTAAAAATGGTAGGTAGTATTTACAAAGATAGGAAGGTCATACAGAGATAGTAGAAGGTATAGATAAGTACATGAATAATAATTAAGTAGGAAAAAGCATGCAGAGATATCAGGAGTATAGAGTTGTACCATGAATACTGATGAGTAGAAATAAAAGTCCCAACTAGCCCAAATATAACCAACCCAGTCCAGAATAAGTCCAAGGTTCCATAAAGCCAAACATGCCCAAGCCCAGTCCAGAAATAAATCCATAATCCCATAAAACCCAACTTACCATGCCTAGTATAAGAACCAGTCCAGAATCCCAGGAGGCCCAACATACCATGCCCATACAGAAATAAGTCCAGAAACATATCATGGGTGTCATGAGGGTAAGGGTCAGAAGTCCATGAGGTCTAGTGATACAGAAATCCTCTACGAGCCCAGAAACATGAAACATGAGATCATAATCATAATCAGACCACCATGCAGAGAGATGTTCCTCTCACTAATCCCAGAAATCAGAAATGGAGTAGCTAGCTCCCAGAGTGTGAAAGACGTGTATCGCACACACCATCAGTCACCATGAATAACATAACATAACATGAACATGAACAGAAACAAATCTAGGATGCATCCATACGCCCCTGGTGGCCATAACTCCCAACACACCAAATAAAATACAGAAAAGGGACGGGACAGGTCATCACTCTCCTGCCCTAGAGTCATGCCATCGGTGCATCGACTGACATGGACATGAAACCCTCATGCCTAGTGAGTGGCTCGTAGTATCAAACTGTGGGTCAAGGTCAAGTATCATGAATCATGTTTTAAGTTTACTTGCATAGGTCATTATCTTGTTTCAATAGTTCATAATCATGGTTCATAGTCATGGTTCATAAGCAAGGTTCATAAGCAAAGGTTCATAAGCAAAGGTTCATGAATGAAAGGTTCATAATCATAAAGGTTCAATATCAGAAAGGTCATCTATCAGAAATGTTTAATATCAGAAAGGTCCATAACAGAAAGGTCATGTATCAAAAAGGTTTAATATCAGAAAGGTTCATAACAAAAGGTCATGTCAAGGGTTCATAATATCATGAAAGAAACCAGAAAGGTTCACAGAATCAAAGAACATGACAGTGAATCAGAAATCAAACATGAGACGAAGGCACCTTACTAAAGAAGGGCAGAATATCTGTACCTTAGTGATCAAGTAAGCAAGTGAAATGGCAGACACAGATAAAACTTCTCCTCCTTGACACCTAGAGGAGTAGAGACAGAATTACTAAGGATCCCATGTTCATATCAAGTACTTTTTATTTTTAGTAGGTTTCCATTTTTAGAAAGTTTCCATATTTAGAAAGTTGGATCAACATTCTTAGTTAAATCATTATTTCTGGAATTAGGGTATCTTTTATCACATTTACATTTTAGGTCCTTAAGAATTCACAATTTACACTTTACACCCTTTAGTTTCAAAAGTTACACTTCAGACCCTTAATTTATCAAAGTTTCACAATGGTTACTCATTTTATCATATTATAAGAATGTATCCTCAATTTTACAGAATTTACACAATAGGTCCCTCTAGTTTTCAAAGTTGCATATTTAGTCCCTTATTATACAATTTCAACTTTATATTATTAATAATTACATATTAACCCCTTAAATCACCAAATTAACACATAACCCCCTGAATGAATTATTTTACTCAAAACAGCACTAACTTTCCAGAAATTACAAGTTTAGTCCCTCTATTTAATTATTTTATAATTCGAGCCATAATAAAACCCTAAAAACATTTTAACCTTCTAAAATACAAAAATGACATTAGACCCCTTCCTTTTATATTTTATACAGTAGGTACATGTTCCAAAATAAGTTCTAAAAATAACCCTTGAGTTTTAAAAGTTACAAAACACCCCCTTATAATTTAATTAGGATCGAATAACATTTTATATCACCAAAATCCTAACCCTAGAAATACCAATCATTCACCAATCATATCATCATCATTAATCATCATTTAATCACACAAGAACAGCCCAAAAAGTCTAACCCTAATTCGATTTATATTTTATTTCTTTTTCTTCTTTATTTTCTTTAAATCGGTAAAACTAAATAAATCAAGAATAATTATTTTAGGCCTTAACAATTCGAAATATAATTTTTCCCAGATTAGTATGATCATATGGAGTCCAAATAAAATAAATATGAAGCCTCAAAAATTCGAATTGAATTATTTAGGGTTTATACACGTTTTTAAGATTTAATTCACAAATAATTGTTAGATCATGCATGGATCGACTTTTACATTTTATTTGGTGTTCATAACATATATAGGGTCTGAGAAAAATACCAAATCAAGATTTGAACGTGTAGAACGAGACGCACGATTTAATATGTACGCGAATAGCCAAAATGCACCATAAATCACCACGACTTCAAAAACGATCTAAAAATCATGAAACCAATTTTCACAGGTCACATATGATGTGAGGAACACCATAAAAATAAGAAACGAATTTTCCAAGATCGAATGAATCAAAAATGGAATTATTACCTTTCGGGTTGAATTAAACAAGAATTTTCGAAAACCCTTGAATCCGGCCACCACAATTCGAAGTATTATTTTTCTAGGACTCTTTAGATGATGCTTAATCACAGAAAATTGAGTGTGGAATTTTAGGATGATCGAATGGGGCTATGCAATTTAATTTGTGTGTGTGTATTACTCGGCAATTTAGGGTTTTGAAAGGAATTGTGTGTGATTGATATAAATTATGAATTGGCTGGTCAAAGGGGAGTTTAATGGACATAAATTTCGGAATTATGTCAAAGGAAATAATTGCCTTGCTTAATTACCTTTAATGTCTTTTATTTCCCTTAATTTCTTTCATTTAAATCATAGAATTTGTATTTAATTTACATTAGGCGCCCAAGGGCATTTTAGTAATTTTATTGGCTTGTTTAAATGTTAAATGAAGTTGCTAAAATTATTTGGGACCATAACTTGTTCGTTGCTAGAAGTTTGGAATTTATTTTGTGCTTTACATATGTTTTATTCATATTTTAAATTCTCAGGGGCAATTTGGTCATTTTACATGTTATAGAATTTCAGGTATTACAACTTCTTCCCCACTAACAAAAAAAATTTCGTCCTCAAAATTTGCAGGGACATAAAGGAGCGAACATGACAGAAATGAGACAGAACATGCCGGATCAGATAAGCGTTACTTGCAGCAGATTTGGAATAGTTTAGCAGAATGGATCTTAACGTAAGATGACGGAGATAAACAGATGGAGTAAATTCTCTTAAGGTAGAGCAAAATGAAGTACATACTTGGTGTCTTCCATCGGATCATGATCATAAAATACTCAAAACAAATCAAGCCAAAATCTCAGAATTCAACTTGGAATGGAATTATTAGATCAAAATCCAAAATATTCGTACGAAAATCAAGAGAAAGTCAATGCGTCACAAACGGAAAGGAAACATGCGTATCAAATCATTCAAACAAACAGAAGGAAACAAATCATGCAGGCGATCTCTTCAGGCTGAGGCAGGAGTCGCATCGGCAGGGTTCTTCTTGTCATCCTCGAGGTTGTCCACGTTGCGGGGCTGGATTCGTACCACTCCATTCTCCTCAATGAAGTTGGGGCACTTGCCTGCGTACCGAATGACCGCTCCATCTTTGTAGATCACCTGGGTGGAGTACTCTAGCACTTCTGCTCCATCTTTGTTCACTATAGTCAGCTCCTCCTCGATATAACACGGCCATATACTAGCAGGAATTAACCTCCTCTTTGCTGTTCTCCATATCTTCCCAATCTTCCTGTTGCCGGTGGGATAAACGATAGTCCATCGTTGCTTTTTCCGTGCGGAGTACTCTCGAGCGCGCGTGGACACCATCTACACGATTAGCAGAACGATCAGAAGGAGTATATTGATGACAAAATAGAATACGAAAGGTGTCGACATGAGCAAGTGGGATAACAGAAACAACGGAAGAGAGTGCGCGGACGGAAACCTAATGTCTACCCAGATCCTCACAGGTCAAATGGCCTAAGCCGAAGGTTTTCGGGTGCCTGTAGTCTCTGATACCATAAATTGTAACACCCCGACCCGACAAGGGTAAAGATGTCACAAGTACATGGTTTCACATCAGATCATACATAACATCCATAAGTAAACAGCGGAAACACAATGTAATATGAGATAGAAAATACATGAAATACAAAACATAATACAAATGAAGAATAATCCAACAAAAACCAAGCTTCACTCGTGAACACTCTTCCCAAATCCAAAACCCAGCTCCTAGCTTAATACCTGCCGCGGGAAAAGAAACGCGGCTGAGCTACACGAGCTCAGTGAACAGATATAACGGTAACAAATAATAATCATGAAATAGGGAAACACGAAAGAAATCATACGTGATATAATGATGAGATAAATAAAGGCAGAACAGTTCATGATATAAAGATGAAGTAAAGTAAATGAAAGAAACAAAACGTGACATAGTAGCAGATAAAAAAAAGATAGGAAGGTCATACTACCTAACTTTTGAAACCTGCTAAAAATGGTAGGTAGTATTTACAAAGATAGGAAGGTCATACAGAGATAGTAGAAGGTATAGATAAGTACATGAATAATAATTAAGTAGGAAAAAGCATGCAGAGATATCAGGAGTATAGAGTTGTACCATGAATACTGATGAGTAGAAATAAAAGTCCCAACTAGCCCAAATATAACCAACCCAGTCCAGAATAAGTCCAAGGTTCCATAAAGCCCAACATGCCCAAGCCCAGTCCAGAAATAAATCCATAATCCCATAAAACCCAACTTACCATGCCTAGTATAAGAACCAGTCCAGAATCCCAGGAGGCCCAACATACCATGCCCATACAGAAATAAGTCCAGAAACATATCATGGGTGTCATGAGGGTAAGGGTCAGAAGTCCATGAGGTCTAGTGATACAGAAATCCTCTACGAGCCCAGAAACATGAAACATGAGATCATAATCATAATCAGACCACCATGCAGAGAGATGTTCCTCTCACTAATCCCAGAAATCAGAAATGGAGTAGCTAGCTCCCAGAGTGTGAAAGACGTGTATCGCACACACCATCAGTCACCATGAATAACATAACATAACATGAACATGAACAGAAACAAATCTAGGATGCATCCATACGCCCCTGGTGGCCATAACTCCCAACACACCAAATAAAATACAGAAAAGGGACGGGACAGGTCATCACTCTCCTGCCCTAGAGTCATGCCATCGGTGCATCGACTGACATGGACATGAAACCCTCATGCCTAGTGAGTGGCTCGTAGTATCAAACTGTGGGTCAAGGTCAAGTATCATGAATCATGTTTTAAGTTTACTTGCATAGGTCATTATCTTGTTTCAATAGTTCATAATCATGGTTCATAGTCATGGTTCATAAGCAAGGTTCATAAGCAAAGGTTCATAAGCAAAGGTTCATGAATGAAAGGTTCATAATCATAAAGGTTCAATATCAGAAAGGTCATCTATCAGAAATGTTTAATATCAGAAAGGTTCATAACAGAAAGGTCATGTATCAAAAAGGTTTAATATCAGAAAGGTTCATAACAGAAGGTCATGTCAAGGGTTCATAATATCATGAAAGAAACCAGAAAGGTTCACAGAATCAAAGAACATGACAGTGAATCAGAAATCAAACATGAGACGAAGGCACCTTACTAAAGAAGGGCAGAATATCTGTACCTTAGTGATCAAGTAAGCAAGTGAAATGGCAGACACAGATAAAACTTCTCCTCCTTGACACCTAGAGGAGTAGAGACAGAATTACTAAGGATCCCATGTTCATATCAAGTACTTTTTATTTTTAGCAGGTTTCCATTTTTAGAAAGTTTCCATATTTAGAAAGTTGGATCAACATTCTTAGTTAAATCATTATTTCTGGAATTAGGGTATCTTTTATCACATTTACATTTTAGGTCCTTAAGAATTCACAATTTACACTTTACACCCTTTAGTTTCAAAAGTTACACTTCAGACCCTTAATTTATCAAAGTTTCACAATGGTTACTCATTTTATCATATTATAAGAATGTATCCTCAATTTTACAGAATTTACACAATAGGTCCCTCTAGTTTTCAAAGTTGCATATTTAGTCCCTTATTATACAATTTCAACTTTATATTATTAATAATTACATATTAACCCCTTAAATCACCAAATTAACACATAACCCCCTGAATGAATTATTTTACTCAAAACAGCACTAACTTTCCAGAAATTACAAGTTTAGTCCCTCTATTTAATTATTTTATAATTCGAGCCATAATAAAACCCTAAAAACATTTTAACCTTCTAAAATACAAAAATGACATTAGACCCCTTCCTTTTATATTTTATACAGTAGGTACATGTTCCAAAATAAGTTCTAAAAATAACCCTTGAGTTTTAAAAGTTACAAAACACCCCCTTATAATTTAATTAGGATCGAATAACATTTTATACTACCAAAATCCTAACCCTAGAAATACCAATCATTCACCAATCATATCATCATCATTAATCATCATTTAATCACACAAGAACAGCCCAAAAAGTCTAACCCTAATTCGATTTATATTTTATTTCTTTTTCTTCTTTATTTTCTTTAAATCGGTAAAACTAAATAAATCAAGAATAATTATTTTAGGCCTTAACAATTCGAAATATAATTTTTCCCAGATTAGTATGATCATATGGAGTCCAAATAAAATAAATATGAAGCCTCAAAAATTCGAATTGAATTATTTAGGGTTTATACACGTTTTTAAGATTTAATTCACAAATAATTGTTAGATCATGCATGGATCGACTTTTACATTTTATTTGGTGTTCATAACATATATAGGGTCTGAGAAAAATACCAAATCAAGATTTGAACGTGTAGAACGAGACGCACGATTTAATATGTACGCGAATAGCCAAAATGCACCATAAATCACCACGACTTCAAAAACGATCTAAAAATCATGAAACCAATTTTCACAGGTCACATATGATGTGAGGAACACCATAAAAATAAGAAACGAATTTTCCAAGATCGAATGAATCAAAAATGGAATTATTACCTTTCGGGTTGAATAAACAAGAATTTTCGAAAACCCTTGAATCCGGCCACCACAATTCGAAGTATTATTTTTCTAGGACTCTTTAGATGATGCTTAATCACAGAAAATTGAGTGTGGAATTTTAGGATGATCGAATGGGGCTATGCAATTTAATTTGTGTGTGTGTATTACTCGGCAATTTAGGGTTTTGAAAGGAATTGTGTGTGATTGATATAAATTATGAATTGGCTGGTCAAAGGGGAGTTTAATGGACATAAATTTCGGAATTATGTCAAAGGAAATAATTGCCTTGCTTAATTACCTTTAATGTCTTTTATTTCCCTTAATTTCTTTCATTTAAATCATAGAATTTGTATTTAATTTACATTAGGCGCCCAAGGGCATTTTAGTAATTTTATTGGCTTGTTTAAATGTTAAATGAAGTTGCTAAAATTATTTGGGACCATAACTTGTTCGTTGCTAGAAGTTTGGAATTTATTTTGTGCTTTACATATGTTTTATTCATATTTTAAATTCTCAGGGGCAATTTGGTCATTTTACATGTTATAGAATTTCAGGTATTACACAACCCAAACCACCTCAACCAACCTTGCCAGCAGCTACAAAGAGAAATCAAGATAAGGCTCTCAACATACTGTTGTCTGCTATTCCTGATGGTCACCTACTGAAGTTCCATGATGCTAAGGATGCAAAGCAATTGTGGGATGCGATCAAGACAAGATTTGGAGGTAATGATGCTTCAAAGAAGATGCATAGAAACTTATTGAAGCAGCAGTTTGAAACCTTCACTGTTGGTGAAAGAGAAGGTCTTGATGCTGCCTATGACAGATTCCAAAATCTACTTAGTATGCTAGAACTGTATGGAGCAGAGGTATCTGTTGAAGATGCAAATTTGAAGTTCTTAAGGAGTTTGCCATCTGTCTGGCATGTGGTTGCTACTATGATTAGAGGACAACCTGGATTGGAATCTATGGACTTTGATGATCTCTATAACAATTTGAAAGTGTACGAGCAAGAGATGAATGGTCACAGTTCTCAAAAAACTCACAACATAGCTTTTGTGTCTTCTGAAAACAGAAGCAGTACTTCCACTAAAAGTACTGCTTATCCTTCTCAAAGTACTGTTGGTGATTCACAGCATGTTTGCACAACCACAACTACTCCCAACCCATCACCAACAAACAACACCAATTCTGATGAAGTTGTATGTTCCTTCTTTGCACAACAAGCCACTTTACCTGTTACCTATCAAGAAGACTTGTTGCAGATTGAAGAAGATGCTTTAGAGGAGATTGACATAAGATGGCAAGTAGCTATGATCACTGCTAGGATCAAGAAGTTCATGAACAAGACAGGAAGGGAATTGATTTCAAAGCCAAACAAGGTATAACTTTTGACAAATCCAAGATTGAATGTTTCAATTGTCAAAAGCTTGGACACTTTGCAAGGGAATGCAAGTTTGCAAAATATCAGGCAAACAGGATGATTGAACAACCCAAGGTTGAAAGAAAGGAGGTTCCTATTACTGAATCACAACCAAAAGCTTTGGTGGCTCAAGAAAATTTAGCAGAGATTGACTGGAGTGCTGAATTTGATGATGAACCTGTAACCTATTCTATGGTTGCAATGGAAGAGTTTGATTGGGGCACAGTTTTTTATGAGGAACCAGGATATGCTGCTTTGGAATCAAGAGATGGTCTTGGAAGCTTTGACTGGAGCATGGAGGATGAAGATGAACCTGTTCAGATTGCTATGGTAGCTACTTCACCAAGTTCATCCAATGTCTCTGAGGTATGCTCTAAGTGTAATGATGTTTATCAAAAGTTGCTTAAAGAATATGTGACTGAAAGAGATAATTGTAGAACAGCTAGGTCTGAGGTAGCTGGTTATCAATTAACTTTAGAGTCAATGGAAGCCAAAATATTAACACATGAAAATAATGAAATGGCTTGGGCAGAAAAATATGAGCAACAAGATTACCAATTGAAATTAAGTGAATGGAAGTTAGGATGTAAGGTGTCTGAATTAGAAAAGATTACTAAGGAAAGAGATACTTTGTTAGAAAAACTTGGTAGTATTAAACAGGCTGGTCTATCACATGTTCAATTTGTTGAAAAACAAAGAGTCATAAACAGTAGAGCTGGACTAGGTTATGGTGAAGATAGTAGTTCAGATGAGACCTCACCTAGTGATAAGGAAGAAACACCACCTAGTGATAAGGAAGAGATTCCACCTAGTGATGATGACCTTACAAGCTCAGAAGAAAACACATCTAGGAATGAGGAACCAATTAGTGAATCACCTCCTAAGTTTAAGAAAGATAAGGAGTACCACTCAGTTCCTCCACCCACTGGTCAGTTTCAACCACTTAGGACAGATGTTTCTCGTTATGGTGTAGACAACCTAGAGTTTAGGAAGAAGATTACTAGTTCTGAGAAACCTAAGAATGATTTTCAAAGGGGTAATGATCAAAAGTTTCCTACAGCCTTTCAAAAACAAGCAGTACCTCCAAAAACTTTTCAAAGTACTGCTGGACATTCAGCAGTACCTCCAAGAGAAACTTTTCAAAATACTGCTCACTATAGGAAATCTTTTAATCATAGAAGAGGATTTGGGAATATGGAGAGAAAGTTATGTTATGTATGCTATAGTCCTGATCATTTGATTAAGCACTGTGACTTACACTCAGAATACTTAAGTCAGTTTCCAAAGAATAGGTCTACCACCCATAAGCCAAGAGAGACTAGACCAGTTTGGAATCACTCAAATAGGGTTAACCATAGTAATTTCTCCAAAGACTATAGGTACCCTCACCAGAAAAGGATGTTTTCCAAATCACCAGTACCTTCACACACTGATAAGTCTCAAGAAGTACCTTCTCAAAGGACTGATAAGTTTTCACCCACTCATGGTACTGCTAACACTTTTTCACATAGAAGACCTAAGAGATTCAATTCATATAAAAGGTCTTACACCTCAAGCAGATTACCTAGATCAGAGAAACCTAAGGTCAAACGAAATTGGGTTAAGAAAGAAAGTACTGATGGGGAACAAGAAGTACTTTCATCAGATAAGGGTGAAACAGGGAGTGTTGTTGATAATACAACACAGGACATGGGACCAACTCAAATAATCATTGACCATGCCTTTAAAACCAGTGGAGATTACATACTGAAGGAATTCAAGTATGTCACTCTACAAGGGGAACACAAGTCAATAATGGCTTGGGTTCCTAAAAGACACTAACCCTTTCTTTTACTGTGCAGGGCAACCCAGAAGAGGAGCTTAAAGATCATATTATTGTTGATAGTGGTTGCTCTGGCAGTATGACAGGGGACAAGGAGATCCTGTCAGATTTTAAGGCATATTATGGAGGAAGAGTTGCATTTGGTAATGATCCTGATGGAGGAAGAATCACTGGCAAAGGAACAATCAAGGCTGGATGTATTGATTTTGAGAATGTTAGATATGTAAAGGAGCTCAAGTTCAATCTTTTATCAGTATCTCAGATTTGTGACAAGAAGTACCGAATTCTGTTCACTGATACAGA
Source organism: Artemisia tridentata subsp. tridentata (assembly GCA_021014915.2). Taxonomy (NCBI): domain Eukaryota; kingdom Viridiplantae; phylum Streptophyta; class Magnoliopsida; order Asterales; family Asteraceae; genus Artemisia; species Artemisia tridentata. The sequence goes on from CP139507.1 coordinate 447,367,734, forward strand.
ATGTCTCATTCTCTCCCCTGAGTTCAAATTTGTTGATGATCACTTGGTAACATTGAGAGTACCAAGAACCAATGATGTGTACAGCTTAGACTTAAAGAGTCTCAATTCTGCTGGAAGAGCAACATGTTTAGTAGCAAAGGCATCATTGGAAGAAGCACATCTGTGGCACAGAAGACTTGGTCATGTTAATTTTAAGAACATAAACAAGCTGGTCAAAGGAAATTTAGTTAGAGGTTTACCTTCCAAAACATTCAAGACTGATCATTCATGCTTGGCTTGCAAGAAGGGTAAACAACATAAAGCTTCATGTAAGAAGCTTGGGGAAAGAGATATTAGAGAACCTTTGGAGTTGCTTGATGCGTGTTTTTGTAACCTTACAACAGGTTTTACCTCTCGAGGGATCTCAAGAGGCTTACAACCCCACCAGGCAGTGTACCTGACCGATGTAGTATAGTGTAGTGGTAAGTACGGGGGATTGATCGTTCTCCACAGGGAATAGTGTTCGTTAGGTATGAAAAACTACTCTAATAGGTCTAAAGGTTGAGGAAGATTCTTTTTATGTTTTTATATTTTTTTTTATGAACGCAAGTAAAATCTCGGTTTTGAAGGAGTGGGCGGAATTAGTTGCTAGTCAACTAACCCAAATAACTACAAATGCAAATAAAGTAAATAACTGAAAATAAAATGTTGGTGAGAAACTTATGTGTAGAGAAATGTGTTTACTTAGATTTCCTTACTCCCTAACTATCTTTTATCGGTTGATTAGTGTGTATTAGTCGTTTGGATGACGGGTGTATTCCTTAATATCAATCGTGGGGTGGCGTACGTACTTCCCCAACTCTACAAGCTCCTACTTCACTCCTATGTCGAGCCGGCTAGGAAGCTCCTAACATGGGATCACTAGAATTCGCTTGTGCATTAAATACAACCATAAAAACCTTTAGTACGCATTTGGTTCATGTTTCTTAAGACGTTCAAGCAAGTTACCGAATAGGAAGTTAGCCAGTTTTCTTAAGCCTAACATAGATAAACAATCATCCAATACAACTAATAACACACTAATAACCAATAATCAATAGCTAGGTTTCATTAGATCTAAGCAAACACAAGATAAATCTAGCCTAACATGTTAAACAAAAGACAAGAACAAGATAAAATCAAACAACACATAGACATATTGAATGACTAATTGATAACTTATCTTTCAATGTAACATGGAAGATCTCAAGGCAAAAAGCCTTGAAAAAGATGCTAAAATCGTCCTAGGGTTTTCTCCCAAAAATTCCACACTAAGCTCTCTCTTAATGACAAAAAATTAGAAAACTATATATAGATTTTTACATCTGACGGCGTCACCTTATGGAGTGTGACGCCGTCACCTCGCCGCTTCTAGGGTTCCCGGATGACCTTCTTGACGCCGTCCCTCTTTAGCTCTCCAAAATCCGTTCTGGCTTATCAAGGCTTGACGCCGTCAGCTAATGAACGTGACGCCGTCCCTCTTTGATTTAAGCCGTGACGCCCTTGATCAGGTTAAAGCGTGACGCCGTCAGAATTCACATGCTATTTTCACTGGCTTATCATGAGTAAATTTCACGTCCACCTTTTCTTGCCAAGCCATGACGCCGTCCAGAGTAAAATGTGACGCCGTCAAAGGTAACTTTCAGCACAATTTTGAGACTTTGTCGTTTTCTTCACTTTTATGCTCCAAAAACGTCCAAAATGCCTCCTTTTCCAGATTTCTCCTCAAAAGTACCTAAAATGACAAAAGGAACGATTTAGGGCAATATTTGATCAAATAAATACGATTTAGGGCTTAAATGACCCCTTAAAAGCGGTACACTTTTCGCTTCATCAAATACCCTTACACTTGAGATTTGCTTGTCCTCAAGCAAATGCGCTTTTATTCTAATCAAAATACAAGTTAGGGGTCATTTAATGCAAACATAAAAGTAATTACAACAAATAATCGTTCCACTTCAATCATAATAAGCAAGGAGATTATGAACTAGCACCTCGCAAGTAGTGTTTAGATACTCACATCTCTCAAGTGTCATCAAAATAAATCTCATAAATGAAAACGGATAATATCTCTCACTACCTGTCATAGCAAATAGATTACCATAGGCTTGGGAAAGGATCGAAAACCTCCTCCACTAGGCGTAAGAACCTAATATAAACTATCAAAGAGGGCTTTTAAATGGGTTATAACGTTAGGTGTAGGGAAAAGGAAAACACGGTTTTGTTGGATAAAGGATATTTTACTGGTGGCGAGTTAAAGATCTTGATTAATTACATGTACTATACAATGTTGCTAAGCCAAGACTCGACTCAATCTTAAGCTAGAAACAAAATAACAAAATAACAAAAACATAAAAATAAACATAAAATGAAACGGGATGGTAGTCCGTATGTTTTTTCTATTTTTCTTTTTCTCTTTTTTTTTTTTTTTTTTTTTTTTTTTTTTTTTTTTTTTTTTTTTGCCCTACCATCCAAAATAATACATCATAGGGGCATTGCATCCCCCTTACACTTGAACTTTTACATAACTTTACAAATACTAATCTAATGACTCGAATTAAGATAATTGAAAAACTTGGAGTACTTTTTAAAACATTTAGCACATATGGGGGTAATAAATGATGTTCTTCCCCATTACTCCATTACACTAGTACTTTACCCATGAGTCCCAATCGTCCCAAAACAATATGTACAAGGATATGACTCGACTTAGCAACCATGTAATCAACTAGATAATTAACTTGGGTTTAAACAAATGTTGTCACAATAATGCACTAAAAATGAGTGCATACAAGGTAGGCTAAGGCGATTTGGGTGTACATTTAAGTGGGGTGTAACAAATTCTTCCTTTAAGTAAAATGCTTAAAGGTCGAAACAAAAGGATAAGCTCTGAGGGGTGTACTAGGGGTATCGTGTACTAAAAATGAGTACAACGCAAAGGGTGTGGGAGAATTACTTGACCAATGTAGCCAATGTAATTATAACAAAAACACAGGTGTAAAACAATGGGTTAATCCTAATGCCTCTTATCATGTAGTAAATCTAACTACACGAATGTAGTCTCACTTGTGGCCTCGGAATGGTCCTAACGCAAGTTCTAGAATCTAAGTGCTACCGGTACACACATCATAGCATAAATGCTTTTCCTACCAATTCTAGGGGTGAACCTCACATATTTGGGGGTGGAAAATTTTTTTTAGTGGTACGGTTTTTGTGCTAGTCATATAACTCCTATCCGTGAGACGCTCATTAAGATCAAAGTTTCACTCCTATATGTTGTAAAAAATTTTAACTTTGGCACTAAAATTACCTTAACAAGTATTTCTCTCAGTTTTATTACACATCTACTATCAAACAAACAAAAATCAAGCGTAATAGTATTCTCTAAAATCGTACTTTTACCCTCCCCTTACACTTAAGATGAACATTGTCCCCAATGTTCAAATAACAAGATGTAAAAGCATAAAGTAAAAGAATGAAATCAAATACTCCCCTGATTCGCTCGGTGGATAATGAAATAATACGGTTAAATCTTCTTCCAAAGAGAATGTAAAAGCTTCATGACTAATGCATCGCCATAAGCTTGATTCAAAACATTTCCTTGTCCAAAATAACCTGTTAAACCTGAGAAAACAAACACGAAAACCTGCATAACATCGGCGGGATAAAATCTATATATAAGGATATAATGCTTGTGGAATGATAACTTTGCAGATTCCTGGAGATTATAAGTTGGAGATTTTAATAAAAACTTTTTTTTAAAAACAAAACTTTTAAAAATTTCTGAAAATTAAATCTGACGTCGTCAGGTTATAAACCCTGACGCCGTCAGAAATGACCTGACAAAAATTTTCATTTTAAGTTTCCGAAAAATTTCTGGAAAAAACCTTTACCTTACTTCCTGGAAATCCTGCAAAACATCATTATGACTCGATACAAGCATTTGACTCAAACACATACGAATATGTATGTTCATTTAATATTATTACGATTCATGTTAATTTGTGTTCTAATAAACCGATTTAGATTTCCCTTACACTTAACTTTTGCAAAATACCTTTATATGTAGTTAAGACGAAGTTAAAAACAAAATAAAGCATTTTCACAAATTAGTTTTGAACATGAATCAATAGGAATAAAAATTAAACATACATACGGAAACAAATAAAGACAAACAAACAAACAAATAAACACACAAAGCAAATAAAGCTTGGGTTGCCTCCCAAGAAGCGCTTTTCTTTATTAACGAGTCTTGTAGCTAGACTCAAAGTCACTCTACCTAGTATCGCTTATGCTCACGTATCTGAGTGTGAGCCATCTAATTGTTGCCTCATCTTTCTTGTATTCATCATTTAGCTCCAAACATCCATGATAGTATCTCTTATTTTTCTCATGTGGATATTTGAGCCCCTTCCTCTTATCATTCTCACTTAACAAGTCGATAGGCATAATTCTATTGCAAGATTCAATGGGGTAGTTCTTAAACCTAGGATGTGCTCGGGGCATTTGATAGACAAAATCTTCATCCCCATCCGAGAATGTAATTAACCCGTCCACAAGTTTTTCGTCAAGGTTGGTCAACCTTTTGAAGGGTTCTCCAAAAATGACTTGGGTTAATTTGTTATCAATGAATTCTCCTAAGTTCTCCATAACCATAAAATCCACCAAATACACAAAACTTCCAACGAATACGTGTAGTGGCTTAGTCCTAGCAACGATGTTATCACCTTTATATTCTAGCTCATCTACCATGATTTTATTATAATTAGCGCGAGAGATAATGTTCATAGGCAAAGATGAGTTAAGATAAGCATAAAAATCATGATAACCAATCTTACACGGGAATTGCATGTTAAGGAGGCTATCCTTTTTGATCTTAGTCCTAGGGTCAACCTACATAAAGGGATCAATTCCCTCTTTTCCCCATTCCTCGTTAACTACTTCTCCATTACCGGTATCCTCATCGGAGTCTGAGTAGTAAAACGGACTAACATAGTCATTCTCATGGTCAGACTCCTCCATCTCAGAATTGTTACCAAAGTGATGGTCGGGTGAAAGGTTGTTGTTTTCTATGATGGGGGCGGGAACGGGTAGTTGAAAGTTTGCACGGCGAAAAACACGAATAACAGGGATCAAATGACCAATGTTACTCATGAGGTAAGTGGAGGGTATCACAAACAAAAGCACAAAGAAACAAGATAGACTAAAGAAAACCTAGAAAAATAAAATAAAAATCTCACTAGAACGGAATCTAGTGAGTAGACCTATAAAATAAAAATTCAACCTAAACAATAACTATTCCCTGGCAGCGGCGCCAAAAACTTGATGCGTGGTTTTGTAACCTTACAACAGGTTTTACCTCTCGAGGGATCTCAAGAGGCTTACAACCCCACCAGGCAGTGTACCTGACCGATGTAGTATAGTGTAGTGGTAAGTACGGGGGATTGATCGTTCTCCACAGGGAATAGTGTTCGTTAGGTATGAAAAACTACTCTAATAGGTCTAAAGGTTGAGGAAGATTCTTTTTATGTTTTTATATTTTTTTTTATGAAAGCAAGTAAAATCTCGGTTTTGAAGGAGTGGGCGGAATTAGTTGCTAGTCAACTAACCCAAATAACTACAAATGCAAATAAAGTAAATAACTGAAAATAAAATGTTGGTGAGAAACTTATGTGTAGAGAAATGTGTTTACTTAGATTTCCTTACTCCCTAACTATCTTTTATCGGTTGATTAGTGTGTATTAGTCGCGTGGATGACGGGTGTATTCCTTAATATCAATCGTGGGGTGGCGTACGTACTTCCCCAACTCTACAAGCTCCTACTTCACTCCTATGTCGAGCCGGCTAGGAAGCTCCTAACCTGGGATCACTAGAATTAGCTTGTGCATTAAATACAACCATAAAAACCTTTAGTACGCATTTGGTTCATGTTTCTTAAGACGTTCAAGCAAGTTACCGAATAGGAAGTTAGCCAGTTTTCTTAAGCCTAACATAGATAAACAATCATCCAATACAACTAATAACACACTAATAACCAATAATCAAATCTAGGTTTCATTAGATCTAAGCAAACACAAGATAAATCTAGCCTAACATGTTAAACAAAAGACAAGAACAAGATAAAATCAAACAACACATAGACATATTGAATGACTAATTGATAACTTATCTTTCAATGTAACATGGAAGATCTCAAGGCAAAAAGCCTTGAAAAAGATGCTAAAATCGTCCTAGGGTTTTCTCCCAAAAATTCCACACTAAGCTCTCTCTTAATGACAAAAAATTAGAAAACTATATATAGATTTTTACATCTGACGGCGTCACCTTATGGAGTGTGACGCCGTTACCTCGCCGCTTCTAGGGTTCCCGGATGACCTTCTTGACGCCGTCCCTCTTTAGCTCTCCAAAATCCGTTCTGGCTTATCAAGGCTTGACGCCGTCAGCTAATGAACGTGACGCCGTCCCTCTTTGATTTAAGCCGTGACGCCCTTGATCAGGTTAAAGCGTGACGCCGTCAGAATTCACATGCTATTTTTCACTGGCTTATCATGAGTAAATTTCACGTCCACCTTTTCTTGCCAAGCCATGACGCCGTCCAGAGTAAAATGTGACGCTGTCAAAGGTAACTTTCACCACAATTTTGAGACTTTTTCGTTTTCTTCACTTTTATGCTCCAAAAACGTCCAAAATGCCTCCTTTTCCAGATTTCTCCTCAAAAGTACCTAAAATGACAAAAGGAACGATATAGGGCAATATTTGATCAAATAAATACGATTTAGGGCTTAAATGACCCCTTAAAAGCGGTACACTTTTCGCTTTGGAGTTGCTACACATGGATCTGTTTGGACCAGTTTCAGTAGAGAGTTTAAACAAGAAGAAGTACTGCTTGGTTGTGACAGATGATTGTAGCAGATTTAGTTGGGTCTTTTTCTTGGGATTCAAAGATGAAACCTTTGATGCTATTCATGACCTGATAGTAGCCCTTGAAAATCAATTAAGACTCAAAGTAAGAGGTATTAGATGTGATAATGGAACAGAATTCAAGAACAAGCATATGGATGAATTCTGTGCCAAGAAAGGGATCAAGAGAGAGTTTAGCATTGCTAGAACACCACAGCAGAATGGTGTTGCAGAAAGAAAGAACAGGACTTTGATAGAAGCAGCTAGAACAATGCTTGCAGATTCCCAATTACCTATTCTCTTTTGGGCTGAAGCCATAAGTACTGCTTGCTATGTGTTAAATAGAGTTTCAGTAACTAAACCTCAGATGAAGACACCTTATGAGTTACTAATGGGAAAGAAACCAAACATTCGTTTTCTAAAACCTTTTGGCTGCTCTCTGACTATTCTTAATACCATTGACTCTCTGGGAAAATTTGATGGTAAGTCAGATGAAGGATATCTATTGGGTTATTGTACAAATAGCAAAGGTTTTAGAGTTTATAACAGGAATACCAAAAAGGTACAAGATTGTCTTCATGTTGAATTTTTGGAAGATAAGGAAACTCAGAAAGGTAAAGGTCCTGATTGGATGTTTGATCTTGATCTCAAGTTCACACCATCTATGAATTATGTGCCTGTTAGAGAAGAGAATCAGGCTAATTACAAAGAAGATGATTCACAGTACATTGTTCATGGAGTCAATGTTACACCAGAAGATGTTCCTGACAAAGAACCTGAAGTTACTGATGAGGAACAAAGTACTGCTCACCCAACTAATACAGTATCTGATGAAGATCAAGCAATACAAGATGAACTTAATAGGATGCTTTTTCAAGAAACTATAGCACAATCCTATGAAGATGAACAAAGGAAGGCTTATGAAGCTGCAAAGAAAAAGAGTAAATTTCAAGATATTGTCCACAGTACTTTAGATCAAAGTACTGCTGATCCTTTTGACAGTACTTCTGGTGTGTTAGAGCAATCAAATTGGAACAATGCTGATAATTCCAATGTTGATGATGATGATTTGGATAATGCTAACATTCCTGGATTAGAAGAAGTTGATGATGAGTTTAATCCAGAAGGTATTTTTTCCAATGAAGGGATTGATTTTACTAACTTGGAGTCTGATCTTCCAGTACCACCAACTCCTACATTGAGAGTTCATAAAGCTCATCCTCAAAGTAACATTATTGGATCACCCTCTTCAGGAGTGGTTACAAGGAACAAAGTTAAAGGACTTTCTAAGCAACATACTGCTTTACTTAGCTTTGTTTACAAACAAAACAGGATGAATCACAAGGATCAACAAACATGCCTGTTTGCTTGCTTTCTATCTCAAGAAGAACCCAAGAAGGTAGCTCAAGCTTTAGCTGATGAAAGTTGGGTTGAAGCCATGCAAGAGGAGCTTCTACAATTCAAGCTTCAAGAAGTCTGGGCATTATGTGATTTACCAGATGGCAAAAGAGTCATTGGTACAAGATGGGTTTTCAGAATCAAAAGAGATGAAAGAGGGAATGTTATCAAAAATAAAGCTAGATTGGTTGCACAAGGATATCGCCAAGAAGAAGGAGTGGATTATGATGAAGTGTTTGATCCTGTTGCAAGGATAGAGGCAATAAGGTTATTTCTTGCCTTTGCATCATACATGGGATTTCCTGTCTACCAAATGGATGTGAAAAGTGCTTTTCTTTATGGCACAATTTCTGAGGAAGTTTATGTTAAACAACCTCCTGGTTTTGAAGATCCTGCACATCCAAACAAAGTCTATAAGGTGATCAAGGCACTATATGGCCTTCATCAAGCTCCCAGAGCTTGGTATGAGAGACTCTCAAATTTTCTATCACAACATGGTTATAGGAGAGGAGCAATTGATAAGACTTTGTTCATCAAGAGGGATAAGAAAGACATTATGTTAGTCCAAGTATATGTGGATGATATTATATTTGGAGCCACAAAGAAGTCTATGGTGAAAGAATTTGAAGATCTTATGCAGAAGGAGTTTCAAATGAGTTCTATGGGAGAATTAACCTTCTTTTTGGGACTTCAAGTTAAACAAACAAAAGATGGAATCTTCATTAACCAAGAAAAGTATGTTGCAGACATACTTAAAAGATTTGACCTTCCAAATCTTAGGCCTGCCACCACACCCATTGATAACCATAAACCCTTAGGCAAGGATGAAGATGGACAAGCTGTGGATGTCAAGCTTTATAGATCTATGATTGGTTGTCTTATGTACTTAACTGCATCAAGACCTGACATCATGTTTGCTGTATGTTTGTGTGCAAGATATCAGGTTACACCCAAGGTTTCACATATGTATGCAGTCAAGAGGGTTTTTCGATATCTCAAGCATCAACCAAAGTTAGGATTATGGTATCCTAAGGAGTCACCTTTTCACTTAGAAGCTTTTTCAGATAGTGACTATGCAGGTGATAATTATGATAGAAGATCAACCTCAGGAGGATGTCAATATCTTGGAAGAAGATTAGTTTCCTGGCAATGTAAGAAGCAAACCATTGCTGCAACCTCCTCTACTGAAGCAGAATATGTTGCTGCTGCAAGCTGTTGTGGACAAGTTTTGTGGATGCAAAATCAACTCTTGGATTATGGATTCAATTTCAAAAATACTCCTATCAATATTGATAATGAGAGTACCATCTGCATTGTAAAGAATCTAGTTTATCACTCCAAGACCAAGCATATTCAGATTAGGCATCACTTCATTCGGGATTGTTATGAGCACAGGCTTATAAATGTGGTCAAGGTTCACACAGATGATAATGTAGCTGATCTACTCACTAAGGGATTTGATGTTTCAAGATTCAACCACTTAGTTATGAGCATTAGGATGATTCACTATTAGGCTACATTTGAGGGGAGGCTTTAGTATTAGTTAGTATACTTTCTTTTAGTTCTTAATGAAAGTATTGGTTTTTAGTAATTTAGTTTAGCCTATATGTTGTATTTGAGGGGAGGCAACATAAGCTATTAGTTAGAACTTAAGCATGAACCATTTACAAGTTCTTGGTTTTAGTTTGGAGTGTTGATTGTGGATAAGAAGATGGAACGTACTGCTTTGTTTCTTAAAGTACTGCCTCAGCAAAGTACTACTTCAACGTACTGCTTACGTGGATGTATTGTTCCAACGGTCAAAAATTGTGGGGCTATGGTTAATTAATTCCTTACGGCGGAGATAATAAGTTAATCAAAACGGTAACTTTATTATTTAGAGTTTGATTTGTTTCCATCCTATTTAAGGAAACTCTCCCTATTTCCCCGCCCTTTACCATATTTGAGATTCCTCATTCGCTTTTACACCACAATCTTTTTAACAAACCACACACTCAAAGCGAATTCTTCTCTACCACTCATCATGGCTAATCGACTCACTGTTAGCAAACACAATATGATCGCTAACTTGGACAAGACAAGGGATAATGTTGATTTTCACGCGATCATTGATTTCTTAACTGGGTCTTCCATTAACTACTCTATTTTAGTTGACCCTGATGTTATTGGTCCCTGGATGCATGAATTTTGGGCTACTGCAACGATTGAAGATGACTCGTTGATTAGGGCTACGGTTGCTGGACGCACTATTCGGATTTCTGAGGCTACGATTAGGGATGTTTTGATGTTCAATGATGAAGGGGGGCTGTTCGTTTTGAAAAACAAGTGCTTTGGGACACTTTATGTGATATAGGTTATGAAGGAGATCTGACGAAACTTACTTTTCAAAATCCTTTGTTTTGTTCTCATTGGAAGTACCTCATTCACGTTTTACTTCATTGTTTAAGTCCCAAGAGTACTTCTTTTGATCAATTTGGTCAAAATATTGCATCTGCATTAGTGGGTTTGGCTACCGATCAAAGATTCAACTTTTCAAGACTAATTCTTGATGGTATGCTTACACATATTGCTAATGGTTCGCCATTCTTAATGTATCCAAGGTTTGTTCAGTTATTTTGGAAAAATCAACTTGAGGATGTCCCTAAACCTCAAAGTTTTTTACCCACTGTCAAACTTCCACCAAAGGTGTTTACTTTTCTCTCTAAACAAAGTGTCAAGTTTTCTGGAGCCAACACACCTTTGACTGCTCATATATTGGGAGTTGCACAAGTTGTTAGAGATGCAGAGCAAGAGCAAGAGCAAGAGCAAGAAGCAAATTCTGGATCAGCAAGCCAAGAGTCTCCAGTTTCAAGAGAAGTTAGTATTCCTCAACCTACTGCTTCTCAACATACTGCTTCTCCACATTCTGCTACTCGGGAAGATACTGCTCCTATGGACATTCCTACTCATGAGGAGTCAGACCAAGGTATGAATCAACCACCATCTCCTAATGATTATTCTTCCACAAATATGTCTAAGCAATTTGAAGAAGAAGAGACAGAGTTGGATAATTATGCTTTAACAAAGGAGTTAAAGAGGCTGAAAAAGGAGAGTGAGGCTTAAGCTGCTAAGATAGTCAAGTTAAAGACTAAGTTTCAAAGATTGAAGAAGTTTGTTTGGCCACTAGTTCAACACCATAGATTATGGGTAAAGTCTCAGAAGCAGAGTGGTCAGAAACCTAAGAAGTATTCTCAGTCAAAGAAGACAAAATCTAAGAAGCAATCTTCATTCCAATTGGGGAGGAATTTAGAGAATTTGAATGAAGATGATGCTGGTTTTGAACAATATTTTGAACAAGATGCTGGATTTATGGATGATACTCAGAGGACACCACCTGAACATATTCCTCAAGATACTGCTGAGAGGAAGAGTGATGAAACAGAGCAAATCAATTTGGAAGAAGCTACTGTTGAAGTAAGAAGTGGTGATACTGAGGAAATAAACTTGGAAGGAACTGAAGCTGAAAGTACTGCTCAACAAGGTACTGAGAGGCAATTCACTATTACACCTAGAACTTTAGATTTTGAAGAATATATTGGTCCTTCAAGACAAGTTCAAGAGGAAGTTGGCCCTTCTAAAACAGCTCAGGAAGAAGATGTTATAGCTCATACTAACAGTGATGATGAAACAATTGCTGACATTATGCTTAATATGTCAAGTCAAAGAGGCATCAGTATTCATGAGGTTGAACAACAACAACAACATCATACTTCTTCTCAACCTACACAAGAGATAGATCCAAAAGATAAAGGTAAAGGGATTTTGGTAGAAAAGAAGAAGAAGAAGATGACTTTGGCACAATTAAGAGAAATTCAGATTGCCAAAGGTGAAGAAGCAGCTAGACTATTGCAAGCTCAGATAGATGCTGAAGAATCAAGGAAGATTGTTCAATCACAAAGGCCAATTAGTAAAGCTAGAGAAAGGAATGATATGATGGCTTATTTGAAAGGTCGAGGATATACAGGTTTAGTCAGATTGACATATACAGAGATGAAGGATCTGTATGATGCTGTTAGAGAAGCTATTCAAAAAGATCTTGCAAGCATTATTTCTTTTGAAGATAAGGAGCTTGAAGATAAAAGAAAGGAAAGAGCTGTTACAAGGAGCTCAAAGAGAAAAAGAACAACTGATGAACAGCCATCAAAGAAGTTCAAGGAAGCTGTTGAATTAAGAACAGACACAGTTGATGAGCTAAGGAATTATCTTAGATTTGTTGACTTTGAAAATCCAAAATTGAAAGAAGATACTGATAAGAAGTCCAAGATATCTACTTTTTCAGTTGTAGAATCACAAGAAGGAAATTATCTGATCTTTCATAGACAAGATGGAAGTTTTAGAGTGTTTAATTCATTGTGGGATATATTACATCTGATTGATAGAGATGATATGCTTCAGTTATATCTCCAAGTACAAACTTATTTTGAGCATATTCCACCACAAGGACTAGGTTTGATATTATTAGGAGATCTCACAACAATCTGGGAGACAGAAGAAACAAAGGACAGTACTTTGTGGGAAAATCAAGATAACTGGGAGATTAACAAATGGAGATTCTTTGAATCAGTTGGAATACATGTTTTGGAGTTAGAAGATGGCACTATGATTCATATGCTAGCAGAACAGAGATATCCACTCACAAGAGATCTGATGATCAGAATGCTAGAACATGGCATGGAAGTGGAACAAGAGGATGAAGTAGCATTGATGGTCATAAAATTATTCATCAAGTGGACAACTGAATCTGAAGATTAATGCATAACTACTGGTATGGTTTAATTATTATATAAATCTTTTGAAAAATAAGTACTTTCTTCAAAGTACTGCTAGTCAAACAGTACTTTCTCAAAGTACTGCTTGCAACATAAAACCAGTAAAGTCTTTTGATAAAATCAGTAATTTTTGATAAGTGCAAAAACATTTTGAAGCACAAAGATTAAACAGCAACAAATGGTTTTGGAAGCAACAGCATGGTGTTAGTACTTGTACTACACAACAAATGGTAATCAACTCACCATGTTTATTAAACAAGAAAGAGTTTGACTCATCATGAGGGTACGGCTCTGATGTGATTATCAAATCCGTTTTTAGTTGGCAATTTACTAAAAATTGTATGGTTTTCAACTCACCATATCTATATTAGTGAAGAGTTGGCTAGCCCACAAGATAATGGCTTTGTGGTAAAGGCTGTGGAAAACCATTATATGGTAATTAGTTCACCATGGTAGTGATTGTACTAAAAGAACTAGCTAGTCCAAAAGCAAACGGCTATTTGGTAAAGACTACTCAAATCCGTTGATAGCTGATGATTTGCTAAAAATCATATGGTTATCAATGTACCATGGTTTTTCCTAAATCTAAACATTGGCTACTCCAGAGTTAATGGCTTTGGTAAAGAGACATCAAAATCCATTAAAGTTTTCGATGATTCACCTCTCACAGGAGTTAACACACCTGGAAGTGATGAGAATAGTATGGAACTTTTAAGATCTGATGTACCTATTGTCAATATGATGCTGAGTTGCTGAAAAGATATGATGCTGAAAAGAATTGTTGCTGATGAAGATTGAAGATACTGATTGCATTGATGATGACAAAACAACAACGAGACAGATTTCAAAGATACAACCTTTCCTTGAAGATAAAGTGTTGAAGTTAAAGACATACAAAGGAACTTGAAATCAAGCAAGTAGAATTCAAGTTAGGGGAGGATTGTTGGGCTATGAAATATCAAAGTACTGCTGAAAGTCAAAGTACTGCTACTCAAGTCAAAGTACTGCTGTTCGACTAAAGTACTGCTGCTCGTTGAAGGACTGCTATGCAAATAGTTTAAGGACTAATGTGTAATTCTAGAATGTTTGTATTAGATTAGAGTTATAATTAGAATTACTTGTCATTCAAGTATTGAAAACCGACTAGGGTTTTCCTTGTGCCTATAAAAGGATCCCTAGGTTGGCATTAGAGATACGTTTTTAGATATACGATTATAAGCGATTAGAAAGAAGTGTTAGTCGATTGTTAGAAGTATTAGTGATTAGAGTTTGTTAGTGAATCTGTGTAAGAAAGCAGGTTCAAGGTTTTAATAATATTCGAAGTTGTTCTTCTTAGCTTTGTTGAAGTAGATTCCGCATACTTAGCAAAGTATATCAGTGTTTCATTATTAATAGTTTTGAATTCATTCAAAGTTGTTAAACCGTAGCCAAGCTACAAGTTAGTTTGGTCAGAGTATATCGATCCAACAAAACACGAAAACCTGCATAACATCGGCGGGATAAATCTGTATGAGGATATAATGCTTGTGGAATGATTATTTTGCAGATTCCTGGAGTTTATAAGTTAGAGATTTAATAAAAACTTTTTATGATTCCGGAAGAAAAACAAAACTTTCAAAAATTTCAGAAAATTGTAACCTAATGCCGTCAGGTTGTAAAGCCTGATGCCGTCAGAAATGATTTGACAGAATTCTCATGTTAAGTTTCCGGAAAATTTCTGGAAAAACCTATACCTTACTTCCAGGAATTCCTGCAAAATATCATTATGACTCGATACAAGCATTTGACTCAAACAATTACTATTATGTATGTTAATTTATTATTGTTACGATTCATGTTCCTTTGTTCTAATAAACCGATTTGGATTTCCCTTACACTTATCTTTTGCAAAATACCTTTATATGTAGTTAAGACGAAGTTAAAACAAGATAAAGCATTTTCACAATTTAGTTTCGAACATGAATCAATAATAATAAAAATTAAACATACATACGGAAGCAAATAAAATCAAACAAAAAAATAAATAAACACACAAAGCAAATAAAGCTTGGGTTGCCTCCCAAGAAGCGCTTTTCTTTATTAACGATTCTTGTAGCTAGACTCAAAGTCCTTTTAACCTATGTAAGTGAGATCATCATCGAGGACATCTTTAGGGTTAAGCTTGGATTGAAGTTTTCTATTGGTCCGCATAGTACGATATATCTTTTCAAACCTCTCTCCATCCGGGTCATACAATGTCATCTTAATATGCCATGACCCATCTCCATCTTTGGGTGGTTTGTCCCAATCCCACTTATGATCATTGTCTTCACATGTCCACCTATTCATCCCTAGGTTAATTGGCAAAACTCCTAGGAAATCAATCATCTTCCTAAAAACTAAAGGGTCTTCAAATGGATCGAATTCGGTGTCCCTAGCCAAGAGTTGTTCTACCGTATGTGTTCGGCTCACAAAGTCCTCTTCTAGGTAAAATGGGCGTTGGGGTCCTATGAAGTCTCCATCGATCCAGGGTCCATATCTAGATGGTATCCTATTTAATTCTAACCAATGGGGTGTTGGTTCCTCACTAGTATCATAGGCATGTTTCTTCACATCATAGACTGACCAAGTATCACCTTCTCCTACCGCTATCTTAGATTCCTTACAATCAATCATAGCACTAGCGGTCGCCAAAAATCCTCTACCTATCAACAAGGGGCATGTAGGGTCGCTAACCATATCAAGGACGTGGAAATCGGCTAGAATGTTAGTTTTCCTATGTGTACTAACACGTCCTTGACTACTCCAACCGGGTAAGCAACACTTCCATCCGCTAAGCCTATTATTACCTTGGTTTCTTCAAGTTTCCCTAGTTTTAGAGAGGTGTAGAGAGGTAACGGAAGTAGGTTAAGGCTTGATCCAAGATCGGCTAATGTGTCATAAGCCTCCGAATTACCGATCTTGCAAGGTAGAACAAATAAGCCCGGATCATCTAACTTCTTAGGTAGTTTGTTTTGAACGAAGGCGGTCCCTTTGTCACCTAACTCGAGCTTCTTCTCATATTTTTCTAAGAGGGCATTATAATAGGGGGCTCGTGCTAATACATCAATAACCGGACGTTCAAGGTGGAGCTCCTTGAATTCTTTGTCAAGGTTTTGAGTGGGAGGTGTTTCAACTATGTTGTTGACCAATTTAGTGTTGGATATCATAACTCCTTGGTCATTTTGAATGACTTGGGTTTGTTTGAAACACGAGCTCATGGAATTGACCGAATAATATTGTGGACAAGAACTAAGAGACGAAACCGATGAAATGGCGTTGACATTTAGTTTCGGGTTCTTGACTGTGTTGTTAGGGAGTGTTCCCATTTCTCGGTCATTGAGGGCTTTCAACAAAGTGTCAATCTTATTGGTCATCTCGCTTTGTTTTTGTTTGAAATCGGCTTCAAACTTTGCTATCCGAGCTTCTTGAGATGCCATAAATTTGGACATCAATCCTTCAAGATTATTGGTACTACCATAATTATTGGAAGGATTGTTATTGAAAGTACGGTTTGGGGATGAACCGCTTGATTGGAAACGATTAGGTGGGTTGGAAGAATTGGTTTGTTGTGCGTTTTGGTTTTGTTTCCACCAAAGGTTTGGGTGATTTTTCCATGAGGGGTTGTATGAATCGCCGTAGGGGTTTGGCTCGGGTTTGAAAGTGTACCACTTGTCTCACGCTCCGTTGGTACGCGAGGATGCGTAGTCCGCAAAAGCTTGTTCGGGGAGTTCCATGCAATCACGAGTGTCGTGGGGACCACTACATAATTCACACGAAGAAGTGATTTTGTTCACTTGGCTTGAAGGTTTAGGAGCCTCATAGGATTTCATAAGAAACTTGACTTGGTCTTCAAGTTCTATGATCCTACGGTCGGAAGTACTTGAATTGTTCGAAGGCAAAGATATTGCCTTGACCGTTTTATTCAAATCACGGGGATCATTCCAACTTTCGTTATCATAAAGAGCAAGATCTTCTAGGAGAGCCCATGATTGTTCCGCACTTAGATCACGTAGCTTACCACCGGCCGATTGGTCAATGGTTTGCCTCGTGGAGAGATTGATGTGGTCATAGAAGATTTGGACTTGGAACCAAAGTTCTATGCCATGGTGAGGGACTTTTTCGAGTAAGTCCTTGAATCGAGTCCATGCCTCGTAGAGGGTTTCGCCTTGACATTTTTGGAACATCAAGATATCATTCCTTAGCTTGGTAGTTCTTCCTGGTGGGAAAAACTGAGCAAGGAAACGAGTGGTGAGATCATCCCAAGAGGTGATGGATCCTGCGGGTAGACGCTCTAGCCATTGACTAGCTTGGTCCCGCAGAGAGAATTGAAAGAGACGCAGTCGGGTCGTCTCTCGAGTGGCAACATCAAGGTCTATGGAATCAACGATTTTGAGAAAGTCCTTGAGATGTTGATTAGGATCTTCGGAACGAAGTCCATGGAATGCGCATCCGCTTTGCACCAACCGGATGGTGTCGGATCGCAAGGGAGTGACATTGGCTCCTTGAGTGAGCTCAATGGTGTTTCGATAGCCATGGTGGCTAGGACGGGAGTAGTCTCCTAAGGTACGGGCTCTAGGAGGTGGGTGTTGTTGTGGTGGTGGGTTGTTGGGATCGAGGATATTACCACCTTCCATGATGTCGGATGGTAATGGTTACGAACAAAGAAACGAAGAAAAAAGATAGACTAAAGAAAACCTAGAAAAATAAAATAAAAATCTCACTAGAAAGGAATCTAGTGAGTAGACCTAATAAAATAAAAATTCAACCTAAACAATAACTATTCCCCGGCAGCGGCGCCAAAAACTTGATGCGTGGTTTTGCAACCTTACAACAGGTTTTACCTCTCGAGGGATCTCAAGAGGCTTGCAATCCCCACCAGGCAGTGTACCTGACCGATGTAGTATAGTGTAGTGGCAAGTACCGGGGGATTGATCGTTCTCTAGGGGAATAGTGTCGTTAGGATTGAAAAACTACTCTAATAGGTCTAAGGGTGAGGGAAGATTATTTTTGTATTTTTTTATATTTTTATAAAAGCAAGTAAAATCTCGGGTTTGAAGGAGTGGGCGGAATTAGTTGCTAGTCAACTAACCCAAATAACTACAATTGCAAATAAAATAAAATTACTGAAAATAAAAAGGTTGTGGAACTTATATGGAGAGAAATGTGTTTACTTAGATTTCCTTACTCCCTAACTATCTTTTACCGGTTGATTAGTGTGTATTAATTGTGTGGATGACGGGTGTATTCCTTAATACCAATCGTGGGGTGGCGTACGTACTTCCCCAACTTTACAAGCTCCTACTTCACTCCTATGTCGAGCCGGCTAAGAAGCTCCTAACATGGGATCACTAGAATTCGCTCATGCATTAAATACAACCATAAAAACCTTAGTACGCATTGGTTCATGTTTCTTAAGACGTTCAAGCAAGTTACCGTATAGGAGGTTAGCCAGTTTTCTTAAGCCTAACATCGATAAACAATCATCCAATACAATTAATAACACACCAACAACCAAGAATCAATAGTTAGGTTTCATTAGATCTAAGCAAACACAAGATAAATCTAGCCTATCATGTTAAATAAAAGACAAGAACAAGGTATAATCAAACAACACATAGACATATTGAATGATTAATTGATTACTTATCTTCAATTGAACATGGGAGATCCAAGGGTATAAAACCTTTAAAAATGGCAGAAAAATCGTCTTAGCGTTTCTCCTCACAAAGTTGCACACTAATGACTAAAAATTATGAAAATATATATAGGAAAACAGATCTGACGGCGTCACGTTATAGAGCGTGACGCCTTCACCTCGCCGTGGTTAGGGTTTCTTGATGGCCTTCTTGACGCCGTCCCCTTTTAATCTTCCAAAATCCTCTCTGGCTTATAAAGGGTTGACGGCGTCACACAGGGGCTTGACGCCGTCACAGGTACTATTCTAGCAGATTTAGAGACTTTGGCGTTTTCTTCACTTTTATGCTCTAAAAACGTCCAAAATGCTTCCTTTTCCAAATTTCATCTCCAAAGTACCTAAAATGACAAAAGGAACGATTTAGGGCAATATTTGATCAAATAAATACGATTTAGGGCTTAAATGACCCCGTAAAAGTGGTACACTTTTCGCTTCATCAGATTTGATTTGATTGGTGACTGGCTGTATGTGCTCTATACCCCACTTACTGTTCTGGTACTTAGAGGTCTCCCCTCTCCGTACACTTAGATTTGATAGGTATATGTGATTATGTGGTCTATTCGAGTGGCTCATTTAGACACGCTCGTAGCTATCTGTTAGGTATCTTTGGTCCGTTCAAGTGGCTCGTTTGGACGCGTTCGTTGACGTTTATTTCTTTGACTCTAGAGCTATTCTTACATTGATGTGTATGCATGTGTACCTTGTTTCGTATCCATTTTGATTATACTTATTATCATTTCTGCTTTGTTTATATATCTGTTCACTGGGCGTTTTATGCTCAGCCGCTTTTTCTTTTCCATGCGGCAGGTAATAAGTGGGATGCAGGGCAAGAGAGTTGAGAGTAGGAGTAGAAGACCTACCTTATTAGATTCCCCATTCTTATGGAACTATTTTGGACTTATGTTTGGACATTTATTTCCTTTGTATTTCATTATTAAGTCTTTTGGAACTTGTATTTATAAGTCATGATGTTCTTGGCTTAACTTTATTTATGAAAGACTTCCGCTTGCGTTATATTGTATGTTCTGATTAGACACCATAATGTGGCATCTTGACCAAGGTCGGGTTGGGGTGTTACAATTATGGTATCAGAGCCCAGGCTGCGACTTGTAGCTTATAAGTTATGGCCTGTGAAATCTGGACCCTTAGGTTTTGCTCCATAGGATTTAGGTTTTGACCGGTGAGGATTGGGTAGACATTAGGTTTCGTTTCGGCATGTTCTTTTCCTCCATATTTTACTCCTTATTTTCGTTTATCTTCGCTAATCCGTTTATGACCTTTCAGATGGTGAACACTCGTCACAACGAAAATTTCAGTAACAGTCCTGCATTTGCTGCCGCGGTCCAGCAGGCTGTGGATGCTCTGATTCCGGGCCTTACTGAGCAGATCGAGAATCTGATCCGTCAGAACACAGCTAGTGGCAGTGGAAGTGGGGGTTCTGGTTCTGGTGGTGGTGCTCCACCAGTGACCATTCATACGTGGTTGGAAAGGTTCGGTAAACAAAAGCCTCGTTCTTTCAGTTCTGAAAATGCTCCTATTGATGCAGAAAATTGGATTGCTCATATGGAAAAGATATTCGAGGTATTGGGCTGTGATGAAGAGTATAAGGCGAGGCTGGCTAGTTACAAATTTGAGGGAGATGCCCTCAGTTGGTGAAAGGCGTACAAGCAGGCAAAAGGAGGAGATGCATTTGTGGCAGCTCTGTCATGGAACGACTTCCATGACACTTTCTATCAGCAGTACTTCCCGAGATCAGAAAAAGAAAAGTTTGAAAGGGATTACCACTCTATTTACCAGTTTGATAGGGAGACGAGTACAAAGTTTATGAAGAGGTTTTTGCATCTGGCAGGATTCTTGGGTACAAGAGCAGGGACGCAGGAGGAGCAAGCAAATCACTTTAAGTGGGGTCTCAGGAACGGCCTCCTAGATGGGGTGGTGAATATTCATTTTAAGGATATTGCTGAAGTGGCAAATGCAGTTAGGAACATCGAGATTTTGCAAGAGCGTGCTAGACAGGGTGTGAAGAGGTACAGGGATGGTGATCATGTTCGACCAGCTCAAGGGAGTAATCATCGGGGAAATGATGCTAGGGGTAACGATCTGCCCCTTTCGACAAGAACCTGCTAAGTGCCGCAAGCTTCCCATTGAGGCTTTGAACTTCTTTTAGTGACTTCGAAGCTTGAAGGTCAGTGATGGATTTTACCTTCGAAGGGTTAGCTTTAATCCCTTGTTTAGTAATCAAATGTCCCAAGAATTGTCCTTCCTCCATGACAAAGGAACACTTATTAGGGTTAAGCTTCATGTTGATTGCCCGTAATTGATCGAAGGTCTCTTGGATGTCGGAGAGGAGGTCCTCTTTGGTTCTGCTTTTTATTACCATGTCATCAACGTAGGCTTCCAAGTTCCTCCCAATTTGCTTGTGGAAGGCTTTATCTACTAACCGTTGGTAAGTGTCCCTGCGTTCTTCAGACCGAAGGGCATTTTCTTGTAGCAATAGACACCCTTTCTTGTGTAGAAGGCTGTCTTTTCTTCATCTTCCTCCGCCATTTGTATTTGGTGATACCCTTTGTAGGCGTCCAGAAAACATTTCAGACGGAATCCTGAGAGAGATTCGACATTTCAATCGATTTCTGGTAGAGGGTAGCAGTCCTTCGGGCAAGCTTTATTGATGTCGATGAAGTCAACGCACATACGCCACCCTCCGTCACTTTTCTTTACCATGACTGGGTTAGCAACCCAAGTTTGGTATTTTACTTCCCTGAGAATTCCTGCTCGCACAAGTTCATCCACCTCTTTGCAAGCAGCTGCATTTTTTTTTGGTGCCAGGCTTCGTCACTTCTGCTTAATTGGTTCAATGTGCTTGAACTCATTAAGCTTATGTTCTGTGCCGAAGGGCTTGCCATCGATCATAAGAGTCCTGGGAACTCCTGTCATGTCTGAATATGTCCATGCGAACACATCTTTGTTGGCTTTGAGTAGCTTCTCCAGACCTGCTTTGAAGTTAGCAGGGAGTTGCTTTCCGATTACCACTGTTTTCTCTGGATAGAGCTCATTTATCACAATACGCTCTTCGGCATCCGTACAACTTAGAATAGCCTTCGTAGGCTCCTCCGGACTTTCCCTAATCTTTTTGCCACTGTCTCCCACTTGTCCTTGACTGTAACTGGAGGACACGGTTCCTATCCCATAAGGTGTATGGAACTTTACCGCTGCATGTATAGTGGAGACTACGATACCCATCTTTTGCATGGCGGTCCTTCCTATCAGCAAGTTGTAAGGAGAGTTGGACCTTACGATAGCGAACATGAGGGTTTCTGTCCTTGCGAGCTTGCCTTCTCCAATTGTTATTTCTAATGGAACTTTCTCCAGAGGCCACGAATGCTCACCAGAAAATCCTACCAAAGGTATCTTCGAATCAACCCGATGCGACCTGATCGAAGGCTTGAGCTTAAGAAAACAATGCCCATAAATGATTTCGCAGGAGCTTCCACAATCCATATAGGCTCTATTCACTTCTCGGTTGGAAATGAGGACTTTGATGACTACCGGATCATTTGAAGGGACTTGGCCTACAAGAGGAGGAAAAGTTACCTCCCCTACTGCATTACCCTCCTGCTCCGTTACCTTCCTTTTCAAGCTGGTTTTGCCCCAATGAACCATGAGTATTGGGGCTTCGAGAGGAGTAGTATCTTTAGCCAATTGAGTGTCGGTCATCTTTTCCTTTCCCTTCTTTATACCCTTCACCAAGTGTGCCAATTGCCCGGACTTCACAGCTTCTTCTATCTTTTTCTTTAACTCATTACAACTGTTCGTATCATGACCATAATCTTCGTGAAAGTGACAATACTTGCTGGTATCCCTGTTTTTGCCCTTACTTGTCATACGAGGGGGTGCTTCGAAAGCCTTAGCAGCTCTCTCCGTAGCAAGTATTTCCTTTGGAGACTTGGTTAAACTGCTTAACAAACCGTGGTTGGGGCCTTTGTTGTATGGAGAAAACCTATCTATGTTCTTGCTCTTGTTCTTTGACCCCTCCCACGAAGAATGCTTCGAAAACTTGTTGTTGCCGTCTCTGTCTATCGGAGCCCCGTTAGTGGATACCTCTTTCGCTTCGATCCAAGTATACGTCTTTTCCATTAACCCTTTGTAAGTTGTCGGAAGGTCAGTGGACAAGAATTCCACCAAACTCCAATTTCGAAGACCATGTACGAAACCCGAAATACGCTGATCTTCATGAAGACCCAAAATATGCAAAGTCTCATCGGTGTACCTAGTAACGAAGGCCCTTGTGCATTCGTTTTCCTTTTGTTTGATGTTGTGCACCGTTAAATGAGTCCTTGTGAACTTCTTTTGCTGACTGAAATGTGACCAGAACTTAGCCTTGAGATCATCAAGATTGACGATGCTACCGGGCTTTTGCCCATTCCACCAAATACGAGCAGAATCCTGTAGGGTGTATGTAAACATATGACAGGCCACCGGCATAACCCATTTTTGCATTTTGATAGCCCCTTCGAACAAGTGTAAGAAATTGTCCGGATCCCCCTCCCCATCATAAGTCCTAATGTGCGAAGGCATTTTTAACCCATCAGGCAATGGGTAATCTTCTATCCACCTAATGAAGGGTGTAGCTGAACCCATAGGGTCTGAGTATAGGCAATTGTAAGGTGGTGCATACATGGGAATAGTATTATAGGGATTGTTGTTTGGGGGCATTCCCATAGGAGTTTGACTTGGGTAGGACTGATAAGGTGTATTCATGGCAAACGGATAACCATTTCCCATGGCATACGGAGGGTACGCCATAGGATGCCCGAAGGGTATGCTCCCATAAGTTTGAGGGAGACCTGGGTTATTAGGCTGTCCATTTACTGGAGGATATAAATTTTGAGGATAAGACTGAGTTTGGAACGAGGGGTACATACCATTGGGAGGAAGATTTTCTCCCATATTAATTGTAGGCGGATTGCCTTCTACGCCTGATGCGCGAGAAGGCTGCAACGGAACCCCAGCTTCAGTCCTTCCAAGATGAGCTGCTAGCAATGGTGGCAAAGTCACCCCCACTTCTTCCCTTCGTTGGCTCCTACCGTTAGAGCCTTCGGTAACCGCCCCTTCTCTCCTTGTCGGAGCCCTATCGGGGACTCCTTCGAAACCAACGGACCTTCTGCTTAGCCTTCGACTGACTGGAGACCCAATCCTTAAGGCCGATAGAGTTTCTCCTTGGGTCGGAGGCCTAGGTTCCATCTCCATTTCTTCATCATACTCATCACTTGAGTATTCCAACTCCCTTCGCATCTCAGCATTCCTGACTTACCTCTTACGAGCCCTTAGGAGGGATTCCAACACTTCGTGGTTGGCTTCGACAAAGGCTGGGTTAATAATGGGCTCCGGATTGGCTGATGTCGAAGCATGATAGTTGGGTGTTGTTTCTGGGTGAGAACGTGTTGTAAACGTGGAGGCGGTTATTGGGGGAAGGTTGTTAGAGTCATTGATTGGTATTGGTGCCAAGGTCGAGAAACCCGGTGGGGGAGTATCTTCTCTCCCTTGATCCATGCTGGAATAATAGTGAAAGTAGTTGGTTGGTTATAAGCTTGGAAATAACGAGACCAATTGTAGCGGTCCCACGGATGGCGCCACTGATTGTACAAATAATTGCACGACCAGGCCTTCGATGATGATCAAAGGATTTATGGGGTGTTGGGATTGCGCCAAGCTTGTTCTTAACCTGAAATAAGAAATACCAAGACACTACGTTAAGTGATTGCGCAGGGGTTGGACCCTGCGAACCACCTCCGGCGTGCGAGTAAGTATGTGTGATATGATAAGTAGGTTGTAATTAGCGAGAGTGAAGTTAACTTACATCGTTTTGGCCCGACTAAGCTATTTATAGGAGAGAAATAGGACTTAGTGGGCGGTTGCACTTTGTTCGGAGATCATGGGGGCGTCCCATGATTTTGTGGTAACAGCTAGGGCTTTGTAGCCCACGATCTCTATTTTGGCGGGAAGGCCTAAAGGAAGAGGAGACGTGGGTATGACCAGGTCAAGAAGGTTCTCCGTTGTAGTCCCTTCGAGAGGGATACCCCGAAGGGCTTAAGCCTTCGATTGGCGGGTTCCCACATGGTAACCATTTCGTAGACGAATGGTTTTACACCAATGAAACGTGTTAGGAGATTAACCTGGGCCTCCGAAGGGAGGGCTTTCTACAGGATCGAAGGGGAGTCCTTCGACCCGTTCGGAGGCTACATCATCAACAGGTATGGCCACGGTAATCAGAGGTCGGGGCGCGACCAACAGTATCGTGACCAGCAGCATCGGGGTCAACAGGGTAACCGTTCTATGGCTTCATAGGGTCAGAAGAGTTATGTTCCTCCTCCTCCTCCTATATGCACTACATGTGGGAAGTCGCACTTTGGTAGATGTCATCGGGCTATGGGTGCTTGTTTTCTTTGTGGGCAGACGGGACACATGGCTAGGGAATGTCCCAAGGCTGGTAGCAACAACAACAGGGGAAATGATCATCAGCAAGCTACCAAAGGTCGTGTTTACTGCTTAACCAGGGACCAAGCGGCGAGTGCCTCAGGTATCGTCACAGGCACTCTTTATTTACATGACCGTTCAGTATTTATTTTGTTTGATACGGGTGCAACTCATTCCATGGTTTCTACTTCTATTGCCAAATATCTTAATATGACTCCAACACCATTAAACTATGCCTTATCTATATCAACCCCAATGAAGAACAATGTAATTATATATCATGAATTTCTGAATTGTCCTCTTCGTTTTGCTGATAAAATCCGCTCTGCCAATCTGCTTCCTTTGGACATGAATGACTTCGATATTATTTTGGGCATGCCTCCTGCACGGGAAGTTGAATTTAGCATTGATCTGATTCCGGGTGCTGAACCCATCTCTAAAGCTCCTTATCGTATGGCCCCAGTTGAATTGAAGGAATTGAAAGAGCAACTTCAGGAACTCTTGGAACGTGGTTTTATTCGTCCGAGTGTTTCTCCATGGGGTGCTCCTGTTTTTTTGTAAAGAAGAAGGATGGTAGTATGAGGTTGTGCATCGACTATCGGGAGTTGAATCGTATTACTATCAGAAACCGTTATCCTCTCCCTCGTATTGATGATTTGTTTGATCAACTTCAAGGAGCTAAATTCTTTTCTAAAATTGATCTGAGATCTGGGTATCACCAGCTGCGGATAAAGGAACAGGATGTTCCTAAGACTGCCTTCCGCACCCGCTATGGTCATTATGAATGTTATGCCTTTTGGTCTGACAAATGCCCCAGCCGTTTTCATGGATCTGATGAATCGTGTATTTCACGAATATCTTAATAAGTTCGTCATTGTTTTTATCGACGACATCCTGATCTATTCTAAGATGAAGAGTGAACATGAGGAACATCTTCGTATCGTGTTGGAAATCCTACGTCAGAAGAAGTTGTACGCAAAATTTTCTAAGTGTGAGTTCTGGTTAGAGTAGGTGGCATTTTTGGGGCATGTAGTATCGGCAGATGGAATAAAGATGGATCCGGCTAAAGTTGAGGCGATCACCAAGTGGCCAAGACCTACGAATTTGACAGAGGTTAGGAGTTTCTTGGGCCTTGCAGACTACTATCGGAGATTCGTTGAAGGATTCTCATGGTTAACATTGCCATTGACGAAGCTAATGAGGAAAGGTGAGAAATTTGTATGGACTGATGAAAGGGAGAAGAGTTTTGAGGAGTTGATGATGAGATTGGTTTCTGCGCCTATTCTTACTCTTCCGTCAGGCACCGTTGGTTTTCAGATTTATAGTGATGCTTCAAAGAAGGGTCTGGGATGTGTACTCATGCAGCATGGGAAGGTCATTGCATACGCATCCTGACATCTGAAACCCTATGAAGAAAATTACCCGACTCATGATTTAGAGTTAGCAGCGGTGGTTTTTGCGTTGAAAATTTGGAGACACTACTTGTATGGCGAGACGTGTGACATTTTCACTGACCATAAGAGTTTAAAGTACATCTTTACCTAGAAGGAGTTAAACATGAGGCAGAGGCGTTGGTTGGAACTCTTGAAGGATTATGACGCTAACATTCAATACCATCCCGGTAAGGCGAATGTTGTAGCTGATGCTCTTAGTAGAAAATCGGGGATGATTGCCAGTCTTGAGATCGAGCCGAGGATACTCAATGACTTAGAACTCATGGAGGTGGAGTTGTGTATTCGTGGGTTTGATGGGTACTGGGCTAGTCTGAAGGTGGAATCTAATCTTATGTTGCGGATTAAGGAAGCTCAGAAGGATGATGGTGAGCTATGGTCCATCGTTCAGAATGTGGAGTAAGGGAAACAGCCAGAGTTTCGGGTTGATGAAGACGGGATTGTATGGTATGGGGATCGGTTATGTGTTCCAAATGATCCATCTATTCGTGAAGTTGTGCTATCCGAGGCACACAGTTCCCCTTTCACTATACATCCGGGCTCTACAAAGATGTATAGAGATCTGAAGCAGCACTTTTGGTGGAATGGTATGAAGAAGGATGTAGCGATGTTCGTGGCTAAATGCATGACCTGTCAGCAGGTTAAGATAGAGCACCAGTGGGCTAGTGGTCTTCTGCAACCTCTAGAGATTCCTACTTGGAAGTGGGAACAGATTTCCATGGATTTCGTTACGGGTTTACCTCGCACTCAGAGGAAGCATGACGCTATCTGGGTTATTGTCGATTGTCTTACTAAATCCGCTCATTTCTTACCTATTCGGAAGGACTATTCGGTAGTATGTTGGCACGGTTTTTTCAACAGGAAATTATTCATCTGCATGGCACTCCTGTAGCTATCATATCCGATCGAGATCCGCGTTTTACCTCACGATTCTGGAAAGGCTTGCACAAGGCTTGGGGTACTCGGCTAAATTTCAGTACAGCTTTTCACCCGCAGACGGAAGGTCAGTCAGAGCGAACCATTCAGACCCTGGAGGATATGTTGAGAGTGTGTACTCTAGAATGGCCGGGGCATTGGGATGATTACTTGTGTTTAGTAGAGTTTGCCTACAATAACAGTTGGCACGCCAGTATTAAAGGAGCTCCCTTCGAGTTGTTGTACGGGAGAAAGTGTAGGGCTCATATATGTTGGAATAAGGTTGGTGAGCGACTTATTGAGGATCTCGAGTTGATCGAGGTAACTAATGAGAAGGTTGCCATTGCTAAGGAGAAGCTCCGAGAGGCTAGGGCTCGACAGAAAAGTTATTCCGATCGTCATTGATGCGCGTGATGTGTCGTTGCGGTTTAGCAGTTTTAATGCCTACTCAAGTTTTAAATTTATATTTAGCCGACTTATCAATAACACACACACTTAACGAGCAGTGTACCCGGTCAGTATGAATATAATGGTAAGTAGAGTGTCGATCACTAAGAGTGGAACGTATTATCTCGTTATTCTAATCAGTATTTTAATATCCTAATGCAAGGGGGTTTCAGCCTGAGAGACTGGCACGGTTTGTTTGCAATTAAATAATAAAATAAACTAATAGGCACGAATCAGCAAGTAGCACACACGTACACAGATAAATACTCGAGACAATAAGAGGGCTGTCCTTATGATTAAGTAGATTGTCACTTGTTTTATTGGTAGCTTTATATGAAGTGTATGTAGTTAACCCTTTCTCGTTGGTCCTATTCTTATCGGCGAGTAAACCCTTAATGATTACTTATGTCTAAAAGTTATTCCTAAGTGATCAATTTAGTAATAACTGTGGGAGCCACATTATTTTCCGCAGTCAAATGCCCGCAAGCCACTAATAAACACAGAGGTTATCAATGCACTAATAAGTAGTAACCAAAGACATCAACATATAAACTTTAATTGATGGGAAAGCAAGTATTAAAGGGAGTGCAATCTTTCGTTGTCACATTACACAAGCCACCAATCCTGATGAATTAAAGTTTGCTAACACAATAAAACAAAACTACTTAATGAATTAAACACATGCAGCACCTTCTTACAGCTCTTGTATCTTTGATTTGGGTGTGTCTTGTGCTGCTGCCTTGACTGAATTCGTCCTTGGTTTCTGGTCTTCGGTCTTAGGTTAAAACTTTGGAACTTTTAACTCGTCTGGTCTTTGGGGTATTTATAGTTTCTGTCTGAGGGAAGATGCGGCGCATCTAGTAAGTAGATGCGGCGCATGTACTTAACTTCGCGTGGGGTCCAAGATTATAATATTCAGGAATATTCGTACACCGCCAGAAGATGCGGCGTAACTCCATGATTAGATGCGGCGCATGTCCTCTTGTATCTTGGATCGTATCTGGTGATATCTTGATAGAGATGCGGCGCATGTAACGAGTGAGATGCGGCGCATCTAGAGCAGATTAGTCTTGATCTTCTTCATTTCAGTAGACTCTTAACTTCTTGCATGTTTTGCTCCATAATTAGTCCATAATCGCTAAGTTTCACCAAATGCTTGTTTTTACCTGAGAATTACAAAAGTAAACGATTAAGTATCAATCCTCATACATAATATAGTAAAACAAGTCAAATTAATAGGATAAATGATAGTAATAAAATGTACTTATTTGAGTTCATCAAATATCCCCCCACTTGAACTTTACTTGTCCCCAAGTAAACCTTAGAATTTCTCTTATGAAAATGTATCCTAAAAGATGTTAGGATTTATTTTATATTTAAGCATGTATTCGTTTATTTCATAATCACACAACTAAACACTTAACGATTTAGAAGTAAAATAAAATATTCGATAAAAGCAAATCTAATCGTTTAACTGTCCAGTCGCGACGAATATTCTATCATAAGCTTGGCAAGTATACACATCTCCTCCACTAAAGCTAAGGAATAACAAGTCTAAAGCGGTAAAAAGGGTTTTTAGGCTTAAGGGTTAATTATTCTCTTTTCACTATCGATCTCAAATTCCAGAAAAGGCGACAAAATCACAAATACATGATCGAATTCACGAACACGATACTTGCAATTGCTCAAATCCTTAACTCGAATAAGCTAAAGATAGGTCCAAACTTCACCAATAATAATATATCAAAAAGGGCGACAAAATCATAAATACATAGCCGAATCCACGACTACGTTACTTAAGATTGCTCAAATCCCTAATATCAATAAATCAAAGGTTTGGTTGTATAAGAATAATGAAGGGCATCGTAACATTTGGGATATAAATTGGTGTAAAAATAAAAACAAACAAAACAAATAAATTAAAATCCTAAGTGTGGTTAATCACTATCCCAACCATCCCATGAATAAGACTCATATCATTGAATAACTCACGCTTTAACACTTGAAACACACGCTTTAGGTAGACACGAATTATACTCAACAAGATCTTAATCAAAGAATAAACCTTAATTGGCGTTCCCATAACTGCCAACTACCATTCAATCCATAGATATAGTACATCAAATAGTGGCCATATGAACCACTTACATAACTTTACATCGTTGGCTTAAAATAAACATCCAACTCTTTTTCTTTTTCTTTTTCTTTTCTCTTTTTTTTTTTTTTTTTTTTTTTTTTTTTTTTTTTTTTATAAAACTTGAAACATAAACATAGATGTGTAAAATTTCACCACATCACTATAACTTTCTTTCCGGATAATTTTTCATACTTTCCATACTTCAGAAATAACGGTAATAGTGAAAGTAGTAAACACACGAAAAATAAACTCAAAAATATACAATATTTACTTTCACTCCAATTGCATTGTGCATTTTCCCGACCTAACCAAGATAATGAATTACGCACGCGAACACAGGTAATGTAAGGAAACACACTTTGCCTATAGCAATTAACCAACCACGGATTCTAATCTACAGGGTAGGATAAGGTGTAAGGGTGTAACGAAACATTTTAAACATAGGTGTAAGAAACGAAAGGAATGGCTCTGAGTGTTTTTCTAGGGGTATCTTACTCTAAAAATGAGAGTAACAAAAGGGTTTATACGGGGGTTAACTAACCAATGTAGTTAGTTAATAACACATAACATATAATAGGCTATTTGGGTGTAATCCTAGAAATTTACCAATTTAGACAAGTCATTCCAATTATATAAATAATACTCATTATGGTTGTCTCGAATAGTATACAAGCCAAGTTCTAAAGTTTACAAGTCACCGGCACACTCATAGATTTGTGAATTTTGAAAAATCACAATTTTTAAAAATAACGTCATGTGTGCAGCTATGCAACTTAGATCTTAAACAAAAACATGCTAAAAAAATTTTAAATTTGATATATTAAGCACATTTTAAGCATAATTTTTGAAAAAGTTTAGGACAAGTAAGTGTTAAGTGTTCTAATTCTCCAATCCCCCCACTTAAGTTAAACAACGTCCTCGTTGTTTGTATAAAAGGTTAAAAACTGGAAAATAAAAGAATTAGAACAGAAAAACTCCCCTGAGATTTGCTCGGTATGATCCTCCATTAGCATAAGAGCAAAAATCATCTTTTTGTGGATTAGAACGTTAAAGCTTCATACTTGATGTATCCACAGGAAATCCAGGAAACTATAATACCACCAACACTTTAAAACACACCTAAGATAAGAAAGGTTCAACTTGCATAATACATTAGTAGTTAGATAAAAATAAAACATAAAAATTAAAACTGAAAATCATCAGGTCAGTCGATGCGCCGTATCTTATTGAAGAAGATACGCCGTATCGAGCCTGGAATAAATACGGATCAGAATAAAAGATGCGCCGCATCCTTAACCAGGGATGCGCCGCATTAAAATAACTGATAAAAAGTTTTAAAGTCAAAAATAAAAAATGCAGAAAAATAAAATAAGATATGACCATTGCAGGAGATGCGTCGCATCTCAGAATTGAGATGCGCCGTATCTTCATGCGGGCCTGACTGACTCGACACAAAAACAGAATAATAAAAATTCTCCGGGTTGCCTCCCGGCCAGCACTTGTCTTTATTCCAGAGTCTTCAAGTTAGACTCACGTTCAGCTCTTCAATATCGATCATTGAAGGAGTCGGAAACATCGCGCTCCTTCATCGCCAATTCAGTAATATTGAACACTCCTTGCTCGTCCTTAATTTCCACGCCGTTCCTCTTTAATATCTGCATAAACAAAGTCCTGTCCCTTTCGGGCAGAGATGACAAAATGATAGACGGGAAATTCTTATTATCATATAGGCACAAATAAGCAAGGTGGGGTGGTAGTTCAATAAACACATCATAATTCAAATTCGTTTTCTCAACTATTCTCCTACGTTTATTAATTACTACACAATCATACCACTCATCATCAGAATCATTAACAATATTGCGTCTAAGTTCGGTAGGTACATTAAGGTCAATGAATTCCTCAAAGTTCTCATGATTAGGATTAGTTGAGTTGTTTTGAATCAATGTTTCTCCCATAAGTCTAGCTTCAAGATCGAGGTCTATACGCTCTCTTAATCCTAGCACATAAACACCTCTAATTATGCTTTTAACCGGATCTTGGCACTTATAGACTAGTTTATTATTCCCTACCCTTAATGAGATTTTTCTCTTAAACACATCAATCTTAGCATGGGCAGTAGACAAGAAAGGTCTTCCGAGGATTAAAGGAATCTTAACATCCTCGGGCATGTCTAGTTTAACAAAGTCTACGGGAAAAATAAACTGCTCAATCTTAACTAGCACATTATTAGCAATCCCTTCAGGTCGTTTTACCTTTTTATCAGCCAATTCAATAAGTAACTTAGTTTGTGCTAATTTTCCTAGTCCTAGGGTAGTGAACGTCTTAAGAGGCATAACACTAACACTAGCTCCTAAGTCAGCTAACACATTATTGAAAGATATATTATTAATAGAACAAGGTAGAGTAAAACTTCCTGGGTCTCTTTCTTTATGAGGCAAGGCATTTGAGTCGGTTGCAGGGCTCTCTTCTTTCATTGTTGCCTTGATCTCCTCTTCAATCTTTGTCTTCTCTTTTAGTAGTCTCCTTAAGCTGATTGAAGAATTAAAGAAAAATTCGGGTCTTGCACCATCATTACCATTCATCGATCTTCTAGGTATATTAGGAGTAACTTCTTCAGTGGTGTTTATGGCCTTGACATGATCTCTCGGGTTGGTTTCAGTTGAGCTCGGTAAACTTCCATATCCCCTTTCTTGAAGAACTTTGCTCATTTGACCAATTTGTTGTTCCAATGCTTTGATCGAAGCTCCTTGATTTCTTGTAGTAGTGTCCGTTGAAGCTCGGATTTCTTTGATCATAGCAGTATTCTCTTCATGTCTTTTAGCAGCATCGGCCATAATTTGCTTTAAAGTATCGTCTAAAGTCTGCCTCCTTTCTTGATAAGCGGGATTGAAGTTGTTCCTTTGATATAATCCCGGTGTAGCTTCCCTAAATCTCCCCGAAGGTCGGAATGGTTGTCCAAATTGGGTGTAATATGCTTCTTCAAACGTCTCACTTTCATTCTTATTCGGGCAATCTTTAGTGTAGTGAGGTCCTTCGCACTTTTCACATCCAACTTGGGCAGTATACGCTCTTTCATCACGCTTCTTCATTTCTCTACTAATTTTATCCAATTGAGCTTGAATAGCAGCAATCCCGTCGAAATTAGTGCTGCTCTTAGATCTAGTAGAGGTCCCATCGTGCCATTTCTGAGAATGATCAGCAGCTTCTTGGATCGCTTTCCTAGCATTAGTTGCACTCATTTGAGGTACAGCTCCCTTAGCATCCAAAATCTGTCTAGTAGGCACGTCCAATCCTTGATAAAACAATATTATCTCCTGCATAGGGGTTAGATAGTGTTGAGGACATTTTATCAATAAATCTTTAAATCGTTCCCAAGCTTGATAAAGGGTTTCATCAGGCTCTTGCTTGAAACTATTGATAGCCTCCATCTTTTTAGCAGTCTTAGCAGGTGGACAATATCTCTTCAGGAATTTGCTCTTCAAATCTCCCCATGTAGTGATTGAACTAGCAGGTTCATTCCTTAGCCACTTGTTAGCAGCTCCTTTTAGCGAGATTGGAAAGATTCTTAGCATGAGTTGATCGGCATTGACTCCTTCTGAAGTAAACAAATCTGCAATCTCCAGGACCTTTTCAACATGCTCATTAGCATCCTCATGTTCCGTCCCACTGAAAGCATTCTCTCTTAGCTCTTTGAGAAACTGACCCTTCAACTCAAATTTTGACTTATCATCAAACTTAGGTCTAGCAACTCCTGAAGTGTAATCAGCACGGGTACTGTTCATGTATTCCTCCATAGTAGTGTTTTCGCCCATTGTTTCTGTTTCAACTTCCTCTTTATCTTCAGAAAAGTAATCAAGCTCGAGGGAACTTGAAAGATCAAAGCTTCTTGTGTTGAAAAGCCTTTTAAGCGAATGTAGGGCTCGTTCAGGATCTTCGAAAGGTTGAATCAAGTTCTTAGTCGAACTCCTGGTCATGCACTTCCTGAAATCAATCACAAAAGCATCAGTAGGGTATGCTCGAGAAAGTAATATATCAGATAATTAATAACGAAAACGGAATACGAAAAATTAAAGTTACTGATATCTGCAGACGATGCGCCGTATCCAAAAAGTTGGATACGCCGTATCTTATAATCATTAAAATTTAATCAGACTTTATCCAGAAAATAGATACGCCGCTTAGAATATATGAATGCGCCGTATCGAATTAATTAATCAAAAATCGATATTTATTTAAAATTAAATGCGTCGTATTAACGAAAGTTAATGCGCCGTATTTTCGTTACGTTTAAAAATACAAGATTTTTGATTCAGTAAAATGCGCCGTATCGACAGAGATCGATACGCCGTATCTGTTTAATAATTCGCAAACTGTTTTTTAATTAAAATAATAGATACGCCGTATCTGCTAAAGCAGATGCGTCGTATGGCGTTAACGTTTAGAAAAATTTTTTCATCAAAAACAGATACCCCGTATCTGCTAAAGCAGATGCGTCGTATTACTTTATCGCTTAGAAAAAATTTCTTATTAAAAACAGATACGCCGTATCTTGGGGAAAAGATGCGTCGTATCGAATTAATTAAACGCGTTGTATTTTTTTAAAAATTAAACGCAATACGCCGTATCTGAGAGATCAGATGCGCCATATCGTTTGATTTAGCACAGTACAACGATAGCAGAACAGAAAAAATACGAAAAATAAAAACAAAAAACACACAACGAAAATAAAACACACAAAAATAAAAGAAAACAATTAACACACAATACAACAAATATGCAAAATAATACAATGATGCAATTAATCTAATAAAAAGAAAAACCTAATAAAAATACTAATCAAATTAACAGATAATAAAATTCACTCCCCGGCAACGGCGCCAAAAACTTAATGCGCGTGATGTGTCGTTGCGGTTTAGCAGTTTTAATGCCTACTCAAGTTTTAAATTTATATTTAGCCGACTTATCAATAACACACACACTTAACGAGCAGTGTACCCGGTCAGTATGAATATAATGGTAAGTAGAGTGTCGATCACTAAGAGTGGAACGTATTATCTCGTTATTCTAATCAGTATTTTAATATCCTAACGCAAGGGGGTTTCAGCTTGAGAGACTGGCACGGTTTGTTTGCAATTAAATAATAAAATAAACCAATAGGCACGAATCAGCAAGTAGCACACACGTACAAAGATAAATACTCGAGACAATAAGAGGGCTGTCCTTATGATTAAGTAGATTGTCACTTGTTTTATTGATAGCTTTATATGAAGTGTATGTAGTTAACCCTTTCTCGTTGGTCCTATTCTTATCGGCGAGTAAACCCTTAATGATTACTTATATCTAAAAGTTATTCCTAAGTGATCAATTTAGTAATAACCGTGGGAGCCACATTATTTTCCGCAGTCAAATGCCCGCAAGCCACTAATAAACACAGAGGTTATCAATGCACTAATAAGTAGTAACCAAAGACATCAACATATAAACTTTAATTGATGGGAAAGCAAGTATTAAAGGGAGTGCAATCTTTCGTTGTCACATTACACAAGCCACCAATCCTGATGAATTAAAGTTTGCTAACACAATAAAACAAAACTACTTAATGAATTAAACACATGCAGCACCTTCTTACAGCTCTTGTATCTTTGATTTGGGTGTGTCTTGTGCTGCTGCCTTGACTGAATTCGTCCTTGGTTTCTGGTCTTCGGTCTTAGGTTAAAACTTTGGAACTTTTAACTCGTCTGGTCTTTGGGGTATTTATAGTTTCTGTCTGAGGGAAGATGCGGCGCATCTAGTAAGTAGATGCGGCGCATGTACTTAACTTCGCGTGGGGTCCAAGATTATAATATTCAGGAATATTCGTACACCGCCAGAAGATGCGGCGTAACTCCATGATTAGATGCGGCGCATGTCCTCTTGTATCTTGGATCGTATCTGGTGATATCTTGATAGAGATGCGGCGCATGTAACGAGTGAGATGCGGCGCATCTAGAGAAGATTAGTCTTGATCTTCTTCATTTCAGTAGACTCTTAACTTCTTGCATGTTTTGCTCCATAATTAGTCCATAATCGCTAAGTTTCACCAAATGCTTGTTTTTACCTGAGAATTACAAAAGTAAACGATTAAGTATCAATCCTCATACATAATATAGTAAAACAAGTCAAATTAATAGGATAAATGATAGTAATAAAATGTACTTATTTGAGTTCATCAGTCATCGTCGTGATCTAGAATTTTATCCGGGTGATCATGTTTTTCTTAAAGTCTCTCCATTCCGTGGTGTTAAACGTTTTGGCGTGAAAGGGAAACTCAGTCCACGATTTATTGGTCCTTTTGAGATTTTAGATCGAGTTGGTGAGGTTTCTTATCGTTTGGCTCTTCCCCCGCAACTTGACCATGTGCATAATGTGTTCCATGTATCTCTTCTGAGGGGATACAATTATCATCCGCTACATGTTGTTACCTATCCTTTGCATCAAATTCGAGAGGATTTTTCTTACATTGAGGAGCCCGAGGCTATTTTAGAGCGTCAGGATCGAGTCATGAGAAACAGAACCATTCCATTCATTAAAATCCTTTGGAAGAATCATCCTGAGAGTGAAGCTACTTGGGAAACCGAAGAGTTGATGCGAGCTAGTTATCCTCATTTCTTTTCGTGATTCGGTACGTATTCATTAAATTCTATTTCAAATTTCGAGGACGAAATTTTTTGTTTAGAGGGGAAGAATTATAATAACCTGAAAACGTAAATTCTAAAATACGTATAAATTTGAACTTTAAACCGAACCTAAGTAATTGCAAGTTAATACACGAGAACTATACATTATTCAAGCCATGAATAGACCTTATAAAAATTCGACACAAGTATATATCGTACATTATATCACACTCCCCACTAGGTCCAAAAGATTTAAAATGTTGTACATAACTTATAAATGGAAAAGGTCTAGGATTATTTTGAAATTGAAGAAATATGATTTAGTCATTAATCCTCCCTCCCCTAATTTCGGCATCTCCTTTATTTTTCCCCCATAATCTCGGTATATCCTTACCTATATTTTCCTTCTCCTTTATTTTCCCCCAACTGAATATCACTCAACCCATAAAATACACCAAAAACCCTAGTGCACATTAGTGGCGGCAGTAGTCTTTTTCCCTTGTTCATTCGATTATCAAGCGGCACAAAGGAGGTGTCAAGAGCTGTGGTGATCGTGGTAATATCCAGGTTAGAAAAGGTCTTATAGTTGGTTCGAAGTGAGGTAGTTCTTGAGGTTTGATCTCTGGTCTTTTTGGTCCTCGTTTTATCCTTCCATTCGATACACCAAGGTAACATTATTTTGGTTCCAGTTTTACTACACATAATCCTATGAGATACTAATAGTTTGTGTACCCTAAATCAAGCTAGGATCAAATAAATAGAATACCAAATAAGTACTGTTATACTGTTATGTCACATGAAAATAACGAGCAGTAGCATAAAATAATAAATCATTGTAGGGCGACATGGAATTAATCTGATCAATTCAGTACATATAAAAGGGACGTATGATCTGGCTTCTTTGGAACGTGTATATATATGATTATGTAGGTTAATTCAAGAAGGCTACATGTTGTGTAATGTGTGTATAATGAGGGCTAAAATATGAGGTTATATGTGGTACTTTGTGTGTTTCTGTTTTGGGTCATGTTCATTTTCTTTTTGTGTCGAGTCATGGGGCTATATATGGAGTCAAATACAGAAACTATAAGAGTGTCTAGAATTGGTGTATAAACTAAATTTGGGACATATAATAAGGGTCATTTTAAATCATTGTAATGTGACTTATATGTGTCGATTAGGGCAGTAGGTTGAGGCTATGAAAAGGGTGTCGTGAGCTATGATTTTATGTGTATAAGAATTATGATTTTATGTGACAAGTATGTGGTGTGTTGAAGCATGTAAAATGGGTATTTTGGGTGTCGATTATGGCCAGGTTAGGGATATAGTTTGAGTCTCATGGTAGGGTCGAATAGGGCTGAACATGCGGGTCTTTTGGGTCAAATAAATGAGAATGGTTTTGGGCATAAAATGGTGGGACGATATACAGTAAATGGGGGATGTTTTCATTGAGGTTTCATACAGGTAAAATAAGGGTCGTGTACTGCTGTTGTGTCGTAACTTATGTGGTGATTTTATGTGGTGTTTTGATTGTGTGTATATGGCATTAATGTTGGGTACAAAACTTGGGTCGTTCATGATTTTATGTGGGCTGAATGTGGGTCGTATAAGGGAGGTTAAGACTGTGATTTCATGTGGGTAATGTACGAAGTATGGGTGATTGCGTGGTTTTGTAACCTTACAACAGGTTTTACCTCTCGAGGGATCTCAAGAGGCTTACAACCCCACCAGGCAGTGTACCTTACCGATGTAGTATAGTGTAGTGGTAAGTACGGGGGATTGATCGTTCTCCACAGGGAATAGTGTTCGTTAGGTGTGAAAGGCTACTCTAATTAGGTCTAAGGGTTGAGGAAGATTCTTTTTATGTTTTTATAATTTTTATGAAAGCAAGTAAAATCTCAGTTTTGAAGGAGTGGGCGGAATTAGTTGCTAGTCAACTAACCCAAATTACTACAAATGCAAATAAAATAAAATAACAAAAATGAAAAGTGGTGAGAAACTTATGTGTAGAGAAATGTGTTTACTTAGATTTCCTTACTCCCTAACTATCTTTTACCGGTTAATTAGTGTGTATTAGTTGCGTGGATGACGGGTGTATTCCTTAATACCATTCGTGGGGTGGCGTACTTACTTCCCAAACTCTACAAGCTCCTACTTCACTCCTATGTCGAGCCGGCTAGGAAGCTCCTAACATGGGATCACTAGAATTCGCTTGTGCATTAAATACAACCATAAAAACCTTTAGTACGCGTTTGGTTCATGTTTCTTAAGACGTTCAAGCAAGTTACCGAATAGGAAGTTAGCCAGTTTTCTTAAGCCTAACATAGATAAACAATCATCCAATACAACTAACAACACACTAACAACCAATAATCAATAGCTAGGTTTCATTAGATCTAAGCAAACACAAGATAAAATTAGCCTAACATGTTAAACAAAAGACAAGCATAAGATAGAATCAAACAACACATAGACATATTGAATGATTAATTGATAACTTATCTTTCAATGAAACATGGAAGATCTCAAGGCTAAAAGCCCTGAAAAAGTAGCTAAAATCGTCTTAGGGTTTTATCCCAAAATTCCACACACTAAGCTCTCCCTTAATGACAAAAAATTAGAAAACTATATATAGACTTTTGCATCTGACGGCGTCACCTTATGGATTGTGACGCCGTCACCTCGCCGCTTTTAGGGTTCTCGGATGACCATCTTGACGCCGTCCCTCTTTAATTCTCCAAAATCCGTTCTGGCCTATCAAGGCTTGACGCCCTCACCTCTTGAACGTGACGCCGTCCCCTTATGAATTAAGCCGTGACGCCCTTGATTTAGTTAAAGCGTGACGCCGTCAGAATTCACATGCTAACTCACTGGCCCGTCATGAGTAAATTTCACATCCCACTTTTCTTGCCAAGGCATGACGCCGTCAAGAGATGATTCTGACGCCGTCAAAGGTAAATTTCAGCCGATTTTGAGACTTTGTCGTATTCTTCACTTTAATGCTCCAAAAACGTCCAAAATGCCTCCTTTTCCAGATTTCTCCTCAAAAGTACCTAAAATGACAAAAGGAACGATTTAGGGCGATATTTGATCAAATAAATACGATTTCGGGCTTAAATGACCCCTTAAAAGCGGTACACTTTTCGCTTCATCAAATACCCTTACACTTGAGATTTGCTTGTCCTCAAGCAAATGCGCTTTTATTCTAATCAAAATACAAGTTAGGGGTCATTTAATGCTAACATAAAAGTAATTACAACAAATATTCGTTCCACTTCAATCATAATAAGCACGGAGATTACATACTAGCACCTCACAAGTAGTGTTTAGATACTCACATCTCTCAAGTGTCATCAAAATAAATCTCATAAATGAAAACGGAAAATATCTCTCACTACCTGTCATAGCAAATAGATTACCATAGGCTTGGGAAAGGATCGAAAACCTCCTCCACTAGGCGTAAGCACCAAAGATAAACTATCAAAGAGGGCTTTTAAATGGGTTGTAATTTTAGGTGTAGGGAAAAGGAAAACACGGTTTGGTTGGATAAAGGATATTTTACTGGTGGCGAGTTAAAAATCTTGGTCAATTACATGTACTATACAATGTTGCTAAGCCAAGACTAGACTCGATCTTAAGCTAGAAACGAAATAACAAAATAACAAAAACATAAAACAAACATAAAATAAAACGGGATGGTAGTCCGTATGTTTTTTCTATTTTTCATTTTCTCATTTTTTTTGTATTTTTCTTGATTTTTCGATTTTTTTTTTTTTTTTTTTTTTTTTTTTTTTTTTTGCCTACACTTTTGCCCTACCATCCAAAATAATACATCATAGGGGCATTGCATTCCCCTTACACTTGAATTTTTACATAACTTTACAAATACTAATCTAATGACTCGAATTAAGATAATTGAAAAACTTGGAGTACTTTTAAAACATTTAGCACATATGGGGGTAATAAATGATGTTCTTCCCCATTACTCCATTACACTAGTACTTTACCCATGAGTCCCAATCGTCCCAAAACAATATGTACAAGGATATGACTCGACTTAGCAACCATGTAATCAACTAGATAATTAACTTGGGTTTAAACAAATGTTGTAACAATAATGCACTAAAAATGAGTGCATACAAGGTAGGCTAAGGCGATTTGGGTGTACATTTTAGTGGGGTGTAACAAATTCTTCCTTTAAGTAAAATGCTTAAAGGTCGAAACGAAAAGATAGGCTCTGAGGGGTGTACTAGGGGTATCGTGTACTAAAAATGAGTACAACGCAAAGGGTGTGGGAGAACTACTTGACCAATGTAGTCAAAGTAATTATAACAAAAACACAGGTGTAAAACAATGGGTTAATCCTAATGCCTCTTATCATGTAGTAAATCTAACTACACGAATGTAGTCTCACTTGTGGCTTCGGAATGGTCCTAACGCAAGTTCTAGAATCTAAGTGCTACCGGTACACACATCATAGAAAAATGCTTTTCCTACCAATTCTAGGGGCGAACCTCACATATTTGGGGGTGGAAAATTTTTTAGTGGTACGGTTTTTGTGCTAGTCATATAACTCCTATCCGTGAGACGCTCATTAAGATCAAAGTTTCACTCCTATATGTTGTAAAAAATTTTAAATTTGGCACTAAAATTGCCTTAACAAGTATTTCTCTCAGTTTTATTACACATCTACCATCAAACAAACAAAAATCAAGCGCAATTGTATTCTCTAAAATCGTACTTTTACCCCCTTACACTTAAGATGAACATTGTCCCCAATGTTCAAATAACAAGATGTAAAAGTAAATAAGGTAAAAGAATGAAATCAAATACTCCCCTGATTCGTTCGGTGGATAATGAAGTAACATGGTTAAATCTTCTTCCAAGGTAATGTAGAAGCTCCAAGACTAATGCATCGCCATAAGCTTGATTCCACATACATTTCCTTGTCCAAAATAACCTGTTAAACCTGAGAAAACAAACAAGAAAAACCAAAGCATCAAACCGAACAAAGAAAACTCACAACTAGATGTAATTCCAGACTTAGAAATAAAAACAAAACAATTAAAGATATAATGCTTGTGGAATGAATATTTGCAGATTTCCTGGAGTTTATAAAACTAAAGATTTAACAAAAAACTTTTACGACTCCTGTATAAACAAAACTCGCAAAATTTTTCAGAATTTATGTACCTGACGCCGTCAGGTTATAACTCCTGACGCCGTCATAATGTTCCTGCAAAAATCTCATGTTAAGTTTCCGGAAAATTTCTGGAAAAACTTATGCCTTACTTCCTGGAAAATCCTGCAAAACATCATTATGACTCGATACAAGCATTTGACTCAAACAATTACTAATATACATGTTCATTTAATATTGTTGTGGTTCATGCTCAATTTCGTTCTTATAAACAAATTTGGGTCTCCCCTTACACTTAGCTTTTGCAAAATACCTTTATATGTAATTAAGACGAAGTTAAAAACAAAATAAAGCATTTTCACAATTTATTTTGAATCATGATCCACAAACAATAAAAATAAAACATGCATACGGAAAGAAATAAAATCAAATAAACAAACAAACAAACAATTAAATAAAGCTTGGGTTGCCTCCCAATAAGCGCTTGTTTTTTTTCGAGTCACGAGCCTGACTCTACCCTTATTTAACAAAAATAGGGGAGGTTTTCCCTACACTTAGGATTAAGTGCGGGTGAAAGTAGAGATACACACCCTTAGGGTGTGAATATGCCACGTGAGGTGAAGGGTGTGAGTGAATGGCTTCCTTCATCCTAAAACTACCCGGATAATTTTGGTTGATGGGTGGGTCGGTTCCTCTTTTTTCTCCTAGATGTAAATCTAAGGATGAAAAGTTCTGTAAAGGTTGAGGTTCCAATTCATCAACACTAGGAAATTCCCTAGAACTATGAGTAAGGTCATCACTAAAAGTGTGCAAACCTATATCCTCTAGTTGTGCTTGGTCCAAGGGTTCTACCTCCATCGGGATTCCTAAAGTCTCTACTACTTCTTCCGGGTAAGTCACGGGCGGTGTGGGTGCCTCAAATGATGGTTGAGTATTTTGTGGGCTTATGGTGTTTACCTCATTATTCCACGTGTCAAGATCACCTATATCCTCGTCAATTGTTTTCTTAGGTAGTGATAATAACAAACCTAGTGCTTCATCCAACTTATGATTTATTGATACGGCTCTATCCACAATTCCCTGGCAAACTAGGTCGCTTTTCCTACTAGCCTCACTAAAACAAGATCCTAAACATGGAGGTTGTTCATAAGAATCTATCCTAGGTGAAGGCTCATATGATTCATAAGTGTCTCTAAATGAGGTATTTTGAACTTCTAGGTGTTCTAGCCACTCAACCATATCATGCAATCTTAGAAATCTAAGTGAAAAGTCCATTTGAAGCAAATTACAAACAAAATCACAAAGAAAAGATAGACTACGAGAAAGCTACAAAATAAAAAGAAAAAATCTCACTTGATAGGAATCTTGTGAGTAGACCTAATAAAAATAAAATTTCAACCTAAGCAATAACTACTCCCCGGGCTGCGGCGCCAAAAACTTGATTGCGTGGTTTTGTAACCTTACAACAGGTTTTACCTCTCGAGGGATCTCAAGAGGCTTACAACCCCACCAGGCAGTGTACCTGACCGATGTAGTATAGTGTAGTGGTAAGTACGGGGGATTGATCGTTCTCCACAGGGAATAGTGTTCGTTAGGTGTGAAAGGCTACTCTAATTAGGTCTAAGGGTTGAGGAAGATTCTTTTTATGTTTTTATAATTTTTATGAAAGCAAGTAAAATCTCGGTTTTGAAGGAGTGGGCGGAATTAGTTGCTAGTCAACTAACCCAAATTACTACAAATGCAAATAAAATAAAATAACAAAAATGAAAAGTGGTGAGAAACTTATGTGTAGAGAAATGTGTTTACTTAGATTTCCTTACTCCCTAACTATCTTTTACCGGTTAATTAGTGTGTATTAGTTGCGTGGATGACGGGTGTATTCCTTAATACCATTCGTGGGGTGGCGTACTTACTTCCCCAAACTCTACAAGCTCCTACTTCACTCCTATTTCGAGCCGGCTAGGAAGCTCCTAACATGGGATCACTAGAATTCGCTTGTGCATTAAATACAACCATAAAAACCTTTAGTACGCGTTTGGTTCATGTTTCTTAAGACGTTCAAGAAAGTTACCGAATAGGAAGTTAGCCAGTTTTCTTAAGCCTAACATAGATAAACAATCATCCAATACAACTAACAACACACTAACAACCAATAATCAATAGCTAGGTTTCATTAGATCTAAGCAAACACAAGATAAAATTAGCCTAACATGTTAAACAAAAGACAAGCATAAGATAGAATCAAACAACACATAGACATATTGAATGATTAATTGATAACTTATCTTTCAATGAAACATGGAAGATCTCAAGGCTAAAAGCCCTGAAAAAGTAGCTAAAGTCGTCTTAGGGTTTTATCCCAAAATTCCACACATTAAGCTCTCCCTTAATGACAAAAAATTAGAAAACTATATATAGACTTTTGCATCTGACGGCGTCACCTTATGGATTGTGACGCCGTCACCTCGCCGCTTTTAGGGTTCTCGGATGACCATCTTGACGCCGTCCCTCTTTAATTCTCCAAAATCCGTTCTGGCCTATCAAGGCTTGACGCCCTCACCTCTTGAACGTGACGCCGTCCCCTTATGAATTAAGCCGTGACGCCCTTGATTTAGTTAAAGCGTGACGCCGTCAGAATTCACATGCTAACTCACTGGCCCGTCATGAGTAAATTTCACATCCCACTTTTCTTGCCAAGGCATGACGCCGTCAAGAGATGATTCTGACGCCGTCAAAGGTAAATTTCAGCCGATTTTGAGACTTTGTCGTATTCTTCACTTTAATGCTCCAAAAACGTC
This sequence comes from Artemisia tridentata subsp. tridentata, assembly GCA_021014915.2. Lineage (NCBI taxonomy): Eukaryota > Viridiplantae > Streptophyta > Magnoliopsida > Asterales > Asteraceae > Artemisia > Artemisia tridentata. Next base: position 447,412,595 of record CP139507.1, read on the forward strand.
CAAAATGCCTCCTTTTCCAGATTTCTCCTCAAAAGTACCTAAAATGACAAAAGGAACGATTTAGGGCGATATTTGATCAAATAAATACGATTTCGGGCTTAAATGACCCCTTAAAAGCGGTACACTTTTCGCTTCATCAATGGGTGTGTCGTGTGTGGGGGGAAATCAACTTTGATTAGGGTCTGATCATTGAGGTCTAATGTATGAGTTGTGTACATTAATATGGGTCTAAATATGACAGGAGACATGGCAGCTTAGTGTGCGTGTGTTATATAATGAAATATGGGTCGATCATTCATGCAAAAATGGAGTCGTGTGTATGTGATTTTATGTGATTGTGTGGGTGGTGATTAGTGTTGAATTACATGACTAGAACTAGGATCTACTTGATTGTTAGTTTATGTGTGCGTTAGTGTCGTGTAAAATAGGTCGATATGTAAATTAGGGTTTGGCATGGCACATTTAATGAGGTGTTTAGAATGTATAAAATATAAGAAATTTCACAAAAATATGTAATTTACACTTTAGCCCTTGAACTTTGATAAAATGACAGTTTAAACCCTAAATTATTAATAGTTGTCATTATAAACCCTAAATTAAAATGTTGATCATATTAAGTCTTAAAGTTTATTTAATTATCATTTATAACCCTAAAAGTCATAAAATCGGGAAACTTACTAATTATAGAAACTTACTAAATATAGAAAGTTACTAAATAAGGAAGCTTGCTAAAAATGGAAGGTTACTAAAAAATAAAAAGTCTCTAAAAATGGAAAGCTACTAAAAGAGGAAAGTTTCTAAAAACAGTAAGAAACCTTGAAGGAGGAAACTTAATGACTATAAGTGGTAAACTTCTAAAATAAGCTGCTAAGTAATGCGTTATCATTAAATTGTATAGGTTCGGCGAAGAAGGAGTGATTCCTTATTTCCGGTGTGCTTCTTATTTCATTTGTTGATTTGCTAAGGTACAGATATTCTACCCTTTCTCAGTAAGGGTGTTCTCTCATGACTTTGATCCTTGATTCTGATTCTTTTGATTTGATATGCTATGATTCCTTTGATTTGATTCCTCTGCTATAATTCCTTTGTTATGATCCCATGATGTGATTCTTTTTATATGAGCTTTGATATGATCTCAGTTATATGATCATCTGTTATGATTCAGTGATATATGCCTTTGTTATGATTCCCTCTGATATGATGATATGATCTGATGTGCCTTGTTATGTTTGTTGCCCGAGCTAACTAGCCATGGAGGTACCATGGCCATGTCACTGAGGCACCGATGGCATGACACTTTTTGTGGAGGTGTGATTGATCTACGACGTCCCCATTTGTTATGATATGATATGTTATGAGATCTCTTGGCCATTTTGATATATGCGTATACTTGTCTAGTACATGGTACGTATATGATTTGTTTTGAAGGGGGCGTATAGATGCATCCTAGGTATTTGATATTTGATTTGATTTGATTGGTGACAGGCTGTATGTGCTCTATACCCCACTCACTGTTCTGGTACATAGAGGTCTCCCCTCTCCGTACACTTAGATTTGATAGGTATATGTGATTATGTGGTCTATTCGAGTGGCTCATTTAGACACGCTCGTGGCTATCTGTTAGGTATCTTTGGTCTGTTCGAGTGGCTCGTTTGGACGCGTTCGTTGACGTTTATTTCTTTGACTCTAGAGCTATTCTTACATTGATGTGTATGCATGTGTACCTTGTTTCGTATCCATTTTGATTATACTTATTATCATTTCTACTTTGTTTATATATCTGTTCACTGGGCGTTTTATGCTCAGCCGCGTTTTCTTTTCCATGCGGCAGGTAATAAGCGGGATGCGGGGCAAGAGAGTTGAGAGTAGGAGTAGAAGACCTACCTTATTAGATTCCCCATTCTTATGGAACTATTTTGGACTTATGTTTGGACATTTATTTCCTTTGTATTTCATTATTAAGTCTTTTGGAACTTGTATTTATAAGTCATGATGTTCTTGGCTTAACTTTATTTATGAAAGACTTCCGCTTGTGTTATATTGTATGTTCTGATTAGACACCATAATGTGGCATCTTGACCAAGGTCGGGTTGGGGTGTTACTGATGATGACCTTCACAAACCTTTTAAAGAGGTGTTGAGATCACCGTTCACTCGCCAGATTGTGGAGTTCTACGGTCCGAACCACACGATGCCGCTGAACATGAAATTCTATGACGGGTCAACAGATCTGAATGATCACCTCACCAGATTTACAGGAGCAACCAACCTTGGGGAATGGCCGATGCCAGTTTGGTGTCACATGTTTCAGCAAACTTTGGACAGAGCAGCAGGAGGATGGTTCAAACGGTTGAAACCAGGAAGTATTGATAGCTGGAATGAGTTGAGGGAGCAATTCTCAACTAGATTTGCTCTCCGAAAGAAGTGTACAAAAGATCCAACGGAAATTACGAAAATCATCCGACGAGCTCATGAATCCCTTCTGGATTTTAATGAAAGATGGACGGACGAGGCTAGCTACATCAGCGGCGTGCCAGAAATCATGAGGATCTCCGCGTTCATGAGTGCGCACAAATGTCCAGCCCTGGCGAAAAAGTTTTTCGATAGGGTGCCACGCACGGTTACGGAAATGTTTACTAGAGTAGAAGATTTCATAAGGTCAGAAGAAGTATACCGTAGTACGGAATTGCCGAAAGGCGAAGGCTTTGATTCAAGCAGAAAGGGGAGTCAAAGCTTCAGGAGTGACAAACCAAGCAGAGAGCGCCGAAATGATCACTGCCAAAAGAATGTGTACCACACTTATGTGGCTCCCAGAAATAATTATAACCGCAATGACCAACCTCTCCCAGATTATTGCCGGAACGACCCCCCGAGACAGGGTAACCATCGCTCCGGTCTAGAGTCATTGATAAAGCCTCCTAGGGAGATTCTGGCTATGGAATACCACCTAAACCTATCGGTCCCTCCTCCGACCAGCGATAGGCCACGAAAGGAAAACCTGGACAAATTCTGTGACTACCACAGAGAAAAAGCGCATCTCACTAACGATTGTTTTCAGCTAAAGAAACAACTTGAGATCGCGTTGGAATCTGGGAAGCTAGACCATCTTTTAAAAGATTTCAGGCAGCGGAACGCGGGGAAAGGTAGGGACCAACCGAGAAGAAATGATACTGGGAAAGCTAAAGGGATCAACATGATAAGGAGTTGGCCGGAGAGTAGAAAGAGAAGGTACGGGGGATATGATGAAGAATGGGCAAATGTTCTGATAGTTTTTCCCCCGTCGTGGCGGGCGATCTGTCAGAGGAGCCACTCATTATTGAAGGTAACATTGAAGGGTATTTGGTCCGAAGGATATATGTGGATGAAGGATCCTCCGTGAACGTAATGTACGAACACTGCTTTAGTAACCTTAGTTCAGCCATAAAAGCCAAGTTCAAGGAGACAAGCACCTCTCTTGTGGGTTTCTCTGAGGAAACAAGTAGGTCGTTGGGTAAAATTGAATTAGAAGTATGTTTTGGCGATCACGGTATGTTCCGAAGGACAACAATGAAATTCTGTGTGGTACAATCTCCATCGCCGTACAATGTGATACTGGGTCGAACCGGATTAAAGGAACTAAGAGCCATCCCTTCGACAATTCATTATATGATTAAGTTTCCCACACCGAAGGGAGTGGCAACTTTGGTGGCACGATCGGCTATGGTGCTGGAGTGCAGGAGACTAGAGGAAAAACAAATGGTAGATGTACCGCAGGAGGCGAAAATTGTGAATCCGGAAATGAATATAACGGAAGAAATCTTGGTAAATCATGCGTATCCCGAATAGGTGGTCACAATAGGAACAGGGTTCTCCAGGGAGTGCCGGAAGCATCTGGTTGAACTATTGAGAAAAAATAAGGACGTGTTCACATGGCAGCCTTCTGATATGACCGGAGTGCCACGACGTCTGATCAGGCATCATCTAAATGTTAATGTTTCAGACATACCGGTAGCTCAAAAGAAGCGCGACTTGTCCGCAGAAAAAAATCAGGTGGTACGGAAGGAAGTGGACGAATGGCTGAAGGCCGGAATTGTCAGGCCGGTTCGTTACCCCACTTGGATCTCCAACCCTGTGCTGGTAAAGAAGTGTGATGGAAGTTGGCGCATGTGCATCGACTTCAAGAATTTAAACTCCTCCTGTCCGATGGCAGAAGAAGACGAAGAGAAGACGTCATTTTACACAGAACAGGGGACTTATTGTTACACAAAAATGTCGTTCGGCCTGAAAAACGTCGGAGCTACTTACCAGCGGCTCATTGACTCGGCCTTCCGAAGTCAAATCGGAAGAAATCTAGAAGCTTATGTGGATGATATGGTAATCAAAAGTAAGGGAGAGAAAGAGATGTTAGCAGACATTGCTGAAACCTTCTATAACCTACGGAAAATTAACATGAAGTTAAACCCGAAGAAATGCTCTTTCGGTGTTGAAGAGGGGAAATTCTTAGGTTACATGGTGACTTCCGAAGGCATAAGGGCAAATCCAAATAAGACAAAGGTGATTGCACAAATGAAATCCCCGGCGACTCTGAAGGAAATGCAGAGTCTGAGAGGCAAGTTGGCAGCCCTCAATAGATTTTTGGCAAGGTCTGCCGAGAGATCCCTACCGTTCTTCGAAACGTTAAAAAATATTACCAAGGAAAATAAGGAGGAATACAAGTGGACCAAGGAAGCTGAAGAGGCATTTCAGTCCCTCAAGAAGCTAATACTAGATCTCCCATCCTTGTCCACACCTAAGGCAAAACAAGTTTTATATGTGTACCTCGCAGCGGCGAAAGATGCTATCAGCGCGGTTTTGCTAACCGAAAGGGATGGAAAGCAAGTGCATGTTCACTATGTGAGTCGGATGTTACAAGAGGCCGAGAGGAATTATGCTCCGGTGGAAAAATTAGCGTTATCCCTGTTACACATGTCCCGAAGGTTGAGAAGATATTTTGAAGCTCACCTTATCCAAGTCATAACAGATCAACCGATAAAGCAAATTTTGAATAAGCCAGAAGCATCCGGAAGGCTAGCCAAGTTTGCCGTGGAGTCAGGAGCTTACAATATAACTTATTTACCAAGAAACGCGGTAAAAGGACAAGTCCTAGCGGATTTCATCTCGGAAATTTCTGTTGGAATGGAAGAAGCACATCTAAAGAAGCCGGGGAAAGAAGTCCATGACATCTCCGATCCAGAAGAATGGATATTGTACACAGACGAGGCATCTAACAAGAAAGGATCCAGAGCGGATCTTGTGTTGATCGGACCCTATCAAACCGAACACACATATGCTCTCCGTCTAAATTTTAAAAGCACTAATAACGAGGCAGAATATGAGGCACTTCTCGCCGGTTTACGGCTTGCCAGAAAAATGAACGTGGAAGCATTAGAGGTCAGGGTGGACTCTAAACTGGTGGCAAGTCAGATAAACGGAGACTTCACGGCAGCCAAGGAACGTATGATACGATACTTGGCAAAGGCAAACGAATACATCGGCAGCTTAAAAAAATTTAAAATTCATAACATACCGAGGGCGCAAAATCAAAAGGCAAATGTGCTAAGCAAGTTGGCCTCGGTAGCCTTTAATCATCTAACCAAAGAAATCCTTGTCGAAGTATTAGAAAAGCCTTCAACCGAAGAAAAGCATGTAGGGGCAATCGTAGAAGAAGAGGAGGATAACTGGATGACACCTATCATCCGGTGTCTGAAAGAAGGCGTATGGCCGAAGGATCAAAACGAAGCAAGGGCATTACGGATGAAACTTCCCCAGTATGTGATGGAGGACGGAGTGTTATTTAAGAAGTCATACCTAAGTCCTATGTTAAGGTGTGTAGGTCCGCTGCAAGTAAATTATATCATACGGGTGGTCCACGAAGGAGCGTGCGGAATGCACTCCGGACCAAGGTCGGTGGTCGCCAAATTAATGAGGCAAGGTTATTATTGGCCGACGATGCACAGAGACGCTAGGGAGGAAATTGACAAATGCGACTCCTGTCAGATTCATGCTCCGGTTTCGAAATTACCAAAGACTATAATGACATCCATCATGGCACCATGGCCCTTTTACCAGTGGGGAATGGACGTGTTGGGTCCTCTGCCTGAGGCTCCGGGAAAAGTAAAGTTCGTTATCATGGCCGTTGACTACTTTACAAAATGGATAGAGGCGAAAACCCTCGCCAAAACCACAGGCAAAGACGTGAAGAAATTCGTATGGGAAAACATCATTTGTAGGTTCGGACAGCCGGGTATAATAGTCACAGACAACGGAACGAACTTCGTCAATGATCCCTTCAAGAGTTGGTGCGAGAAGTTGAAAGTCAAACAGATAAACACGGCTGTAGCACATACTCAAGCCAATGGTCTACTCGAAAGGGCCAACAAGAGCCTGATGCACGACATTAAAACCCGGCTAGGAAGGGAAAGAGCCGGATGGGTTGACGAATTGCCAAACGTTCTATGGGCTTTCCGGACTTCATTGAAAACAAGTAACGGAGAGACCCCTTTTAGTCTGACATACGGAAGCGAAGCAGTCATTCTGGCCGAAATTGGAATGCCCACCCACCGTACCATGCTTTAAAATCCGAAAGACAACGAAGAACAACAACGCTTAAACCTCGATTTTCTTCAAGAAAGGTGAGAGATGGTGTCCATTCGGGAAGCCAAGTATAAAGCTAAAGTTGAAAAATATTACAACAAAAGGGTACGCCCGGTAGCCTTTAAAGTAGGAGACTTCATGTACCGAAGGAACAAAGGGTCGAGAACCAAGGAAAGTTGGGACCCAACTGGGAGGGTCCATACCGGATAGTCGAGGCTTACCACAACGGTTCATACAAGCTTCAGACAATGGATGACCGAGAAGTACCCCGGACATGGCACGCAATGAATCTACGAAATTGTTTTATGTAAAAGCTGTAAACCAAAACTTGTTAATGTTTATGGCAATCATTAGTTCCCTAACAATAAGGGGAACAATTTTCCAATCTAATTGTGTTACATATTCTATGATTACATTACGTTGAAAAATTAAACGGATGGTGGAAAACACTCCGACTCCAATGAGCGGATCGTGAAAACACTCCGTCAACAAAAATTAAACGGATGGTGGAAAACACTCCGGCTCCAATGAGCAGATCGTGAAAACACTCCGTCAACAAAAATTAAACGGATAGTGGAAAACACTCCGGCTCCAATGAGCGGATCGTGAAAACACTCCGTCAACAAAAATTAAACGGATGGTGGAAAACACTCCGGCTCCAATGAGCGGATCGTGAAAACACTCCGTCAATAAAAATTAAACGGATAGTGGAAAACACTCCGGCTCCAATGAGCGGTTCGCGAAAACACTCTGTCAACCAAAAATTAAACGGATGGTGGAAAATACTCCGGCTCCAATGAGCGGATCGTGAAAACACTCCGTCGTCGAACAAGTAAGCAAACTAAACAATATTTATGAAAGAAATGTAAACAACCACAACGAATTATTATTCTACTACGTTCATCCAACAGTACAAAAGCGTGACATCACTGGTCACGAACAGATTGGTATATACAAAATATTCAGTTGCAATATTGTTCTTGTTACATTCATCCGACGAGAAAAAACAAAAGAAAGTCAAGGAGCAGCATCTGTAGTGTCCTTCACAACGTAAGAAGTTTCGGCCTGCTGAGGTGGGGGTGCTTCTACAGTCTTTGGCTTAGGAGCAGGCATGTCGGGGAAGAGGTTCATAAGATCACCCAATGGAGGACAGTAGGATTCTGCAAGCTTTCGAATATACGGATATTCGGCATCGAACAGCTTCCGATACTCCGCCTTTCATAGGCCCGGAGCCTCCATGTTAAGGCTCTTAAATTTGCCTAGAAGTCTTTGAAGGTCAGCCTCTTCTTGTACTCAGCACTATTGAATAACCTCTGGCAAGTGGCCGGCAGCAGATCCTTCACAGTATTGTGATGGAAAACTTCCGATTGAGCTACCTCCGTTACCAATTGTCTCTTTTCACTTTCCAACCTATCAATGGCCTGGTTTTTCTCCCCAGCTCCTGCTCCAACTTCCTAATCCTTTCAGCCTGAGAAGCAGAGTTTGTCCTCCAGTCATTCTTGTCATTCTCCATCTCCTCCAACTGATCGGCCAACCCTTTCTCCCGGACCGAGGTAGCAGAACGCACATCGTACAGCTCCTTCTCCAAAACCAGAAACTCCCCCAGCAATTGATCAAACTTGCCAGCCTCCGCATTACGCTCTGCTTCGGCCACCTTCTAAGCGTGATCCAACTCCCTATATTCGGTAATCAGCTGGGTGAATCTGCGCAGCAACTCGGCCTGCATAACAATCCCACTGTCGGCTTGTACATAAGATGCACGAATTAGCTGGCTAGTGGTCAGTTCTTCCAGAGCAGCCTGCTCAGCGGGAGGAGCGATATGCGTGAACATCCCACGGTAGGCCTTGTAGGAATCCAACCGAAATCGTCGGTGAGAGACCAGCCCGGAACAAAATGCTCCCTCCCAGACGAATTTTCATCTGCCACAAAATTGACCAGGTCAACACAAAGAAGATAATAGCAATGGATGTCGCAAGGATGAGTTTATACCTCAACCAGCTGAATTGTGTCCTTCAGAACCGTGCGAAGGAAGCAGGGAATGTATAGAATGAGCCGAATGAATTGAGTGGTCTGCAAAAAAGAGAAAATGAAAAAGAAAAAAAAAAGAAAAAAAGGATATTTCTTACCATCGGTAGCAGGCTCTTGGTTTTGTGGCTGAGTCTCCTGGACAGGCTGCTCCTCTGGATTTGTCTTAGTAGTGTGTCCGGTTTTAGCCATCCTCTCCTCCGGATTAACTGCCCCTTCACCACCCTCACCACCCCCTGGTCTCTCTTCAACGTTAACCACGCCTTGTGGCTCAGCTTGGTTAAGAGGGGTGGCATCGAGAGTGTAGTCAGAAGATAAATTCCCCTCGGACGGTTTGCTCTTTCTTTTCTTCCTTCCCCCATTAACGACAGACGGGCCTTCGGCACTCCTCTTCGTCCCTGCCTGCTCAGCCGCCTGTTTCTTCCTTTCTTTCTCCTCCCTGGCAGCAAGCACATTCAGGTCAGGCCTTTCAACCACCTTCTGAAGAGGAGTCTTCTCAGGGATCGAGCTCCCCGGTACCAACGGCTCGGTAGTTCTTACCGGCCTCTCGCCTTCCTCCGGCAAAGGATCTACCTTGCTAACCTCGATCCCATCCCACTCCGGAAGCTCCAAGTATTTCAACATGGTAAGAACTGCAAAAAACAAAAAGGTAAGATCAAGATGAGAAGTAAACAGACACTACGCAATATTAAGTCAAGAAAATATTATTACCACGCCCCTCGGCATCCTTTAGAACGGCCTCATATCCAGGATATTCAAAAACTTTGGAAAGGCCCGTCATCCATAAAAGGGCGGCTGAGGGTTTTCTGAGGAGAATCACCTTCATAGCGACTATCTCAGCGTCCCTATCAGAGTGTGTCTCTGGAAAATCATCAGTGATCTTAGAGTCATTATGCCTCCACGGCATGGCATCCGGAATTGCCCTCCGGTCTATCAAAAAGAAGTGGTCCTTCCAATGTTTCAGCCCGGTCAGCACCTCCTCAAAACACTTCTTGGCCCTCCTCCCGGTTCAGTTTTCGAATGAAAACCAGTGGCCTTGCTTACACAGTCTATAAAAAACCCTGAACAACGGAACGGTCGGCCGAACGTCCAGGCTATAGCAACGGATCTCAAACATTGTTACCCTATTCAAACCTGTGGAAAACTAGAAGGGGGTTGAATAGTTTTACTGTTTAAAATTAATTTAAACTGTTTTGTAACTTATGTGAATTCAATGAAACTGTGCACACAAAAAATAATCAAACAATATATCCAAGAAGTAAAAGAGAGAAATGATCAGACCACATAAGACGGATGTTTATAGTGGTTCGACTACAAGGACTCTTTTCCTTGCCCTACTCCACCTCCCCGAGCCTTTAACTCGAGAGTTATCCTTCACTAAGAAACAAACTCCCTTCTAGGTGGAGAAAACCTTTACACGTCGCTTACTTCCTTTTCCGGTACTAAGCTAAACACCGGGTTCTATTTCAAGGTAGAACCAACCTAACGTCGCCTATACACTTACCGACACTAAGCTAGATGTCGAGTTCTTTACAAGGGTACAACCACTCCCGTTTGGTTCTTTCACAAGGGTACAACCACTCCCTACACTCTTTGTGTTTTGAGGACTAAAAAACTAACCACACTCACTGAGATAAATGATACAAATAATGATGTGTGAAGCTACAACTATATCACACAGTAACTATACTAAAGGTTTTACACTTCTGTGTTGAACCTTGATGCTTAATCTCCTTTGCTACAAAAGGAAAGATCAATGAAATGAATGAATGATAAATGTTAGATGATATGTAAATGAATGAGTATGAATGTTAGGCTCTATGAGTGATGGTGTGTCCAAATGATCAGCTTGCTATTTATAGGCAAGCTGGTGAACAGCCAGCGGATCCGGCGGATCCCATAAAAGGGATCCATCCTTTATATCGATTGGTTTCGCCACCTTGACAGCAAAATGACAGCTAAGAGTTTTGGAAATCTTTCCAAATCCAGCTGTATCCTCCACACCTTTGTCATGTCATATCAAAATCTTCCAAAGTCAACTATCTTGCTTGAAGATCTAGCCAAGATATTATGTATGAAGCATGCCATGATGTCATTGTATCATTTTAAAAATAAAGTTTCCTTTTAAGGAAATAAACTAGTAGATGTGTAAAATGTAATTCTAAGTAAACTTGTGAAATGTAAAATGTGTTTTAAAGAGACTTTAGCTAGCATTTATAATTTGCTAAAGGATATACTTTGTAATTGTCATTAACAAAACTAAGTAAATATCGTAAAATATAAATAACATTTTTCGGACGATATTTGTATTAACAATCTCCCCCTTTTTGCTGATGACAAAACATAAAGTATATTTTTGAGCAAAGGAATAAATATAGCATGAGTTCTTTAAAATATAGATTAAGTTTGTTTTATTTGAGTTTAAAAACTCTTTTTATGCAAAAGTGTATGTACTGTGATGAGTCACAGTTATGCAAACTTAATCCTTTCTCCCCCTTTTTGTCGAAAAAAAAAGAAGAGTTGCGTAGCGGAATGCGATTTTGAGAACTTTAAGAGCTCCCCCTTGTTTGATACTCCCCCTAAATGGAGTAACAAGGTAATGATACATGATCCTTCAAAACAAATGGTTAGAATATGATATGCTCCCCTTCGGTGTATACTCCCCATTATAAGAGTCCCAACGTATACATTTGAAGCGTATGAGATGCTAAAAAAAATGTTAGTTGTGAGTAGCTTAAACAAGCTATAAGAACAAGTACGTGAAAGAAAAATACTTAGAAACGTCTAAAATCTAAAAACGCGTACGTTTAATTTAAATTTACGTAAATGTACGAAATAAAACGTAAATTCTGTCCAATATAAATCCCACGGATGTGAAAATTATATTTTTAGAATCCTAATAATAAAAGAAAATTATTGGAAAATTAAAATTATTTTTATGACTATTTATTTAATTATTATTAATTAAAAACTATTTTTAACTATTTAATAATACCCTAAAATATAAGAAAATATGAAATAAAGCTAGAAAAGTGAAATTATGACTTAGAAAAATCTAAAATATTATAAAATTTATTTTAAAACCGAAAATACATTTATTACATTTTTTATCTATTTAATTATTAATTAATTATTATTTAATAATTATTTAAACTATTTTAAATTATAATAAATACTAAATAAACAAAGAAAAATCTGAAACTTTTTCTATAAATATTAAATAAGTACAGGAACCTAAGAAAAATATAAAAATGAAAAGTGCTTAATGAAAAAGCAGAAAAATAAGCCAAATTGGTTAAATAGAAGCTATCATTTTTTTTATATTTTGATTTTCTGATTTTCTTTTACAAAACTATTTAACTACTGATAATGACAAACTTTTATGAAGGTGAACTTATTGGAACTCAATAATAAGCTCAGTGAGAGCTTATTGACTCCAGAGTTAAGCTTTTTAAGGCTTAAGTGGATTTTTAGCTTGAAATAAGCTCACAACAAGCTAACTAGCTGGAACAAAGATAAATTAAGATGAAACTAAGTAAAAGGAACTGGAAGAGAGTGGGAGGGATGCATTTAATGAACACTGTTGGTGTTGTAGAGGTGGAAGGGTGAGCTGGTGGAGTAGGGTAGGTGAGCTGGGGGGATAAGGGTGGAAGGTCAGGTAAGGGTGGTATTGGAGGTGGTGGTTTGTAGCAGTAATGGTGGGAGGGAAATAGGGAAGATGGGTTTGACTGTGGGTTGACTCCGTTTTATTTATAAGGGATATGGGCCAGTTGGTGTTGGGCCAAGACAAAAGGGGTGTTGGGTTTGTTTTATGTTTTGGGTTTTGGTTAAATAACTTGGTCCGTTTGGTTTGTAGTTAAGGTTAAGCCCAAGGACCAATTTTGTAATTTTCTGATTTGTTAAGGGTTGGACTTGTAACTTCCCAAAAGTTTATCAAAAGGGTCTATTTTGCCAATTATGAATAGCACAAGGGTCACATTTGATAATTTCCAATTTTTAAAACCCGAGGACTAATTTTGCCAATTTTGAAACTTGAGGGGTAAAAATTGCCAATTTTAGAAAACTTTCATCCAGGGACTAATAGTGAACATGTTTGATTTCCCAAGGACTGATGTTGACTTTTCTTTCATTTTAAACCTTCAGGGACTAATTTTGCCAATTTATGAAACTTCAGGGACTGAAACTGTAAATTATGTGAACTTTGTATGTTTTTCACCTGTTTTCAATCCTTTTGTACCTGAATCACATAAAAACACATTCCAATGATATTTATAGTATTATGTGACATTTCAAAGTGTTTTTGGCTATTTTAACAGTCAAAATGGGAATAAAATGATGAGTATTTAGACACTCATCATGTATACTCCCCATTACAAGAGTCCCAACGTATACATTAGAAGGGTATGAGATGCTGCAAAAGATATGTTAGTTGTGAATAGCCTCAATGGAGAAGCATAACGCATATGATATGGTCATTCAAATAAGAATGATAATCTAGTTGACTTTAAAAAGTCAAAATGTAGTGTCTGATCAAAATTTTGTACCTAAAGTACAAGTGATCAAACTAGAATACAGATTCCAAATAGCTATATAATGATGTTAGTTACCTAACTAATGATAATATGCTTTATGTTGATCACTCATAAGCATAAAAACATCACATTCATTCATTGAAAATTATGTGACAAAAGTCACAAACATAATATGATGTTACATGAAAATACATCCTAAAAAATAAGAAGTCCCACAACAACATTTAAAAGGTCCTATATAATGAGACTAAAAATCTCTTATTGAGGAGGATGAGAGATGGCGTTTAGACGCTCAAGAATGTGGTTCAACATGAACCTCATTTCATTTTGGAGCTCGTGCACCAAAATGTTTGTCCTTTGAGCTATGTGAGCGGTTCTTTCACACATGTTGCAATCATGGAGAGCAAAACCGGGCGGAAGAGTAGACTCATTTGGTTGTGGTGGTGGTGGTGGTGATTGGTTGTTGGGTGGTGGTGATTGTGCTTGTTCATTGGTTGGTGGTGGTGTTTGGAGGGAGTTCATGAGGATGTTTTAGAGGTCCATGGCTTCATTGAGGCGGTGATCTACCATACCCGAGAGAGTGTAGAGACGGTTGAGCTCTTCACTAATCTCCTCTTGCGTTTGAGGCAAATTGATCCACATTGCCTCGTCTATGGCAATGAGAGTTGATGTGGGTGAGAGAGGTGGTATTTGAGGTTGAGATGATGGTGCATCATGGTATAAAGGACCATGGATATCCGGGAAAATCAGATGAAAAAGCATAGGCTCTTGACCTTCAAAGGTCATGGGTGTAGGATTGGTTGATCTTGGTGGGAGATCCTCCAAGTCATCAAGGTATGGATGAGGTGATGTAGGTGGAGTCCTAAATAGCTCCATAGGTTTGAGTTTGGGTGAGTTTGGTTGTGATTGAGATTTGACAGTCTGTGATGGAGTGGGTGGTGGTGAGGTTGCTATTGGAGTTATGGATGGAGGTGGAGTTTGTATGACAACATTGGATGGTGTAGGTGTGGATAAAGTAAGGAAATTTTCACTTGCTATAGGAGATGAGATATTAAGAGGAGATGATTCCTCTGATGATGAGTTAGCAAGATTTATGAAGCAAAATGGTTTAACACTAATGCGGGCAGTGCGTTTTGGAGTTCTAGAGGTGGAGGAGTTGGTTGATTTGGTCTTGGTGAGCCAAGAGAACTAAGATGTACAGGTTGTATGTTGTGAAGAAGGTGAATGAGTGAGTTTTGCTCTAAGTTATGATCTTAATATATAGGTAGATGGTTTATAGAAACTAGTGTTTGGATTTGATGTAAATCCAATAGAGAATGTTGGTTCCTAATGATTTGGAACAAAAATTTGTGCAAATCACATCACATAAGTCAATCCATAGAACTTATGTTGAGTAATATGATGAAGATATGCAGTAAATGCAAAGGGATAGTGGAAAATCCTGTGATGTGATGTACCCACGGATTTGAAGGATCCTTAAAAAGGGTTCCTTGTTTGTATAGGAAAGGTAACTCATTCCTTAAATTTAAAAATTCAAATTTTGGTGGGAAATGTTGTTCTTAAGTTTCTAAGAGTTTCTAAATCATTCTAAGATGTATAATGATCAGTGAACCTATTCTAAAGAATACTAGAAACTAAAATCTAAGAATCAGGATGAGTCGAAAAGTTTTAAGAAGTTTACTGTTATACCTGCGGATCCAATTGACAAGGCGTGCGGATCCAAATTTTTGGATCCGCCTGATCCGCAGGTTGAAGATTGGCGGAGCCAACGCTAACACATGGCGGATCCAAAATGAGGGATCTGTCAGATCCATTGTTAAGCTTGTAGGAAAAATGTTAGTGTCTGATAGAGAAAATTGTTAAAAGAAAAATGAGAGGCCAAATCTATCATTAAAGTAAGATAGCACTACAAATATTTGATCACCTACAAATATTGAAATGTAACTTTTATTCATTGAAAATTTGTTTGTGACAAACGTCTCAAACTTGAAGTTACATTTAGAAGTCCCTAAAAATTGAAGAAATCCTAGAATAATTCTTTAAAGTACACTAGAATAATTCTAACAGCTTCTATGAAGAGGAATTTGTTGGTGTTGATGGAGATATGATGGAAGCTAGCCACATAGTTTCTAAATCCTTAGTGTCACAAAAGTTAGAGTTATGTTCTTCATTTTCTTGAGTGTTTGTTTGATTTACCCACATTGAATCATCAATGTGTTGAAGTGTGGTAAGTAGATCATGTGATTGAAGGTTGGATGAATTTAGTGGTGATTATGATTTTCTTTCTTCAGATGGTAAAGGTGATGGTGAGGAAGCTATTGGAGTAGTTACAGGTGGTGGTGTGCTATATATGGGTGATGATGTTGTACCCAGTGGTATTATGATTGGTGATGGTAATTTTGTGGATGAAGACATGTTGACTATAGGAGTTATGATAGAAGTTGTAGTGGCAGTGGTGGATATGATTGGTGAGCTTACGTTTGAAACTGGATTAACGAGCCAGTAAGGTCTAACACTAATTCTAGCGGTTTGTCTATATGGTCTAGACATATGAGATTTTTTTGATTTGTGCATTATGAGAGGTTTACAGGTAAAGAAGATGAAGATTTGGTGTGTTATGATCATCTTAAGGTTCTAATTTATACTTCCCATTTTTGTAGAAGTTGGTGTTTGGATTAATGATGTGTAAATATCAAAGACTTGGAACAAGATAAAGTAGTTTGTCCTATTGATAAAGTCAATCCATAGAAATGAATTTGACATGAAGATATGCAGAAAGATGACTCAAAAGGGAGAAATGTGATTGATTCACGGTTTTCGAGAAGGTAATGAAAGAGTCTGTGAGTTATGAGCAGGACAAAATATTCAAATTTTGATGGGAGGTGGATTCTCCTAATTCTCTAAGATGTCTAAATATAATCTAAGAAAGCTAAACTACAATCTAAGTATTGGAAAGAGTTGGATTTTGTGAAAAAGATTACTGTGTATTCCTACAGATCCAATAGACAAAGCATGCGGATCCAAAACTTTTGGATCCGTCTGATTCGCAGGTTTAAGATGGTCGGAGCCAATGTTAACACTAGGCGGATCCAAACTGAGGGATCCGCCAGTTCCGCCGAACAAAAATCCTAAAAGGAACAGAGAGCAATGCAAATTTCGTGTTTTTCGATAACAACCCGAAAATTCTCCTGGAACATATCTATTGTCTATTATGTAAAGTAAAGCTACCAAATATGTAGATTCTAGCACACGTTATAAAATAGATCATCATACTTCATCGCAAAGGAAGTTAAGCCAAACAGTGGCTTAAATTCGGAAAATTGATAACAATGTATGTTATCATTAGTTCAAGTTGAGTTAATACTACAAAAGAGTTAAGTACTATCATAAGGTCTTAGTAAGTACATAAATTTAACAATACATAGTCTAATAACGTATTATACCAAACACTCTCACTTATCTTTCAATAATTTAAGTATTTTCTTCTGATCCTTGCGGAGTTTCATCATCCATCGTCCAACATTCTTTAAAATTCCCTTTGCTTGTCGATGTTCCGCAGATTCATCATCAAGGGAAGGAAGTTGACTCAAGTAGTCAATTGGAGGAAGCTTAGAGTTAGGTAAACCATCTTCATCACTAGCTGATGATGATGATGAAGATGAGGATGAGGTGTGAGCCCGTTTCCCTTTTCCTACTGCCACTCTATAGTCACTAAGCGGAACAAAGGTGTGTTTGATTTCGACATAGTCTGGAACAAAGCCGAATGAGTCTAGAGGAATAGGAATGGAAGCTCTAAACAAACGTGTAATAAGCATTCCATATGGCATTGAGGTTTTTCCTAAGACACATATATCGACCATTCTTTTGGCGATATAGTAGGCTAGATTGAACTTTTGATGGGTAGACACACAATAGAGCATGTAGCATAAGCTTGCATTCACATGATATTTGTTTCCAATGGTGCTAATGACATTAGCTCTAAGAATCTCTTCAAGTTTCTTAAATTCGGGTTTAAGTTCATTTAGTTCCATAGCGAATGGATCACGACTAACATCCTTTCCTCGGAGTTTCTTAGTTTGGTTGCTTCTAGGCTTGAAAAGATGATCACGGATTGTTTCTTTAGGAGTTAGAGGAGTATCATATGGGTGTTCACGACCTAGGTTTGAATCAAGAATGGTTAAAGGCCATTTGTCTGAGTAGAAACAAGTTCCTTCTCTAGGAATGCCTAATACTTCCCCGAAATGATCTAATGGGAAATTGTAGGGATTTTGATTTATTTTGAAATGGATGCTAAAAGATCCAAGGTCATCAGTGATGAGTTTCACGGAAGCATAAAACTCGAGAATGAATCTAGGGATGATTGGCTCATCTATGTCTAGGAGTGCATCAAATTGAATGACAGTCATTTGTTCACGGATGTTTGTTTCTTCTAAGAATGATAAATCTATAGTTCTGCCTTCATGAACGTATCGACTTTCTAAAGCTTTAAAAATTTTGACTTGAGATTCTGAGAGTCCCTTTGTTTGATGATGTTTGGGTAGGTAGTTGGTGGTCTTTTTGTGATCATAGTTAGTAGCGGGAGGCATGGTTTTCCTAGACATATAATTAAAGTTAGAATCACATAATATAAACATATGTGTCTGAATGAGAATAATGTGGAGTATGATTATCTCGACTCTTTTGAAGCAAATATTTTTGTAGTAAAATATGAGATAATCCAAACACTCCTGATCCGAAAATATATGTGGATTATAACGTTTTTGATTTTGTATGAACAAGGAGTTTTTCCTAGTTGTGAAAAATTAATCTCAATGGAGTATTTGATGATTATTGTAGTGTCTAATTGAAAACATGATTTTTGAAGTGCCTCATTATTTTTGATAATCCCTAATTTAATTTAGTGCAACCTATATGAATTCTAGACACAAATAAGAGATTGAGATGGATTAGGGTACTTACAATGATCGATTAGGAATGAGTTAATTGTGGCGAATGAAATATTTGAGCTTTGGGATGATAAGGGTCGTCAACAAATTGGTTTTAGTGTGGTTAGTGGGTGTAATGAACAGTAAAAAGTGTCTATTTATTGAGAATTAGTCTCAGCAAAGCATAGATCCGGCGGATCCCAAACAAGGGTTCCGCCCTTATTATCGATTGGATCCGCAGGATCAGAATATATGTTTGTTTATTTCCGTTTTTGTTTGGACTAGGATTTGAACAATTGTTTTAACTACTTTCTAGGTTTCAATAAACCATAGATAGAAGTAGGATTCTTTCTTGAGGTATTAGTGAGAGGATTATCAATGTTATCTTTTGAGAAACTTTCTCAATTCGAGATGTTTTATCATCTAAACATTGTTTAATACGGAAATGATGATGGAAAGCTAAACTTTTGCTGGGATGAACAGTTGCAATGATGTTGCAACAGAGAAAAAGGTTATGGAGGTCAACAATATTGACCACGAGAATTTTCTCCACACTTTGCCTTAAAGTAGCAAGGACCGTTTGTTTCTTAGTAAATCATGATGTGATACAATGTCTCACATTAGTACATATATTATTTGAACTATTCCTATATCTCCAATTCCCGGGAAGATCATATATTATGGTTTCTACACCTGTTCCTTTGGGATGTCTCTTAAGTTCCTAAATGTTTGATGGTTTTGAGTTGGAATCATCTTGAGAGTGTAGACGTATATAATATTTGGTGTACTAGCTATGGGATAGAGTATTCTACCTAATGCATCTCTATGTTTAGGGTCATCTTATGAATTTACTATCTTTATCCATGATGAGTCTGGTTGAGGAAAACGTGAGTGTTTTTCAAATAGTTTCTAGTCATATCTGTGATATATTCAAATTGGTTGAAAATATCCTTTTTCCTAATTGTTAACCTTTTTGAAGATCTTATAGATGAAGTTTTATCTACTTATTTCAAGATTTGTTTATGCATGATTTTGAGAAGTCATGCCATATCTTGACAAGATGATTTGAAGATGATGTCATCCTAATAGTACATGATCCTACTTAGTAATGAGTGTTCTCTACTAGGTTAGTTGTGTACTTGATCATTCCAAACTTTTGATGCTTGCTTAAGTTTGTGATCACGGCAATACCAAGAGAATATGCTATATACTTATCTTATTTTATCTAAGTATTGATGCTATATTGTTGAGATATAATCCAAGTTAAAACAATACTTGTCTTTAGGAGTTTTAATCTAATTTTATGTCATAAAGATTTAAGAACCTTTTCCTACTCATCATGCTAATTTTCAAATACTATATTAAAGATGTGGTACTAATAACTTATGTTAAGTGAGTATGAAAACTGAATTATCTATGATAGCAATTTTCATGAGGAGTTATGAGGAACCGTACCTTTTTCCAATGATTTTGCTTTTAAGAATGCTATTGAACAAAATACAACCTCTGTTGGACACATTGTGGATCTAATCCTTTCTTTCAAGCATACCTAATGAAAGCTCAAGTATTTGGTCCCCAATATCTCATGGGTCCATTTGGGTTAATCAAAAATATTACCAAGGTTCACTAATATCTTGGAGGTAGTCAAATGGGATTTCTTTATATAATGAAGTGTCAACTGTCATTTTAACTTCATTCTTATCTTTTCTTCTAATTGAATTAGTGTTAGGCTCTCTAGATATCTTAACAGGTTCAATACTACTTAAGTTTTGACTTTTCTGCACTGTACCTACGGATCCTTTGGTTATACCGTGCGGATCCAAAGTTTTGGATCCGTGGGTCACTGAATCAGTTGATGTAGTCATATTTTCTTTTCTCATTTGAATCGGAAAATCATTTAAGTGTCCATTTTTCATGAAATCTTGCTTGAAACTACCATAAGGTATTTTTAGTAACCTCATTGTATCATTTGTACAGTTTATGTGCTTATCGAATCTTTTAAAAACGGAGTTTTGTTTTATAAGATTCTCTTGGGTAAGCTTTAGTATTTCTAATTCATGTTCTAGTTCTTGACATAAGACACATGTTTTAGTACTTTTACCTTTTTCTAATTCAGTGACTTTTTCTTTTAACTAATGAACTTTATTTTCTAAAAATTCTTTTTTAGTTTTTAAGAACTTATTTTTACTTATGATTTTTAGAATAATTTTACATAATTTGTTATATTCTATATCTAACGTGTTATCATTTATAAAAGAGTATGACGAGTCAGAAAGTACCTCTTCTGTGTCATTGGCCATGAAAGCAACTTCGTTGATCTTTGGTTTGTTGTCATTATATTTACAATCTCCTATTTGAGATTTGTTCTTTGGAGGCTTTGGACAATCTCTTATCAAGTGACTAAAATTCCTGCATCTAAAACACTTTCTATGGTTCTTTGACTTCACATAAGTCTCAAAGTGATTTTTCCAGTCTACAAAATTGTTTGGTTCAAAAAGTGATGGTCTTTGCATAGATTTCCCTTCTTTAAAGTTTTCAAAATCCATTTGATCGTTTCAAGTTTTAAAATACAATATATTTTAAATTTCTTGAGTAACACCGCTCTGGTACCAATTGTGGAAAACTAGAAGGGGGGTTGAATAGTTTTACCGTTTAAAATTAATTTAAACTGTTTTGTAACTTATGTGAATTCAATGAAACTGTGCACACAAAAAATAATCTAACAATATATCCAAGAAGTAAAAGAGAGAAATGATCAAACCACATAACACGGATGTTTATAGTGGTTCGGCTACAATGACTCTTTTCCTTGCCCTACTCCACTTCCCCGAGCCTTTAACTCGAGAGTTATCCTTCACTAAGAAACAAACTCCCTTCCAGGTGGAGAAAACCTTTACACGTCGCTTACTTCGTTTTCCGGTACTAAGCTAAACACCGGGTTCTATTTCAAGGTAGAACCAACCTAACGTCGCCTATACACTTACCGACACTAAGCTAGATGTCGAGTTCTTTACAAGGGTACAACCACTCCCGTTTGGTTCTTTCACAAGGGTACAACCACTCCCTACACTCTTTGTGTTTTGAGGACTAAAACACTAACCACACTCACTGAGATAAATGATACAAATAATGATGTGTGAAGCTACAACTATATCACACAGTAACTATGCTAAAGGTTTTACACTTCTGTGTTGAACCTTGATGCTTAATCTCCTTTGCTACAAAAGGAAAGATGAATGAAATGAATTAATGATAAAGGTTAGATGACATGTAAATGAATGAGTATGAATGTTAGGCTCTATGAGTGATGGTGTGTCCAAATGATCAGCTTGGTATTTATAGGCAAGCTGGTGAACAGCCGGCGGATCCGGCGGATCCCATAAAAGGGATCCGTCCTTTATATCGATTGGTTCCGCCACCTTGACAGCAAAATGACAGCTAAGAGTTTTGGAAATATTTCCAAATCCAGCTGTATCCTCCACACCTTTGTCATGTCATATCAAAATCTTCCAAAGTCAACTATCTTGATTGAAGATCTAACCAAGATATTATGTATGATGCATGCCATGATGTCATTGTATCATTTTAAAAATAAAGTTTCCTTTTAAGGAAATAAACTAGTAGATGGGTAAAATGTAATTCTAAGTAAACTTGTGAAATGTAAAATGTGTTTTAAAGAGACTTTAGCTAGCATTTATAATTTGCTAAAGGATATACTTTGTAATTGTCATTAACAAAACTAAGTAAAGATCGTAAAATATAAATAACGTTTTTAGGACGATATTTGTATTAACAAAACCTATCGGAACTAGCTGGGAGATGTGCACCCGAAAGTATCCTATCACCGCCAGTAAAAATGTGGAGAAAGGTATCCTAACACCCCCGTCCTCAACTGGTGAACATAAATACCTATTTTATTGCTCGGTAACTCATTCATGGTCATATCATCCGGGGGAAGTGTGGGTCGTAAATCTGAAGGTATACCAAACTCTCGGACAACATCATCTAGTTCTCTCTGCGTCATTTTGGAAGTGTGTATATGCATGTCAAACTTAGGGATGACCCTACCGGACGAGGGCCCAGGTCTACTAACTAATTAGGGGTTCTCTGATACGTTCATCTCAGCGGCCATAACTAAAAGGATGCCGGGGAATGTATTGGAAAGATAATTACAAGAAAAGAATAAAACGCACCTCTTGAGAAATCACGAAAATATTGCACAAAGAACATCCGGTCGTAGGAAAAGAGTAAAACTTCGAAGATAAGGAAGAAAAATATACAGTGAAAATTGAAAAAATGAAATGGGGTAAAGCGATATATATAGGGAAAACCTAGAAAGAAGCAAAAATGTCGCATCAGTCTGTCACCTACTGACGTGGCAGATTGTGAAGCGTTGGATCTCTGCGGTAAAAACTACGCGTGGCATGCAGTTGTCTATGATAGGGTAATATTATTTTATTCGGCCCAAGGGCTTACAACTTAACCAGCCCAAGAAAAATTAAACATGCCCTCTCATCCCTCCGGACAGCGCTTACATAACTTGATCACGTGACAAGATAAAGAAAGTACCGGGAGACGCAAGTTCTTAAGTATTGCACTATCCGCCGATAATCCAATACTGGGGGGGGACATGTTGGCGTATGTGTCCGGACGTCATACTTCGTTCGGACCAAGCCTACGTGTCCGGACGTCACATTTCGTCCGGACTATGCACTCACCTCCGGATGTCTACCGAAATGACCGCCACCGTTTACCCACTGAGCAATCCCATCAACCGCCGCCTATGCCGCCATCCTAGATTTCCTTGGATTGTGTTCCCCACGTGATCTGACACCTACCTACTAGGCTAGGTTTAGGTCGGCTCGCTTAGTCCCAAGGCAAACAGGTAACAGGTGTGGGTAGTATAAATACCCACACCTCATTTATGATTCGCATTCAAGTTCTCACCTACAACATTTACTCTCATTTTACTGTTCAACCCTTCATAACTAGCGTATACTTACTTTTACGCCGGAGGTCGGCTTTGGGATAAAACCCAAGGCGACTCCAACGTGCGTATTTCTTGTGTGTAGGAACTCATACCGTCCGGAGGAAAGCTTCCAAGGTATCTTACATAGAAGTTGGACCCACTTGCAAGGTTTTACTTCAACCGAATGAGAAATTAAGCCTCCAAACAGGGAAACCTGATATCACACGAAAAGTAAATAAGCCTATGAGTGCTCCTGTAAAAAACCAACAACCTACAAAGCAAACTAAGATTACAGTATATTACCTCTGCGGTTTCAAGATATAAGATTAGCTGCCTGGAATAAGATGGAATACATGGTATTGTAACTTCATTGAAAGTGATACAAGATTTGATGAAATTGATATTATCTTTTTTCTCTCTCGAAGCTCTGGTTGCTAGAAGATTGCTTGAATGAACAAGGAGCTCCTGCAAGTTAAGTCAATTTGTCAGTAATATCATGCACCCAGCGTAAACCATTATGCAAAACAAAAGATTGTCCAGAATTTTTAACTGTCACAGTGAATACCTTCAAATCATTCATGCTACTGAATGCTCCACGACACTCAACCAAGAATGTCAAATGGCGATCCAAATCAGTACCATGATCAACCTGAATATAATGGAGAGTCAACAATACAGAGTTATTAATGACAGAATGAGACCAAATATGACTCACATGAGGAATCATCACATTGGCAGTATTCATGAAGCAAACATCATGAGATAACATGAAACATACATGCAGTACTTATCAGATAGTAGTGGCACTTTTGACCCGTTACTTATGAATGGGTCGACATGTGATATTTTTATTAGCAAAAGGGTCAATGAGGCTGAACTAGCCAAACGAGTTGAAAGATCTTGATGAGTGGCCTTTTACTCATCATTTTATACCCGAAAAACCCCACAAAAATGACCAAAAACACCCAAATGGACCATATATTGTTACAAATATCCTTGGATTGTGTTTTTTGTGTTTCAGGTACAAAAGGATTGAAAACGGGGCAAATACGGACAAAACCGAGCGTGATTTGGAAAAGAGCCGAAAACCGAAGCCGGGAAAGACGATTTTCATGCGGATTTTATTCGAGCTCAAGAATCTCACAATGGCCCTTGGATTATTACTTGTTGGCAAAATTGGTCCTTGATTAACTTTGGAAAAATAGCAGATTTGGTCCCTGAGCTTTGCATGATTTACACTTTTGGTCCTTGGATTAATCTTATTTTAGCCTATCTAAAAACTAAACCAGATCCCAAAATTTACTACAACCCAATCCACTAAACCCATTAAATCCACCAATTCAATACTACCACAATCGGATCAAACAATTTAAACCCCACAACCCACTACGCCCCACCAAGCCCAATTCACTAACCATCCCCAAGCCCACTAGCACTAAAAACCCGACCCATCCCATTTCTTCCTTTAAAACTAACACCGGTCAATAATAAATGGTCAAACCCCTCTTTTGTGGTCAACATTTTAATCACACCAACCCTAATTTGCTTCTTATCTTCTTCAACCCCTAATCTCCTCCATAACCGCCCGCTAATCTCCCCATCCCACCTCACCACAACAGTCCAAGGTACCCACATGGGTTTGCCTTTGGTCCCCTCCCCTCCACCTCATCGATCCGAGGCACCAAAGAAGATCAACGATCAAGATTTAAAGATGTGAGGACCAAGTTTAATCCAAGGGTCACAAAAGAAGCACAAACGCAAGTGAGGAAGACACACACGAAAGAAACACACTCGAACTAGGGTTTTAGATAGTTTTTTAGTAAAAATATGAGCAGCCGAGAGTTTTCTTTTTTTTCTTTCTTAGGTTTATTTTAGCTATTTATTTTAAGGTACTTTGTAATTTTCTTATTTTATTTCAGTTGTAATTTACTTTAATGCTAATTTTAATATCAGTTTTTTTTAAGTCGAATTAGTATAGCAAAATTTATCTGCTTATGATGTTTATTAGTAGCTGGTTGTGTTTATCTTGATCTGCTAGTTTATTGTTTATTGTTTATCTTGATCTGTTTATTAAGCTCATTGTATTTGACTGCTTATGTTGCTCATCTTGTTTTAAAATCTTACTAAGCTGTGTTTGAGTTTTGTGTTTGTGTGCTATTGAATACTAAAAGAAAGTCAGGATTTTGGATTTTGCATTTTGTTTAGTTGCAGTTTGTTTGTGAATCAGAGTTATAAAGGTGTTTGACTTTTTGAGTCAAACGGGTAGTTTGCTAAAGTTGGTTAAAGTTTATAGCTAAGTTGGTTATGTGGTGATGCTTTAGTGTAGATTATAGCTAAGTTTGTTGAATTTTATAAGGTTGTTGAAGTTTGTTGGTGTACTAAGTATGTATGTAGCATGATCTGTGTTGCCTGTTGTTGGAGTTATGCATTTTGTCTATTTGCATTTTGTTTGTGTTTATTGTTTGTGTTTGTGTTTATTATAGCTTGGATTTGGATTTGGTAGTTAATTTTGATCTTTGTGGCTTATTTTTCTATAAGCTGATTCTTGTTTGAGTTTTAAAAATATTTTTAGTTTAAAATCCTGCTAGTGATCACTTGTTAAGAAAAGTTGAAAAGGAAATCAAGAAAAAAAAATTAAAAACAAAAACTGCCATTCCTGGGGTTCGAACCCAGGACAGCAGACACACAAACAAGCAACCAACCGCTATACTCTTCACTCTTTTAGTTAAACATTACAAAAATTTAACTTAAAACCTTTTTGTTTTTTTCTTTTCCCTCTTTAGCTTATAAGAACTGTTGGCTTATTTTCGGCTTATTTAAAAAAAAAGCATTTTCACTTTTTATATTTTTCATAGCTCAAGTTTAGTATTAAGTATTTTAGAAAAAAATTTCAGAATTTTCTTTTTCCATTTAGTATTTTTAATCAATTATTTTCTTTTAAATAGTTTTTAATTTATAAAAAATTATTAAAAAGTCAAAAAAATATTTTTCTTTTTTCCAAAATTTTCTTTTTATATTTAGGACTTAGGAAAATTATTTTGGTACTCGTAGGGTTAATTTTTAAATATTTTGACGTTTTTACTCGTTCGTTGTTTACCGTTCGCGTTTATTAATTTTCGTTTTATTTAAAAACCAAAACAAACTCTCGTCTTTTCAAGCATTTTAATACCGAACCTCAAACGATATCCTCGATTCACGCCTCGCAGGGAGAACGACCCGGGTACACGCTTGCCCGGTTATTACAATTGGTTGTTTTTGCGTTAATGGTTTCAAGTTGACTTTTCTTCGTGAGAAGTTTGACTTGTGATTACTTTGACCAAATTTAACCATTATCAAAATGGCGCCGCTGCCGGGGAGGTGTGTTGCGACAATATCGTTACGGTTTGACGATTAGTGACTTGAAGATCCTTCCTCGTGAAGTTTCGTATATATCTTGTGAATATTTTTTATCAAAAATCCAAAAAAAATTAAAAAACTTTGAAAAACCCAAAAAGATTTTCTTTTCAAAAATTATTTTCCTTTTTCTTTTAAATGTTTCAAAATTTTAAAAACCCAAAAATATTCTTCTCGTTCCTCTTATTCATTTAATTCTTATCTCTTTACCCTCTCATACCGTTTAATTCTTTATCTCTCATTCCTCTTAAAAGTTTAATTCTATTTTCTTAATCCTCTATATGTTTAATTCTGATGGAATCGTTTATCCCTTGCGAACGATGTGGTAATGATATTCGGGACGGAAGTTGTTTGTTTTGTGGTTCGAGGAATTCATTCGCTTATGATCCAAATCCGAATTCGTTCAACGACTTTTCAAATTTTTCCGACCACCCTCCACAACCCCAGCCATCTTCACTCACTCAGCATAATTGCTTTGTATGTGGAGATCCGTTGGGGGATGATTCACACTGTGAACGATGTTTCTGCAAAGGATGTGGGTTTACCCATGGACTTTGCGTGTGTTGCAATTCTGAAATCGAAAATACAAATCCAGATTTTCAAAACGATTTCAACCCTCCTCAAGATTCATTTTGGCAAGAACCATGTTATCAAAACTTCAATGATACATCATTCCAAAATATGCCAAATGATCTTTGTGAGTGTTGTGGAGGTCCTCATAATGGTGGGAATTGTCCCGGTTGTAGCATGGTGGAATCGGGAAACGGGTTTGTCTATGACCAAAATCCTTATTCCTACCATGAAACAACCGACTTTTTCGACCAGCCCCCACAACACCAGATGGAGACATATTCTTGTGAATATTGTGGAGGTAGTCCTCACCCGGGTTTTGATTGTCAAACAGGGAACACGTTTGTCTATGAACAAGTTCCATGTTATCAAAACTTCGGGTATGACCATTATCCATATAATTCACCGAATCAGTCACAACAATATTATTGTTGTGAGTACTGTGGAGGTCCTCACTATCGCTCTGATTGTCAAACAAGGAGCCCGCTTGTCTATGAGCACGGCC
Organism: Artemisia tridentata subsp. tridentata; assembly: GCA_021014915.2. Lineage (NCBI taxonomy): Eukaryota > Viridiplantae > Streptophyta > Magnoliopsida > Asterales > Asteraceae > Artemisia > Artemisia tridentata. The sequence continues at coordinate 447,440,125 of CP139507.1, forward strand.
CTTGTGACAATTATGACTATTCTTATCATGACCAACCTCCACAGTACCAAATGATTCAGCCACCACCTCAGCCACCGTCTCAAGAACTTTCAGAAGACGTTCTTCATATTCTTGATTTACTACAAGAAGTCAGGGATTTGGGTAAAATACATACCCAAGAAAATCCTCATGAAGAGTCTATGGCAGAATTACTAGCCAGAGAACGAGGAGCAAAAATGCATTCCATATTTCTCAGGGCTGCCCTTCTTGATGACGATGATGAGGAAGAAGAAGACGAAGAGGAGAGTGTTATTCCTTCAAATGATACCATTTCTCAACCCTCTCAGTCTAGACCCGAGGACTCTCTCATTATGGGGGATGAGCATCTTAGCACTGTTCCTGAAAAGGAATCGGACGAATTCATAAAGTCTAGTGCTGAGAACCTTGTCCCAACCCCAAGTGAGTCTGAGGAGATATTCGACAAAGAATGTGATTCTCCAATTTTTGGAGAATCTCTTGACATCTCTGAGGTTACTTCCGGGATTTTCTATAACACTCTATTTGAATTTGATGACGATTGCTTTTCTTGCAACGTTAATCCGCTGTTTATTGAAGTGTTAAAGGACGATGAGGTCAAAGACTCTAATGTTTTTGATAATACGACCTCAATTGTTAATCCCGAGAATCTAAAAGATATTCTTTCTCCGACATATGTGACAGTGCCTTTTGGGGATCGCCCTTATATTGACTTCGCATATGTCGTTCGAGTTTTTCTACCTTTCTTCTCCTACAAGGTAGATTGTCCTTCCATTCACTCGCTCGGGAGTGAGGACAAAATTTGTGACCCCGGCATCTCTCATTCTTTTAAGCCGGGAGTATCTCATCGGAGTGGAACTTTCGAATGCTTCAATGTTTCCTCAAACATATTGAATGAAAGTCCGATTGAGATTATCTCTTCCACTTGCTCCCCCAAGGACAATTAAATTCGGGGACGAGTCAGGCTCGTGACTCGGTTACCAAAAACAAGCGCTTCGTGGGTGGCAACCCATGCCTATCATTCTATCTTCTTTCTTATTTCTAACACTAAATGTGGGGGAGTTCCTCTACTTGTTGCTTTGTTGTTGTGTGTTTGCCTTTGTTTTCAGGATTCCCATAGATAGTGATGATTGATGCGCCTGTTTTCAATCCAGCCGCCCAATATCCTATCTTTGTGTTTATGCTTATCCAGGGATATCTTAAAAATCCTTTTTGTGAAAACCAAGATTTCTTTTCCATACTTAGATTGTAGTATTACCTTTTTACGTTCTATAGTGTCGGCTCAGGCCGGTACTTTGAATATTGAGGGGAATATTCAATTCTAAGTGTGGGGGGGAATTCTCATTTGACCAAAATTTGACCAAATTTTAAAAAATTTCACATATTGTACCTTCTAGTCCCCTAGCACCCCCGTTTTGACCAAAAATTTTAAAATTTTTATCGTATTTTTCATCTAAAAGAAGTGCTTTGCACAATAAAAAAATAATTTGCTAAACATTAATACTTCGGTATTAGTGAAAGTTTAGACTTGATTAGGCTAGAACAAGGGGAATCCCGACTCTGCTAGAGTGTTGATCTAGCTGCTACCCTTAACGTTTAGGCTAAGTTTTTACGAATTGTGCAAATGAAAATGCTAAGCGTGGAGTAGTTGGTTCTCTTTAGAGCTTATATAAGTAATCTATGGCTTTTCCTCCCAGAAGATCCTAATCTGACTAAAATAAGTGCTATTTTCAAACTTTTGAACGCAAAAACCGCTTTTGTTAAGCAAATAAATTTTTATACAATCTTGATTTAGAATACTAGTTCAAAGTTTTATTTAAATTTCAGAACTAGCATATTTTACTTACAAACCCAATAAGAATGCAAAATGAAAGTGAGTCGTTGCTTGAAAGTTGCAAAAGTTAAAGTTTTAAGTATGAATAAATAAGTGCTCTAAGCTACGGATTCGAGATCGGGCCTTGGATCCTTATTTCCGGATGGCGTTTAGGTCTTGGCTACCCTCTTGCACCGGCCCTTGGACCTCTAGTTCAGGAATGTGTGAGGTCTTGGTCTAACCACCTTGGATCCTCATTTCAGGAATGTCTAGAGTCTTGGAACACTCCGTTGTAACGGCCCTTGGATCCTTTATTCCGAAAGGTGTAAGGTCTTGGAACTAAACCGTGAAGCTCCGTCGTTTAGGGTACACAAGAAAAAAAAAAAAAAAAAAAAAAAAAAAGTGAAAAAGTGATGAAAAATGAAAAAAAAAATGTTTATGTTTGAATAAGTGTGAGAAACTTGCTTCTTCTCAAATTTAAATCGAAAGTTGAACTAGTATTCGTCAAAATTGTCTAAAAGTTGGACGGTGATTTAGAAATTGTTGACTTCAAAGATCCCGTGAGCTCCGATACTATTCTCGAGGGTGTAAAAACCTAGCCTCCTAACTTTACTAAGGATAAGCTGAGAAGAAAGTCGCTACATGGAGTGATCTCACCTTTGAATCTCTAATTTCTAAATCATTGTCGGTTTTTAACCCTAATAAATGTCGATTTTTACGATCAAAACTTTGAAAACAAGCACACACACCTAACTTATGAATAATTGTGGGAGTGAAAAGTTAAGTCTCGGCTTAAATAGGTTGCTAATATAAGTAGTGTTAGCATTTTACGAAAACGTTTGCACAAGGGCTTTTAGACTTAGTTGGGAAGTATAAAAAGAGGATGATGATTACAATTCCCCGGAGTCACCCATTTTGTGTGATTCCCGTTCCATGATGCCATTTTTGATAATCAAGCATGTTATTTACGTTTTATCTCGTTTAATTTACTTGCATTTTATAATAAAATCAAAATGGGGTGGTATTTTTGGTAACCTTGATATTTTGATCCTTTCATTACTTTATATGATCGGATTGCTAGGGACTAGCAATTGCTTAGTGTGGGGGATTGATGAGTGGCCTTTTACTCATCATTTTATACCCGAAAAACCCCACAAAAATGACCAAAAAACACCCAAATGGACCATATATTGTTACAAATATCCTTGGATTGTGTTTTTTGTGTTTCAGGTACAAAAGGATTGAAAACGGGGCAAATACGGACAAAACCGAGCGTGATTTGTAAAAGAGCCGAAAACCGAAGCCGGGAAAGACGATTTTCATGCGGATTTTATTCGAGCTCAAGAATCTCACAATGGCCCTTGGATTATTACTTTTTGGCAAAATTGGTCCTTGATTAACTTTGGAAAAATAGCAGATTTGGTCCCTGAGCTTTGCATGATTTACACTTTTGGTCCTTGGATTAATCTTATTTTAGCCTATCTAAAAACTAAACCGGATCCCAAAATTTACTACAACCCAATCCACTAAACCCATTAAATCCACCAATTCAATACTACCACAACTGGATCAAACAATTTAAACCCCACAACCCACTACGCCCCACCAAGCCCAATTCACTAACCATCCCCAAGCCCACTAGCACTAAAAACCCGACCCATCCCATTTCTTCCTTTAAAACTAACACCGGTCAATAATAAATGGTCAAACCCCTCTTTTGTGGTCAACATTTTAATCACACCAACCCTAATTCGCTTCTTATCTTCTTCAACCCCTAATCTCCTCCATAACCGCCCGCTAATCTCCCCATCCCACCTCACCACAATAGTCCAAGGTACCCACATGGGTTTGCCTTTGGTCCCCTCCCCTCCACCTCATCGATCCGAGGCACCAAAGAAGATCAACGATCAAGATTTAAAGATGTGAGGACCAAGTTTAATCCAAGGGTCACAAAAGAAGCACAAACGCAAGTGAGGAAGACACACACGAAAGAAACACACTCGAACTAGGGTTTTAGATAGTTTTTTAGTATAAATATGAGCAGCCGAGAGTTTTCTTTTTTTTCTTTCTTAGGTTTATTTTAGCTATTTATTTTAAGGTACTTTGTAATTTTCTTATTTTATTTCAGTTGTAATTTACTTTAATTTTAATTTTAATATCAGTTTTTTTTAAGTCGAATTAGTATAGCAAAATTTATCTGCTTATGATGTTTATTAGTAGCTGTTTGTGTTTATCTTGATCTGCTAGTTTATTGTTTATTGTTTATCTTGATCTGTTTATTAAGCTCATTGTATTTGACTGCTTATGTTGCTCATCTTGTTTTAAAATCTTACTAAGCTGTGTTTGAGTTTTGTGTTTGTGTGCTATTGAATACTAAAAGAAAGTCAGGATTTTGGATTTTGCATTTTGTTTAGTTGCAGTTTGTTTGTGAATCAGAGTTATAAAGGTGTTTGACTTTTTGAGTCAAACGGGTAGTTTGCTAAAGTTGGTTAAAGTTTATAGCTAAGTTGGTTATGTGGTGATGCTTTAGTGTAGATTATAGCTAAGTTTGTTGAAGTTTATAAGGTTGTTGAAGTTTGTTGGTGTACTAAGTATGTATGTAGCATGATCTGTGTTGCCTGTTGTTGGTGTTATGCATTTTGTCTATTTGCATTTTGTTTGTGTTTATTGTTTGTGTTTGTGTTTATTATAGCTTGGATTTGGATTTGGTAGTTAATTTTGATCTTTGTGGCTTATTTTTCTATAAGCTGATTCTTGTTTGAGTTTTAAAAATATTTTTAGTTTAAAATCCTGCTAGTGATCACTTGTTAAGAAAAGTTGAAAAGGAAATCAAGAAAAAAAAAATATTTAAAAACAAAAACTGCCATTCCTGGGGTTCGAACCCAGGACAGCAGACACACAAACAAGCAACCAACCGCTGTACTCTTCACTCTTTTAGTTAAAACATTACAAAAATTTAACTTAAAACCTTTTTGTTTTTTTCTTTTCCCTTTTTAGCTTATAAGAACTGTTGGCTTATTTTCGGCTTATTTAAAAAAAAAGCATTTTCACTTTTTATATTTTTCATAGCTCAAGTTTAGTATTAAGTATTTTAGAAAAAAATTTCAGAATTTTCTTTTTCCATTTAGTATTTTTAATCAATTATTTTCTTTTAAATAGTTTTTAATTTATAAAAAATTATTAAAAATTCAAAAAAATATTTTTCTTTTTTCCAAAATTTTCTTTTTATATTTAGGACTTAGGAAAATTATTTTGGTACTCGTAGGGTTAATTTTTAAATATTTTGACGTTTTTACTCGTTCGTTGTTTACCGTTCGCGTTTATTAATTTTCGTTTTATTTAAAAACCAAAACAAACTCTCGTCTTTTCAAGCATTTTAATACCGAACCTCAAACGATATCCTCAATTCACGCCTCGCAGGGAGAACGACCCGGGTACACGCTTGCCCGGTTATTACAATTGGTTGTTTTTGCGTTAATGGTTTCAAGTTGACTTTTCTTCGTGAAAAGTTTGACTTGTGATTACTTTGACCAAATTTAACCATTATCAGATCTCAAAATGTATTTCAATGCAAACAAACTCCAAAATTCTTTATTTAAAGATTCGGAATATTATTGTTATAATAAATGAACAAAATAAGATTTTTGAGTCAACACAACCAAGTCCGTTCCGACCTGTACAAAATTAACCCGTTACCCTACCTTGCCCCATTCATTTACAATACATAATTAGCAATTACACCAAAAGACAAAATAGGAAGCAGCAGAGGCACCTTATCAATAAAATGAGCAATCAGACGCTCTGCCTGTTGATTATCATCTTGTTTCGTGCTTGAGAAATCAACACTATCATGAAGAGATTGAGCAACATCAAAAAGCAGTTTTACCGTTGTAGGATCATCAATGCGATCATTTCTGCTCAATTAACAGACCGAAGATTAATTATGTTATTCAACAGAAGAAATTAGTAACCATATGTTTTACTTTGCATATACAGACATATAAATGTACCACCAGCAGTGAAGCACCGAAACGCCATTTAGGCCGGCGTTCCCGTTTGGGAACGTGGTGGGAACGGATACGCCATCGAAACGCCACCGAAACGTTTCCAAGCCGTTTCCCGAATCTGTGAAACGTTTCGTATGAAGTATCGTTACCGTTTCTGGATTTCCTTGAAGTTTCCAAGCCGTTTCTTGGGTTTTAATGGGCTTTTTTATTCCAAAAGCCTCGGAACTCAACCGGCAGAGGCGGAGCCACGGGGGGTCATGGTGGGCATAATCAAAATAGTGTCTGACTTGCCTAATTCGAAAGTTACAATCAATATTTAGGTGGTTTTTAGAGTGTAAAGCTGGATTTTTTTGTTAGAACTGTGAGAAAGATGAAGAAGTGGAGAAGAAAGAGTTGGGGAAGAGAAAGTGAATAAAAAGAAACACCTTTTGGTCTTACTTGTTTTGTGTTCCAGTGGGTATCACGTGGGTGAGTAGGTGACAAACACAAAAGACAAAAGGGATAGTATAATTTTCTTAAAATTTTGTTTTAATTTTTACACTAGCTTATTCTTAGCTTTTAGATTATTTTTTGAAAAGTAATATATCAAAACCTTTGGAAGATGTAGTATTTTTGAAGTTTACAATTTACATCAACATATATCTATTTTAGATTTTCTTTAATATATTTTTAATTTTTTTATATTTTTTTATTGCCGTATCTATGCCGTTCCGTATCTTGAATTTTTGATTTTTGCCGTTTCCCGTTCTCGTATCGTCCGTATTCCTTTGCCGTTCCCGTTTCGGTGCTACACTGACCACCAGTGCCATAGAATTTTCGGAACTTGATAATGAAATACTACCAAAACATACACATACCCATCAAATAAACAGAAACAGTACCTTGTGGCAATAGTAAGGATGTTCATACTCATGATGCTTTTAGAGCTCCCATGCATGACATCTAATATGTCAACAAAATAGTTCTTAGGTAAGAAAAAAGAAACTTATTTCAGGCCAATACTTTGCATGAAAGCACCTATGAGTAAATGATTACTGATAGACCCAACAATAGACTGAGGACCAAGTAAATACAAACTTCACGTGAACATCAAACATATTCTATTTCTATTCTCTAACTTCTTCAATTTTTGCTCGGAATAGATAACAAATTAAGAAGCTTACCAGGTCAAAAACATACTTCATGTCATCAAAATGTGTGACCAGATTCACAATAATTGATTGCAGGCTAGCCAGTTCATCTTCGATAACCATTTCATTGTACAGTCTCTCAAATATTTCACCCAGAACGGAGCTTAGGTATTCATCCTAAAGATAATGCAAGTTGCAGATAATTAGCCTATTGTCCTTAAATTTACAGACTATATGAAAAGTCAATGCCAAAATTAAATTTGATTTTGATGCCAAATAATTATATCAACTCCATCATGTAAGTCATAAACCTTAGTACCATACCATCTTATATTGAAGAATAATATCCATATAAGCATCCAAGATCTTCAAGTACTCATTAAGGCTCTTCCTTCTGGTAGCAACCTGAAATGAAACTTTCACAAAGTCATAAGTTCAAGAGTCGATATCAATTAACAGTTAGTCTAGCTGTCACACGATATGATTGACATATTTGAAACTGTAAATCCACAACTACTCAGATCAGTGACTTTGTAGATACCTATTTGTTTCAAAGGCCACTGGAGTTCCTAGTTTCCTACCATATTTGCTCTTACATATATAAATTATCTATTTGCCCTAAAACAAAATAAGAAAGTTATAAAACCACCAGGCTTATGTCACTTGTTTACAAGGTCCTAAAATACAAATATCATAAAATATAACAAAATGGCAGACATTTACATTTCAGACATGTCAAATGTTATATTTGATATTTATAAGAGTTAAGTAGACTGTAAAAACCATTGCACAAATAAACAAGATCGATGGTTTATGTTAATGGGATAAAGCGACCCCCCAAAGGTTTATATTAGTAAGATAAACCAACTCCCCAATTGATTAACAGATCAATACTTAATATTCATTCAACATCATAAGAATTACAATCCTAATGCCCTATTTATAATAGAGGATATCCTAGAGTTACCCTAATACCCTAGCTTTCTCACCAAGAAATACAATAAAAGGAAACAAACTTAATTAACAATAAAGAAATACTAAATAATAATAAGTGCCGTATCATAATGAAACAGATATTAGCAGATTAGAATCATTGAAGAGAACAAAAAAGCATCAAAAACTGAATCGGAGGTCAAAGATAATGTAACAACAAAAATGAGAGCATTTAAGTTTCTTTGCGCAAAGAATGGAAATTGAAAACATAAAGTACCTGAATTACTTCATTAATTACTGCAAAGAATGGAAATTGAAAACATAAAGTACTTGAATTACTTCATTAATTACTGCATCAACTGTGTCCACTTGTGATATTCCCTCACAAAGCTTGAACCCAAGCATCTTGTAATTTAAACACTGCACAGAGAACAGTCAAGCTACTGAAACTGAACTTTGTACAAAAACTAAGTAAATAGTTCTGCGATCAGTTATTACTATACCTGGTCAAAAGAACAATCACTGCTGCAGTCAACAAGGTGAAGAAATTCTAAAGCACTAGAACAAACTATTTCAGTTGGTATTTCCCGAAGTAAATAATAGAGAAAAATTGATATCCAAGGAACTTTTCCAGTTAATTCCGATGGATTCTTCCCTAAATCAAGTTTCACTATGATATCACCAACCTGTGAATATCAGCGATGGTTTTAGTTAGGAAATTAAACAGACCAGAAATGTCATAAGGTCAACATATCACGAACCTGATTTGGATCCTTGAAAATGCATCTCAAAGTATACTCAATTGTTGGTTCCATCAAGCTAATAAGCAACTTTTGATCTCCTAAAAAGTTCCCATACTTGTTTTCTTTCATAGATACAATCCGTGTAAGTACAATTTTTTGGTCATTGATGCAACTTATCAGGTGCCCTACATAATTATAAAAACACAGATGTCACAAATTCCCATCTTAGATACTACATGCAAGTAATATATGCAGTATTCCACTCGTTTTCATTATACAAATATATATGTGTATACGCAGGTGTACATAGATATGAATCTATAAGTAATGTACCTGTATCACGGTTGGGAAGTTTCTGAGCACAATGAATTAAAAAGAAGCGACAGTAGGCTGATGCCAATGGATCAGCAATCCCTCTTATCATCATAACCAATCGCATGAGTTTATCCATAACTTGTGTTGGAATATGTGAATTATACAAATACTATAAATACATAAACATCAAGATCAAGCAGCGGAATGGATCTACATAAACATATAATTAATTAAACAAAAAGAGAGCGTACCTTATTGATTCCTAGCAAGAACAAGGAATCAATTCAACAAGAACAAGATATATAAACCCTAGGGGAGGGCTTATATGGATCGACAACACCACAAACACACAAGCTAAAATAAGCTTGTCACTCGTTCTTGTACACACGTAATGATAGCGTTCCAATAGGAAAAGCTAGGTTCAAGAATCACAAAACAAACCAAACACTTGATTGCTATAGTAGGAATCGGCAATCCCTAGTGGGATTAAAAACGTCCGATCGGTTCTAGCAAGAGGGAGAGAAGAGAAAGAAGTTTGGCCTTAGTTAGGGATTCAAGATTAGGGAAAAACTAAACACAAGTGAATTGTATTTATAGGCAATCCCTAACCCCCTCTCCAAGCTAACCAAACCGACCCAAGCCCATAGGGAATGGATCGGCCGAATAAACCCATGGGTATGGGTTCTAGATCTTTCTAACTCCCTTTTGCACATTTAGTCCTTTAACGGTCGTTATCTCTAACTCCGTTAAATACTAACTGTCGTTAAGTATTGTTTTGTGAAATGAATAAATATAAATACAAAATATATTTAATTTATTCAAACCATTGGAACTCTCACGTATTGTGTGCAATCCCGAGTCTCGGGTTCGAAACCGGACATACATATATTAAATGTTATACACAAACTCTAACAGCTCCCACTTGGATAACTATTAATATAGTAATGACATGGGCTAGTCTAGCTTAACAGATCCCTATGCCCCCAGCTCGATCCGAGTATGGTTTTCCTGGAAAAACCACGTGATGAATTTAATCATCATACTTATCCTTTTGTTGCTAATACCGCGTTAATATGGATATGGATTTCGGTCATTACATAATTAACAATAGTTTCTCGTTTATACATAATTGAACAAGATTACCAAAACATCTGAACGTCTTCCAGATAGACTTTGGGCGTGCGCACGCAAACATCTTGTCAATCCTACGAGTAGCCAAGCAGTATTAAACTTCAACACAAAGTTGAAGGAACAAATCCTTTATTGACTATGAGCATAACCCTCGAACTTCGCATCACTTCCGAAAATAGCCCTTATAACTACCTTTTACGGATAGCGTTAGACTACCTTACAGAAAATGAGCTACATCCTCGGCAATTATCTGGCATCTCAAGTCAGAGGATAAATATTCATGATATACTTAATGACTATGATCCATAAAGTATAATCATGTGGTTGGGATAAGTCCTATATTCAATTTATCCAATATTGAATATCATGTGACATTGGTGTCTCAACCTTACAGTACATTCTACCAATCCTCACATTTGTCTTAGTTCAATAATATTCCCATATTATTAATTGACAACGGACTATTTAGAATAAAATAATTATTCACGGATTTAAACATGCAAATATAGGACACAAATATTAATAATGAGAATAAACGTTATCCGCACTTTATTTCATTAAAATAATAATTGTTTACACGTCCCTATCCAAAATACTAATCATCAGATTTACATGAAACTATCGGCTAAACGAAGACCAATACCCTTAGCATGTCGAGTAAACGTTTCCTTAGGTAATGCCTTCGTGAAAGGATCAGCCAGATTGTCATCTGTGTGAACTTTGAGTACATTAATTTCACCCAGTTCGACTTGCTCTCGAACATAGTGATATTTCCTACGAAAATGTCTGGCGCCTTTCATAACTCCAGGTTCATTGGCGAATGTGATTGCAGCAGAGTTGTCGCAATACACATTTATAGGTAATTTATTTGACGGCATCACTCCAAGATCCGAAATAAATTTCCTTATCCAAACAGCTTCTTGTGCAGCTTCCGATGCAGCAATATACTCAGCTTCTGTAGCAGACATGGCCGTGGTGCTCTGCTTTTTACTCTTCCAGTCTACAGCTCCTCCATTTATGACAAAAACGTAACCCGTCTGAGACTTCATATCATCTTTATCAGTTTGAAAGGACGCATCGCAGAAACCTGTAACATTCAGTTCTGCGTCTGGATTTCCCCTGAAAACTAGAAACATATCTTTAGTATTCCTTAAATACTTAAGAATGTTCTTAACAGCATGCCAGTGATCTTTCCCTGGATTTTGCTGATAACGACTGGTTAAATTTTGTGCGAATGCCACATCTGGCCTTGTACATCTAACTGCATACATGATAGATCCTACTGCCGAAGCATACGGAACTTTCTTCATGTATGCCACCTCTTCAGGTGTAGAAGCACACATTTCGCTACTTAAGCCATGTTCTACTTGCATGGGCAAATATCCCTTCTTGGAATTTTGCATATTGAATCTCTTCAATATTTTATCCATGTAAGCACTTTGGCTTAAACCGATCAACCGCTTAGATCTGTCTCTATAGATCTTGATTCCAAGGATATACGCTGCTTCTCCTAAATCCTTCATGGAAAAACATTCACATAGATAAGCCTCAACTTCATTAAGACTAGGTATATGATTTCCCATGATTATTATGTCATCGACATATAGGACAAGAAAAGTAGTGTTACTCCCACTAACTTTGTGGTATACACATGGCTCATCAAAATTTTGAGTAAATCCAAACTTCTTGATTTCCTCATCAAATTTCTTATTCCATTGCCTGGACGCTTGTTTCAATCCATAAATGGATCTTTGAAGCTTGCATACACGCTCAGGAAATTGTGGATTCATAAACCCCTCAGGTTGCGCCATATAGATGTCTTCATCTAGGCGACCATTCAGAAAGGCGGTTTTGACATCCATCTGCCAAATCTCATAGTCATAGTAGGCAGCTATGGCTATAAGAATCCTAATAGCTCTAATTTCGGCCACAGGAGAAAATGTCTCCTCATAGTCAACACCGTATGTTTGGGTAAAGCCCTTGGCTACCAAACGAGCTTTGTAGGTGTGTACATTGCCATCCATGTCCGTCTTCTTTTTGAAGAGCCACTTACACCCAACTACCTTAGCATTGGGTGGAAGGTCTACTTCAATCCATACTTTGTTGTCTTTCATGGATTGCATTTCCCCATCCATGGCTACCTGCCATTTATCCTTTTCAGGACTATTAATGGCATCCCTATAACTAGTTGGCTCATCAAGATGATCCCCTAGCATAGTTTCCTCATCCTCTATGTTTAAACATAGACGGTCAGGAGCCTTTGTAGATCTTGAAGATCTACGGATGGGTACCACTTCAACTTCAGGTGGAGGACCTAAACTTTCAGGTTCCACAAGAAGTGTGTTAGTGTTCTCAGAAGGCGACGTATCTTCATGATCACTTTCGAGATCATATACTCTCCTACTGAATTCTTGAGACAAGAAACTCTCCTCAAGGAATTCACCATATCTAGCCACAATGACTTTGTTTTCTGGTGGGAAGTAAAAGTAGTAACCCCTTGTTTCCTTAGGGTATCCTACGAAGATACACTTAACAAATCTTTGTTGGAGTTTATCAGGTGAGTCACGTTTAACAAACGCCTCACAACCCCAGACCTTTAAGTAAGACAAGTTGGGAGCCTTTCCAGTCCATAATTCATATGGAGTCTTATCAACCTTCTTAGTTGGAACCATATTTAATATGCGAACAGCACTTTCAAGAGCATAATCCCAAAAGGATAAGGGAAGAGTTGTAAGATTAAACATAGATCGCACCATATCTAACAAGGTACGATTTCTCCTTTCAGATACACCATTTTGTTGTGGAGTATAAGGAGAAGTGAGTTGTTGGACAATGCCTCACTCAGCTAGATAATGTTTAAACTCTTGGTTGCAATACTCACCACCACGATCGGATCGAAGGGCCTTAATCTTCTTTCCGAGTTGTAATTCTACTTCATTCTTAAAAACCTTGAATGTCTCAAAGACTTCATGTTTGTGTTTAAGTAAATAAACACAACCATAACGACTATAGTCATCTGTGAAGGTTAAGAAGTAGGTAGCACCGCGCTTTGACACGTGTCTAAGTGGACCACACACATCCGTGTATATCAATCCAAGTAGATCCAAAGCCTTTTCCATATTGCTATGAAAAGTTTTCTTCGTCATCTTCCCAGATATGCAAGATTAGCATTTGTCAAACGAATCATCTTTGACATTTTGTAAAAGCCCATCGTGTTGCAGCCTTTCCATGCATTTCTTGCCTATATGAGCAAGACGACATTGCCATAAATAAGACGAATCCAAGTTAGACTTGATTCTCTTATTTCTGATGTTATACACAGAATCATTTCCGTTGGATGCATGATTATTCATATCAATTTCATACACACCATCTAATGGAATAGCATTAAAATAAAAAACAAAATTTAAAGAAACAGAAATTCCATTATTATTAAAAGTATGCTCAAAACCATTATCCAACAATAAAAAAACTGAAACGACACCTCTAACAATAGACGGTGCGTAATGACAATTGTTCAATACTAAAATTAAACCCGAAGGTAACAGTAAATCAAAAGTCCCTATGGCTTCCACTGCTGCACGTATACCGTTGCCGACATACAAGTAGAATTCCCCATAGTTCAGCTTCTTCACTCCTCTAAGCCCCTGCGATGTATTACAAATGTGAGTACCACATCCTGTATCATATATCCAGGCATTTTGCTTATGAGGAAAGGAAAATAATTCAACCATAAAAATACCTGATGTGCTGGCGCCCTGCCCAGCCTTGGCATTCTTATTCTTGCGACACTCCTCAAGCAACAATGGACAGTCCCTCTTCCAATGTCCAGGAGTGTTACAGTGGTGACAAGCAGCCGCATCCTTTTTAGGATAATCCTTCTTGGGAGGAGGATTCTGCTTCTTGGGCTTCTGTTGATGGATCACGACCTGTTTTCCTTTGTAAGCTTTCCCTTTGCCCTTCTTGTTCGCTTTGTGCGGTTTACCGGGCTTAGCTACCCTACCACCTCTAATTGCCATCACAGCAGGTGTAGGAGCTTTCTTAGCGAGTCCTTTCTCATGTTCAATGAGCATTGCATGCAAGTCAGAAAATGTCTTCCCCTTGCAATGCATGTTAAAGTTGCGCACGAAGTCACCATACAATTCCTCATTGAGGGATTTATTGATGAGGCCAACTTTAACATCTTCCACATACCCGCATCCAAGTGCATCCAATTGGTCAAGATAACCTTTCATTTCAAGCACATGGGTACTTACGGGTTTTGTTGCTTCCTGCTTGCACTTTTCAATATTCTCAAGTACGTCATACAACTCAGCCATGGGAGGTTTCTCAAACATACGTCTGAGTTCCTCAATCATTTGCATCGGACCATGATTCTCAAACTGTTTTACCAGCTGAGGATCCATCCCCGATAGCATAAGACAAGCCGCATCATTGTGCTTGTCATAAGCTTCGTTGTACTCTCTAAGTGCATTATTAGAAGAGTTAGCAGGAGGAGCAACCGGAAGAGGCTCACTAAGACAATCATAACGTTTGGCTATCCTAAGGACAAGCCTTAGATTACGATACCAATCGTTAAAATTTTTAGTCCCAGTCAATTTCTCCTTTTCAATCATCATTTTGAAAGCGGAGGTAATGTTTGGAGTGTTTCCGGGTTGGGCCATTTCTACAGAAAAAGTTCAAAAATTAGTATTTTTGATAATAAACTTTTCAAGAAAATTAAACACCCATTGGTTAAATAACCATTTAATTTTCACTGAAAACTAGGATCCAAATTGACGTCGTTTCATTACATCAGCTGAGGATGCTAGCAATGAAAGTACTCAATAAGGTACGGGTCAATCCCAATTGCCAATATTCAATTGCAATTCCTAGAAATCTTGGGACTTACATTATATTGCCAACAACAGTTGCAAAATGTAAGCATGTTTCATCCCTAAATCTTTATGCCTTGGCGCCGTTTCATTACATCAGCTGAGGCTGCTAGTAATGAAAGTGCCCAATTAAGTTAACCAATTTAGAAACGTGTAAATTGACGCTGTTTCATCACATCAGCTGAGGCTGCTAGCAATGAAAGTGCTCAATTTACCCCTTTTGACTTTATTCTTTGAAAACCATTACATCAGCTGAGGCTGCTAGCAATGGTAGAATGTCATCTTAGGTGTTTCTTTATTAATTGGTCGGCATATTACTTAAATTTAAAGGGTATAAATTTTTGATGTGTGAAATCAAAAAATATGTACAAAGATGTCATGCATTCATCTTTGTATCATATATTTTCAAAACTTAGTTTACTCATTCGTAAGCTCAAATCATCAAAGTTTTTAATTGAGGCGTTGAGAGAACTTACAACATTGCCTTAAGATGCTTCGTACTTTTTCATTGTGTACTTGGTAAGTCTATTATTGACGCACAGGCGAGCGGAGGGGCAAACGTCCGCCGAAGCTAATTAAAAACGCGCCCCTTAAAGGTCACAATTTAATGCGAACCAACCTTATACCCACTTTATAGTTTGTCAATAATAGGCCCGCCGCTTCGACCACTTTTGTACAGTCGCATCAATCAACTAAAACTTATGATTTTCTTGCTTAAAACTATTTATGTAGTAAGTTATTAATTGCTAGTCTCGCCTGGGAGCAAATTACCGTGCGAAGCGAACCACTGTCGGCACATAAGACTTGGCAATTAATTGGTTTACTACAAAGGTTTCATAGTTATTAGGTTCATTTATTTATTATTGTAAAAATTACCCTCTTTGTTGTTACAATCCATCATAATTAAACACACAAAGAACAAGTAATTAAAAAAATAAATAAACACTCAATAACACGTATATGATCATTAATCAATATCATATAGCCACATGCAAACCTTTATGATAAATCCTATTAATTATCTATGTGAATTTTTAATGTATCTAATCAATAAAACTCCCATTGGTTTTCGAGCTCATTGTGCCCAATGGTCCACAGACGCCAAATAGCTTGGCCGCGTAAGTTTTGATTAACTAGATACCACATTGCACATAACCAATTTTAATTAATATATTAGGGTCTTCCCTAATTTAAGATCTATCTTAAAATCATGTGGCAATTAAACAACAAACATTCCATGACAAAAAATGCAAGATTTTGTCATGGATCCCATATAGCACTTAAAATCATGTAACACATATTTACAAGTCTATATAGTACGCTTCTAATTAATGACGTCTCCTATGTACTCATTAATTTTCACATAAAATTCTTTACATGTAATCCTAGGGTTTCTACAATTTATTTATCAATTCCTAAAACCCTAAAAAACCATAATGGGTGTCGACCCATAATTGGAAAAAATTAGGGTTTACATAAAAAAAAATTAAACCCTAGAATTCTAAAACATGTAAAGATCCAATTTTTATGTGTTTAGTAATTAATTACATGTTTAAAAACGCGTCTCTGATACCACTGTTGGAATATGTGAATCATACAAATACTATAAACACATAAACATCAAGATCACGCAGCGGAATGGATCTACATAAACATATAATTAATTAAACTAAAAGAGAGCGTACCTTATTGATTCCTAGCAAGAACAAGGAATCGCTTCAACAAGAACAAGATATATAAACCCTAGGGGAGGGCTTATATGGATCGACAACACCACAAACACACAAGCTAAAATAAGCTTGTCACTCGTTCTTGTACACACGTAATGATAGCGTTCCAATAGGAAAAGCTAGGTTCAAGAATCACAAAACAAACCAAACACTTGATTGCTATAGTTGGAATCGGCAATCCCTAGTGGGATTAAAAATGTCCGATCGGTTCTAGCAAGAGGGAGAGAAGAGAAAGAAGTTTGGCCTTAGTTAGGGATTCAAGATTAGGGAAAAACTAAACACAAGTGAATTGTATTTATAGGCAATCCCTAACCCCCTCTCCAAGCTAACCAAACCGACCCCAAGCCCATAGGGAATGGATCGGCCGAATAAACCCATGGGTATGGGTTCTAGATCTTTCTAACTCCCTTTTGCACATTTAGTCCTTTAACGGTCGTTATCTCTAACTCCGTTAAATACTAACTGTCGTTAAGTATTGTTTTGTGAAATGAATAAATATAAATACAAACTATATTTAATTTATTCAAACCATTGGAACTCTCACGTATTGTGTGCAATCCCGAGTCTCGGGTTCGAAACCGGACATACATATATTAAATGTTATACACAAACTCTAACAACTTGATCATCCAAGAATCGCCAGCATGAAAATATTGCAAGCTCGAGATATCTAAAAAAGAAAGGTCAAATACTCAAATTAGTATCTGGTGTACCAAAATTATTCAAAGAATAATGTTAAGCAAGAACGCTATACATGGAGTAAGAAAATATCAGATATATAAAGACCAGCTTCTTTGAATTTAACTGTTACTTGTAGGTACCAAATGAAGCACACGAATATCAATTTAGTTCATTAATTTAAAACATTGTAATGCTAAATGTACCGAATGAAAGATTAAGATAAGAGGTTCACATGCGTGGAAGAAGGTCTTGAATGGAAGCAATTTTTCTGAACCAGTTACTGCAGGTCTCTCTGGCTTCAAGGCATATATTATTTGCTTCAAAGTCATCTGAAACAGGTCATATATCTTTCAGCTGTGGCAAAAAATCTGTGAGGTTACCACTCAGAGGTGATGATGTTTAGAAGTTCTTAAAGACGAAAATCATAGATGATGTATAATTCTACACAAAACTATACTTACTGTACAAAAATGCCTCATCTAAAACCATGCCAACATCAGCCAAAATATGTGTGAAAACTGATAAGTATGTGAGAGATTATATTTAGTATTTGTCGCTCGTAGAGGTAGCAAAACGGGCTGGCCGGGCGGGCATGGGCTTAAACGGGCACGGGCCAAACGGGCTCATGTTATATGAATTGCTTTAGAAAAGACCCAAAACGACGAAAAGAATTCCTCAAACGTAACACCTCATTTATATTTAAATAACTAAATATAATATATTTATAAGTTTTTTTTTAATGTTCTCCAATTGAGAGAAAACATATGCCCGTTAAGGCCCATTTAACTTTTGAAAAGGGCAATACATGCCCATTTCAAAAAAATAAAATAAAAAATGAGGGGGCTAAATGGGCCCAAATCTTTTATAAATTAGCTCATAGAAGCCCATTTTTATGATTTTGGGCACAAATTGCCACCTCTACTCGTACACGGTCACAAACATTGTTAGTGTGGCAAATTGTACTTTGGTTTTATGTAGCAAGGTGTGTGTTAGTGCTATACTTCCCACGGGGAAAGAACATACTGTTGGCCCAATTCTCACGGATCTTTAATCAACGATATACCAAAACAATGAAATAATCTCAATTTCTATAAATCTGTCATCATTGCTAATCGAATACATATGCTAACTATAAATACATATCGAATGGGTACAAGTAAAAGTTATGTTGGTTCGATATGTTCCAACAGTCATGACCCTTCATTTTGTAACTGTAAATAACTGAAAATAACTAACTATCTAACTGTTTTGTAACTGCCATTTTGGCAGTTGTTGCTGCGTTTGACTTTGCTCCAGTTTGACTTTAGGGTTGACTTTATTAGATTGGGATTAACCCAATATTCTCCCCCTTAATCACAATCGCTTTGTCGTAGATCTTTAAGTCTTTTGTAGTCGTCTCACATAACTCCATTTTGCTTCCTTTAACATTCACTGTAACATTGATCAAATTTTGGAATTTTCTGCACTCCCTGCTGTCTCTGCATTCTCTGCGATTTCTGCACTCTCTGCACTTTCTGCACTCTCTGCGGTTTCTGCACTCTCTGCGGTTTCTGCATTCTCTCCGGTTTCTGCACTCCTTGCGGTACGCTCATTGTATCATTTCTTTTCAGTTATAGTCGCCATAAGCAATGTTGGCTCTCTAAGTCTTCTTCAATAAGATTGGACTGTTCTCTGACTTGATTCTTGTGTTTATTTGGACATTTATAGGCATAGTGTCTAGGTTTGTGACATCGGTAACATGTGACTTGAGATTTGTCTCTTGTATCTTCTTCAAAGGATGCTCGTTCTTCCCTTTTAGATTGATAATTGTTCTTGTCTTGTTCTCGGCCTCGAGACTAGTTAAATCTTCCCTGACCATATTCTCTAAAAGGTTTTCCTTGTCCTTCATATCGTGTGAACATCAATTTCTCTTGATTGTTCTCTTGTTTTCCTTTCTTAAACTTAATCCTTTCTTCATAGGTCTTAAGTCTCCCTATTGCTTCTTCCAGTGTCATAGTACTTAGGTCGGAATATTGTTCTATAGATGCAACTATTTGCAGATACCTATCAGGTACAGCATTTAGTAATTTCCTAACTAAGGTTTGATCTTCCATTGTGTGTCCTAGACTAGCGGCTTTGTTTACAAGAGTTGTGAGTTTTCCTGTAAAGGTGTCGATTGTTTCGTCTTCCTTCATATGTAGCAACTCAAAGTCATATTTGAGTGTTTGTAATCTCGCTTGTTGAACTCTCTCTTCGCCTAAGTGTCTAGTTTTCAAAGCATCCCATATGGCTTTCGGGGTTTTGTGCTTTGTTATTTGAAGCAATTGATCTTCGGGTAAGGCTTGGTAAAGGTATGCAATAGCAGTTTTCTCCTTTTTGTTATCGGGTTGAGTCTTTTATAACGGCTCTATTGTTTCCCATAACCCATTTGCTTCTAGAATGATTTGCATTCGAATTGCCCATAATGAGTAATTCGCGGGTTTTAACATCGGGCATTGGAATTGAGGGGTAGTATTAGGTGTACTAACCTCCTTCTTTCCATCATCTCCACCATCTTTTGTCATATCTCTAGGATATTGACTAAAAATCTCCTAAAATTCTAACACGGGGTGTGTTAAAAAAAATCTAGCGCGCTTCTAATGTTTTGTGTCTAAAAGACAATCAAAACTCTATAGGATTAGTTAAAAAATAAAAAAACTATCCTCGGAGATTATATATTCAAAAAAAATGAAATAAACCTAAGGTTAATTACTCCTTAAAAGTTATTCCTAATTATAATAAGCAGCGTAAAAACACTAGGTTATTATATTCAAAAATTATGATAAGATACTAAGGATATAAAAAGTAACTTATCTAAAAAAAGACTATACTATATATTAATTTTGCAAACTAATATACTAAGTATCAATCTAAATAAAATAAAAGGGTGGAAGTTGTATTTTTGGAACCTGGGGGGTAATAAACCCGTAGCCCTAATATTGTTTCGGTTCACTTTGTTGCCCTGGCTTCTATTAGCCTCTCTTTTCTTCTTTGTATCTCTTTGTAAGAGATAAAATGTCTCTTGTTCTTTTGAGACTTTGAAACTGCTCTTTTTGGTTTCTCCTGATGGTTGACCGCCGATTGTTGGCTTTGGTTAACCAATCTCTTCACGGTTTGGGTTCTTCTTTGAACTCCGATTGATCCTCTTGGGATTCTTCTGCCGTGTATGGTTTTGAATCAAGTGGTGATTCAAAAAGTAAGGGTGCCTTGTTTGATTCTTCAGGAAACAGGTGTGTTTGTTCGTTTTTGATTCTAATTTTGTGCCCCTTGATGATGACTTAGTGTTATCCTCTCGATGTTATTTTTCTGTTTTGAATCTTGGGTTCGGATTTTTTTGACCGTGCCTAACCCCTTGATTTTGATGATTTTTGGGTTATGTTTTTTTTCGGTTTGATGTTCTTGTGACAGAGAACTTGCATAACAAAAAAGATGAAACCCTTTTTGTTGCCGGTTAAATTAATCACGAAAGTGATTAATCCCTTGGTGACAAGAGTTGGATTCTCTAGATACAAAAATGTTTGATAAACACAAAATGATTTCTGTGATTGTGTTTTAATCGGATTTGCAAACTGTTTTTGGCTGAAAAAAAGTGCGGTTTTGATTCAAAACAGGAACAAAATTTAATCTTGGTATATGATGATTTTGGCTCTGATACCAATTGTTGGCCTAATTCTCACGGATCTTTAATCAACGATATACCAAAACAATGAAATAATCTCAATTTCTATAAATCTGTAATCATTGTTAATCGAATACATATGCTAACTATAAATACATATCGAATGGGTACAAGTAAAAGTTGTGTTGGTTCGATATGTTCCAACAGTCATGACCCTTCGTTTTGTAACTGTAAATAACTGAAAATAACTAACTATCTAACTGTTTTGTAACTGCCATTTTGGCAGTTGTTGCTGCGTTTGACTTTGCTCTGGTTTGACTTTAGTGTTTGACTTTAGGGTTGACTTTATTAGATTGGGATTAACCCAATACATACAAGGCTACTCACATGGTAAAAATTTGCAAATGCATAAAAACCTGATAAAGTGCATGTTCTGGTTCCATTATCTGCAAATTCGGCTTTTTCCTTAATCCGCTCCCATACCATGTCACCAAGCATGTCCAGTGTACCGGTAGCTAGAACAAATAACGTTGGATAAAATTGTGCCACGGAAGTGTCTATCAGAAGCTTAGCAACCTGCAGTGTGATGAAAAAGATATAAAATCAAAAAACTATACTTGGCTTAAGCCCACTCATTTTATCTAATATTTCAAGACTGACGGAAATTGGTTATTACAGTATTGAATTGAGGACCAACCTTAATTGAAAGGCTTAATGATGTTACACGATCATCAAAATTCCAAGACCGCCTAATCTCGTCTTTAAGTTCGTGCAATCGTCTGATATACTCTTGCTGGCTTATAGTTTTATATCCTCCTTCAGACAACTTTTGAGAATCCAACCCAATTAACTAAACCAATGTTAATATTGATCGTTTGACTAATTTTGTATATGAGGACTGAAGATCGATGAAATTAAAGTAGCAATGGGGCGGTTATAAATAGGTTCCGTTTTGAGAGGTTTCTATGGACTTCATTTATCAATTTTGACTTTCAAGTCAAAATATATTCACCTTTAAATAGTTTTTAAACACTTAAACTCATTACATGTTGATTCACCCAGGTTGAAAGTGGAGCGAGACTCTTCTTCGTGTTCCAACTTGTTACGTGAGATCACTCAAAACAAGAAAGAACTAATCATTAACACTACCCTGAGGATGAACCCCGGGAGCTGGCTCCGATGCTTAAGTCAGATGTATTAATTTGTTGCTGTATGAAAGGATGTTTTATGTAAAGAGATCATGTCCATACCTCATAGATGTAGTCTATCTTTTATAAAGATGAAGTTGCTAAATGGTAAGGTAGAAACTAGTGTGTGTATGGCTTCATGAAGAGTTTGTATTTTCTTCTCCATGACTTATCAAAAGGTAAGGTACATGCTGGTGTATATGTGGTTGCATCATGCATGGGTCTTTTTATAAATTATGTTTTATCTTTGTAGACCTTTTCATGATAGTCCATGCCACATGATATAGTTGAAGTATTTCATGTTGAAATTACCCTACTAACCTCATTAGGCCCCTCAAGACCAAGCATGATCACAGGGCATGTTTGGGATTTACTAGAAAATGTTAATATCTATATTATTCTATTTTGGTATAGAAGTCCCAATCATGTAATGTTTACAGACATCAGACAATGCCTGTCTTATAATCCTGTTGCAGTTAAAAGTAAATATTTTATACCCACATCCCTTGTTTTACTATCTTTTGAAGGAAGCTTTTCAGGTAAGTTTCTTTTAAGCTTTCCTTTCTCTAAACTTATGCTTGTGAAATATGAAAACAATTGGTATTGAGGTGTACTCTTCTAGTTTGACACCGAAGAAGGTTGCAAGTTTGTGCCAAAAATTTCATCTTGGTGATGACGTGGGCGCTTGTGCTCCGGGTTTAAACCATAACATTAATAGTAGTTGTTTACGTAAGGTATGTATTGAGGGTTTGGGGTGGTCGATAATTTGGTTTCCCACGTTCAGTAAGGACCCCAGAAGGTGACTAGAGTCACGAGTTGGGGTAACGCTTACGAGTCGACTTTGTGGTTTGTATCAATTATCAGAGAGGATAATCGACTAAGGTGTGGTGTTCCTAGGGCGAACCTGGGAAGTGTTGCTTGTGGTTAGCTTGTACCATTTCCAGGAAATGATATATTATTTATAGGGAGTCCTTTAGGGTTGTGAGAACCCGTAAAGGCAATCTGATAGTCCACATTGTGGCAATCAAGAGATGTGATGCGGATAATTGTAAACACAAGAAGTTTTACAATCCTCTTAGGCAGAGTACCTAACTGTTGTAGTGTAGTATAGGTAAGACACGGGGGATTGAACGTTCTCTAGGGGAATAGTGAGGTAGGCTCAAAGTGTATGACGAATTAAGTCTAAGGGTTGAGGGATGATTATTTTTGTATTTTATATTTTCTTTTAGAAAGCATAGTAAATCTCAGGGTTTGAAGAGTTTGGTTTTATAACTAATAGAGTTAATTTCATAAATGGTCCCTGTGGTCTGTCGGGTTTAACGGATTTGGTCTCTTTACTTTTTTTTAATGGGTTTGGTCCCTGTGGTTGCGACCCATAACGGGTTTGGTCCCTTGACCAATTTTTCTGTTAGTTTGACCGTTAAGTTGGTCATGTGACGTGCACATGGGAGGGTAATTGTGTCTTTTCACCATCCCACCATCACCTCCAGCCACACACACCTTATCTCTACATTTTTTTTTCTTCATACCATCACCTCCGGCTACCACCACAACCGCCCACCACCATAGTTGGCAACCACCACCAAACCACCATAGTTGGCGACCACCACGACGTCACCACCAAACCATCAACATCAACACAAATCAACACATAAACTCAAGCAACGCATCAAAAACCCAAATCAAAAAAACTATCAAAAGTTCAAGTGTTCTTCAAGTTCTTTTCATATTAAAACAACCATTCAACAAACCACAAAAATAATCCTAACCCTAAATCAAAAACCATTCATCATAAAAAAGCTTAGAACACATCATCATATATGTACAGATTTCACAAACTGATTCACAAACAACACTTTCTAGAAACTGATTCACAAACAACACTTCATCATTTCCTACTTACAACTATAAATTGATTCATGTACAACACTTTTTAGTCCAAGCATCTAAAATCATTCATATACGACCATTCACAAACAAAATACAAAATCACCAAACCCACAAAAGTTATGAAAGAAACACAATAAACCTATCTGCAAAAAAAAAAAAAAAAAAAAAAAAAAAAAAAAAAAAAAAAACTCATTTTCTTCTTCTTCAAGAATGTAAGCTTTTATATCAAACCCTCATATATTGAACTTTTTCAATCAATTCCATTATATCTATAAGAAAACTAAATAACTATGGTGGAGGTGATGGTGTCGAAGATCTGAGAATGTGACGGTGGTGGTGGGGGTGGTGCCGCATATCTGGGAATGTGTCAGCAGTATGGTGGAGGTGACGGTGGTGTCGCGGGGTTGAGGATGTTGATGGTGATTGTAGCAACCGGCATTTTTAGGGCAATACTTATTTATAAAACTCGAAACCAGTTGTGGCGGACGATATTTTTTCAAACTTATTTTAAAAATAAGTTTCATTTATTATTACCTATTATATATTTTTGAGCTTTTTGGACATAATTTGAACTGAAGATGTGAGATTTTTGTGTGAAACGTGAAAGAAGAACACAACGCGAGTCGGCACGAGTCTAAACCTAATAACACGTGAAACAATTGGTTTTTACGAGATAACACGAACATAGACGTATTTATAGCCATTTTTAATGGAAAAACTAATTTGGAAATATTGACGCAACTTAGAACGTCATACAAGACCCTTCCGGGGCTGACCCTTCCCGCCTAAATATTTCCAGTCTAAATACGTCTCTATCATGACCTGGGCCCACTAGACAATGATAAATAAGTCCTATAAATAGAAGGCATGGATCACTCTCAATGGTATGATCTCTCTCTCACTAAAACACACACATACCTCTTACTAAACTGACTAGACCGTCGGAGGGTGGCTCCGGGGCTCCGGCCCCGGGACCCATTCTAACCGGTTTATTTCTTGTACTGCAGCAGATATCCAAGATCGGGATGGCATGGGACGGCTCAATCTATTGTCAACATCAGCCCGACAGATTTATGCTTCAACAACAATACTTAATTATAACATTTTAAGTGTAATCTAACATTTATCATGACTGCAGTGGGCAGCTTGTCCAAGATCCATCGAAGCAGAATGATGTGGATTCACTTTTTGAACAAGCTAGATGAGAAGGAGCTGAAGACGGAACTCTTGATCAACCTGAACCTGAAGTACGCACCATCAGTTTCTGGACCAATGGCTTTACTGTAAATGATGTACCTTTGAGGAGGCTGGAGGATCCTCAAAATGCATCTTTCTTTGAGGTATGTTTTTATGCCATCTTTTGTCCATATCTGATATTACGTCGTCTTTATAAAACCATCGAGTCGTCCAACAAGTCTGTTTACAGTAAAACTAAAAAGTTATCACATCTGTATTACTAAGCAATTTCATTTTGTTCACAAATGATGAGCATCTCGCTTCTGATATTTGTTTATTTTGAGGTTAGTAGGTTACTTAAAATTTTGGAACTAAATCATTTCTAAGTCTTTGATTAACATATCCTGCTTCAAGATGATCATTATTAAAGGGTAAACTAAATTTACCTATTTTCCCATTTTTAAAACCTAAGAGAATTTTACTAACGTCCAATAAAAATGTGTGTCTTTTTTTTTTTTTTTTTTTTTTTTTTACAATAGTAAATTATTAAGGTTATATTATCTGTTAGTATTCTTAAATAGTTAGATATGTCTTTAGTTTGACATTGTTAGTTGTTACAATCACTGCAAATTATTTATCCTGATCATAGCTATTATGTTATCACTTTTTATATACACTTTTCAATTTTGTATATACACATCCGAACACCCACTATTTTTTATTTGTTATTAACCTCTTATCCATATAATTTTTATTTCACTAATTAAATTCTGGAACGTGCCTTAGATATCTTATTATATTTACATAGAGGTGGAAGTCAAACGGGCAACAAGCTGCGCCGCTAGCCCTGTTTGGATTGCAAAACTTATTCTTTTGAAAACTACATCTGCGGATCTAGGTGTCATAACATTACTATGCATAGATAGGCTTTATTTACTACTAGTTTTATGTAACATAGTCAACCACATCTAAAATCTGAACAGCAGTTGATAGGATGTGTGTACAGCCACTCTAGTTATAGAACCAAAATGTTAAGAGTATCATATTACCATTTTTTTTACACTAGCCCAAACCTTTCTTCCTCACCACTTCTCTCCATACTCGTCTATGCACTTAATCATGTTCTTATATTATAGTGGTCTGGTCATATATGCTACTGTTTGGATATATGTTATTATTCTCAGTGATGTAAGACGCACCCTAAGTAGTATTTGCTTTGTGACACAGAGCATAAGGAATTCCGAGTGTCCAGAAGATTTTAAGCCTGCTAAAGAAAGAGCACCTGTTCAAGTTAATCTTGTGAGGAAGATGGAGGACTACCCTGTGAGTTTTCTTTACCTCTATCATCTCTTACAGGATCCTCTTGCATCTCTTATTCTAACACGCATACCACATATGTGAAGATCACGAAACAATGCCAAGCTGCCTTTGCAGGGGTGGGTAGAACCCTAGGCTCCACCACTTCTGCAGAGGACACCACTACTGCTATCCCAGCCCCTACAAATGCCGCCCCAACCCCGTTTGTGGGCCTAGTTGTTGATGACACATTACCCTCTACATCTATTCAGCTGAGATTGGGTGATGGGACCCGTATGGTTTCCCGGTTCAATCTCCACCACACTGTAAGCAATATCCGTTCTTTCATTGATGCATCAAGACCAGGTGGGCCCAGGGCTTATCAGCTATTGACTACGGGGTTCCCTCCAAAGCAGCTCAACAATTTGAACCAGACGATTCATGAGGCTGGGTTAGCCAATTCTGTTGTGATCCAAAAACTCTAATAACTTTGTACAAGAACTCTGCTAAATTTGTGCCTTGAATTGATATGGGATGAACAATTTGCTCCTTTTGACTCTTATTGGATAATGGATATGGTTGCTTTGTTATATTTGCAGGGTTATGTGTTACCATGATAGTAGTTTTCGTTTATCAACCTACAACTCGCAATTCCAGTTTAAAAATTAATATGATATGTGGTTTCCTGTGTTTTGTTTTTTAATCATAAAAGGGGCGTGGCTAGTGATAAAATGCTGGAAAAACATGTTTAATTTGCGGATCAAACCCGTCAAATTATTGATTTTGGCCAAATTGATCAAAAACTCGTATAGAATTAGTAATTAACAAGGGATAAGCATGCCGGATCTCCTAGGAAGCAAGGTATCCAGTGTTGTCCTGTCGAAGTGTCACAACTTGCTTGCTTGTTTGAGAAGAGTGTGTTTGAACGTTGATCGTGTATAGTATCCCCGGACCCTAGCATATTGGGCCGGGCATGACTAACATCTTAAACCACGGCAGATCCTAGTCCCGCAATCCGGACAAGATCATCCCCGGTCTCTCAAGTCCGGGGACCTAATCCGATGTCGACAGCTATCCTGCCGCGACTACCTAAAGCCAGATCTTGTGGGATTGTGTCTTCCACTTGATCTGACATTTACCTACTAAGGTATGGCGCAACCATGCGCTGCTCTGACAATTACCTACCCAGTAATTAATGCGCAGAGTTTCGAGGTAGCTACAGTAAGTATAAGGGTAGTATAAATACTCCCATCTCATTTATTACCACACCTAACTGCATTTACTACGCCTAGTCCGCGCTTAAACTATCTCTCTAAATAAATATACTTACTCTCACACCGGAGGCCAACCGCGGAACCCCCCTTCCGCGGTAAGACTAACGGTGCTACTTTTGTCTTAGCAGTTAACAAGAAGTAATCGGTGCAAGATCTACCCTCCAAGAGCTAGTCTAACCTAGGTCTGGGAGTGTGCCAAAGATTTGTACTAACATTTGGCGCCATCCGTGGGACCAGTTACACAAACTGCGTTTCAAAAGGAAGAAAAATCTACCATGAGCAATCAAGGAAACAATCCTTCTCCTTCCCAGGAACCTTCCACCGTGCGTAACACTCGTGATATGGGAAAAAACAAGGAGCAGGAACTCCATGCGGAATCCCTTCCGGATGAAGCAATCAGGAAGTTTTGCGATCAGCACTACGACCGATTGCTGCCACTAATGTCCGAAAAGGTCCACGCAGTAAAGCTAAACCAAGTAAGGACCCGCCTTGAGTTCGAGGATGAGTCGCAGGAAGACCCTTCCCCGCAAGGACTATCCAGAAACTCCCAGTCAAGATCCCTATGGGAACGAAAGAATGAAAAGAGGCAGAAATCCAGTCCTAGTTACAAGTCAGGGCCCTCTGAAAGCTCTTACTCCCGAAGCGTTTTCTCTAGGCTCAGCAAGGAACCTAGGGGCAGTGACAAAGAAATGGAATATCCCCGATCTACCGTTTTCACCCGTTTGGGAGAAAGGAGGGGGGATGTTAAGTCACGCCTAGGAGAGAAGAAGGCGGACGTATTCTCTAGACTTAAAACAAAAAGCCGTACCAGAAGAGAGCGCAGAGCTGAAGCAGAGCGTTACAGACAAGAGAGGCGTCCTCGTGAGGAAAGATACCCAGAAAGCAGCAGGAAAAGGTCACCCAGCCCAACCCTTAGCCGCGTCCCTCGTTCTAGGGAACATAGAACCAGAAGCAGGTCCACATACTCAAGTCACGAACGATCTCGGAAGCAAACACCTGTAGAAAGTGAGGACAGTGCAGGGGAATACTGGGGGGCAAGGTCTGGAAAGAGCAAAGGGGAAGAGGATGATCTTTATCATCCCTACGACGTTGAAGACGCTAATCCATTCACATTAAGGATTAGGGGTTTCAAATTCCCAAAAAGAACCAGAATGCCTAATAATGTTAAGACTTACGATGGGACCGGAGATCCGGAGGACCACATGAAAAGCTTCTGTACCGCGGCCAAAGTAGAGCGATGGGCCATGCCCACATGGTGTCATATGTTTAACTCCACCCTCATGGGGCATGCTCGAATGTGGTTTGACGACTTGCCGGCGGAAAGCATTGATAACTTTGAGGACCTCAAGAAGTACTTCCTGTCTTACTTTCTCCAACAAAAGAAGTATACTAAAGACCCGGTGGAGCTCCATCATATCAAACAAAAAGAAGGGGAAACAACCACGGCATTCGTTGATCGTTTCAAGGCAGAAAGCATGCAAGTGAAGGGTGCCCCGGAATGCATGAGAGTCTCAGGGTTCATGCACGGAATTAACAACCCGGAATTAATCAGGAGACTTAATGACAGAATTCCAAAGACCATGGACGAGATGTGGAAGATTACCACTGCCTTCGCCCGAGGGGAAACTGCCGCGGCAAACTTATCTTAGAAAAAACATGACTGTTCCACATGGAAGTCCGGCGAAGGAGGATCCCGGACAACCAACACCCAGCCTTTTGACAGAAAGACAGAATTCAAACAATGCTCTAGGGCAGACCGAAGGCGGAGCGATAGATTCACGCCCCTCACAAAAACACCAAAAGAAATTCTGGCAATGGATTCAGTCAAATTTACGGCCCCGCCGCCAATGTCAAGTCCGGCCGAGTTCAGAAACAAAGACAAATACTGTGATTTTCACAGAGAAAAAGGCCACCACACTGACGAATGTTTTCAATTGAAGAGACAAATTGAGGAAGCAGTCAGATCAGGACAGCTGGCACATCTAGTAAAAGAGATCAAGAGTGGGACCCAAAAAGGCAGGACTTCAAAGGGAGGAAAGAAGGAAACCGCAGCTAAAGATAAAGCCCCGGCCATATTCATGATACAGGCCTGGCCGCGGAATGTGAAGCAGAAAACAACCTCTAGCGCCTACCCCAATATGGAAATATCTTTCCCTCCTATACGGGAGGATGATTGGGACGATCATCCGCTGGTGATAAAGGCAGAAGTAGGCGGACATCATGTGCACCGAATGTATGTGGATAATGGAAGCGCCTCAGAGGTTTTGTACGAACATTGTTTCAATCGTTTGAGTCCAGAAGCCAAGAAAAGAATGATCCCTGCTGCGACCCCCCTGCTTGGATTCAGTGGAGAGTTGTCGTGGCCCTTAGGGCAAATTCTATTGGAAGTAACCTTAGCAGATGAAGAGAACTCCTCAAGTGCTTGGATGAACTTCATGATTGTCAGATCACCCTCCCAATACAACGGCATAATAGGCTGACCGGGGATAAGACAGCTTAAGCTCATTCCCTCCACGGCCCATGGTATGATTAAATTCCCCACGAAAGGAGGAGTGGTCACAATACATAGTGACAAAATAGTGCCTATAGAATGCCGGACGATAGCAGAACCGTCATCACAACAGAATTTTGAAGACGTTCCGGTCAAAGACGGCGTAAAAGTTGCTATACATCCCGAGTTTGCGGACCAAACAGTCACACTAGGGGGAAGTTTGACAAATCAAGGAAAAAAAGACCTATGTGAGTTGCTGAGGAATAACTTGGATATTTTCGCTTGGCAACCGTCGGATATGACGGGCGTACCGCGAAACGCAGCAGAACATAGGCTCAATATGCGGGAGGGGTACGCGCCAATAAGACAAAAGTAGCGCGGACAAGCTCCCGAAAGAAACAAGGCCATTAATGAAGATGTGGCAAAATTGGTAAAGGCGGACATAATGCGAGAGGTTCATTATCACGACTGGGTGTCAAATCCGGTCTTGGTCAAAAAAAGTGATGGAACTTGGAGAATGTGTGTGGATTTCAAAGATTTAAACAAGGCATGTCCGAAAGACTGCTACCCTCTACTGGAGATGGACCACAAAGTTGAATCCTTCTGCGGCTACACCTTTAAATGCTTCCTAAACGCATACAAAGGGTATCACCAAATACAAATGGCCGCGGAAGACGAAGAAAAAACTGCCTTTCACACAAACCAAGGTATATTTTGTTATAAAAAAATGCCTTTCGGATTAAAGAATGCAGGAGCTACCTATTAACGACTGGTGGATAAGGCTTTCAAAAAGCAGATTGGGAGGAATCTAGAAGTATATGTGGACGATTTGGTAATTAAAAGCCATTCGAAGACAGAGATGTTAAGAGATATAGAAGAAACCTTCAAAACATTGAGGAAAATTAACATGAAGCTAAACCCAAAGAAGTGCACCTTTGGGGCGGAGGAAGGAATGTTTTTAGGACATTTGATCAACAAAAACGGGATTGGGGCATGCCCGGATAAATCCGCGGTGGTTGACCAGTTGCCCTCTCCCCGCACACTTAAAGAAGTGCAGAGCCTAAATGGTAAATTGGCAAGTCTCAACCGTTTCCTATCGAAGTCAGCGGAAAAATCCTTGCCGTTCTTCAAGACATTAAAGAAATGCATCAAGAAGAGTGACTTTCATTGGACGCCAGCAGCGGAGCAAGCATTCAAGGAAATGAAGAACCACATAGCCAACCTTCCCACCCTGGCGGCTCCACAACCACGGGAAGAACTACTTATGTACCTATCCGCGGCACAGGAAGCCATTAGTGCAGTCTTGCTAGTGGAGAGAGGGCCAGTCCAGCAACCCATCTACTTCATCAGCCGCACATTGCAACCTCCGGAGGTAAATTATGACCCAATGGAAAAGTTGGTTCTGGCACTGATTCATGCAGCCAGAAGATTGAAGAGATACTTCCAGGCGCATCCAATAGTTGTCATCACGGACCAGCCCATCAAACAAATGCTCGCAAAAACAGAAAAAACTGGGAGATTGGCTAAGTGGGCTATAGAAGTGGGAGAACATGACATCAACTTCAGGCCGCGGAAATCAATAAGGGGACAGGTGCTAGCTGACTTCATTGCGGAAATCCCAGAAGAAAAAAACTCCGGCAACCGTTGAAGCCACGGAAGAACATCCATATGTCGAGCCTTGGAGTTTATATACTGACGGATCATCTTGCCAAGAAGGATCCGGAGCAGGCCTGATCCTCACAAACCCTGAAGGTGTAGAATTTACTTATGCATTAAGATTTGAGTTTGATACATCTAACAATGAAGCGGAGTATGAAGCACTAATAGCAGGTCTGAGGATAGCTGAGCAAATGGGAGTCCAACATTTATCCGCGAATGTTGATTCCCGGCTGGTCGCAAACCAGATTAATGGGGGTTACGAAGCCAAGGAAGAAAGTATGGCCTCGTATCTAACAAAAGCTAAGGCCTTGATACAAAGCTTCCGCACGTTCTCCATCAGACAGGTGCCGCGCAGCCAGAACAAACAGGCAGATGCTCTAAGCAAGATAGCCTCCACCAGTTTCGCTCATTTGTCAAAACAAGTTCTTGTCGAAACATTGAAGGTCAAATCAATAGAAGAAAAGGAAGTAATGGCCGTAGTAGAAGAAGAAGAGGAGACTTGGATGACCCCCCTCATAGCCTACATAAAGGACGAAGTACTTCCGGCAAATCCAAAAGAAGCTAGAAAATTGAAAATCAAGGCGCGACAATACTCTGTTGTCAATGGGGTATTATTCCGCAAGTCCTTTCTAGAACCATGGTTGCGATGCGTAGGTCCGGCACAGGCGAACTACGTAATCAGGGAAATCCATGAGGGCTCATGCAGCATGCACTCAGGACCGCGGTCTATTGTGGCCAAGGCAATCAGATCCGGTTACTACTGGCCTACAATGCACAAGGACGCAAGGGAAATCATAGACAAATGTCAAGACTGCCAGGTACACCGTCCGGTTCCCAGGAACCCCCAACAAAAGTTAAATCCCATCACCTCCCCCTGGCCATTCTACAAATGGGGAATAGACATCTGCGGCCCATTCCCAGAAGCCCCAGGAAGGATCAAATACCTGATAGTCGCAATAGATTACTTTACCAAGTGGATAGAAGCCAAAGCCCTCGCCACAATCACCGGTAATCAGGCTAAGAAGTTTGTGTGGGATAACATTGTATGCAGGTTCGGACTTCCGGGAGAAATAGTCGCGGACAATGCAAAGCAATTTCGGGACAACCCCTTCAAAGATTGGTGTGACAAGCTCAACATCAAACAACGGTTTGCATCGGTCAAGCACCCCCAGGCAAATGGACTTGTGGAAAGAGCAAACCGGAGCTTAGGTGAAGGGATCAAAGCACGGATTGATCAAGGAAGCCGGGACTGGCTGGAAGAAGTGCCGCATGTGCTATGGGCGCACAGAACTATGATCAAATCAAGCAATGGGGATACCCCGTTCTCCCTGACCTATGGGACGGAGGCTGTCATCCCCGTCGAGATCGGAATGCCATCTTTAAGGTGCGCCTTGTTTGATCCAATAACAAATGACGAAGACCTGCAGCTAAATCTAGATTTAGTTGAAGAAAGAAGGGAGGTCGCGGCAATCCAGGAAGCAAAAAGCAAAACCCAAATGGAGAAGTATTACAATGCTAAAGTCCGCGGCACGAGCTTTAAGCCAGGAGATTTCGTCTACCGCAGCAATGATGCAAGCCTTGTGGAAAACACCGGCAAACTGGGCCCCAAATGGGAAGGCCCGTATGAAGTCGTGGAAGCTTTGGGGAAAGGAGCTTATACACTCAGAGGTCAAGATGGTAGGGATATACCCCGGACTTGGAACATCCGGCACCTTAAGAAATGCTATTTGTAATTAAGTATGAACACTCCTATCTTTTGTATCCGGTCACGGTTCAGTTCGGCCGCAGGAGTTCATAACCATGTTCTATATCTTTTGTAAGTACTCCTAACTTTTGTATCTTTTGTATCCGACCACAGTTCAACCTGGCCGCGGGAGTTCATTACATCTTTAAATGATATGCGGGGTCTGATCAACTCCGCAACACTTTCTAAAAATTTACGTGTCATCTTTCACATTATTTCTATTGCATGCATAACCCGGACCTCAAATCCGGACGCGTAAGTGGCTTCACAAGCCCGGCATGAGGACATTGAACCTCAAATTAATAAAGGCATATAAGTGGTATTGCAAACCCATTGACCAATTAAACCCATCCCCGGAAATCCTAAGTACGGGTACACAAAGATGGTAAAATAAAGTCCGGACATACAAGTCCCGGCACCAAAAAGAATTATAAAAACAAAAATCCCAAGTGTTATTACACGTCCGAAAAGTTTAAGTTATATTCACCAACGATTACAAGATACGCGGATACATTCATCCGGAAGACAGTGCAAAAAAAAATACTACAAAAATACACAGATGCATTCATCCGGAGGACACTTCCCAAAAAAGCTGATGTTTAAAAGCTTCACAAGATTGCGGCAAGGCGGATATAGTCAAAATATCCCCTAAAGAACAACCGCAGAAAACTAATTCTCAGGATTCTGAGAGTCAAGAATGGAAGAATCAAACATGTCATCATGTTTAACACCACCATCCCCCGGACAAGGTGGTCTCTTGTCCGGAAGACGCAACAACAATTGAAGGCCCAACTGGCCCAGCAGCGGAGGAAGGCTGAGAAGAAACGGGGGTAGGAAGCACAATGGCAAGACCCTTGTCGGTGTAATCAAACTCTACCCCATACTTCTTGTTCTTGAACTCCTTATAAGCCGCAATAGCCCGCGGACGACGTGTAACAAACCGAAGCACGAACTCCGGCAGAACTGTCTCCTCCACGACCGGGGGTTTAAAGGTAAGCTCCCCCGACCCAGGGTGACGATGCTCCTCTATAACCAATTTCGCCATCAAGTACTCAAGCGGAGCATCCCGACACTCCTCCAAAGAATCCAACAAAGGGAAGGGAACTTTAGACAATCTGACCACGGACTCATCATAACGCTGCTTGGCTTCCGGGTCATAGGCCTCTATCTGGTCAAGCTTTATGCCCTGCGACCCATGCACAATCCCGGCCTCCAACCCCTGCGGTACCCCGTCCTTAATGGCCGCGGAAATACAACCACCAAGCCTCAGCTTCAGATCCTCGGACTCTTTAAATTTTTCAATAACATACCTGAATCCGTGGCCGATAACCCACCGGCGGCCCTCAACAGCCCTCAAAGTCTTGGGAAAGAGATCCGTGTCAAACTCTTCGTTGATCGCGACCAGCCTTTTATCCATCTCCGCAAGATGATTCTCAAAAGTGGCTTGGGCCGCCCTCATACTATCCTCGACAATTTTCTCCGTCTCGGTTTTAAACTGCTGCTGGAGCGTGTCACAAAGAACTTCTAGGCTGGACACTTTTTCCGCCAGCACCTCCTTCTCACCACGAAGTCCTATAACTTCCGCAGTTAGCCCCGCATTCTTCCCAATCAAGGTTTCAACCGCCGGCGATAACCTTTTAACCTCAGCCCCGGAGCTCTTCCAGCTCCTTATCCTTATCATCCACCACCGATTTCAAAGAAGACACTTGGTCGCGGATAGCCATGACCCCGGCATTCTCACCCTCCAGCTCGGACAACTTAGCCTTCAACTCAACAACCATCTTCTTCTTCCCTTCCAGCTGCTTCTTCAACCTGCCATTTTGGTACAAGGTGTTCTCCAACCTCAGTCGCACCTCAGAATTAAC
Source organism: Artemisia tridentata subsp. tridentata (assembly GCA_021014915.2). Classification (NCBI taxonomy): domain Eukaryota; kingdom Viridiplantae; phylum Streptophyta; class Magnoliopsida; order Asterales; family Asteraceae; genus Artemisia; species Artemisia tridentata. Next base: position 447,475,716 of record CP139507.1, read on the forward strand.
ACAGATCTGGTGAGCAGATAACTTATTGAAGTCATTCATCAAGTCTTCGTTAGACATATCCCTCATATCAGACGCAAACACCGGAGTTGCAACATTGTCAACAATACTGCGGCAGACCCAGGGATCGTCCATCTTGAAGCCATTAGTAGACAACCATTTGGGGACATAAGTAGAAGAAGTGTCCGCGGTCTCAACAGATACAGACTTATCAAAATCATCAGACCCACCCGCATCCTCTTCTTCATTGACCGCATGACTAGACGAAGTAATCACGCCCTCAGCATGTCCGGAAGGTTTGTCCTGCTCAGATACCTCAAGATTTGGCATTTTGGACTCCACATTCTCAGACTTATTAATATCCGCATGAGGATTCTCCGAATTCCCCTCTGATCGCTCTTGAGTAGGTGTGTGGGACGAAGAAGAAATGAAAGTTGTATTCTTCGTAATCCCCTCATCCGTCTGAGGACCGGAGCGGTCCAAGCCTGACCCCGACTCATCTTCAAGATCAACAATAATATGACCTTCCGCGGAAGGATCAGCTGAAAAACGCAAACGTGTAAGTACGGATACAAAACAACAAGAGAAGAAAACAGCACACAAGGGTATTATAAGCAACTCATACCAGATCCAGCCGCAGCATCCTTGCGGACCAGCCTCTTCTTCTTTCTGGGTGGCTCAGGCACATCAATAACCACCCTCTTCTTCCCGGCTTTCTTCCCCTCCTTAGCCGCAGCAATCTCATCAACGACCGTATGTTGTACCACCTTCACTGTACCCTCCTGCGATTGAAGAACACGTGTAGCGGTCTCAGCCCGCAAGGACTTCTCGTCCTTTTCCAAAGTGCGTTCCCCGACCTTCACCTTAAAGACATCAGGCTGGTTGATATAAAAAAACAAGTCCATCTCTGCAAAGCAAAGCAAATGAAATTAGATGCGGAAAAACACAAATAGAAGACAAAAATACATACAAGTCTATCCAACCCACCCGTTTCATCCGGCCGTAGAAACATGGGGCGGGCACTATCATCATCCCAAGTTTGGCTCAAACCTATGACGTTCAGAAACTCCTCCGGATATTTCTTAAACGGAGCCCTATTAGCATCCAGGCGCCGCAAAAACTCTAGATCCACACCCACATCGGAAGGCGGAGGGTCGCGGTCCACAGACGTTCCCTCAAACCACGAAATATCCAAAGGGAAGATGGTCTTTTTAATGAAAAAGAAATGGTCCTTCCAGTTCTTAACCGAATCTAGGGCACTGGTATAACAGACGGGGACAACCAAAGATTTTGGGCCTTTCCTCTTCTCTAACGACATCCAACCATTGTTAACACCCGCATAATAGAAATGCCTAAACAAATCTATAGTCGGTACACCGCCATGAACGCGGCAAAGTATCTCAAAGTGGCTAACCCTACAAGCCGCTAACACGGATAGCTGTGACAGGTGAATCCGGAAATACTCCAATACGCGGAGTAAAAACAATGAAAGGGGAATCCTAAAGTTACCAAACTCAAAAAACCTAGTATATACACCTATCATTCCGTCCGGAGCATCTTTAATAGTATCCCTAGGTCCGGGTGCTGTGGGTAAAAATTGCATTGGAATCTTATACTTATCACAAAATGCGTTTACATCTTCCTGACTAAGTTTGGAGGTTACCGTACTTATATGAGCCATTCTAAATGGTAAATGAAGAACAAGTGCAACAGAAATCTAACCTGAAGATACTAAAGTCCGGAAATAAAGAGGGCAAGCGAAACAAAGGCGGAAGGAATTCTTGTTTCTAGGAGAGAGGAAAAGTTTTAACTGTGTGTAAAAAGTTTAAAAGTGGTGTAAATCTTAGTATTTATAGCCACACACGCACGTGTTATCAGATCCAATCGAAAGGCCACAAAATTGCCACGTCCCCGGACGTCTATTGGACGGTCACAGATCAGGACAGATGTACTACTAAGATGATCACAGAAAATAAACGGCCAGCCGCAGAAACGTCAGATCAGTCAGTAATTGCGTGGGTGAAAACATTTCGCTGTTCCCCATGACAGCCTGGCACCACCAACCACATGGAAAGTGGAATGACCAGTCAGCAACATTGGACACACTCTAAACCAACCGCGGATACTACCACGGCCTCCATAATGCCGCGACCTCTAAACGGCCGTGGAAAAGAAATATAAAGTCTAGAACACTTGCTCTTCAAATTGAACAAGTATACTAGACTGGGGGGACTTGATCGTGTATAGTATCCCCAGACACTAGCATATTGGGCCGGGCATGACTAACATCTTAAACCACGGCAGATCCTAGTCCCGCAATCCGGACAAGATCATCCCCGGTCTCTCAAGTCCGGGGACCTAATCCGATGTCGACAACTATCCTGCCGCGACTACCTAAAGCCAGATCTTGTGGGATTGTGTCTTCCACTTGATCTGACATTTACCTACTAAGGTATGGCGCAACCATGCGCTGCTCTGACAATTACCTACCCAGTAATTAATGCGCAGAGTTTCGAGGTAGCTACAGTAAGTATAAGGGTAGTATAAATACTCCCATCTCATTTATTACCACACCTAACTGCATTTACTACGCCTAGTCCGCGCTTAAACTATCTCTCTAAATAAATATACTTACTCTCACACCGGAGGCCAACCGCGGAACCCCCCTTCCGCGGTAAGACTAACGGTGCTACTTTTGTCTTAGCAGTTAACGAGAAGTAATCGGTGCAAGATCTACCCTCCAAGAGCTAGTCTAACCTAGGTCTGGGAGTGTGCCAAAGATTTGTACTAACAAACGTGTGTAATGAAAAACTTACATACACAAGTTTAGAGCTGAAAATCAGTAAGCAAGTTTAGAGCTGAGATCCCTTTCCGGTTCGGGTTTTGCAAATAAACTAAGGGTAAAAAGAGCAAAAAATTGTAGCCATTCTTTTGTGTCACTGTTATAGAGATAACTCCATTTTGGCTACACGCATTATTTGTTGGAGATATAAGTGAACAATTAGTGACCCTCCTTTCATTTTAGTCACACTTCATTGGCCTTAGTGACGCATCTTGACTACATTTTTTTATTATTTATTTATTTTTATTTCTACTATAATACATTTAGCAAGATTGCCTCGGGCAATCCTATTTCTGCTAGCACCACACCCAAAAAGCACTAGCTATAGTACTCTACGCATAAACTATAGCCGGTGGGATTGCTAGGGGCAATCATGTTTTTGCCAAAGGCCTAATGAACAGTGAAAGCTACAGTACTAACGGTCGTTACTTTTTATTATTTTTTATTTTTTTAGTATTAAAAAAAAAGTAAAATGCGACAACAGTCCCTGAGGTTTAACTGTCATTGCAAAATAGGTCCTGTAATGAGAAAGAATCGGGTTTAGGAGGTCGGGGTTGATGAAAATAAGCCATAGTTCTAGAGAGAGAAAGTAGTGAGAGAAAGGTGGAGAAGAACTTGTAGTCTATTAGATTAACAAATGCAAATGATACAAAGCTTTCCTACACCCCTCATGGAGAGTCATGAGGGTATTTATAGTCTCATTTCCTTACATGTTTTCCATTTAAGCATAACTAGTCCCTGCGTTTACTACTTATTATAAATCTATTCCATTTCACTTAAGTGATGATATCTTTATAAAAAAGCGAGTCTAACAATCTCCCTCCAAGATGTCTTCACAAGTGAATGGTTACAATGAGACCTATACATAAAGTAAACTACAATAATAATGAACTTTCGTCGAAGCGCAGAGTCTCTGTAGTCTAGATTCTGAGGCAGACTTGAAGTTCTCTATTTCGAAAATCGCTGCTTCGATCTTTTTGTTGACGACACTCATCCTTGTAGCTCTGAACTTCAACTGTAATGTACTAGTTAGGTTATTACTCCCTCCTAACTAGTGAGCCCTTTTTTTTCTTCTCTGCTCCCTCCTGAATCGACAACTCTCTTTAGTCTTCAAACACGCAGCGGAGACTGTAGATACTAAAGGAATCACAATGGTTGTCGTTCGGGAGCATCATAACAACATATCTCACAAAGTATTTGCATCCAAGTTGGTAATAAGCCTCAATGTACACACAAACCAAAAGACGAGACATTGCTTTTTCCTTCGTGCACGTCTCCCTCCTGATGGTTGCGAGTCTTCGGAAACATCATAAACTTGTGCACATACCATAGATTACCTTTTACTTGATGCAATATTAAAGCCATAACAGCCCGTCGAAGCATAATTTCATGAGAATATGTTGGAAAATATGACTCTATTTTTCTACAATCTCGTCTCTTTTCTTCAACCTATAAGCGACCTCATCAAAATCCAACCAGCTAGTAAATGACCACTGTATGGAGACAACCCAATATAACCAATCTGAGAATGAAGTCAACACCCCTTAGATATGCTACTTAATCTTGTACGATAGTGTGACTAAGAATCTATACTAAGCACTACAACGTAACTCCTTAAAGCATAGGTCAAAATTTTCACCATTGTACCAGAATTTGAATTTAGCGTAAAAATTGAACGTTTAATCGCTCATAAAAATTAAATTTTACTCAAATTTTCCCGCCAAAAAACCTTTTTTTTTTTTTTTTTTTTTTTTTTTTTTTTTTTTTTTTTTTTGGCATACTCGATAACTGGCTAATACGAGAAACTCGGTAAAGTTGTTACAAACTCGGTAACACAAAAAACCTAGAAACTCGAAACCCTAGAAACCCACAAACTCGGTAAATCTGAAACCTGAGACACTTGAAACCCTAGAAACTTGAAAGCTTTTGCAAACTTGGAAGAATCTGAGAAACTCGGTATCCAACAGAAACTCGGTAGAACCTGTAGAAACTCGGTATGTCTGATAGAAACTCGACAGCTTGCTCACAAACTCGGTATCAAAGAAACTCGGTAAGGTTTTCAGAAAGTCGGTATGGTTCACAGAAACTCGGTAAGCATCTGGGAAACTCGACAAAATGCAAAGAAAACTCGGTAGCCTAGCAAGAAACTCGAGAACCTTGAAACTCTGTATCTAGAAACTCGAGAGACCAAGAAAGTCGATAACACCCAAACTCAATAACCCCAAACTCGAGATTATTGGAGAAACTCGGTAACTAGCACAGAAACTCGAGATATCTTTCACAAAAACTCGAGAAACCTTCACAGAAACTCGATAGACCTACACAGAAACTCGAGAAACTAATAGAAACTCGAGAAACATAATGCAGAAACTCGAGAAGGACTTTGAGAAACTCGAGATGACTGTGAGAAACTTGAGAGACCAAAGAAACTCGAGAATTTCTAGCTACAAACTTTCAAACTCGAAAGTAAGTAACAGAAACTCGGTAAAAACCATAGAAAGTCGACAGAACCTTCTGTGAACAGTATCGAGAATCCAAAAAACACCATAAATAACATTTTCCACCCCAAAATACCACGATTCGCCCATGGTTAGCTCTGATACCAATTGTAATGAGCAAGAATCGGGTTCAGGAAGTCGGGGTTAATGAAAATAAGCCATAGTTCTAGAGAGAGAAAGTAGTGAGAGAAAGGTGGAGAAGAACATGTAGTCTATTAGATTAACAAATGCAAATGATACAAAGCTTTCCCACACCCCTCATGGAGAGTCATGAGGGGTATTTATAGGCTCATTTCCTTACATGTTTTCCATTTAAGCATAAGTAGTCCCTGCGTTTAGTACTTATTATAAATCTAGTCCATTTAACTTAAGTGACGATATATTTATAAAAAAGCGAGTCTAACAGGTCCCTTTGGGACTAACGATGTAGCAGAATTTACATAATTGGTCCTTCATGTTAGATGTCCGTTACACAGTTAGTCCGACTAACGGCTATTACTTAACAGTCGTTAAGTAACGACATTCTATCATTTTACTTAAAACGCTCAATATAAAACGCACCGCAGCGAAGAGCAGAAATAAATCCTCGTTTGTCACTAAATGACACTTTGTAGTATATAGTGTATGAGAAAAGTTCAATATAGATAACAATTTTTCTAAAGATCAAATAAACAAGTTATTACCATTTACTTTTTCATCATAAAAAAAAAAAAAAAAAAAAAAAAAAAAAAAAAAAAAAAAAAAACATTTCATTCTTCTTTAAAAAATTAAATATTTTAACAAACCCGTTAATCGTTATGCGAAACGAATTATATCACTGGAACGAGAATTAAATCATATTCCTTATAGATGGGCACTTCAATACACTTTCAACGATTGCTTTTGAGTTTTTTTTTGTGAGTATTTAAATTTTCATCCTGAAAAATCATACTTCTTCTGTCCCTAAATAAATGTATTGTTTTGATTTTTAAGTCTTTATATTTCAGTTTTGACCTTAACTACTTTTTTTTGTGCTATATAATACTTTATGCAAAATATATGAATGAATTGTGTTTTAAATATATTTTTATTGGTATGATTTCATCAAATATCATATAACACAAACAAATATATTTAAGGTTAAAGTTTGAAAAAAAAAAAAAAAAAAAAAAAAAAAAAACTTCAAAAATCAAAACTGAACAATTATTTAAAAGCGGAGAGAGTATAGATTTGAAAAATCGCAGTTGATTTGTTTTTTAAAAATCACATGTGCTTTCACAAATCAAATATGATTTTACAAATAGAGTTATGGACCCATTAGGTCAACTTTGCTCCATAACATTCATATAACACAAACATTAAAATAGTCCTCCCTCCCTATAACATCCTATAGGCTATTGTCGGTTTCAAATATATATATATATATATATATATATATATATATATATATATATATATATATATATATATATATATATATTCACTTTCTTTAACAAACACATTTTAAACTAAAACAAAATAAATAAAAAAATATGATTATATTAAAATACGAATTACAACAAAAACAAAATACGATACGACGGATATTAAAACTAAAGCAAACTTTACACGTTTTAACAAAAGTAACAAACACTTAAATCAGGGACTAAATATTTAATTAAATAAACTTAGAGACAAAAAGTAATATATCTATCACCAAAATAATAAGAAAAGAAAAAAAATGCCGTCTTCTTCCACTTTGCCTGCAATTTTTTTTCACACACAAAACATAAAGCACCAAAAAAAAAGGCAATGCAAACCTACACACACACACAACAAGCAAGATAAAAACGAATTACAAAAAGAAAAGAAAAAGAAAACCTAGGCAGCTCGTTATGGCCACAACGAAGGGCCTAACGCCGTTAAAACTCGAACCACGGTTTCGTATCGCTCCACCATAGGCGTTATGGCGCAGCTATGACAAACCGACACCGTGCACTTTTAAATCGTAAAGTTGAGTTTAAGATTGACCATTTCTTTAAAAAGTTTTGTATTTGATGGTGAATTCTATTAATCAGTTAAAATATAAGTTTATTTTTCACTTGTACTAAAAGTTTAAAAAAAAAAAAAAAATCTCATAAAGTCATGCGTTTATTTTATTTATAAAAAGTACGGAGTAATTTGATTCAATATTAGCTCAAACTGGTTAACGTTTCAATTGCGATTTTTATTGAATAATCTGAAGGCTAAATTTTACCACATGAAATGTGATGCTCTCCTGTTGATCTAAAATGAAATGATCTAAAATGACATACTATCTTAATTGTATTAAGATTATATTTACAATATTAAAAGGACGCCTTTGTTATTAGCTTCAAATTTTTGATATTTGAAAAATTTCTAACGTGTTATACTATTTTTAGCTAGAATTTAAAGACAAATGAAGTAATAGTATAACTTATTTTATATATACATGCATGGTACTCGCGTAATGCTATGGTGACGACAGAAAAAAATACATAAAATAAGAACAATTGACGCCGATATATAGTAATAGTAAAGAAGGAAAAGTCGGTGGTGATTGTTGGCAGCGATAATTGTTTTGCAACCATAAAAAAGAGATTCATGTGCCGTTTACGTAAAATTGAATAGATATACTTGATTATATTATGCAACTGTCATGAAGATAGATTTATTCAATTTTTTAATAAAAAAATATGAGATGTAACTCCATACAAAATATATATAAAATCACCAACCATAGTAATTGTGTCTTATAAGTTACGTAAAACTTATTAAAACACCATGTTTAATTGTTTATACTATAGACATGGCCATGTAAGATCGTCTGTAAAATCGTCCATGAGATAATAAACTGCAATTTCTAATATTTTAGTTTAAGACTTATTGTACAAATAATTATATAAATATTTACTTACAAAATTGAATTTTAAAGATTGAATGATCATTATACATATGTACAGTTAAGAATTCAATGATCGTTACTATAGACTTGTGTATTACAAATTTGCATTTATATTGTTTAAACTTAAGTTTTAATTTTCAAATTAATGTACGTACATTTCCCAAATAATTATTAATTAAAAGGAATAATTATTACTTGTATTAAATTGAATATTATTATTATTTAAAAAAAAAAAAAAAAAAAAAAAAAAAAAAAAAGAACTTCTAAAAATAGCAAGTGTATAAGCTTAAAAATTTTAAGGAGAATCTCATCTATATTTTTGCAAAATTTGTAAATTACATCAATATCCTTTTGATTTTCTTAATTACATCAACATCATTTCAAAACTTATAAATTCTCAAATATGTCCAAATAAGCTATTAAACTATAATTAAATAAATTAAATAATATATTTTCTTACATAGATATTTAATAGACTCTGTTAGCATTTAAATTATAAAAGTAAAGTGATGGTCATTCCGTATTAAACAACTTTGTGTTTGTGTCGTTAAGTGTAGATATTTAAGGGCTTTCGGTTGGACTTATCTTAATGTCTAAATGTTTAAAAGTTCATGTAATATTAAGAAAAGACTACAAGTCCAATCCATGTATCTTGGCCCAATCAAAAGCCCACCACAAAGCCTTTAGGGCGTCACATGTGTTGTATAAATACCCACTCTCACCTGATAAGTTGGGGTGCATCATTGTCTAGTATAGGTGAGAGTGTGCGTGTTTCTTTTATGTTTGTATTTGTTTGCTTTCTCTTCAAGCTAATAGATATCCAGTATTTATACATACGATCCACATCTCATCTATCCTTCTATTGTTCTTTGAGTAGAATCGATCTATAATAGTTAATGTGTGATAAAGATAAAGTAGTGAATAACAAGTGCTATCAACACACCAGAAAACGATTTAGGATTTAGTTGTGTTCGGTTTTTATCAAAGAAAACAAAAGTTGCATTTTTTCTCAATAAAAACGTGAACTTTTGTGTTTCATCTTCGGTTTTTTAACGAGTTTTAAGGTTAAAGATTGCAACTTTGATAGATTTTTCGTGAGGTTTAGTAAGTTTTGGTTACTTTTTTATCGTATCTTTGCTTCAAAACTTGGTTCTCTCGTTAAAAAGATTAAAGTTTGTATCGAAATATTGTTCTAAAGTAATATAGGCGATAAAGGTTTAGTCTTTATAATTTTTACGAGATTGTGACGAGTTTTGATCGTGGAAAAAGCTTCAAAAGATTGTTTGTGACTCGGTTTTGGAAACTTCATCGACTTGCAAAATATCGAAATTCTTGTATAAGAATTTAGATAAAAGAGGGTTTATAGGAATTCTTGTGTGTAAGAATTTCGATAGAATTGAGGGTTTATAGGAAATGTATAATTTCTATCGCAATTCTAGACATTGGAAGTTATCGCAAATCTGGATTCTGGACTTTATCGCAATTCTGATCAAGGAGTCTATCGCAATTCTGGTTTGGAACTTCTATCGCAATTCTGGTTGTGAATCCTATCGCAATTGTGGAGTTAGCCTTCTATTGCAAACCTGACCAAGGACTCTTATCGCAATTCTTGGACGTCTATCGCAATTGTGGACTTATAGCACTCTATCGCAATTGTTAGAAAATTGTGGAAACTTACTAAGGGGCTGCTTGGTTGATAGTGGGGAAAGGGAAAGGGAAAGGGAAAGGGTAAGGGAATGCAAAGGAATGGGTGTGGTGGGTAATCATTACCTTACCCCCCAATTTACTCTATAATGGTTGATTACCCAGTACTGGGTAATCAATACCTTTGCATTATGTTACCAAGCACAATCAATGGGAGAATGTGGGCCCTTTTCATTCCCTTACCCATTCCCCACCCCCCCTACCAAGCACCCCCTAAATTTATTTAAATTTGATTTGTACGTAATTTCTACAACATCAAACGTGAACTCGGTATTCTCGTGCTTGTACAAGTGTGAGGAATACTTCGAAAAGGAATACATCTTCTAGTTTTTATAAATTAGATAGATTTTTATCTAAATTGCAAATTTTATATAAATTGCATATTTCTATCTAAATTGAAATTTTGCCAAAATTTGTATAAATTTTGTCTAAATTAAGATTTCTATAGAAATTGTGGTTTTATCTAAATTGTAATTTACATAACTTTGTCGAAATTGTGAACATTTGATCTTGTCTAAATTGTAGTCTTGTCGAAATTAGTAACTTTATCTAAATTGCTACTTTTATCTAAATTGTCGTAGTTTATCTAAATTGCAAGTAACTTCAAACGATCTTCAGTTAAAGACCAAAACTTCACTACAACAACTGAATTCAACCTTCACCAAACACAACTCCTATTTCGTTGCAACGATCCTACATCAACTTTATCATACCAATCATCATCAATGGCAACTCACCAAGACAATATCACAACTGCTTTGGCAAATGGTTTTGCTTTATTCTCCAAGGCATTGAACATCAAACCACATAACGACAACCAATGGATTTCATCGTACACTGACAATACGCAGTTATATATGGGTCAAGAAGGACAAATGGTTGAAGTTATTGGGAATCAGCAAGGAAATGCTATGGGTATACAGATGGGGAATCAAATGCAATATGCAGGGCAGTATGCTGGAAACCAAATGGATCAGATTGTGAATCAGTATGGGGTTAATCAAAATGAGAATTATTGTTTTACGACTACGATTCAGGAACCTACATCTGAAATTCACAGTGATGATATTGGTAGAGATTGCAATGTCAATGCAATGACGAAGCTACAAAAGCTCCAATACATGTTGATGCTAGCTAAAAAGGAAGAGTCGGGTACACCGTTGACTGCTGAGGAATATGACTTCATGGTTACAAGAAAAGTTAATGATAATGCAGCAGATCTCAATGGAAACTTCAACCTTATGGCTAATCAGCAAGAAACAACATCAAGTAGTGATTCTGACATTCCTCCTACTTATGACACCGAACCACTCCATGAGGTACCAAATCCTAGTAATGATGTTAATCCGTTTGCTCATGAAAAGCCACATTCTGTGCCTCTCGAACCTAATTATGATACATATGTGGGGGAGCAAGTTAATAGCAATGTTAACTGTGAATCTCCAGATATGAATCCTAATGAAGTTCAAGTTGCACAAAATGGTGCTAATGATGAGGAAACCCGTGCTTTATTTGAATCATTACTGAATAATTGTAGCATTGAGATTGAAAAAGTGAAAAAGGTCAATCACAATGCTAAGGCCGCGAATGAAAAATTGACCGCTGAGCTTGAGAGATATAAGGTTAATGAAAAAGCTTTTGAATTTAATAACAAACGACAGTCAGATTTAGAAATTGGTTATCGAGATTCTGTTTTAAGAGAAAAACATTTGCAAATCAAATTTGACACACTCAATGTTTATTTGAACATGAAAATAAAATCCTTAAACACGGAAATTTCTGAATTAACCAACTAACTTTCTAAACAAAAATCAACTTGTTCTGATCTTGAAAAAGAAAAGAAAGAGTTGAATGCAAGGTTTTCAAAACGTGAAAATGATCTTCTGGATGAAATCATTGATAAACAAGAAACCATTAAAAAGTTGGAAGAGTTGCTTGTAAAAACGGGTCATTCTACTCAAACAATACATATGCTAATTAAAGATCCAAACCCGCTTTTACACACAATGAAGAGAATGGCTATTGGTTGTGAAAACCCTTATCATCTCAAGAAAGCTCAGAAAGAACAGAATGTGTTAGATAATGGTAATGCGATATTTGCTAAACATAATCCTCCCGAGGTTCGGGATTCTTATGAAACGATTGAGCTTGCCGAAGAGAGTAAAATCAAAATGAGACAAAGGAACCCAGAAATTAAACAAATTGATTATAATAAGCTTAACATACTTTCTGGAGTAAATTTTGTTAAACAACAAAAATACCAAAGGTTTTCAAAAGACTAGTTGCTTCAACAAAACAGAAAGTTGTTTCCAAAAATCTTTCAAACCTGGAACAAATGTCCTCTAGCAACCCTTCTAACACAAGTGAAGCTGGAAGATATTTGGATGATCTTAAAAAAAATGGAAAATCTTCAAAGTCTTGTTGAATCCAAAACAAGTATCAGTATAAAAAACTGGCATTCAAGTTTTCATGCAGAACAGGAAAAGATGTTTGACACATAAATTATTCCTCTACTAAATGCCATTAGTGCGAGAGTACTTAATGTTGAAAATGCTCTTTTAAAAGAAACAACCGACTTTGTCAAGGACCACAAATCCCTTGTTAAGGAAGCTAATGAAAACGTTGAATACATTAAAGTTTTGGAAAAACACAATGACACACTCTTTGAAGCAGATTTGTCGACTAATATTATGTCCATTATTTACCAAACATATTATGTGGAAGACGATGAAAGACTGCGAGTGATCCACTCCGTGCTAAATAGATATTTAAATATTATGCAGACGACGGATACGCGTGAATAAAGACAAATTACCCCTTTAGGAAAAAGGCTAGCTTGCAAAAACTCACGTTGTTGTGTGTAGTATGAAACCAGGTAAGTGATTACCCAGGTCGTTTCCCAACGAGGTGTGAATGGGCAAATTGTTTGAAGCTTGGAATTAGAGTGACTGATGATTTGGGAATAGAATTTTGATTGTTTAATTCTATTTTGACAAATGAGAAACAAATTCTCACTGAAATATTAAGGTATGAACAAATTAACTTAAAAACGCGAATCAGGAAATCTAAAAACGGGCTAAATGCTGAAATTTAAGGAATTCTAATCTTACAAGTGCACAATTATTTTTCTTAAATCCTAAATAATAAAAGAAAATTTTAGAAATTAAAATTATATTTTTTTGATTTTTATTTTATTTATTATGATTTAATAACTATTATAAACTAATTAAAAGGATTAAAAATAGGAAATGACTTAGGAAAAATCTGAAAAATTCAAGTTAAGTCTAAAATAATATTCTAAGTCTAGGAAAAATAAAATTACAAGTTATCTAAACCCTAATAAGCAGATGGGCTAATAAGCAGTTTGCAAATAAGCCCAAAAATAAGCTAAAAAGCTCAAAAATATACCAAAGGTTCAGGACTAATTCAATACACTAACAGAGGCTTAAAACAACTTAATATGATCAATTTAGCTAAGGAAATAAGCAGATAAGCACATGAACAGTAGAAGCAAATTATGCAGAAACTATTGGTTAATCAGCCAACTTGCAGACAGATTTAAGCACTCTAAATAAGCTGAAAAGTGAAAGCTTAAGGGGCAAAATCTTGCTAGTACTACTGGCTATATAAAAACACAAAAAGCCCTAATTCTAAATAGCCAATTGAACTCCAATTGGCACCTAGATCAGATGATGAAATTAGAAAAAAGCTGAGTGCAGGCTCAGGGCAGGGAAATGGGAGAATTTGCAGACCAAATTAAGCTATTTAAATAAGCTATGAAGTGGAATCCAAGCACAGAATCTTAAAGCCAGTACTATGACCTATAAGCAAACCAAAATTCAAGGCCTCAGCTTAATGGAATAAGCTAATAACAAGCTGAGAATAGTAGCTTAAAAGTGGCTAGACTGCTCAGTGTATACTGAGTTTGTGTGTGCAGACTTGGTGTGCAGAGGTGCACAACACCACAGAGAATACACAAACTCCTTTTGCAATCACCAAATGGACCACAAGGAGTCTAAAAACACCAACAATAAGGGCTCTAACTGCTTATTGCAGTGGAGTGCTTATTTGGACAGTTAAAAGCCTAGGATTACCACAGACCATGCAAAACCATAGTATCTATCTAAATTGCTTAAAATATCTTACAGATAGCTTATTATAACCAGGATATGCTGATTTGAAATTAGCAAAATGGCAAATGCACAGTAAAAACTACTATGGATAAGCTTATGCCAAACACCCCTTTGAAGGGTCTGTTTTTGGTTTTTTCAAATGAAACACACTATTTAGACTATATTTTCTAGTTTTACTGATTAATTAACTTATTTTAACTCTAATAAGTAACTTTTAAAACATAAATAAGCAGTAGAATAAGCTATACTAGTATTAGCTATTTTTGGCTTTTTTTTAACTTTTTTAAGTAGAAATAAGTAATGACTATTTAAAACTGATGTAAGTGATAAAATATAACTAGAAACTAGTAATAAGCAATAAATAACAATAATAAGCTAATAATAAGCTATTGTACAGTAACTTGGAAAATTAAATAAAACTTGGAATTTGGCTTACAACTGAAAGAGCTTATGGAATAGATAGAACAAGATCAGAACAACTCTAGCTTGTTAATAACAAGCTAGAAACCAAATATAAGCCTTCCTGAATAGCTTATTTTACCAGAAGTGCTTATTAGCCTCCAGGTTGAATTTTGTTGACTTTCTTCATCATTCTTAAATAGAACTGATTTAAACTAATATAAACTTACAACAAGCTATTATAAGCTTGTATAAGCTTATAGAAACAACTAAGAAACTATTTCAATAACTACTTAACTTGGTTTGAATTCTCAGTACAACATGTAAATTTAGAAACTTGGAATTATCATTAGCTACTGGAAATTTTACAAAGATTGATAACAAACAGACTTAGTTTAACTTGAATTGATTATTGAAACTTGAAATTACAAACTATGGCTACTGAAAATAAAATACGATTATGCTACTTTTAACTACTTACTTATTACAAGCTACAATGCCTCTATTTATACTAAAAACTAAGTGGGAAAAGTCTTCACTTCATCTCTGATCACTTGTGAACCCTCAGATGGTCTTGAATCAATCTCAGCTCTTGGTTCTAGTTTTTGGCGCCAAAATTGAGATAGTGGAAAAATCCACTATCTCTGATGGAGTGAAATGGGGAAGACGCATTCAATGCGTTTTGGTTTGTTAGGTGAGGTGAGACAGGAAGGAGGGGGGGTGGGTGTGCAGAGAAATACTATAGGTGAGGGTGGTATGGTTTTGGCGGGTTAGTGGTAAAGAAGAAGAAGGATTTGACTGAGTCAAACTCAGTGTTTAACTAAAAGGGTTGGGTCGGGTTTTTATTTTGGATTGGGCTTGGGAATTTTGGGCTTGGTAACTGGGTTAGTTTATTGCTGGGTTAAAGGATTGGATTGGAAATGGGTTTAGGTATTTAGTTTGATCCGGATTTAACCTTAGGGACCATTAGTGTAATTTCCTGAATTTTTGAGGGGTGGAAATGTAACTTATTCAAAGTTATAAGAAGGGTCATTCTTGCCATAGATGAATAGTACAAGGACCATAGATGTATGTTTTCCACTTTTGAATACCAGGGACTATTTCTGCCAACTTATGAAACTTCAGGGACTGAAACTGCCAATTTTGTAAACTTTGCTTGTTTTTCACCTGTTTTCAATCCTTTTGTACCTGAATCATATAAAAACACATTCTATGGATATTTGTAGCATTATGTGACTTTTCAAAGTGTTTTTGGCTATTTTTGCAGTTTAAATGGGAATAAAATGATGAGTATTTAGACACTCATCAATCCCCCACACTAAACTATTGCTAGTCTCTAGCAATCTTTTATGAAAATTTAATGGATTTTATGTCTCTTTACCAAAAGCCATTACTTCTGGAGTAGCCAATGTTTTAGTATGATACTTTGGTACATTAATAACCAAATGATTTTGAGCAAACCATCAGCTGTCAACGAATTTGATTTGTCTTTACCAAAAGCCGTTTGCTTCTGGACTAGCCAACTCTTAGATAAAATACAGTTATTATCTTGGTGAGCTGATTACCAATTATGGTTTTCCAATGCCTTTACCACAAGCCATAACCTTGCGGGCTAGCCAACTCTTCACTATAAAAGATATGGTGAGTCGAGTACCATACAATTTTTGGCAAATTGTAAGCCATAAACGGATTTGAGACATCTTTACCAAGAGCCGTTTGCTCTCGAATTAGCCAATCCTTATGTGGGTTAGACATGGCGGACTGATAACCATTTATTGCGTTCTAAGTGAGAAAAAAAATTTAAAATTTTGGCCAAAATGGGGGTACTAGATGGTACATATGATCAAATTCGCTAGAATTCCCCCCACACTTAGAACTGAATATTGCCCTCAATATTCAAAGTACCGGCTATTATGCCGACACTTAGAACGTAAAAAGGTAATACTAATAGCCTTTATTTTATTTTATATTTACATGTTTTTTTTTTTTTTTTTTTTTTTTTTTTTTTTTTTTTTTTTTTTTTTTGAAATTTAAATATATACAACATGTGGGGCATCTCCCCCACACTTGGGTGAGACATGGGTGAAAACCCATGTTTTACTACTATTTTTATTAACCGAGTCGCTAGCTTGACTCGACCCTGAATTCATTGGTTCATGGGGAAGTAAGTGGAAGAGACCATCTCAATCGGACTTTCATTCAAGATGTTTGGATAAACATTGAAGTATATGAAAGGTCCACACCGATGAGATATATCCGGCTTTAAACCAATGTTAGATGGAAAATGCCGGGGTCAAAGGTAATATCCTCACTCCCGAATGAGTGAAGGATAGGGGAAATCACCGGGTAGGTGAAGGGAAGAAGAGAGATCTGAATAGCAATTAAGATAAGAACTTCCTCCTCAAGAATTGCATATTCAAGTGGAGGAGGCAAGTCCTTAAACTTGATCTCAGGAAATTTATCAGTTTTCTCAACTGACTTGATTTCCTCATTATGAAGTTGTTTTGGTGGAAGAGGGGAAGATGAATCTTCGTTTAACAAACTTTCTAGAAAAAAGAATGTCCCCCTCAGGATCAAGATAGTTATCATCAACCTCATGCGGAAGTGAACTATCTAGAGCAAGAAAAGCCTCGACCTCTTCCAGAAAGAAATCACTTCCCTCAACCGGTGTGAGAGAAGGGTAGGAAGAGAGAGCAATGGTAGGATCATCCACAGAATTAACCATTTCAACACGATAAACCGTTTCGGAGGTGGGACAAGTGGTGTGCTCTTAGAGCTAGCAGTATTCACCACTTCCGATGTGAACTCCGATTCTTGTTCATCGTAGTCAAAGACACTCTTAACTTCTGTGGTACAACTTTCAAACCATTTGTTTGAACCAGGTGTAATTCCCTTTGCTTTGAGCTCAGCACGTTTTTGTGAAAGACTCTTAACCTCAAATTTTGAAAGTATCGAATCACTTCTTTTGGAAGCAATTACGGTATCAGATTTTTGATTAACCACAGCAACGTTGCCATTGGTGGTTAGAGATTTAGAGTTCGCGTTGATGTTAAATGTGACTGCTTCATTATCAGCCCAAAGTGTTATTTCTTCGCCATAAACATCGATCAAAGCACGACCGGTTCTTAAAAAGGATCTCCCGAGAATGAGAGGTACTCGGTGATCGCATTCAAAATCCACTACTACAAAATCGGCGGGGAAATGAAACTTTCCTACTTTGACAAAAACGTCTTCAGCAACGCCTTTAGGAATAGTTTCAGTGCGGTCTGCCAATTCAAGAGTCATCTTTGTGGGAGTAAGTGCCGGGAGTGAAAGCTTGTTCCACACAGAAAGGGGCATCAGGTTTGTTGATATAAATAATGCCTAAACACGTTATTAATATTTTTCGATATCTCTACGTTTTGATAATCACAAAATGTAAAATCATTAATCGGAAAATTATGACGTAAACAAGTATTTAGTTGTGAATATCTATTTCTACAACTCAAATCACTTAAGGTATGAATGAACTAATACTTAATGCATTATATGATCAAAGGAACATTTTCTTAATAACTAGATTTTTTATAAAACATCAAAAACATTTTATATATTTTTGAAAAACATTTTTGGTATTAAATAAAAATGTTTAATCTTTTATAAAAATATGAATTCAAATTTTTAACCAAAATCAGTTAAAATGTTCCAGAAAAACCTTCCCCACAAAAGGACAAAATTGGCCAACGTCCAGTAGGGGCGGCCCCCTTAATTTTGCTAGGCGGCCCCCTTAATTATTAAGGGGACCGCCCCCGCTCCAGTAGACCTCCAGCTGTCCAGTTTTTCTCCTATAAATACCAGCCTTCTCCTGGACTTTTACTCACCTTTTGCACCCCAAACTTTCTGATCTAAATCTTGTAAATACTTTCTAATAATCCTTTGATCATATAATCTTAAGCTTTGGTTTCCAAGTGATCCAAGCTTCCTTCATTCAAGTGCAAAAGAAGAATACTTCTATCAATCAAGATTAGAAGTATTACAACTTAGTATCTTCTTGTTACTTAAGTTGTTAGTTTAACAAAGTTTGTAAATCATTCATTCATTTGTGTAAGGTGTGTATAGTAGATTAGTGTTGTATGTAAGTAGTGAAGAAGTTGTATAAGTAGTTGTGGTATAGAAGTTGTGAAGACATAGTGTAGAAGTTGTGAAGCCGCGGAGTAGAAGTCGTGAAGCCGTAGCTTTGAAGTCGTGAAGTCCTAGTGTTGAAGTCGTGAAGCCGTAGCATAAAGGTTGTGTAGCGGTCGTGTTGAAGCCTTGAAGTCCTAGTCGTGAAGTCCTAGTGTTGAAGTCGTGAAGCCGTAGCATAGAGGTTGTGTAGCGGTCGTGTTGAAGTCGTGAAGTCTTAGTCGTGAAGACATAGTGTTGAAGTCGTGAAGCCGTAGCATAGAGGTTGTGTAGCGGTCGTGTTGAAGTCGTGAAGCAGTCGTGAAGCCGTTGTGAAGTAGTCGTGAATAAGTCGTGAAGAAGTTGTGTTGTGAAGTTGTGAGATTGGTTCTAGCTACGATTAGAACTCGACATTTAGCTTTGTGTCGTTAAGCCGGTGTAAGCCAAAGTCGTGTAAGGTTTTCTCCGCCATAAGGGAGCTTATTGAAGTTGTGAAGAAAACTCTCGAGCTCGGTGCTCGGGGAGTGGAGTAGGGCAAGGAAGGTGTCCTTGTAGCCGAACCACTATAAATCTCTCGTGTCTCGGTTAGATCTTTCCATACCTTATTTACTTCTTTACTTATATCGTCATTACATTCATACACATAGGATTATATAACTGCTAGTATTTATTAGAGATCGACTTCACATAAAGATCAATTTGAAAATCCATTCAAGAAACCAAAACATTTACAATCAATTTAAAAGAATACATATATAACTAATAATAAGATTTAAGTTTTAACAAACTTGAATCTAAGTTTTTAAAAGTAAACAAAGCTTTTATAATAAATTAAAAAGACGTAAAACTATTCAACCCCCCTTCTAGTTTTCCACAATTGGTATCAGGAGCCACGTCAATCAAGATTTTTAAAATATACTGTATTTTAAAGCTTGAAATGATCTATGGAATCCGAAAAATATTTAGAAGGGGAATTTTTGCAAACACCACCACTCTTTGAAAACTATACTTTTCTTGAATGGAAAAATAAATTTGAAAATTATGTGAAATCAATTGATCTGGATCTTTGGCATGTCATTTCGATTGTTGATTTTCAACCAGCAAAAACAAATTTTGAAAGTCAAACAAAACCGGATTTTGAAACTCAAAATGATTATTTAAAAACAAAGAATAACAAGAATAATGAAGCTAAAATAATTATTTACAAAACCTTGCCGAAAGTTGAAAATGAAAAATTATCTTTCTGTAAAACGGAAAATGATATTTGGAAAAATCTCTTAAACATTCACCAAGAAAAATGTCAAGCCAAAGATGAGGATTTCGATCTTGTACATGAATTGGTTATTTTAGAAAAATTAATAGATAAACACTTAGATAAAATAGATACATGTGCTACTAGTTCAAATTTTGTTAATGAAGGTATTAACGACGAAGGCTACATGGATCAACTCCAAAGTGAACTTAATCCAATGTCATGGAGTGACACAGACGAAGGAGAAGATCATCATCCGATATGTGACGAATGCAAACTAGATAAAGCTCCAAATAAGGTACAATCCAAAACCGAACATTTTTGCTATGATCCATTCATTTTTGAATTTTCAAAACTAGAAAATGAGTTTAAACATTTTTGCAACATAGATCTAAAAACTATGTCTAAACATAAATTATCAAAAATTTTTGAAAATAATCTTGAAAAAGAAATAATTTTAGAAGATAAAATGTCTAGATTAGAAAGTAATATTGAAATTGATCTAGAATGCAAAATATGTCAAGATTATAAACTTGAAATTAAAAGATTAAATGAAAGAGCAAAAATATTAGCTAAATTTGAAGAAAGTTCCAAATCTCTTAAATTCTTACTAAGTTGTCAAAAGCCATTCAATGATAAAACCGGTTTAGGATTTAATTCGGATAACTCTTCAACAAGTAAATCAAAACAAATTATAATTAAAAAACCTAGTAGAGAAATTTAGATATAAGGCTATTTACTGTGATTATAATCTATGAATCAAGAAATCCATTGTTTGTTCATCAAAACAAACGATCAAGGAATTCTTGTACTTCTTGGTGACATCTTCTCCACGTGCATATAAATGCAATGGATGTCCCCAACTAACCATCTCGGACCCATGAGAATCTGGGTACCAAGTTGTTTTATTTGATTAGGTGATGAACACAAAATGAAATGATACTCAATCTTGCGTTAACCTACTCATATTCAAAACACGCGCATGAGGACTTTTTAATCTACAAAAATGAGGATGGAACGAAGTGGTACTCATCTATTATTCACTACCTCATATCATGAAGAAATACTGGACCTGAGATAAGTCTTCTTTTTAAACTCTCCTGAGTAGTTAATCCTTGCATATAGTTATGATAATCATTGCCTTAAGATATGCTTAGTTTGATAGGTTGCTATGCCCTCACACTATTTGTTATATTACTTGTTAATTAGCTAGAAAACCTTAAGTTAATCCTCCTAAGCATTAAATAAAGTGTTCTCTGTTGAACATATAAAATTTAGTCATTATTATCATTTAAATCGCATAATTTGTTGAAAAGGATAGCATGAGACAATAGCCTTAATCAATCAAGCATGAGATTTTGTTTTAAAACAACTCCTTTTAAAAATGAAAATCTTCATATTTTGGAAAATGATTTTTCAAAAAGACTATGTCACTTCTCTATTAAACATGTTTTTATCAAAACTAAAAAGTGTAACAACTTCTTTTTATTTCCTTATAAAAACATTTTGAAACAAATTCAAATCTACCTTGGTGAAATAATTTTCATACTCAAATAAAACCTACTTTCAAACATTGTTGAATAATGCCCAAAAACCTTACTCAAATCATGCTTGATCCAAGTCTAGAAATCCATGCTATCACAAAATTCCCATCACATAGACACTTGTTAGGATTAATTAACTAGCTTATTAATCGTCATAATAATGGTAGTATGAATTACTTGGTAATTATATGTTGTTTTCTTGTTTATATATACATATATGCTTCTTGGTAAATGAGTAGGTTGCATGATAATTAAAATTGCTTAATTGAATGTGCTTAGCATACATGAGTCATTCAATTTTAAATTGCCTCAAAAAGAAGTTGGACTTGCTTGAAACTGAACTAAAAAACACAACCTTTTTCTACAAATTTCTGCCAAAAAACCCATTTTCAGGAATCTGGAAGTTAGCAGATGGGCGGCCCCCTTAAATACCTAGGCGGCCCCCTTAATCATTAAGGGGACCGGCCCCTATTTAAGGGGACCGGCCATCTAGAGATCCGGATTACTGTTTCCTTTTTCAATTTCCAACCCATTTTATTCCATACTTCCCTAAATTCACAAACACATTTTGTCATAAACCACCCACCAAAATTTACCTTCCTAAACCACATCATTCCTTCACTATAAATGCACCTTCCCATCATAAATGCCCATTCACATCATCCACTCAAACATGTCATCCTCCAACTACCCAAAATCAAA
The DNA here is from genome assembly GCA_021014915.2 of Artemisia tridentata subsp. tridentata. NCBI lineage: Eukaryota > Viridiplantae > Streptophyta > Magnoliopsida > Asterales > Asteraceae > Artemisia > Artemisia tridentata. The sequence goes on from CP139507.1 coordinate 447,497,811, forward strand.
ACCTTCAAGAGTTGCCAAAATCTCGGTGAGACCAATTTGGAGAAGGAAGCTTGAAACTTGCCATAACCCAAGTAATGATGTTGTTCAAACACATAACCAATCATCCACTCCTAACCCTTCATCTCCCTATGATCATTCCCAAAACCTCAATCCAAATCTCATCCACACTCAACCCACCAATTCATCAAAAACACTCACCACTCTTGGAACATCCACTTCATCCACCTCACCATCTTCATCCACTCATGATTACCCAAGTTCACAAACACCTCCACCACCAAGAGTCTCACCACCACCTCCTACCAATTCACATGCTACCCCTATGTTGCATGTGCAAACATCCATCCCTCATAACAACAACACTTTACCACCAACACCTTCATCCGAACATTTGAAGTTCATTGAGGAACTCAAGGAAGCTCATGAGCTTAGTGCTCTTCTTGCCCTACACCTAGCCCAAAGAAACCTTGATCAACCTCCATCTAGCTCTCCCACATCACCCCACAACCAAAACCAAGTTGAGAAACATGTCAACAATTGTCCTTGTTGCATCTTTCTTCAACAACAAACCATTGCTCTTAATGAGCACTTTACTTGGATTGAGTATCTTCTCACTAGATCCAATCCAATATCCCCAATTGAACAACATCAAAACCTTCATCCATCATGGTCCACTCCAAGCTCTCCACCTCAAATGTCTCCACCATCACCATCCACAACCTCCACACACCCAAACATATACCTTCATTGATTCCATTTACTCACCCTTTCATTTGTCCCTCATTTCAAAAACCACCTCCATTATCAAGCAAGTCAAATGGATTTCTTAGGCAAATTAGAATTCTCTAACAAATGTATGCTTTAAGCACTATGTATGTTGTAACAATGATTATGTTTGTCACATAATTATTTTAAATTAATGAATGTTTGTTTCTTTCTTTCCTATATATGTTTGCTATGAATGTGTTGTTTCTTTTCTTGCTTAATTAAGATATATGCTTATGACATGCTTACAATATGATTTTAGTAGTTTACATATAACCATTATTCTTTTTAATAAGTTCTTGTTATTATCTAATCATTCTTAATATACATAATCCAAATGGAACTTGCTGTGAAAACACCCTAAAAATGACCCTTTTTTCTGAAATTTTTCAAATTTGGTCGCCTGGGAAATCACCAGATGGGCGGCCCCCTTAATTCCTTAGGCGGTCCCCTTAATTTTACGGGGGCCGCCCAGCAATTAAGGGGACCGGCCATTTGGACAGTAAATTTTACTGTTTCCTTTTGCATCTTGTGACCACTTTTACCTAGCCCCAGCTACCATTACCCTTAATGCACGAACTGGACTTGGAATATTACCATAAAACCTCCACAATTTGCCTAAATCAACAACATTTTCAAAATATAAATACCCTCCTTACAATTACCTTTCACCTCATCAACTAACACCCTCATCAAACACCCATTTTCATCCACCATGTTGTCACCAAAATCATCCATCTCTAAGACTCCAAGAAAGCAAAGACTTGTCATCATACCACCAAAACAACTCTTCATTGACCTCACCCAAGATGACATCAAAACTCCATCACCACCACCTCAAAATTCATCCCCTAGTGCACCTAATGCACCATAAAAAACACCCTCTACCTATGGAGCTTCATCTTCCTCCATTCCATCCACTTCATCCATCAATGACTACATCCATACTCACCTAACATCATCACCAAGAATATCATCACCACCATCCACTCAAGAACCTCCATCCACTCAACTTGCCATTTCCTTATCACCCATTACACCACTTGATTCTCATTTTTCACCTCCACCAAACCCACAACAATTTTTTCCCATACCTTGGCCACTACTTGAAACCCATGGTGACACTTGTCTTTGTTGCGTCCATAACCGGACCATAATCTTTGGTCTTAGAGATGAGATATTCTATAGGTTTTCATCACTTGAAAACATACTTATCAACCAACCTCCACTACCACCACCACCATCCTCACCCACTACACAACCACCACCTTCATTGTCACCCAAGTAAGCACATGCAATGCTTACTCAAAAATAATTTTTCCACCCATTTTGCAAGCAAGCTTCATGTAAGATTATGTTATCTAGGATGATTATGTAGTTGGAATTATTAGCTAGTGTAGGAATGCTTGTACTCATGTATGGTTGTGTAATTATACACAACATTTATTTTTATGAATGTCTTTATTTTTCATGCATGCTCATTATTTGTGCTATATATATGCTTGTGCTTCCAACATTTTTCTCGCAAGCGTTCCATAGCTCGTTTTCTTGGCGCCCCCAAACGAGGGGGAGTACACATCAAGGGGGAGTTCTCGTCCCGACAAATTTAGATACTAAAACTTGTCGGCTTAACCTTTTTGATTCTACAAAAAGGGGGAGAAATAGATGTAAACTCACTAAATACTTGTCTAAAAACTAATTTTTAGATTTAATGAGTTTAGATTTTGTAATCATCAAAAAGGGGGAGATTGTTGATATAAATAATGCCTAAACACGTTATTAATATTTTTCGATATCTCTACATTTTGATAATCACAAAATGTAAAATCATTAATTGGAAAATTATGACGTAAACAAGTATTTAGTTGTGAATATCTATTTCTACAACTCAAATCACTTAAGGTATGAATGAACTAATGCTTAATGCATTATATGATCAAAGGAACATTTTCTTAATAACTAGATTTTTTATAAAACATCAAAAACATTTTATATATTTTTGAAAAACATTTTTGGTATTAAATAAAAATGTTTAATCTTTTATAAAAATATGAATTCAAATTTTTAACCAAAATCAGTTAAAATGTTCCAGAAAAACCTTTCCCACAAAAGGACAAAATTGGCCAACGTCCAGTAGGGGCGGCCCCCTTAATTTTGCTAGGCGGCCCCCTTAATTATTAAGGGGACCGCCCCCGCTCCAGTAGACCTCCAATTGTCCAGTTTTTCTCCTATAAATACCAGCCTTCTCCTGGACTTTTACTCACCTTTTGCACCCCAAACTTTTTGATCTAAATCTTGTAAATACTTTCTAATAATCCTTTGATCATATAATCTTAAGCTTTGGTTTCCAAGTGATCCAAGCTTCCTTCATTCAAGTGCAAAAGAAGAATACTTCTATCAATCAAGATTAGAAGTATTACAACTTAGTATCTTCTTGTTACTTAAGTTGTTAGTTTAACAAAGTTTGTAAATCATTCATTCATTTGTGTATGGTGTGTATAGTAGATTAGTGTTGTATGTAAGTAGTGAAGAAGTTGTATAAGTAGTTGTGGTATAGAAGTTGTGAAGACATAGTGTAGAAGTTGTGAAGCCGCGGAGTAGAAGTCGTGAAGCCGTAGCTTTGAAGTCGTGAAGTCCTAGTGTTGAAGTCGTGAAGCCGTAGCATAAAGGTTGTGTAGCGGTCGTGTTGAAGCCTTGAAGTCCTAGTCGTGAAGTCCTAGTGTTGAAGTCGTGAAGCCGTAGCATAGAGGTTATGTAGCGGTCGTGTTGAAGTCGTGAAGTCTTAGTCGTGAAGACATAGTGTTGAAGTCGTGAAGCCGTAGCATAGAGGTTGTGTAGCGGTCGTGTTGAAGTCGTGAAGCCGTTGTGAAGTAGTCGTGAATAAGTCGTGAAGAAGTTGTGTTGTGAAGTTGTGAGATTGGTTCTAGCTACGATTAGAACTCGACATTTAGCTTTGTGTCGTTAAGCCGGTGTAAGCCAAAGTCGTGTAAGGTTTTCTCCGCCATAAGGGAGCTTATTGAAGTTGTGAAGAAAACTCTCGAGCTCGGTGCTCGGGGAGTGGAGTAGGGCAAGGAAGGTGTCCTTGTAGCCGAACCACTATAAATCTCTCGTGTCTCGGTTAGATCTTTCCATACCTTATTTACTTCTTTACTTATATCGTCATTACATTCATACACATAGGATTATATAACTGCTAGTATTTATTAGAGATCGACTTCACATAAAGATCAATTTGAAAATCCATTCAAGAAACCAAAACATTTACAATCAATCTAAAAGAATACATATATAACTAATAATAAGATTTAAGTTTTAACAAACTTGAATCTAAGTTTTTAAAAGTAAACAAAGCTTTTATAATAAATTAAAAAGACGTAAAACTATTCAACCCCCCTTCTAGTTTTCCACAAGGTTGATGCTTGCACCAAGATCGGCCAAGGCATAGCATTCAACCATTCCCGGGAATTCACAAGGAATGAGAAATTTACCAGGGTCTCCTAATTTTTCTGGAAGTTTTTTAAGGAGTACAGCTGAGCAATTCTCATTTAACGGGGTTTTTGCCAATTCCAACAATTTTTCCTTATTGCTTAAAAGACTCTTGAATTGAGAAGCGAATTTAGGCATATACAGCAAGGCATCAACAAAACTAATATCGAAGTGTAATTTCTGGAAAATTTCCAGAAATTTCATCATTTGGTTGTTAGTTTTCTCATGGAGCCTTTGATCATTAAGCCTTGAATGATATGGAATTGAAGGCTTAGGATTTGTCTTCGGAACATTGGGTTCCGGAATTTGAGTTTGAACATTTTGAGGTTGGACGTGTGCGGTACTTTATGGGCTTGAAAAATGCACCTTGCCGTTGATACCTCGCTATCTCGACTTACTTCCCTCAGTGGAGGGGGCATAGGAGTCGAGGGTCCAGCAACTTTCTTACCACTTCTGGTTGTAATCGCCTTCACATCGCCCCTCGGGTTAGCGATTGTTGTGCTAGGAAGAGTTCCCGAGCCCGAGGGTCGATCATTTAAAGATTTTTTGATCTGGTTTAATTGGGCAATCAATAACTGGTTTGTCTCATATTGGGTCCTATTTGTCTCATCTTGGTTTTTTATGAATTGCTTAAGCAACTCATCCGAGGACGTCTGATTTTGGTTTGAACCTTGGTTTTGATTAGAATTTTGACCTCGGTTTTGGTTTTGGACATTCCCCTGATTGAAATTGTTACGGTTTTGGTTGAAATTCTGAGAATTGTTGAAATTCTGTCCTTGATTTTGAACAAAGCGATTTTGATTATTTCGATTTGGCACGGGTGGAAAACCAGGTGGCACCATAGCATTAGGTGCTCGGTAATGATTTTCGGCTTGCGGACGGCTTTGATTGTAGTCTACGGCTGCTACGGGAGCTTGGTAAACAGAAGCATCGGTTGCTTCACAATCGTAATACGCATGTGGTCCACCACAAGTTTCACACACTTTGTTTACGGCTTTGATTTGTTCCGGTTTATGAATTTCACTCTTTATTTCTTTCATTTCCCTCATCATGCAACGCATTGTGTCCGTTAGAGCGGCTAACTCAGATGAGTTACCGAATGAAGAAGCAGGAGTGATAGGAACATTCACTTTGTTTGTGGAAATAGGAACTTTTGATTTATTCTCACAAATTTCAATCACATCTTTAGGTTTACGATTCAAGATATTGCCACCGGCGGCTGCGTTAAGAGAATCTTGATTGTTTCCATTCAATCCATTATAAAACGTATTGATCTGTTGTAACTCCGTGAAATCATGATGCGGGCATTTTCTTAGGAGATCTTTAAATCGTTCCCATGCCTCTCCGAAGTTTTCATCGAAACCTTGACGAAATCCAGAAATTTCATTTTTTAGATTAGTCGTCTTTGATGGAGGGAAGAAATAATTGACAAATTTCTGTACTAGATCTTCCCAAGTTTCAATGGATCGAGGGGGTTCTTTATCCAGCCAATTCTGGGCTGCCCCTTCGAGTGAAAATGGAAATAGCATCAATTTGATAACTTTTTGTGGCACATCCTTGTAATTGATTGTAGAGGTCAACTTGTTGAACCAACGGATGTGTGCATACGGATCTTCTCGTTCAAACCCGTGGAATTGGTTTGTAGACACGAGTTGAATCAAATGCGTTTTCAATTCAAAATGATCAGAATTGATTGGTGGTAAGACGATGGCATCTCCGTAACCCTCGGTGGGTGCTTGGAGCATCTCCGCCATTGTGCGATTGTCTGCCATATTATCAATGGGAATAGTACGAATCTCGGGTTCGACTATTTGGGCAGCACGTCTACGATTACGTCTTCTCGGAATATCTACGAGTTCACGTAAAGGGCTTGTAGATCTAGAAGAACGAGTGCGCATGCACTAAATAAAATAATTCAATTAAATCAAGATCGAAGCAAAACACAAGGAACTTAAACCTTAAATCAACCAGCGTACGGTAGCTCTCTGACTGAAAAACGCACAGAGTGGCGGAGAAGCAAAGGTGGGCAATAAATGCTCCTTAAAAACCCGCTTCTTTCGGTCTGCAATTTAATGTCAAGACCTCCTAGAACCTCCGTTAGAGTTTGTTTATCAATCAAAGGTGAGCCGAATTCGCAAGCGACACAAAGGCAAGTTTTAATCTTTGATTTGGGAACTTATTATGATAATACCCAAGTTGAGGAATATTATATTAATTTTGCTTTTATCTTTTATTTTACAATAAAACAGAAAATGTTTTTGGGTTTTTATTTTTTATATGATATTATATATATAAAAGAAAAGGAAAATATTTTTGTATTTTATGGTTTATGGGAAATAGGAACTTCGGAAAGAAGGATCTCAAATCACTAATCGCTTAACTTTAAACAATATTGTCGCATCACACCTCCCCGGCAGCGGCGCCAAAATTTTGATCCACTCCGTGCTAAATAGATATATAAATATTATGCAGACGACGGATACGCGTGAATAAAGACAAATTACCCCTTTAGGAAAAAGGCTAGCTTGCAAAAACTCACGTTGTTGTGTGTAGTGTGAAACCAGGTAAGTGATTACCCAGGTCGTTTCCCAACGAGGTGTGAATGGGAAAATTGTTTGAAGCTTGGAATTAGAGTGACTGATGATTTGAGAATAGAATTTTGATTGTTTAATTCTATTTTGACAAATGAGAAACAAATTCTCACTGAAATATTAAGGTATGAACAAATTAACTTAAAAACGCGAATCAGGAAATCTAAAAACGGGCTAAAAACTGAAATTTAAGGAATTCTAATCTTACAAGTGCACAATTATTTTTCTTAAATCCTAAATAATAAAAGAAAATTTTAGAAATTAAAATTATATTTTTCTGATTTTTATTTTATTTATTATGATTTAAAAACTATTATAAACTAATTAAAAGGATTAAAAATAGGAAATGACTTAGGAAAAATCTGAAAAATTCAAGTTAAGTCTAAAATAATATTCTAAATCTAGGAAAAATAAAATTACAAGTCATCTAAACCCTAATAAGCAGATGGGCTAATAAGCAGTTTGGGAATAAGCCCAAAAATAAGCTAAAAAGCTCAAAAATTTACCAAAGGTTCAGGACTAATTCAATACACTAACAGAGGCTTAAAACAACTTAATATGATCAATTTAGCTAAGGAAATAAGAAGATAAGCACTTGAACAGTAGTAGCAAATTATGCAGAAACTATTGGTTAATCAACCAACTTGCAGACAGATTTAAGCACTCTAAATAAGCTGAAAAGTGAAAACTTAAGGGGGCAAAATCTTGCTAGTACTACTGGCTATATAAAAACACAAAAAGCCCTAATTCTAAATAGCCAATTGAACTCCAATTGGCACCTAGATCAGATGATGAAATTAGAAAAAAGCTGAGTGCATGCTCAGGACAGGGAAATGGGAGAATTTGCAGACCAAATTAAGCTATTTAAATAAGCTATGAAGTGGAATCCAAGCACAGAATCTTAAAGCCAGTACTATGACCTATAAGCAAACCAAAATTCAAGGCCTCAGCTTAATGGAATAAGCTAATAACAAGCTGAGAATAGTAGCTTAAAAGTGGCTAGACTGCTCAGTGTATGCTGAGTCTGTGTGTGCAGACTTGGTGTGCAGAGGTGCACAACACCACATAGACTACACAAACTCCTTTTGCAACCACCAAATGTACCACAAGGAGTCTAAAAACACCAACAATAAGGGCTCTAACTGCTTATTGCAGTGGAGTGCTTATTTGGATAGTTAAAAGCCTAGGATTACCACAGACCATGCAAAACCATAGTATCTATCTAAATTGCTTAAAATATCTTACAGATAGCTTATTATAACCAGGATATGCTGATTTGAAATTAGCAAAATGGCAAATGCACAGTAAAAACTACTATGGATAAGCTTATGCCAAACACCCCTTTGAAGGGTCTGTTTTTGGTTTTTCAAATGAAACACACTATTTAGACTATATTTTCTAGTTTTACTGATTAATTAACTTATTTTAACTCTAATAAGTAACTTTTAAAACATAAATAAGCAGTAGAATAAGCTATACTAGTATTAGCTATTTTTGGCTTTTTTTAAACTTTTTTAAGTAGAAATAAGTAATGACTATTTAAAACTGATGTAAGTGATAAAATATAACTAGGAACTAGTAATAAGCAATAAATAACAATAATAAGCTAACAATAAGCTATTGTACAGTAACTTGGAAAATTAAATAAAACTTGGAATTTGGCTTACAACTGAAAGAGCTTATGGAATAGATAGAACAAGATCAGAACAACTCTAGCTTGTTAATAACAAGCTAGAAACTAAATATAAGCCTTCCTGAATAGTTTATTTTACCAGAAGTGCTTATTAGCCTCCAGGTTGACTTTTGTTGACTTTCTTCATCATTCTTGAATAGAACTGATTTAAACTAATATAAACTTACAACAAGCTATTATAAGCTTGTATAAGCTTATAGAAACAACTAAGAAGCTATTTCAATAACTACTTAACTTGGTTTGAATTCTCAGTACAACATGTAAATTTAGAAACTTGGAATTATCATTAGCTACTGGAAATTGTACAAAGATTGATAACAAACAGACTTAGTTTAACTTGAATTGATTATTGAAACTTGAAATTACAAACTATGGCTACTGAAAATAAAATACGATTATGCTACTTTTAACTACTTACTTATTACAAGCTACAATGCCTCTATTTATACTAAAAACTAAGTGGGAAAAGTCTTCACTTCATCTCTGATCACTTGTGAACCCTCAGATGGTCTTGAATCAATCTCAGCTCTTGGTTCTAGTTTTTGGCGCCAAAATTGAGATAGTGGAAAAATCCACTATCTCTGATGGAGTGAAATGGGGAAGACGCATTCAATGCATTTTGGTTTGTTAGGTGAGGTGAGACAGGAAGGAGGGGGTGGGTGTGCAGAGAAATACTATGGGTGAGGGTGGTATGGTTTTGGCGGGTTAGTGGTAAAGAAGAAGAAGGATTTGACTGAGTCAAACTCAGTGTTTAACTAAAAGGGTTGGGTCGGGTTTTTATTTTTGATTGGGCTTGGTAACTGGGTTAGTTTATTGCTGGGTTAAAGGATTGGATTGGAAATGGGTTTAGGTATTTAGTTTGATCCGGATTTAACCTTAGGGACCATTAGTGTAATTTCCTAAATTTTTGAGGGGTGGAAATGTAACTTATTCAAAGTTATAAGAAGGGTCATTCTTGCCATAGATGAATAGTACAAGGACCATAGATGTAAGTTTTCCACTTTTGAATACCAGGGACTATTTCTGCCAACTTATGAAACTTCAGGGACTGAAACTGCCAATTTTGTAAACTTTGCTTGTTTTTCACCTGTTTTCAATCCTTTTGTACCTGAATCATATAAAAACACATTCTATGGATATTTGTAGCATTATGTGACTTTTCAAAGCGTTTTTGGCTATTTTTGCAGTTTAAATGGGAATAAAATGATGTGTATTTAGACACTCATCAGCGAGCTGAGACTTCTGCAATTGTTTTAAAAATATGAAAATGCACTTGCTAAGCTTGAAAAAGAAAATGTAACATATTTTAAACAACTTGATCGAAAAACCGAGGAATGCAAGTATGACAAACTGTTGTATGAGCGTGCCTACAAAGACATGAAAGAGCAAAATGATCTTTTGAGGTATCGGCTGGTTAGTCTAAAAGGGAAGGATGTAGATACTATGTTTGCAAATCCATCGACTTCACATTCATTGCCCATTAAGAAGAGACTATTAAAGATTGATGAAATAGGTGGTGAAAAAGAAAAAGCGTTTGACAAGGAACCACAAGTCATTACACCTAATCTTTCTAGGAATAGTTCACCGAATGTTACCACAAAAGAATCTGTTGGCTCTAACGACATGGTACACAATCACTATCTAGAAAAAGCTAGGCAAAAGGCACAGATTCAAAAAGACGAAATTTTAGGTACAAAACCTAGAGTGATGAATTCTACAACATTACAAGGCACTGCTAGTAGTAGTAAACCATTACCTAGGAACACTCAACAAAAGACTAGGGATTGGCTTGCATCCAAGAGTAGTTGCACAAAAGAAAATGTTATGAACGTAGAATGCAACACTAAGAATTCAAATTCCTCTTCGAACAAGAAAGGACATTCACGTGCTAAGGTACAATCCACTAAGACACCAAATAAAAACAAACCCATTGATAAGAAGCAAGAGGCTAAGAAACCTAATCGGTGGATCTCTACAGGACGTAGTTTTTCTCAAAATGAGACTTCCGCTGCATCTGAAAAGAAAACAACTCCTAGATCTTGCCTTAGGTGGATTCCCACGGGAAAAGTTTTTAAAACAGTTGGTCTTAGATGGATTCCCACATGGAAGATTCTTGATAGTTGCACCACAACAAATAATAGTGAAAATCATCAGGATAAGGAAGTAGAAGCCATTACAACCGTTGATAGTCAACACCCTCAGAGTGATGATTCATGTACTTCTAACACTGTTATTTGTGAAAACTCTTCGTCTTTGGTTACAAGTGATTCAACTATCTCAGAACTCAGATCATTAGAGAGTTCTAACTCTGTAAATTCTTCACACTCATTCTCTCTATCTTCTATTTTTGATTTTCCATTTCTTTTATAAAAACAAAAACAAAAACAAAATACAAAATTTGAAAAACCAACAAAAACAAAATACAAAAATATAAAATTTTCAAAAAATACAAAAGCAATAGAAAATATAAAAACCAACAATATTCTTCTCCGACATGTCTCTCGTATAATCGATATTCTGTACGTATCTAGAAATATCATTCAACAATGATACAGACATGTACATATGCTTGAGCGAGAGTTCATTTAAATGTTTACAAAACATGTCGTTTCTCAAAAAAAAATTCGTAATGGCTTCGGAACAACTCAGTTTCGGACCCGAGCTTCAAAGAAAGGAAAGTGCTTAATAAAAACAAATGTTTCAAATATTTTTTGAAGCACTTATCCTAAAAATCTCTATGGCTTTCGTATATTTCAGTAAGAAACATGCGCTGCAATGTTGACTTCTGATTATATCTGTTGACATAAATAATGCCTAAAAACGTTATTAATATTTTTTGATACCTCTACGTTTTGATAATCACAAAATGTAAAATCATTAAACGAAAGATTATGATGTAAACAGGTATATAGTTGTAAATATATATTTTAACAACTTAATCACTTAAGGTATGAATAAACAAATGCCTAATGCATTATATGATCAAAGGAACATTTTTTTTTAATCACTAGATTTTTTATAAAATGTCACAAACAATTTATATCTTTTACAAAATCATTTTTGGAAATTAAAGGAAAATGATTAATCCATAATAAATTTATGAATTCAAATTTTCAACCAAAAATGACAAAAATGTTCCAGAAAAACCTTCCCCACAAAAAGACAAAGCTGGGCAACGGATACATTGGGCGGCCCCCTTAATTAACAAGGCGGCCCCCTTAATTATTAAGGGGACCGACACCCTAATTAAGGGGACCGGCCACGCTCCTCATCTCCCCAGCTTTGCCTATAAATACTGGTTCATTCCTGGACTTTTTCCTCACCTTTTGCACCCCAAACTTTCTGTTCTAAATCTCTCTACATATCTTTCTAAATCCTTTGATCATTTAATCATAAGCCTTTGTTTCCAAGTGATCCAAGCTTAAATCATTCAAGTGCAAGAGAAAAATACTTTCATTCATCAAGAAGAAGTATTGCAACTTAGTATCATCTTGCTACCTAAGTTGCTTGTGTATTATACTTTGTAATCATTCATTCATTTGTGTATAAGGTGTGTATATTAATTAGATAGATTTGAACATAAAGTGGTTAGATTAGTTTAGTGTGTAAGAAGTATAGTAAAGGTGTGAAGAAGCAAAGGTGTGAAGAAGTAGAGGCGTGAAGAAGTAGTATTAGGAAGTGAAGAAGTAGTGTATAGTTGTGAACTAGTTTGTAGTTGTGAAGAAATAGTAGTGTTGTGAAGAAGAAGTAGAATAGAGGTTGTGAAGTAGTTGTGGTGTGTAGTAGTCGTGAGAAGTCGTGAAGGAGTTGTGAAGCTGTAGTGAAGAAGTTGTGAAGAAGTCGTGAAGAAGTTGTGATTGAAGTTGTGAGATTGGTTCTAGCTACGGTTAGAACTCGACATTCAGCTTTGTGTCATAAAATTAGTGTAAGCGCAAGTTGTTTAATGTTTTCTCTGCCATAAGGGAGCTTGTTGACATAGTGAAGAAAACTCTCGAGTTAGGTGCTCGAGGAGTGGAGTAGGGCAAGGAAGGTGTCCTTGTAGCCGTACCACTATAAATCCTCTGTCTCGCGGTTCGATCTTTCCATCTCTATCTTTCATTTCATTTCATTAATTTACTTGCATTGTTAATTTAGATTTACTTATATTTTTTCATATTGTTCAAGAGTTGAGTTCACATAAATTCGAATCTAAGTTTTTAAAAGTAAACAAAGTTTTTATAATAAATTAAAAAGACGTAAAACTATTCAACCCCCCCTTCTAGTTTTCCACAATTGGTATCAAGAGCCACGTCAAACAAGATTTTTAAAATAAATTGTATTTTTAAACTTGAAACGATCTATGGAATCCGAAAAATATTTAGAAGGGCAATCTATGCAAAGACCACCGCTATTTGAAAGTGATGGTTTTCTTTATTGGAAAAATAGATTCGAAACTTATGTGAAATCAAAAGATCTTGATCTTTGGCATGTTATTACTTTTGGTTATTTTCCCCCTATTCAAAATAATCCCGAAACTAAAAAGGATGAAGTAGTATCTTTTGAAAAACAAAGTGATGATTTAAAAAGAAAACTTGCTAAAAATAATGAGGCAAAATGGTTATTTATAATGCGTTACCACGTAAAGAATACGAAAGGATCTTTATGTGTGAAACCGCAAAAGAAATTTGGAACTTCTTACTAATAACTCACCAAGGTAATAGTCAAGTCAAAGATAATAAAATAGATCTTCTTGTTCAACAATATGAACAATTTACGATTCCGAAAGAGGAATCAATAGATAATGCTTTTGCTAGGTTTTACACTATCATCACAAGTTTAAAAGCACTTGATGAGAGTTTTTCTAGTAAGAATTTTGTTAGGAAATTTCTTAGGGCTCTTCATCCAAAATGGCGGGCTAAAGTTACGACGATTGAAGAATCGAAGAACTTGTCAACTCTTCAACTTGACGAGTTGATCGGCAACTTGAAAGTCTACGAAGCAATAATAAAGAAAGACTCTGAGATGGTCAAAGGAAAAAGAGAGCAAAGCAAGTCAATTGCATTGAAAGCTAGGAAGGAATCTAGTGACGAAGATAGCTCAACCTCCGAAAGTGATGACGAAGAATATGCCATGGCCGTAAGAGACTTCAAGAAATTCTTCAAAAGACGAGGAAGATTCGTTAGACAACCACATGATGAAAGAAAGGCGTCCCAAAAGAATAAAGATGACAAAAATAACAAGAATGAAAGAAAGTGCTTCAAATGTGGTGATCCAAATCATTTCATCAAAAAATGTCCAATGATGTCAAGAGATCAAAATCAAAGGGCATTCGTTGGAGGAGCTTGGAGTGATAGCGATGAAGATGAGAAAGAAACCACAAAGGAGGAGAAGTGTCTTATGGCTAAGACATCAAGTGAGGTACATTCCGAAACCGAATACTTTAGTGATGAAAATTTATCATTAGACGAAAAAGACTTAGATAGTGAATATAATAGATTATGCAAATTAGGTCAAAAAGTAATGACTAAAAACAAATCACTAAAACGCATAAATAACCAATTAGAAAACGAAATACTTGAATTAAAAATTAAACTACACCATTTAGAAAAGGGTAAAGAAGTTTTTGTAGAGTGTAGAACATGTCAAGATTTTAAAAATGAAAACGAAAAACTTAAGGAAGAAATTTGCAAACTCAACAAATTTGAAAATAGTAGTAATTCACTTAAGAAAATAAGTAGTGTCCAAAGAATATCTGGAGATAAAACTGTTGTAGGATTTAATTCAACGGAAGCTTCAACTAGTGAAACTAAAAATGTAAAATTTGAACGTGAATCTAGTAAACAAAATAATTTAGAGTCAAAACCTAAATATATACTTTTAAAAGATAGAAAAATACCTATTGCGGGTGATGAGGAAGTAAAAAGTTTTTATAAACCATCATTAAAAGCCAAAACCAGATTTTCTAAACCGAAATTAAGATCTAAAACTCCACCTCCAAATAGACCAAATAATCCTCATCCTCGGTCTAAAACCTCTCAACCTAGAAAAAATCAAGGTAGACAAAACTTTCATAATAATAATAATCACCCAATGTGAAATTATTCACTTCAACCAAGTTTCAACCCTTGGGGAATACTTTCACCATACATGCAAATGCAAACCATATTTGGTTCAAACAATTTTGGACAAATGGGACAATGGGGACCAAGTGGCTAAATCGTCACTCATTAAATAATTCAGAAACTCATCTATGTTTGGCTTCTATAAGTCAATATGACACCTTGAAGCGTTTGAAGAAAAATCTACTGAAGACTAAAAGGTACGCTTTCCTTTTAAGCTCATTGTTATAATATATGCTTAGATTAATGACTAGTTATTTCATGCCCATTTAGCTCATAATGTCTAGTTATATATATATATATATATATATATATATATATATATATATATATATATATATATATATATATATATAATAGCTTATATGAATCTACTTATAACCTAGAATCACTTATTCTTTTCCCTTTGCCCTCTTAAGCTATAACGTTTAAAATGGAAATCTTCTATGTCCACTATTAGAAAACTCATGGTGATGAAGTGAAATGAGTCAAGTGGATTAATCATTAACATAGAAGTAAGATTAGATTTCTCGCGTTAGAAAACTATGGATGAAACAAGCTCTCGTAGACTATGGCATCAAATTAGATAAGTGTGTGACAACAAAGGAGCTATAGATGTTAGGTTATACCC
Organism: Artemisia tridentata subsp. tridentata; assembly: GCA_021014915.2. Classification (NCBI taxonomy): domain Eukaryota; kingdom Viridiplantae; phylum Streptophyta; class Magnoliopsida; order Asterales; family Asteraceae; genus Artemisia; species Artemisia tridentata. The sequence continues at coordinate 447,513,075 of CP139507.1, forward strand.
CATTCAACACTCTCGCATCAAACATATAGAATTTCGTCATCACTTCCTTATGACCATAGGATATGTAGAAAAGGGTAGCATGTAACAATAGTCTTAACCAATTCCCTTGAGTATGAGATCTTTAACAACCTTTTTTTTAAATCTAGGATTAATGGTATTTGTTGTCAAAAATCCAGTATCTTTAAAAATATACAGAAACTTCAAATTTTGGAAAAATTATTTTTTAGATGACTATTTCACTTTTCTATTAACATGTTTTACTATCTCATTTTTCTTCTTAATCTATGTCCAAAATTCTGTTTCGATCAAAGTCAAAGATTGGGAATTCTTTTTCTTACCCATTCTTCATAAACACATTTTGAAATAAAACCCAATCTATTTTATTCAAATAACTTTCACATCTACATAAAAACCCACTTTCAAACATTGTTGAATAATGCTAAAAACATTTCTTTAAATCATGCATGGTGATCTCATATTTGTCATCTATATTTATGTACATGACTTTTATAAGTGAACTATGTCAAATCAAGCGGACCATGATTTGTCTATTAAGATTTTGTTTGTAACAAGTCTAGAAGTCCATGCTATCTTAAGTTCCCATTTATTGCACATAGGCAAACATTAGGATCCATCAAATAGTTCATTAATCTTCCTACTTACATATAATTAAGAAAATACTTGGTGTAGTTTATTGTTTCCTAGTCCATATATATTACTTGCTTGATGAGTATGTTTACATGCTAGATGAAATTACTTGTTTGCTTAATCTCTTTAATTAACATGTTTTGCATAAATATCTATTACATGCTTAATTGCCTCAAAGAGTTGGACTTGCTTGAAACTAAAGCCAAAAAAACACAACCCTTTCTACAATTTTCTGCCAAAAACCCATTTCCAGTAATCTGGGAACCAACAGATGGGCGGCCCCCTTAATATTTAAGGGGACCGGCCCCTATTTAAGGGGACCGGCCATCTGATGGTCGAAGGTGCTGTTTCCTTTTCTACTTTTTAGCCCATTTCATCCTAAACTTCCCAAAATTCACAAATATATCTTATTCCAATCCATCCAACAAATTTTATCCATTCCTTAATCCCATCAATCCCACACTATAAACACTCCCATTCCTCATAATCTTCCAACATCTCATCATGCCATCTCCTATCAAACCAAAGCCAAAAACCTCAAGGTTAGTAAGGATGACCAAAAAACCCGTTTGGAGAAGAAAACCTAACCCTCGAAACAAGTCCATCTCAACAAATGATGTGGCTAAACAAACAACACCTCCACCCACATTTGTTCCTAACTATACTCCCAATCCTCAAGCTCATTCCAATGAGCCCTTTCACAAACCTCATCATAATAACCAACCATCCATCCTTACTCCCAAAAATACACCTTCATCTCACCCAAATAATTCTTATGAAGAACATGCTCAATCTCGAAATAACAATCCTAATTTCATCGCCAACACCTCACATCTTGTTTCACCTACCAATGCACCATCCAAAACACCCTCCACTCATGTAATATCCTTTTCTTCCACACCTTCATCTTCATCCATTAATGATTACCCAAACTCAAAAATGTCTCCACCACCAAAAGTATCACCACCAAAAGTATCACCATCACTTCCTACCAACTCACATGCTACTTCTATGTTGCATATCCAAACATCCATCCAAAATAACAACAACACTCCACCATCATCACCTTCTTCAGAACACTTGAAGTTCATTGAAGAACTTAATGAAGCCCATGAGCTTAGTGCTCTTCTTGCCTTACACCTTGCTCAACTCAAGTTGGATCAACTCCCTTCTAGCTCTTCTTCATCACAAACTAACCTCAACCTCCACCTTCGTTCCAAACTACACATCTCAACCTTAAACTAACCTCATTGAAACCTTTCAAAACCCTCATCATATTGGTCAAACATCCAACTTTACTTCCAACTACACACCCCAATTTCATCCACTTCTACCAAATGATCAAATCCACATTCCCACGGAAAAGGAAAAGTTCCGTGAAGAGATAAACCAAATCCATGACCGTAGTGATCTCCTTGCTATGCACCTTGGACAACGCAACAAGGGCCAACCTCCATCCTCCATCCTCACCTTACTCAAATTGTTTATCTCACCCCCACAACTTGAATCAAGTTGATAATCATGTCAACTATTGTCCTTGTTGTGTCCTTCTCCAAAAACAAATCATTGCCTTAAATAAACATTTCACTTGGATTGAGTATCTTCTTACTAGATCTCATCCAACACCTCCACTAGCATAACACTCTAACCCTCAATCAACCGATTCCGCTCCAAACTCTCCACCTCCAAAAATATACCTCTATTAATCAAACATCCTTACCCTCACTCAACCACTTCCATTCCAAACACTCTACCATCAACCATCTAAGCATACTATATGCTTATGTTTCATGTTTTTCAAATAAAATAATTCAAGCTTTTGTGTTGCAAGCAAGTCTGATGGCTCTCTTTGGCAATTTAGGACCTTTTTCTTGTTATATGTTTTAAGCATACTAAATGTCGTTGCAATAATTATGTGTTTCACATAATCACTTTAAATTAATGAATGTCTTGCTATGTGTTCTTAATATTTGTTTGCCATGATTGTTGTTTGCCATGACTGTTGTTTTTATATTCCATATTTTGCTATGTATGCTTGTGCTTCTAATATTTTTCTTGCAAGTATTCTATATCTCGATTCCTTGATGCCCTCAAACGAGGGGGAGCACACATCAAGGGGGAGTTCTCGTTCCGACAAATTTCGTATCTAAAACTTGTCGTCATAACCTTTTTGATTCTACAAAAAGGGGGAGAAGTAGATATAAACTCACTAAATACTTGTCTAAAAATTAATTTTTAACTTAATGAGTTAAGATTTTGTAATCATCAAAAAGGGAGAGATTGTTGATATAAATAATGCCTAAAAACGTTATTAATATTTTTCGATACCTCTACATTTTGATAATCACAAAATGTAAAATCATTAAACGAAAGATTATGATGTAAACAAGTATTTAGTTGTAAATATCTATTTTAACAACTTAATCACTTAAGGTATGAATAAACAAATGCCTAATGCATTATATGATCAAAGGAACATTTTTTTAATCACTAGATTTTTTATAAAATGTCACAAACATTTTATATCTTTTAAAAAATCAGTTTTGGAAATTAAAGGAAAATGTTTAATCCATGATAAATTTATGAATTCAAAATTTCAACCAAAAATGGCAAAAATGTTCCAGAAAAACCTTCCCCACAAAAAGACAAAGCTGGGCAACGGATACATTGGGCGGCCCCCTTAATTAACAAGGCGGCCCCCTTAATTATTAAAGGGACCGGCACCCTAATTAAGGGGACCGGCCAACCTCCTCAGCTTCCCAGCTTTGCCTATAAATACAGGTTCATTCCTGGTCTTTTTCCACACCTTTTGCACCCCAAACTTTCTGTTCTAAATCTCTCAACATATCTTTCTAAATCCTTTGATCATTTAATCATAAGCTTTTGTTTCCAAGTGATCCAAGCTTAAATCATTCATATGCAAAAGAAGAATACTTTCATTCATCAAGAAGAAGTATTGCAACTTAGTATCATCTTGCTACCTAAGTTGCTTGTGTATTATACTTTGTAATCATTCATTCATTTAGGTATAAGGTGTGTATATTAATTAGACAGGTTTGGACATAAAGTGGTTAGATTAGTTTAGTGTGTAAGAAGTATAGTAAAGGTATGAAGAAGCAAAGTGATGAAGCGAAAAGTGTACCGCTTTTAAGGGGTCATTTAAGCCCTAAATCGTATTTATTTGATCAAATATTGCCCTAAATCGTTCCTTTTGTCATTTTAGGTACTTTTGAGGAGAAATCTGGAAAAGGAGGCATTTTGGACGTTTTTGGAGCATAAAAGTGAAGAAAACGACAAAGTCTCAAAATTGTGCTGGAAGTTACCTTTGACGGCGTCAGGATTATCCCTGGACGGCGTCATGGCTTGGCAAGAAAAGGTGGATGTGAAATTTACTCATGATAAGCCAGTGAAATTTGCATGAAATTCTGACGGCGTCACGACTTAATTTAGAGAGGGACGGCGTCACGCCTAATTCTGACGGCGTCAAGCCTTGATAAGCCAGAACGGATTTTGGAGAGCTAAAGAGGGACGGCGTCAAGAAGGTCATCCGGGAACCCTAAAAGCGGCGAGGTGACGGCGTCACACTCCATAACGTGACGCCGTCAGATCTGAAAGTCTATATATAGTTTTGCAATTTTTTGTCATTAGTGTGGAACTTATTGGGGAACTTTGTGTGTGAAAACCCTAGGACGAATTTGGCAGCTTTTTCAAGGCTTTTTGCCTTGAGATCTTCCATGTTACATTGAAGATAAGTTATCAATTAATCATTCAATATGTCTATGTGTTGTTTGATTCTATCTTGTTCTTGTCTTTTGTTTAACATGCTAGGCTAGATTTATCTTGTGTTTGCTTAGATCTAATGAAACCTAGCTATTGATTATTGGTTATTAGTGTGTTGTTAGTTGTATTGGATGATTGTTCATCTATGTTAGGCTTAAGAAAACTGGCTAACTTCCTATTCGGTAACTTGCTTGAACGTCTTAAGAAACATGAACCAATGCGTACTAAAGGTTTTTATGGTTGTATTTAATGCACAAGCGAATTCTAGTGATCCCATGTTAGGAGCTTCCTAGCCGGCTCGACATAGGAGTGAAGTAGGAGCTTGTAGAGTTGGGGAAGTACGTACGCCACCCCACGAATGGTATTAAGGAATACACCCGTCATCCACGCAACTAATACACACTAATCAACCGGTAAAAGATAGTTAGGGAGTAAGGAAATCTAAGTAAACACATTTTCCTCCACATAAGTTTTCACCAACATTTTCATTTTCTGTTATTTTATTTTATTTGCATTCGTAGTAATTTGGGTTAGTTGACTAGCAACTAATTCCTCCCACTCTTTCAAACCTGAGATTTTACTTGCTTTCATAAAAATATAAAAACATAAAAAGAATCTTCTCTCACCCTTAGACCTATTAGAGTAGTTTTTCATACCTAACGAACACTATTCCCTGTGGAGAACGATCAATCCCCCGTACTTACCACTACACTATACTACATCGGTCAGGTACACTGCCTGGTGGGGTTGTAAGCCTCTTGAGATCCCTCGAGAGGTAAAACCTGTTGTAAGGTTGCAAAACCACGCATCAAGTTTTTGGCGCCGCTGCCGGGGAATAGTTATTGCTTAGGTTGAATTTTTATTTTATAGGTCTACTCACTAGATTCCTTTCTAGTGAGATTTTTATTTTATTTTTCTAGGTTTTCTTTAGTCTATCTATTTTCTTCGTGCTTTTGTTCGTATAAGATTTTCATTGACTATTCAGTTTGCCATTATGGAAAACGCGAATCCACCCCTTACACCTGGAGAAGTAGCTTTGTTGCGTAGCCAACTTGAGAATGAGATTAGTGAGCTCAGAGAGCTCAGTAGAATGATTGACATAGAGCTTGATAATGCCTTGAACAACTTAGAGACCGCCATATACTCAGATAATTACTTAGAACGTAATAATCTTACGATTGAGAAGTTGACTGAGAAAATTGATGAAGTAAAGGTAAATCCTAGGTTGGATGATTATTTCAATGAATACCCCACTAAGGAGGAGATTGCTTACTATAACAACTTAGTTGATAACCCTCGACCACCTTTTGTTAGAATTGACCCAAAGATTAAGAGGGGTGATCCGGGAATGTGAAGATACCATGTATGATTGGGTACCAATACGTTGAGCATGCTTACATTGACTGTGAATCCCCAATCAACGTGATGTCCTCAGGCCTTTATAGCCAGATCATAAACACACCACTTGAGCCTAGGATGGACCCCAAGTGCCCAGGCGGAGTTTGTAATTACGTTGGAAGGATTAAGGATATGAATATCCTTGTTGGGAATTTTACCTTTGTAACCAACTTCATGATCTTAGAAGATTTGGCAAGTGTTGTTGACTGCCGCCTATCTCGCGTGGTGTTAGGTAAGCCATTTATTGAAGCATCCAATTTAAAGTATGATCGTTTGAGAGGCATGGTTCAGTTTTCTAATCACATAGATAGGATCGCCTATAGGATGCCTTATCGGGTAAATGAATTTCGTTTTGTGCCTCGATTTGACAAGGACAACATTGGTGCGATTGAGGACATCAATGATGAGGATAAAGAAAAAGGCATGGACTATGTTTGGAATAAGAGAAGCCTTTATTATAAAGATTGCTTGGACCTAGGACCTAAATACAAAATTGATATGGAGGTTGTTAGGATGATTAGAGGGACAATTGAGAAGCAAAACGGAAAAACGTAGAACCCGTGACTTTGAGTCTAGCTACAAGACTCGTTAATAAAGAAAAGCGCTTCTTGGGAGGCAACCCAAGCTTTATTTGCTTTGTGTGTTTATTTATTTGTTTGTTTGATTTTATTTGTTTCCGTATGTATGTTTAAGTTTTATTATTATTGATTCATGTTAAAAACTAATTTGTGAAAATGCTTTATTTTGTTTTTAACTTCGTCTTAACTACATATAAAGGTATTTTGCAAAAGTTAAGTGTAAGGGAAATCTAAATCGGTTTATTAGAGAACAAATGAACATGAATCATAATAATATTAAATGAACATACATATTAGTATTTGTTTGAGTCAAATGCTTGTATCGAGTCATAATGATGTTTTGCAGGAATTCCAGGAAGTAAGGTATAGGTTTTTCCAAAAATTTTTCCGGAAACGTAACATGAGAATTCTGTCAGATCATATCTGACGGCGTCAGGATTTACAACCTGACGGCATCAGGTTTAATTTTCTGAAAATTTTTGAAAGTTTTGTTTTCATAAAAAGTTTTTATTAAATCTCTAACTTATAATCTCCAGGAATCTGCAAAATTATCATTCCACAAGCATTATATCCTTATATATAGAGTTTATCCCGCCGATGTTATGCAGGTTTTCGTGTTTGTTTTCTCAGGTTTAACAGGTTATTTTGGACAAGGAAATGTTTTGGATCAAGCTTTTGGCGATGCATTAGTCATGAAGCTTTTACATTCTCTTTGGAAGAAGATCTAACCGTGTTACTTCATTATCCACCGAGCGAATCAGGGGAGTATTTGATTTCATTCTTTTACTTTATGCTTTTACATTTGTTATTTGAACATTGGGGACAATGTTCATCTTAAGTGTAAGGGGGGGGGGGTAAAAGTACGATTTTAGAGAATGCTATTACGCTTGATTTTTGTTTGTTTGATAGTAGATGTGTAATAAAACTGAGATAAATACCTGTTAGGGCAATTTTAGTGCCAAATTTAAAATTTTTTACAACATATAGGAGTGAAACTTTGATCTTAATGAGCGTCTCACGGATAGGAGTTATATGGCTAGCACAAAAACTGTACCACTAAAAAAATTTTCCACCCCAAATATGTGAGGTTCGCCCCTAGAATTGGTAGGAAAAGCATTTATGCTATGATGTGTGTACCGGTAGCACTTAGATTCTAGAACTTGCGTTAGGACCATTCCGAGGCCACAAGTGAGACTACATTCGTGTAGTTAGATTTACTACATGATAAGAGGCATTAGGATTAACCCATTGTTTTACACCTGTGTTTTTGTTATAATTACATTGGCTACATTGGTCAAGTAATTCTCCCACACCCTTTGCGTTGTACTCATTTTTAGTACACGATACCCCTAGTACACCCCTCAGAGCATATCTTTTCGTTTCGACCTTTAAGCATTTTAATTAAAGGAAGAATTTGTTTACACCCCACTTAAATGTACACCCAAATCGCCTTAGCCTACCTTGTATGCACTCTTTTTTAGTGCATTATTGTTACAACATTTGTTTAAACCCCAAGTTAATTATCTAATTGATTACATGGTTGCTAAGTCGAGTCATATCCTTGTACATATTATTTTGGGACGATTGGGACTCATGGGTAAAGTACTAGTGTAATGGAGTAATGGGGAAGAACATCATTTATTACCCCCATATGTGCTAAATATTTTAAAAGTACTCCAAGTATTTTGATTATCTTAATTCGAGTCATTAGAATAGTAATTTGTAAAGTTATGTAAAAGTTCAAGTGTAAGGGGATGCAACGCCCCTATGATGTATTATTTTGGATGGTAGGGCAAAAGTGTACGCAAAAAAAAAAAAAAAAAAAAAAAAAAAAAAAAAAGAAAATCAAGAAAAATACAAAAAAATGAGAAAAAGAAAAGTAGAAAAAAACATACGGACTACCATCCCGTTTCATTTTATGTTTATTTTATGTTTTTGTTATTTTGTTATTTCGTTTCTAGCTTTAGATCGAGTCGAGTCTTGGCTTAGCAACATTGTATAGTACATGTAATTGATCAAGATCTTTAACTCGCCACCAGTAAAATATCCTTTATCCAACAAAACCGTGTTTTCCTTTTCCCTACACCTAACATTATAACCCGTTTAAAAGCCCTCTTTGATAGTTTATCTTAGGTGCTTACGCCTAGTGGAGGAGGTTTTTGATCCTTTCCCAAGCCTATGGTAATCTATTTGCTATGACAGGTAGTGAGAGATATTATCCGTTTTCATTTATGAGATTTATTTTGATGACACTTGAGAGATGTGAGTATCTAAACACTACTTGTGAGGTGCTAGTTTGTAATCTCCGTGCTTATTATGATTAAAGTGGAACGATTATTTGTTGTAATTACTTTTATGTTAGCATTAAATGACCCCTAACTTGTATTTTGATTAGAATAAAAGCACATTTGCTTGAGGACAAGCAAATCTCAAGTGTAAGGGTATTTGATGAAGCGAAAAGTGTACCGCTTTTAAGGGGTCATTTAAGCCCTAAATCGTATTTATTTGATCAAATATTGCCCTAAATCGTTCCTTTTGTCATTTTAGGTACTTTTGAGAAGAAATCTGGAAAAGGAAGCATTTTGGACGTTTTTGGAGCATAAAAGTGAAGAAAACGACAAAGTCTCAAAATCATGCTGGAAATTACCTTTGACGGCGTCAGGATTACCCCTGGACGGCGTCATGGCTTGGCAAGAAAAGGTGGATGTGAAATTTACTCATGATAAGCCAGTGAAATTTGCATGAAATTCTGACGGCGTCACGCTTTAATATGATCAAGGTCGTCACGGCTTAATTTAGAGAGGGACGGCGTCACGCATAATCCTGACGGCGTCAAGCCTTGATAAGCCAGAACGGATTTTGGAGAGCCAAAGAGGGACGGCGTCAAGAAGGTCATCCGGGAACCCTAAAAGCGGCGAGGTGACGGCGTCACACTCCATAACGTGACGCCGTCAGATCTGAAAGTCTATATATAGTTTTGCAATTTTTTGTCATTAGTGTGGAACTTATTGGGGAACTTTGTGTGTGAAAACCCTAGGACGAATTTGGCAGCTTTTTCAAGGCTTTTTGCCTTGAGATCTTCCATGTTGCATTGAAGATAAGTTATCAATTAATCATTCAATATGTCTATGTGTTGTTTGATTCTATCTTGTTCTTGTCTTTTGTTTAACATGCTAGGCTAGATTTATCTTGTGTTTGCTTAGATCTAATGAAACCTAGCTATTGATTATTGGTTATTAGTGTGTTGTTAGTTGTATTGGATGATTGTTCATCTATGTTAGGCTTAAGAAAACTGGCTAACTTCCTATTCGGTAACTTGCTTGAACGTCTTAAGAAACATGAACCAATGCGTACTAAAGGTTTTTATGGTTGTATTTAATGCACAAGCGAATTCTAGTGATCCCATGTTAGGAGCTTCCTAGCCGGCTCGGCATAGGAGTGAAGTAGGAGCTTGTAGAGTTGGGGAAGTACGTACGCCACCCCACGAATGGTATTAAGGAATACACCCGTCATCCACGCAACTAATACACACTAATCAACCGGTAAAAGATAGTTAGGGAGTAAGGAAATCTAAGTAAACACATTTTCCTCCACATAAGTTTTCACCAACATTTTCATTTTCTGTTATTTTATTTTATTTGCATTCGTAGTAATTTGGGTTAGTTGACTAGCAACTAATTCCGCCCACTCTTTCAAACCCGAGATTTTACTTGCTTTCATAAAAATATAAAAACATAAAAAGAATCTTCTCTCACCCTTAGACCTATTAGAGTAGTTTTTCATACCTAACGAACACTATTCCCTGTGGAGAACGATCAATCCCCCGTACTTACCACTACACTATACTACATCGGTCAGGTACACTGCCTGGTGGGGTTGTAAGCCTCTTGAGATCCCTCGAGAGGTAAAACCTGTTGTAAGGTTGCAAAACCACGCATCACAAAGGTGTGAAGAAGTAGAGGCGTGAAGAAGTAGTATTAGGAAGTGAAGAAGTAGTGTATAGTTGTGAACTAGATTGTAGTTGTGAAAAAATAGTAGTGTTGTGAAGAAGAAGTAGAGTAGAGGTTTTGAAGTAGTTGTGGTGTGTAGTTGTCGTGAGAAGTCGTGAAGGAGTTGTGAAGCCGTAGTGAAGAAGTTGTGAAGAAGTCGCGAAGAAGCCGTGAAGAAGTTGTGATTGAAGTTGTGAGATTGGTTCTAGCTATGATTAGAACTCGACATTTAGCTTTGTGTCGTAAAATTGGTGTAAGCGAAAGTTGTGTAAGGTTTTCTCCGCCATAAGGGAGCTTGTTGACATAGTGAAGAAAACTCTCGAGTTAGGTGCTCGAGGAGTGGAGTAGGGCAAGGAAGGTGTCCTTGTAGCCAAACCACTATAAATCCTCTGTCTCGCGGTTCGATCTTTCCATCTCTATCTTTCATTTCATTTCATTACTTTACTTGCATTGTTAATTTTGATTTACTAATATTTGTTCATATTGTTCAGGAGTTGAGTTCACATAAATTCGAATCTAAGTTTTTAAAAGTAAACAAAGTTTTTATAATAAATTAAAAAGACGTAAAACTATTCAACCCCCCTTCTAGTTTTCCACAATATCTTATCAAGACTGGTAATTAAATGTTAAAATAAACAATTCTTGAGCACATGATCATGATTTTTCAAAAAGATTTTTCAAAATCTTTCTCAAAATTTTGTACTCAAGATAGCTCCCTCCAAACCCGATAAAACATGCTTTATTTCAGGGGGAGTTTAAAAAATGAAAAACAAAAATGTTCCAATTTCATGCTCAAATCCGTCTATCCCTCCAAAAAGCCTTATTTTAATCCGTAAATATCAAAAATATCACGAAATGCTATTTTTGAGGGGGAGAAGATGTGATCAAAAAGTTTAAAGATCGTGGAATGAATCTCAAAAAGAGCTCTCCAAAAAGACTCAGATCTGAACCCTCGAATTGAAGAAAAATAAATGTCCGTAATCTAAAAGACTTATCCGGGATGGGTAATAACTTCAAGCTGGTTTACCCAGTGATGTAAGCTTGTCTCGCAAAGGACTTGTCTAAGTAAAACGTACCAATTTGAGAGATAATCTTTTTATATGACCAGGACGGGTAATAACTTCAAGCTAGTCCAACTAGTGATGTAAGCGTGTCTCGCGATGGTCATATTAATTGAAAATCGATCAATTCAAATGTGCGAACTCTACCCAACATTTGCAAATTTATCATAAAAATGCATGAGCACATGTGAAGGGGGAGTATTTAAAAATGTAAAACTCTCGAAGTGTTAACCAAATGTATTTTATTCATAAACACTTTGAGAGATTTTCACAAAAAGGTTTATGGCATGTGATCAACAAATCTAGGATAATCATGGAGTAATAAGGTGAATATGTTTAGGTTATGTCCTAATATCTGCCAGAGCTGGATGGATCTACCCAAGGACAATTTCAATAGATTAGAATTAGAAGACCTTAGGTAAAATTTAAAAAAAAAAAAAAAAAAAAAAAAAAAAAAAAAAAGGAGTAAAATGAGAAAGGAGAAAAAGGGGTTGAAGAATGAAAAAGAAAAGTTTAATGAAAGGGTGAAAAGAAATAGCCCTCCATGAAAACTTAGGGCAGAAATCGGGTCAATACATCTGCTATCGGTTATCACAAAGTTGATACTGATATTGAAGACGAGACGTCATGGAGTCAGTGACGCGCTGCACCACCCCTCCTAGCCACTCAGATATCTCTTAAAAGATATTTGTTTCATTCTCACGGTGAACACTGCATAATCTATCGGCCTCTCACTCCGAGATGTGTTGATATTGAAAAGGTGGCACTCTGCTCCATGCCTCCGACTACTAAAACCAAAACGCACATTATCGAGTCTAGAGCCATGAGATTCATCAAAAGATCTCTTAGGAACACTTCCAATATAATACCCTTGTGTTCACCAAAAAGGACACAAGGTGTATAAGAGTCTTAATGAGATCTTCAGATCTTGCCATTTATATCATGATGGTTACTATGTTTCAAACGGTCTACAGTCGTGAAGTGGTACTTAGGTATACTTCAGCGGCTCACCTGAATTGTGGGTATACTTTGGTATATCTGGTATATCTGTTGCAAGCCTTCTTGAGGGTGTCCAATTCAGGAACATCCTTTGTAAGGAATAGCGAGCGTTTTCACACTATGCTGTTAATTCTCTCGAAGTCTGAACCTGTAAGTGCTGGAAATCCCACTAAAGAGATTCCTTTAATGAATTGAGTCCTTATGACGTGGGTCGTTACTTGGATTTATCCAATGTAATGATAACTGTCCCTAACGGGATTAGGACGGTTGATTTGCACGACCAAGGTGAATGGAATCAAGACATTCATTAGTAAAAGAATCGTAGTGGTCGATTCTCTAAGAAAAGTCCGCCATGATCGATTGGTGAGTTCATTCAACACGTAGCAGTTACTGAGGAAAGTCACCTGGAGGAAGACCGAACACCATCATCTGATATATCAAACATCTTCACCTCTACATGCTCATACTTATGAAGATCATCCTTAACGAAGCTCGAAGTGAAAAAAAAAAGTTCAAGACAAAAAGATCAAGTGTTACAACAAAGTCAATAAGCTAATCAAGATGTCAAGAACAAGTTCATGTATCTACTGAGGAAGACATAAGTATGAAGCTCAAGCTGTATGAGTAAGTTGGAGGATACGACGCAAATGAAAAAGAAGATGTTGAACAAAGGCAAGACGAACCAAAAGACGATTACTTTGAAGATCACATAGCATAAAGGAGCGAAGAATCAAGACTATTCTACAACGACACACAAAGTTCAAGACATCGAAGTCGAAAGACCAAATCACTGGGAGCATCATTTGAATGACCATCCCTTGGGGGAGATTGTTAGCATTTTAATTATAAAAGTAAAGTGATGGTCATTCCGTATTAAACAACTTTCTGTTTGTGTTGTTAAGTGTAGATAGTTAAGGGCTTTCGGTTGGACTTATCTTAATGTCTAAATGTTTAAAATTCCATGTAATATTAAGAAAAGACTACAAGTCCAATCCATGTATCTTGGCCCAACTGAAAGCCCACCACAAAGCCTTTAGGGCGTCACATGTGTTGTATAAATACCTACTCTCACCTCATAAGTTGGGGTGCCTCATTGTCTAGTACAGGTGAGAGTGTGTGTGTTTCTTTTATGTTTGTATTTGTTTTCTTTTTCTTCAAGCTAATAGATATCCAGTATTTATACATACTATCCACATCTCATCTATCTTTCTATTGTTCTTTGAGTAGCATCGATATATAATAGTTAGTGTGTGATAAAGATAAAGTAGTGAATAACAGACTCAGACATTACTTTTTTACCCATTTGATCCTAATGAAATAGATCAACGCTTGCTTTTCATCTCCAGACTATTACTCTGTCTTGGTCTTTGAGTTGCATCCCCAAAAACACCTCTTGTTGTTCTTGTTACAATTTAATAATCATGACAACTCATATATTAATCTAATAAACATCTTACACGTTGCGGAAGCGTAGGATCAATTTTAACACATAAAAGATTAACCGAAAAATAAAGAAACGTATATTTTGATTCTAGCAAGAACAATAATCAAACTTCAATCTTCTTCTTTATAACAAAAGTGGATTAACGAGATACCCCTTACCTTTTTGTATCTCAATCCAAGATGTATTAACTATAGTGAGTTAATATCCACAATCTTGTACACACGTACTATAACCGAACTAATGAGATTGCTAGATCTTTAAACACAAAATAAACCAAACAAGTTTTGTTTATAAAAAAATTGGATCGATCAACCCTAAGGGTTGTTTGTTCGATCGATCAAGACACAAAGAAGAAGAGAAACAAGATCTAGGTTTATAGCAAGAGTGCAAGAGTAAGAAACAATAAAACTAGCCTTTGTATTTATAGATTACAAATCTTGGAGGACAAGTTGGCTTGGATTGGGTTATTGAAACCCTATGGCCGATCGGCCCATCCATCCCTAAGGGATTCCGGAACCTTCTTGATCCTCTAATTTCATCTATAGTCCTTCCTTTATTCCCTAACGGTCGTTAGTCAATTCCCGTTAATTACTTAACGTCCGTTAGTCGTTATTTTTGTGTTTTAATAATTAAATATATAACGGTTTATATATTAATTATTATACATTAATTCCTCATACGTAATGTGTGCAATCCCGTGGTCCCGAGTTCGATTCTAGACATACACGTTTAATATTTGTCCATCAAAACTAACAGCTCCCACTTGGACATCTATTAATAGTGTAATGACATTGGTTAGCGTCTAGCAACACACCAATTCCCCTAGTACAACTCGGGTGGTGGTCTCTTGGAAAAACCATTCGATGATTCATCATCATACTTATCCTTTTGATTCTAATACTATGTTAATAAAGATACGGATCTTAGTCATTCTTTATTAACCATTCTGTTTCTCGTTGTTTCTGATTGAGCAAGATTACCAAATCATCTGAACGTATTTCAGATAGATCTTGGGTGCGGCTGCACAAACATCTTGTCAATCTTACGAGGGGCCCCAATAGTATTAAACTTCAAAACAAATTTGAATGAAAAAAATTCTCTCTTGACTATGAGCATAACCCATGAACTTTTCAACATTCCTGAAAACAATCCTTATAGCTACCAGTAATGTATAGCGGTAAATTGCTTCACAGAAATGCACTACATCTATGACAGTTATCTGGTATCTCAAGTCTGCGGATAACTATATATACATGATTTACTTGATGACAAGATCCATAAAGTAAACTTATGAAGTCGGGATAAGTCCTATATTCAATTCATTGAATATCATGTGAAATTGGCATGTCAACGCATCAATATACTTTCAAGTATATTATACCAATACTCATATTTGTCTTAATTTAATGATATTCCCATATCATTAATCGACAACGGACAATTTAGAATAATCAATATATTCAAGGATTAAACATGCAAATACATGATATATTATTAAGAAAATGACAATCAAACATAACAAGTATTTTATTTCATTAAAATAATAATTGTTCATAACATCCCATTATCCAAACACTAATCACAGATGGGCATGAAACTACTAGCTAAACGAAGTCCTATGCCTTCAGCATGTTGATTAAGCTTTCCACCAGGTAAAGCCTTCGTTAAAGGATCAGCTAGGTTATTATCTGTGTGAAATTTGAGTAACTCGATTTCACCTATCTCCACTTGTTCTCGAACATAGTGATATTTAATCGGGAAATGTCTGGTGCCCTTCATGATTCCAGGTTCATTGGCAAATGTAATTGCGGCTGAATTGTCACAATACATCTTTATAGGTTTTTCGATTGAGGGCATAACTCCAAGCCCTGAAACGAACTTCCTAATCCAGACAGCTTCCATTGCAGCTTCTGAAGCAGCAATATACTCACTTTCTGTTGCAGACATCGCTATGGTACTCTGCTTCTTGCTCTTCCAATCCACAGCTCCTCCATTAATGACAAAGACATAACCCGTCTGAGACTTCGTATCATCTTTATCACATTTCCAGGAAGCATCGCAGTAACCTGTAACACCAAGTTCTGCTTCTGGATTTCCCCCGTATACTAAAAACGTATCTCTTGTATCTCTCAAGTACTTGAGAATATGTTTAACACTAGTCCAGTGGAGTTCACCTGGATTCTGTTGATATCGACTGGTTATATTTTGAGCAAATGCCACATCAGGCCTTGTGCATCTCACCGCATACATTATAGATCCCACAGCCGAAGCATAAGGGACTCTCTTCATGCGTACCACCTCTTCAGGTGTTAAAGCACATGCTTTTCTACTTAAGCCATGATTCTCATGCATTGGCAAATATCCCTTCTTGGAATTTTGCATATTAGATCTCTTTAATATTTTATCAATGTAAGCACTTTGGCTTAATCCAATCAACCGCTTTGATCTATCTCTATAAATCTTGATTCCTAGAATGTATGCTGCTTCTCCTAAATCCTTCATGGAAAACATTTCCCAAGATAGGCTTTAACCTCTTTCAATCTTGGAATATTTTTACCCATGATTAATATGTCATCAACATGTAGGACTAGGAAAATAACATTACTCCCACTAGCTTTGTGATATACACATGGCTCATCCAGATTCTGAGTAAACCCAACCTTTTTGATTTCTTCATCAAATCTCTTGTTCCATTGCCGTGATGCTTGCTTCAATCCATAAATGGATCTTTGAAGTTTGCATACACGGTTTGAAAATTCTGGATTCACAAACCCCTCAGGCTGCGCCAAATAGATGTCTTCATTTAGGCGACCATTTAAGAAGGTAGTTTTGACATCCATTTGCCAAATCTCATAATCATATTATGCTGCTATGGCTATGAGAATCCTAATAGCCCTTATGTCAGCTACAGGAGAAAAGTATAGGTGATTATGAATATAAATAACATAATATGAATAAACAAACGCAGCGGATAAATCACCTATCAACGGATCCATAGAGTCATATGATCAATCAAATTAAAACAAACAAGATTATACCATTGTAGCGTGATCCTGGAGTCACCAACAAACACCTATCCCATGTTTGGAATAAGAAACCCAAGAGATCAATAAGGTTGATCTCTTCTATGAATGAAACACACTATACGTCACCGTATACCTCTTGGATGCTAGTCCTTAACCCTATAACCTTGTAATCTACTTTGAAGGAACAAGAAACAAAGTGATAGATCAAAAAAACAAAAACCCTAGGTGGGAGATTGTTTTAGGCCATGAGTTTAAAGAGAGAAAAGATGGAGAGAATTATGGTAAATTGATTATCCCATTATGAGAAGATATCTCCCATATATTTGACCAAAATTCAAAACCAAAACCTCCCTTGAAAGCCTCCAAGGCCGGCCACCTATATGGGCTCAAATGGGCTTGCCATTTGTTTTCCAAGTCCAATAGATTAAGTCATTTACTTAGCCATTAGAAGCCCAATAGTGATCCTGAGTTACGTAAGGTTATTTATATATCGTAAATACAATAAACACGATATATAAAGTGGTACCTCAGTGTATATGTGTGTGACCCCATAGGCTCACATATGTCTAGCCATATAATTATTTATTATGACACGAGCATACTCCAACAGCTCCCACTTGCGACGTCATAATAATCAAGTAATTATACAAGCAAAGGTTAGCGTCTAGCAACACACCAATGCCCCTAGAAATATGTGAGGTTAGTTTCTTAAACGTCTCATTTTAGATGGTTTATATGTCATCTATCCTTTTGTTACAGATACCATGTTGAACATTAGACATTGATCAAATGTCATTCTAATAGTTCAACCATTATGTTTCTCGATATAGATATTGAACAAGATTACCAAGTGGATCAAGATTCATCTTAATAGCATTTTAGGTACGGCCATACAAACACCTGTCCAATTCATCGAGGGGCCCAATAGTATCTAACTCCATAACATGTGGAGGAACAAATCCTATTTTGACTGCACGTGTCATTCATATGCTTCATATCACTCCTGATGATGGTTTTTATAACTACCTTATTTAGGACAGCGTTTAACCATATCAAGGAATGAAATTCCACACATGCGAGACCTGCATGCATCTCAAGTCTAAGGATAAGAGACATAACCACTTGCGAGATTCACTATTGATGATGATCCATGTAGTGAACACTCGTAGGTTGGGTCAATCCAATGTTCATCACAATGAACAACATGTGAGTTTGGTAAATAATCACCAACACGCTCACATTTTCCTTAATTTAATGATACTCCCGTATCGTCAATCGACAATGGACAATTTTAGAATAATTAAATCATTCACGGATTAAACATACAAATATAGAATACAGTTGATATGAATGAAAATGATCATAACCAGTACATCAATTCATTATAAATATAAACTGTTTAACATTCCAATTATTCAAATACTAAAAACAGATCTACATGAGACTACTAGCAGGTCGAAGTCCAATACTCCTAGCATGTTCGACATGTTTGGTACAAGGCATTGGTTTCGTAAAAGGATCAGCTAAGTTGTCATCTGTGTGAACTTTGAGAAGACGAATATCACCACTTTCGATAACTTCTCGAATTTAGTGAACCTTCCGACGAAAGTGTTTGGCACCCTTTTGAACACCTGGTTCATTGGCTATGATAATGGCACCGGTATTGTCACAGTACATATCCATAGGTCGTTCATTGCTGGGGACAACGCCAAGCCCAGAAATGAATTTTCGTATCCAAATCGCCTCCATTGCAGCTTCAGAAGCAGCTATGTATTCAGCTTCTGTATAGGACATTGCTATAGTGCTTTGTTGGCACTCTTCCAGTCAACAGCACCTCCGTTCATGATGAAAACATATCCTGTCTGGGATTTGGTGTCATCACGATCCGTCTCCCAATCTGCGTCAGTGTAACAAGTAACACTGAGCTCATGCTTGACATCACCACCATAAAGAAGAAATATATCTTTAGTATTTCGTAGATACTTTAATATGTTCTTAACAACAGTCCAGTGACATTCTCCTGGATTCTGTTGAAATCTACTCGTTAGGTTCAGAGAGAATGCTACATCAGGTCTAGTGCACCTAACCGCATACATTATGGATCCCACAGTCGAAGCATAAGGGATTCCCTTCATCCTCTTCACCTCAGCAGATGTAGAGGGTCCTTGAGCTTTACTCAATTCTGTATTTGGTTGCATTGGAATACTTCCACGTTTGGAATCTTGCATCCTAAATCGCTTTAGGAGTTTGTCAATGTATGAACTTTGACACAAGTCGATTAAGCGTTTTGATCTATCCCGATAGATCTTGATTCCAAGTATGTACGCGGCTTCTCCTAGATCTTTAATGGCAAAGCAATTTCCGAGCCAGGATTTTACATCTTGTAGCATTGGAACGTTGTTTCCCATGAGCAATATGTCATAGATATATAAGACTATGAACATGACAATACTTCCACTAGTTTTCATATACACACACGGCTCATCGAGATTTTGAGTAAAACCAATTTTCTTGATTTCCTCATCAAATCTCTTATTCCAGCTTCTGGATGCTTGCTTTAATCCATAAATGGATCTTTGAAGCTTGCATACCTTAGCGGGATGTTTAGGATTCACGAAGCCCTCAGGTTGCACCATATAAACGTCTTCGTTCAGGTGGCCGTTCAAGAAGGTTGTCTTGACATCCATTTGCCAAATCTCATAGTCATAGTACGCTGCTATGGCTATAAGAATCCTAATTGCATTAACATCTGCAACAGGTGAGAAGGTTTCTTCATAGTCAATCTCGTAGGTTTGAGTGTAACCTTTTGCTACCAGACGAGCTTTATAGGTGTTTACATTTCCATCCATGTCGGTCTTCTTTTTGAAGAGCCATTTACTCTCAACGGTTTTAGCATTAGTAGGTAGGTCTACTTCGACCCAGACATCATTGTCTTTCATGGATTGCATCTCCATATTCATAGCTTCGATCCATTTATCGTGTTCAGGACTCGATAATGCATCTCGATAGTTAGCGGGTTCACCATGTTCCCCTAACTCATGTTCCTCAGCATCGACATAGAAACCATATCACTCAGTTGCATGAGGTATCCTTGCGGATCTACGAATGGGAGCAACATCTTGATGAGGTTCAACATTTTCATGTTTAATCTCATTTTGATGTTCACTAGTGCTACCAGAAGGTTGTGCATCTTCCTCTTGAATTTCATCATGGTCTACTTTGCTCCCACTTGCTTCCTGTGAAATGAGACTGTTTTCTTAAGAAACTCAGCATACCGTGCAACAAATATTTTGTTCTCGGGTGGGTTGTAGAAGTAGTAACCCATTGTTTCCTTTGGGTATCCTACAAAGATACATTTGATAGCTCTGGGCTCAAGTTCGTTAGGTGTGTCTCGTTTCACGAGAGCCTCACAACCCCAGACTTTCAAGTAAGACAGATAAGGGATTTCCTATGCCATATTTCATATGGCGTCTAATCAACTTTCTTGGTTGGAACCATGTTGAGAATGCGTGCAGCGGACTCTAGAGTATAACCCCAAAAGAACATTGGCAATGTTGTTAGACTCATTATAGATCGAACCATGTCGAGCAAGGTTTGATTTCTCCTTTCAGATACACCATTATGTTGTGGTGTGTATGGAGGAGTGAATTGTGAGACGATCCCACATCTTTTTAGATGATCTAAAAACTCTTGACTCATATATTCACCTCCTCGATCAGATCGAAGAGCCTTTATGGTCTTACCGAGTTGATTTTCTACTTCATTTTAAAAGACTTTGAACGTTTCAAAGACTTCATGTTTATGTTTAATCAAGTAAACATAACCATATCTACTGAAATCATCAGTAAAAGTAATGAAGTAGTTAGCTCCTTCCCTAGACGTTGTTCTAAATGGGCCACATACATCAGTATGTATGAGTCCAAGTAGATATTTAGCTCTTTCTCCAACATGGGAGAAAGGCTTTCGTGCCATTTTACCAGATATGCAAGAAATGCATTTATCAAATGACTCATGGTCGGTTGACTCTAAAAGCCCATCGTGTTGCAGCTTCGTAATGCGTTTCTTGTTTATGTGGCAAAGACGACAATGCCATAGAAAAGTGGAATCTAAGTTACGTTTAGATTCCTTTTTGCTAACATTATATATAGAACTATCGTTTGAAATAGAATCACGCATATCAATTTCAAAAATACCATCATGCGGAATAGCATTAAAATAAAAATATTATCCTTAGAAACTAAAATGCCAAAATCCGTAAAAGTATGAATGTAACCATCATCCTTCAAACGTGAAAGTGAAACAACACCTCTAGTGATAGTAGGTGCAAAATGGCAATTATTCAAAACAATAACTAAACCATTAGGGAGGATGAGATCAAAGCTCCCTATTGCTTCGACAGCTGCACGGTTGCCATTACCCACGTACAGATTCAAAGCTCCTTGCTTCAACTTTCTGTTCCCCTAAGCCCCTGCACATTATTACAAATGTGAGTACCACAACCTGTATCATATACCTAAGATTTTTTAGGAAAAGTATAGAGTTCTATAGTGAAGATACCTGATGTGCTAGCTCCGCTAGCTTTGTTCTTCTTTAACTCTTCAAGGTAGGTCGGACAGTTCCGCCTCCAGTGCCCCTTCACTCCACAATGGTGATGGGGGTGTCCTTAGCTGGGTGCTCCTTCTTGGCAGGTGGGGGATCTTTGGTTTGGGGGCGTAAGCACGCTTACCCTTGCCCTTACCTTGTCCCTTGCCATGTGCCTTCGGCTTGTTATTTTTCTAGATTCTGCCTTGCTTGATAGCTAGGACCATTGGAGCCTTCTTAGGCATGCCCTTTTCTGCAAGTTTAAGCATGTTGTGCAGTCTGGGAATGGTCTTGCCCATGCTGTGCATGTTGTAGTTCTGCACAAATTAATCATAATCCTTCGATAGTGAGGTAAGAATCAAGCTCACTCCAAGGATCTGAGGCATGGGGTATCCCAGATGCCCCATTTGGTCCAGATAGCCTTTCATTTTCATGACATAGCTACTGACCGATTGGCCCTCCTCCTGCTTGCAAGCATGAAAAGCTTTGACAGTGTCAAACAGTTCTTGCTCAGCTTGCTGTTCGAACATGGTTTTCAGTTCTCTCAGCATGTCAAATGCTACAAGGTCCTCTAAGTTCTTTTGGAGCTCAGGGATCATGCTTGCAAGCATGAGACAAGCCACCTCTTGTTGCTCATTAACCCTACGAGTGTAGGCATTATGAACAGTAGCGGTGGAATTAGCAGGGGTTGCTTTAGGTAAAGGTTCTTCCATATGGTAAAACTTTTGTTTAGCTTTGAGGACGATCATCAGGTTGCGATACCAGTCCAAAAAGTTGTTACCATTCAATTTCTCTTTTTCAAGAATTGATCTGATTGACGAGTTGTTCATGGTTTGATTAGGAGTTGTCATCTACAAAATAAACAAAGTTCAAATTTTAGTAAGTTTCAATAATTAATCCTTTTTAAAATTAACTACCCAAGTTTACCATATTAAAACAATTAATTTTACGAAAAGGCTAAGATCCTCATTGAGGTTCCACCATCACATCAGTTGATCTGCTAGCAATGGTGGATTCAATAGGTAGGTAACGTCGACTAATTGCATTACATGTGCAACTCTTAGAACTTTATGGGACTCATGGCACTAGTTAACAAGCAACTAGTGTCAAGCTGGCATGTTTAGTCCCATCTTTGCCTCGGGTCAAGGTCTAACCACTTAACTCGATTAAGTCATCCAATTTGAAAAAGTGTGAGAATATATCTAGGTCCCAAGCATAGTGAATAGTCACCTTGGGTTACAATTCAACCTAGGTCCCATGCATAGGCAAAAGGTAATTGCAAGTGTTCTCAACAATTGGATGGCATGACTTAAATTTTGATGGGTAAAATTTTGATGTGGATCAAAAACTTGTACGAAAGAAGCAAGCATTCATTCTTCATAGTACAAGTTAAAACTTTTCTTAACTTAAGTCTAATCATTGTTTTAATTTATGTGCGTCAAGTTGTCCATTTTCAAGACCAATATAAATCCTAAGTGGATTACAATAAGTTTGGACAAAACAATAAATACATAACCATGCTTAACAATTTTAAGTGTTATTTAGAAAACAATGATTTTAAGTTTCAAATCCAAATTTAAACTTAGTTAAACTAAATCATAAGACTTATTTTAAATTGGTTTGTGTTTTTTTTCAAGTTTTTGGAAAACAATTTTCATTTTACATATAATCATAGCATATATAAAACAACCAAACAACCACACAACCACAATATGCAAAGCCTCAACCGATGAAAATCCTATGCTTGGTCTCGTGATCCATCACGAGAACCAAGATTCAACTAGGGACATGATACACAACCACACGTAGGGCTCCCACTTGCTCCAAGACGATCATGAGCAAGTAAAAGCCCATTATGCACATGTAAAACCAATTTTGTCCGATCAGTTTTTCTGTCTTTGGAGGCCCAAAACGCCTAGAAGATGACCTCCTCATGCTTCGGCCCAGTTGAAAAAGTTGTAGGCTCATGTCTTGTGAATCTACACAAAAAAATTCAGCCCAAAATACCTTACGGAGCTCCCGGAATTGGCCTTTTACAGCAGTGTGTCCAGCAGCTATCTTTGGTCCAAAGTTCTTCATTCTTTTGCCATTTGATTACAAGCTTTTGATTACATAATATATGAAGTAAAATACAACTAATCTACTTCCTATCTGTTGTAAAAATTCCCAAACAATGTCAAAACCAAAATGAATTACATTACATAAGTGCCGAAACAATGGCAAACCCCAAAAACAAGAAACCAATCAACAAATCACAACAACACAATGCACAAGTGGTCTAGGTTTTCATCGGCTTTGCATATACACATAATAATACCATAATATTATGAACAAAACAAGGTGTTGGCTAACTCCATGGACAAACATGCATGTATTTGCCATGGATAACAAAATAAATGACAAGAAATAAATTGTTAGCCAACGAAATCGAAGAAATTAACAAGAATTAAAACCCCAATTTTACGCGTGTCAAATGGCCATAGGTTCAAAACCCACTAATATTAGTACCTTATTAACATCATATTACCACAAAAAATTAAGCCTCATGGGCTGATTTGAAATCGTTTCACAAATCTTATCAAATTAACGCGTTTTATGCCATTTTACAGGTACCAAACAAGTATACCAATTAAAGTATGCATAACAAATGGCCATGGGTTCAAAAATTCCAGATCATAAGACCCTATTTGGGTCAAATTAAATTCAAAATATTAGCCCTCGGGGCTATTTTGAAATCAGCCTTTTAAATCCATTAAAAACACACGTTTTTAGCCATTTTTACGCATACAAGATGATCATATGTCATCATATGATGGCTCGTAATACCACTATAGTTGATTATGAATATAAATAAAATAATATGAATAAACAAATGCAGCGGATAAATCACTATCAACGGATCCATAGAGTCATATGATCAATCAAATTAAAACAAACAAGATTATACCTTTGTAGCGTGATCCGGGAGTCACCAACAAACACCTATCCCACGTTTGGAATAAGAAACCCAAGAGATCAATAAGGTTGATCTCTTCTATGAATGAAACACACTACAAATCACCGTATACCTCTTGGATGCTAGTCCTTAACCCCATAACCTTGCAATCTACTTTGAATGAACAAGAAAAAAAGTGATAGATCAAGAAAACAAAAACCCTAGGTGGGAGATTGTTTTAGGCCGTGAGTTTCAAGAGAGAAAAGAGGGAGATAATTATGGTAAATTGATTATCCCATTATGAGAAGATATCTCCCATATATTTGACCAAAATTCAAAACCAAAACCTCCCTTGAAAGCCTCCAAGGCCGGCCACCTTTATGGGCTCAAATTGGCTTGCCATTTGTTTTCCAAGTCCAATAGATTAAGTCCTTTACTTAGCCATTAGAAGCCCAATAGTGTTCCCGAGTTACGTAAGGTTATTTATATATCGTAAATACAATAAACACGACATATAAAGTGGTACCTCAGTGTATATGTGTGTGACCCCATAGGCTCACATATGTCTAGCCATATAATTATTTATTATGACACGAGCATACTCCAACAAAAATGTCTCCTCGTAGTCAACACCATAAGTTTAAGTAAATCCTTTTACTACTAAACGGGCCTTGTAGGTGTGTACATTGCCATCCATGTCAGTTTTCTTCTTGAAGAGCCACTTACTTCCAACTACCTTGGCATTGGGAGGAAGGTCTACTTCAATCCAGACTTCATTATCTCTCATGGATTGCATTTCCCATTCATAGCAATCTGCCATTTATCCTTTTCAGGATCATTCATGGCAGCTCTATAATTAGTAGGTTCTCCAAGATCCCCTAATATAGTTTCCTCAACCTCTACGTTAAGATATAGACGTTCAGGTGCTTTCACAGTCCTTGCAGATCTGCGAATGGGAACAACTTCAGGAGGAAGACCCAAACTTTCAGGTTCCACAGGAAGTTCGCTAGTGTTTTCAGAATGTAATGTATCCTCTTGCTCATCTTCCAGATCATAGATCCTCCCACTGAATTCTTGAGATATGAGATCTTTTTCAAGAAAATCTCCATACCTTGCAACAATTACTTTGTTTTCAGGTGGGTAGTAAAAGTTGTAACCCATCATTTCCTTTGGGTATCCTATAAAGATACACTTTACAGATCTCTGTTGGAGTTTATCTGCTGAGTCACGTTTAACAAACACCTCGCAACCCCAGACCTTTAAATAAGACAAGTTAGGCGTTTTCACAAACCATAACTCATAAGGTGTCTTATCAACCTTCTTGGTCAGAACCATATTCAAAATGCGAATCACAGATTCCAAGGATTAATCCCAAAAGGATGAAGGTAGAGTTATAAGATTAAACATTGATCGTAACATGTCCAACAATGTACGATTCCTTCCCTCAGATACACCATTTTGTTGTAGAGTATATGGAGATGTGAGATGCTGGACAATTCCATTCTCAGCCAAATAATCTTTAAACTCTTGACTCAGGTATTCACCACCTCTGTCGGATCGAAGAGCTTTAATCTTCTTTCCAAGTTGCAGTTCTACTTCTACTTTGAAAACCTTAAATGTTTCAAATACCTCATGTTTATGTTTAAGTAAATAAACATATCCATAACGGCTGAAATCATCAATAAAGGTTAAGAAGTAGATAGCACCTCTCTTTGACACATGTCTAAGTGGTCCACACACATTGGTACGTATCAAACCAAGTAGATCAGTAGCCCTTTCCATACGATTATTGAAAGGTTTTTTTGTCATCTTCCCAGTTATACAAGATTCGCATTTATCAAATGATTCATCATTGATATCTTGTAAAAGCCCATCGCGTTGCAGCTTTTCCATATGAGTCTTGCCTATATGAGCAAGTCGACAATGCCAAAGATAAGATGAATCCAAGACATTCTTGATTCTCTTATTATTGATGCTATACATTGAATTATAATTATTTTGTTCATTTATATCAATATCAAATACACCATTCACAGCAATAACATTAAAATAAAAAACATTATTTATCGAAACAGAATTTCCATTGCTTATAATAGTATATTGAAACCCAATATCCAATAAACACGAAAAGGAAACCACACCTCTAACAATAGTAGGCGCATAATAATAATTATTTAAAAACAGTACTAAGCCCGAAGGCAAAACTAATTTAAATACGCCTATAGCTTCAAAAGCTGCATGTGCTCCGTTACCCACGTGCATATATTGTTCCCCATAGGCCAGTCTCCTTTCAACTCTAAATCCCTGCAGTGTATTGCAAATATGAATACCACATCCAGTATCGTATACCCAGGAATTTATTTTATGAGTTGATGAAAATAATTCGATCATGAAAAAGTTACCAGAAGTGCCGGGTTTACTAGCCTCGACCTTCATCTTTTTCACATGCAACTCCTCGAGATAGAGTGGACAGTTCCACTTCCAATGTCCTATCTCATGGTAGTGGTGACAAGCCTGATCCTTCTTGTTAGGATTCACCTTGTTCTTCTGAGGGTTGCTCTTCTTAGGCTTAGGTTGATAGGCCATAACTTGTTTACCCTTGTCAACCTTACCCTTACCCTTCTTATTCGCCTGCGGTTTTGGCTTTTGGATCATACCTCCTTGTATAGCTAATACCTGAGGAGTAGGTGCCTTGTTTGGTAAACCCTTCTCATAGTCCACGAGGATAGCGAGCAATTCCGTGACTGTCTTCCCCTAGCAATGCATGTTATAGTTTTGAACAAAACCTTTAAAATCCTTGTTCAAGGATCTGTTGATTAGGTTCACACACACATTCTCAGGATAGACGTAGTTGATCTGTTGTAGTTGGTCCATGTACATCTTCATTTCCAACACATGATCACGAACAGGTTTACCTTCCCCCTGCCTGCAGCTGTGTAATGCATCGATCAAATCATACAATTCAACAGTTGGTGGCTTCTTATAAGTCTTTTGGAGTTCATCCAACATATCTTTAGGAAAATAGTTCTCGAACTGATTTTGCAATTTGGGAACCATACTTCCAAGCATCAAGCATGCAACTTCATTTTGCTTTTCATACTCCTATTTTCAGGCTTCTCTGACCTCCTCGAGTTCAGTAGCAGCTGGTTCTTGAGGGCAAGGCTTATTCAAATATTCCACAGCTTTTTGGACACTCTCAAGACAATCCTGAGTGACCTATACAAGTCATTGAAATTTGAGCCAGTCAATTTTTCCCTTTCAAAGTGATTTTTGAAAGCAGAACTTAGTACAACATTTTTGGGTTGAGCCATTTCTACAGAAAAAGTTCAAATATTAGTATTCTGATAATACAATTTTTCAAGAAAAGAAAATACCCAGGAAATATTCATATAACCATTTAATCTTCTTGAAAACTAGGATCCAAATTTTCATAGTTTCACTAAATCAGTTGATCTGCTAGTAGTGAAAGTACAAAATATGGTAATCTGTCGAACAATAATCGGCAAACAATTTTCGACTCCTAGATCATTATGGGATTTACATTTGCCAAATACAATTTGAAAAGTAAGCATGTTTCGTCCCATCTCATGCCTTAAGTTTCTAGATCTCACTAACAACTTAATTAAGTTGTCTAATTTAGAAACTATAAATTCTCTATTACTGGTCTCACGCATAATGAAAATTTACCTTGTCATTAAAATCTATGTAAGGTCTCACTTACGCTAAATAATAACTCCAAGTGTTTCTTATAATTAGATGGCATGAACTTAAATTTTAGGGTACTAATTTTGATGTGTCAATCAAAATATGTACGAAGAAGCATGCACATATCTTCGTATCATAAGTTTTCAAAATGTTTTTATTTACCAATTAGGTTAAGATTTAAATCAATAAAGTTTTAATTGAGGTATTGGGTTCACCAATCAAAGAATTACCTACAATTATCGCCCACTATATCCTACTGCTGAATGAGTCAAAAGACCCAAGTTATTCGGATAATTACCACAAAGTGGCACGTGAAATTGAGGTCAATTCACCCTTAAGATGATTTTTTACATTAATAGCTTACTTGGTAGCTCCAATTAGACGCACAAAGGAGCGGAGAGACAAACGTCAGCACTAAATGCCCATTAAAAATACATCTCTTTCGGTTTGACAATTTAATGTCAATCCTCCTTATACCCCTCTTATAGTTTGTTAAAACTGGGTGAGCCGTTCACACTATTGGTACAAAACTTATCACTCAATTAAAAGTTTATGATTATAAGTCTTAAAAAAATATGTTACAAACTATAATATTGTTAGTCTCGCCTGGGAGCAAATTACCGTGCGAAGCGAACCAATGTCGGCACATAAGACTTTGTAATATGTATAATTTATCACATCAAGTTTCATAGTTATTAGGTCAATTTATTTTCTATTCGAAAAATTACCCTTTTTAGCTTACAATCTTGTCACACAATTTAAACAAAAAATCAAGTAATTAATAAAAATAAATAACCAAATAAGTACACATAATCTTAACAATTAAATCATGTAGCCACATGCAAACTTGTTGATAAAACCTATTAATAATCTATCTATGATTTTAATATGCATATATTTGACTAAGACTATCTCCAACAATGGTAGGTAGAGCCACATGCGTCGACGAATCGATTGCGTTAGTCTTAGCAAATATATACCAGCTAGCACATAATAGATTCATTAATATATGTTATGAACAAAGATCACTACTTTATCACACAAACTAACTATAGATCGAATGGTACTCAAACAAGAACAAGATGAGAAGAGTGGATCGTATGAAATATAACTGAGTATCGATTAGCTTAAAGAAAAAGATAACAAATACAAATCTAAAGCATACACACTCCCACCTTGGCTGTCTAAAGAAACACACTGGAAAATGGAGTGGGAGTGTGTATTTATGCAATACATGAGACGCCCTAAAGGGCTTTCATTGGGCTTTGAGTGGGCTTTTGTGGTTTGGACAATTACATAGACATTTCTATCATTTTAGCTTAACAAAAGCCCACTTCCTAGACTAACTTAACCATACGACACACAAGTTACAATATTACAAATGACCATCACTTTGCATTTATAAATTAAATGCTAACAATCTCCCCTTAAGGGATGGTCATTTCAATCATACTCCCAGTGATATGATCTTTTGTCTTATTTGTCTTTAACTTTGTGTGTCGATGTAGAATAGTCTTGCTTCTTCGTTCCTTCATGCTTTGTGATCTTCGAAGTATCGTCTTTTAGTTCTTCTTGCCTTTGATCAACATCTTCTGTACATTTGCATCGACGTTGTAGATGTTGAAACGTATGATGATGGTGAATGGACTTTCGTCAATACCTGCATAAAATAGTTAGCAATAAATCATCCAACGCTTACAGGTTCAGATTTTGAGATCGTTAACAGCATAGTGTGAAAACTTTCTCTAATCTTGACCAAGGAGGTTGAGAGCCTCTAAAGTATACCGGAGTATCACTTCAAGACTGTAGACCATTTGAAGCACGTAACCATCATGACATAAGGCAAGATCCGAAGATCTCATTAAGACTCTTGTACACCATGTGTCCTTATTGGAGAACATAGGTGTATTATATGGAAAGTGTTCCTAAGAGATTTTTAATGAATCTCATGGCTCTAGACTTGATAATGTGCGTTTTGGTTTCAGTAGTTGGAGGCATGGAGCAGAGTGCCACCTTTTCAATATCAACACATCTCAGAAAGAGAGGCTGATAGATTATGCAGTGTTCTCCGTGAGAAATGAAACAAATATCTTTTGAGAGATATCTGAGTGGCTAGGAGGGGTGGTGAAGCGCGTCACTGGGTCCATGACGTCTTGTCTTCAATATCAGTATCAACTTGTGATAACCGATAGCAGATGTATTGACCCAGTTTCTGACCTAAGTTTTCATGGAGGGCTATTTCTTTTCACCCTTTCATTAAACTTTTCTTTTTAATTCTTCAACCCCTTCTATCCCTTTCTCATTTACTCCTTTTTTCAATCTTACCTAAGGACTTCTAATTTTAATCTATTGGAATTGTCCTTGGGTAGATCCCTCCGGCTCTGGCGGATCATAGGACATAAACCTAATCATAATCACCTTATTACTCCATGATTATCCTAGATTTGTTGATCACTTGCCATAAAACCTTTTTGTGAAAATCTCTCAAAGTGTTCATGATTAAAACACATTTTGGTTAACACTTTGAGTGTTTTGCGTTTTTCTGAAATACTCCCCCTTCACATGTGCTCTTGCATTTTTTTTGAGATAAATTTGCACAAGTTGGGTAGAGTTCACACATTTGAATTGATCGATTTTCAATTAATATGACCTTCGCGAGACACGTTTACATCACTAGTTAGACTAGCTTGAAATTATTACCCGTCCCGGTCATATCAAAAGATCATCTCTCGAATTGGTACATTCTACTCAGACAAGTCCTTTGCGAGACACGTTTACATTACTGGATAACCAGCTTGAAATTATTACCCGTCCCGGACAAGTCTTTTCGATTACGGACATTTATTTTTCGTCAATTCGAGGGTAAAATCTTGAGTCTTTTTGTAGAGCATGACTCACTGACATTACTTTTTGATCACATTTAATCACGTCTTCTCCCCTTAAAAATAGCATGCAGTGATATTTTTGATATCTACTGATTAAATGAAAGCTTTTTGTAGAGATAGACGGATTTGAGCATGAAAATTGGAACATTTTGTTTTTCATTTTATACTCCCCCTTAAACAAAGCATATTTTTAAACATTTGAGTTTAAAATCAGTTTAAGGGTTTAGGAGGGAGTTGTTTTTTTGAAGAATCTTGAGCACAAAATTTTAAGAAAGATTTTGAAAAATCTTTTTGAAAAAATCTTGATCATGTGCTCAAGAATTTTCAATTTGCCATTAACATTACGAGTCCTGATCGGAAATAATCAGAAGTCATCAATGTAGCGCGGGTTTCGTACTGAAATATAAGAAAGCCGTAGTGAAGAAAATTTTGAGAAACGGCATGCTTTTAAAAAAAATTTAAATGAACTCCCGCTCAAGCATATGTACATGTCTGTATCATTGTTGAATGACATTGCTAGATACGTACAGAATATCGATTATACGAGAGACATGTCGTGAGAAGAATATTTTTTGTTTTTTGATTTTCTATTGTTTTTATTTTTTTATTTATTTTTATTTTTGAAAATTTTCTACTTTTATATTTTGTTTTTGTTGGTTTTTCAAATTTTGTATTTTCTTTTTCAAAAATATTTACAGCGAAGCTTTTTGAGATAAATCAAGAAGATTCGAGACAACTTTCTAACTCTTCGGGAGTTAGGCTTCACATTCCAATTCGTTGAACTAAGTTATCAAACAGCTCTTTTGGGAGGGCTTTAGTAAATAGATCGGCGAGTTGGTATTCGGTCTTCACGAAAAATAATTCAAAAGTACCCTCTTCTACGTGTTCCTTTATGAAGTGATAGTAGACTATAATATGCTTGGTCTTCGAGTGTTGAACAGGATTGCAAGAGATGGCTATGGCACTTTTCGAGTCACAATACATAGGTATGCGGTCGAAAGAGAAGCCATAATATGTGAGCTGTGTCCTCATCCATAGAACTTGGGCACAACACGCAAATAGAGACACATACTCGGCTTCTGCGGTTGATAGTGCAGTGCAGTCTTGTTTCCTTGACGACCAACCTATTAGCTTTTCTCCCAAGAATTGTGCTTCGTCTAATGTACTCTTTGCTGTAACTTGGCAACCGGCATGGTCTGCATCTGAAAATGCTGTTAATGTAAACTCCGAATCCTTCGGATACCAAAGTCCCATGTTAATGGTTCTTCATAGGTACCGAAAGATCCATTTAACCTCTTGTAGGTGAAGTTCGGTAGGCCTTGCCTGAAACCGTGCTAGTAGACAAACAGCAAAATGTATATCGGGTCGACTAGAAGTTAAGTACATGAGAGAACCAATCATGCTACGATATTTCTTCGGATCCATGGGTTTCCCATATAAATCAGCTCCTATTTTTGGTGAGGTGACCATTGGTGTACCAATAGAGTCACAATTTTCCATTCCATGTTTTTTCAAAATCTCAATTGTATATTTAGCCTGATTAAGAAAAATACCACGTGGGGATTGATGAATTTGTAATCCCAGAAAGAATTTTAATTCCCCTATCATGGACATTTCAAATTTGCTTTTCATGAGATTTGCAAAATGTTTTGAATGTTTCGGATTAGTGGACCCAAAGATTATGTCGTCCACGTAAATCTGAACAATCAAAATGTCATTTTTGAATTTTCTTGTAAACAAGGTCGGATCAATTGTTCCTTTGGTGAAATTATTATGAAGTAGGAAAGATGATAATTCGTCATACCTCGCCCTTGGGGCTTGTTTCAAACCATAGATAGCTTTCTTTATCTTGTAGACGTAGTCTAGATGATCTTTGTCAACGAATCCGTCTGGCTGACTCACGTACACTTCTTCTTTCAGACTTCCATTCAAGAAAGCTGTCTTGATATCCATCTGATAGACTGTGATATTCTTGTGAGCTGCGTAAGCTAAGAAAATCCTGACTGCCTCAAGTCTTGCTACTGGCGTGAATGACTCTTCAAAATCTATCCCCTCTTTTTGTCTGAATCCCTTGGCCACGAGACGAGCTTTGTTGCGAATTACAGTCATCTCTTCATCCTTTTTGTTTTTCCATAACCACTTAAGATCAATAACAAGTTTGTCGATTGGTCTTGGCACTAAGTCCCATGTGTCATGTAATTGATATTGGAGAAGTTCTTCCTGCATCCCTTCAATCCAAGCATTATCTGCCATTGCTTTCCAAATGTTCTTTGGCTCTATTAGGCTGACTGAACAGACATAGATGCACATGTCGCAATCGGTGGTGAGTTGTTTTCTCATCTAAATTGGCCTTGATGGTTCACCAATAACTTGTTCTATTGGATGGTCTTTTGTCCGCTGTAACATAGAAGGGTACCTTGGGTTTGACGAATGCGTATTAGACGGTTCATGTAACCTTGAAGATGATTCAGCAGAATCTGTTGCAAACAGGTTTTCGAACACTTCTTCTTCTAACACAGCATCGTTTTGTTGTTGCTCAT
This sequence comes from Artemisia tridentata subsp. tridentata, assembly GCA_021014915.2. Classification (NCBI taxonomy): domain Eukaryota; kingdom Viridiplantae; phylum Streptophyta; class Magnoliopsida; order Asterales; family Asteraceae; genus Artemisia; species Artemisia tridentata. Next base: position 447,546,644 of record CP139507.1, read on the forward strand.
CAACTCTTGGTAGAACAATATCAATTACTGGAGTTGGTGGAGTAGATGTTGATGAAGTGGAGGGAGTTGGTGCATCAGCTTCGAATGTTGTTGATGCATCTTGCGGTGGTGGTGGTGGCGGTTGTGGATTTTGAGCGGGTGCAGCGGAACGTTGTTGAGATGCATTTATCGAAGCGCCACCATAGTACTCATCATACATAAACTCGAAGAAATTTTCTAGTTCTTGATTTGTTGGTTGTTCGGTGTTAGTTGATTGAGTTCCTTGGGATACGTGTCCTGAACTGATATGTCTAGAAGTCTAAATGTTTGGTGCGGGTCCTGATATGGTATGATTAGGAGCCATTGGGTTAAGCGCAGGTTCTAGAGCGAGTCTCTCAGAAGCCATTTGTGAAATTTCGTCAAACTTCATATTCATCGTCTCTATTATCCTCTTAGTTCTTCTATTATACACCCTGAATGCCCTCGAGTTTTCAGAGTAACCAATGAAGATTCCAATATCACCCGTAGCTTTCAACTTCCCTAGATCTTCTCTGTCGTTCAATGGATAGCATAAAGCGCCAAACACATGAAGGTGAGAGATATCGGGTTTTCTGTTGTTCACTAGTTCATATGGGGTTTTATTGAATCTTGGGTGGACTAGGGATCGGTTCTGAGTGAAACAAGCAGTGGCAACAACATCAGCCCATAAGAATAACAGTGCACAAGAGTAAATCAGCATTGTGCGAGCAGCTTCCACAAGAGTTCAATTTCTTCTTTCAACTACCCTATTCTGCTGTGGAGTTCTTACAGCTGATGTCTGATGTGTGATTCCAGCATCTTCAAAGTAGGTTCTTAACTCCTGATTAGTGAATTATGTGCCATTGTCTGTTCTTACGATCCTTATTGGAGTTTGAAGTAGGACTTGAATTCGCTTCAGAAAGGTGATGATGATGCCTGGTGCTTCGTCTTTTGACCTTAGAAACTTTACCCATGTATATATTGAATAGTCATCGACGATTACAAGAATATACTTCTTCCCATTTATGCTTGCAACTCTCATTGGGCCACATAAGTCCATATGCAACAGATGTAACTTATCAACCGAACTGGGTACGGTTTTAGGTTTATATGTTGTCCTTTTGCTTTTTCCTTGCTCACAGGATGGACATAAGTGTTCTTTGGTGTATTTGAACTTTGGGAGACCATTGATGATGTTGTCTTTGGCAAGCTTGTTGATGGTGTCAAAGTTAAGATGGGATAGACGTCGATGCCACAACCAGGACTTTGTTTCGCATGCTTTTGTCATGAGACAAATTGGTGATGAAGAGGCCATTTGGTTATTGTCGATAGCATAGAGATTGGTGCCACGATTCCCAGTTAAGAGATCATCTCCAACCAAATTCCAAACGAAGCAAGTGTTTCTTCGAAATGCAACCTCTAAATCTGCATCGCAAAACTGCCCGACTGAAAACAAGTTGTGTCCCTACCCTTCGACATAGTTGATGCGCGTGATGTGTCGTTGCGGTTTAGCAGTTTTAATGCCTACTCAAGTTTTAAATTTATATTTAGCCGGCTTATCAATAACACACACACTTAACGAGCAGTGTACCCGGTCAGTATGAAGATAATGGTAAGTAGAGTGTCGATCACTAAGAGTGGAACGTATTATCTAGTTATTCTAATCAGTATTTTAATATCCTAACGCAAGGGGGTTTCAGCCTGAGAGACTGGCACGATTTGTTGCAATTAAATAATAAAATAAACCAATAGGCACGAATCAGCAAGTAGCACACACGTACACAGATAGATACTCGAGACAATAAGAGGGCTGTCCTTATGATTAAGTAGATTGTCACTTGTTTTATTGATAGCTTTATATGAAGTGTATGTAATTAACCCTTTCTCGTTGGTCCTATTCTCATCGGCGAGTAAACCCTTAATGATTACTTATGTCTAAAAGTCATTCCTAAGTGATCAATTTAGAAACAACCGTGGGAGCCACATCTTGTCCCGCAGTCGGATGCCCGCAAGCCACTAATAAACACAGAGGTTATCAATGCACTAATAAGTAGTAACCAAAGACATCAACATATAAACTTTAATTGATGGGAAAGCAAGTATTAAAGGGAGTGCAATCTTTCGTTGTCACATTACACAAGCCACCAATCCTGATGAATTAAAGTTTGCTAACACAATAAAACAAAACTACTTAATGAATTAAATACATGCAGCACCTTCTTACAGCTCTTGTATCTTCGATTTGGGTGTGTCTTGTGCTGCCTCCTTGACTGAATTCGTCCTTTTGCTCTGCTGTCCGAACTTCGGTTTTAGGGTTTCGAACTCTTTAATTCGTCTGGTCTACGGGGTATTTATAGTTTCTGTCTGAGGGAAGATGCGGCGCATGTACTTAACTTCGCGTGGGGTCCAAGATTATAATATTCAGGAATATTCGTACACCGCCAGAAGATGCGGCGTAACTCTTGATTAGATGCGGCGCATGTCCTCTTGTATCTTGGATCGTATCTGGTGATATCTTGATAGAGATGCGGCGCATGTCGAGAGTGAGATGCGGCGCATCTGGAGCAGAATTGACTTGATCTTGTCCATGTCAGTAGACTTCCACTTTATGCACGTTTTGCTCCATTATTAGTCCATAATCGCTAAGTTTCACCAAATGCTTGTTTTTACCTGAGAATTACAAAAGTAAACGATTAAGTATCAATCCTCATACATAATATAGTAAAACAAGTCAAATTAATAGGATAAATGATAGTAATAAAATGTACTTATTTGAGTTCATCAAATATCCCCCCACTTGAACTTTACTTGTCCCCAAGTAAACCTTAGAATTTCATTTATGAAAATGTATCCTAAAAGATGTTAGGATTTATTTTTATATTTAAGCATGTATTCGTTTATTTCATAATCACACAACTAAACACTTAACGAATTAGAAGTAAAATAAAATAAGTCGATAAAAGCAAATCTAATCGTTTAACTGTCCAGTCGCGACGAATATTCTATCATAAGCTTGGCAAGTATACACATCTCCACCACTAAAGCTAAGGAATAACAAGTCTAGAGCGGTAAAAAGGGTTTTTAGGCTAAAGGGTTAATTATTCTTTTTTAAACTATCGATCTCAAATTCCAAAAAAGGCGACAAAATCACAAATACATGATCGAATCCACGAACACGATACTTGCAATTGCTCAAATCCTTAACTCGAATAGGCTAAAGATAGGTCCAAACTTCACCAATAATAATATATCAAAAAGGGCGACAAAATCATAAATACATAGCCGAATCCACGACTACGATACTTAAGATTGCTCAAATCCCTAATCTCAATAAATCAAAGGTTCGGTTGGATAAAGAACAATACAGGGTATGGGTAATATTTGGGATATAAATTGGTGTAAAAATAAAAATAAACAAAACAAAACAAATAGATTAAAATCCTAAGTGTGGTTAATCACTATCCCAACCATCCCATGAATAAGACTCATATCATTGAATAACTCACGCTTTAACACTTGAAACACACGCTTTTGGTAGACACGAATTATACTCAACAAAATCTTAATCAAAGAATAAACCTTAATCGGCATTCCCATAACTGCCAATTCCCATTCAATCCATAAATATAGTATAACAAATAGTGGTGATATCGACCACTTACATAACTCTACATCGTTGGCTTAAAATAAACATCCAACTCTTTTTTCTTTCTTTTTCTTTTCTCATTTTTTCGATTTTTTTTTTTTTTTTTTTTTTTTTTTTTAATTGACATCAACATATATGTGTAAAATTTCACCACATCACTACAACTTTCTTTCCGGATAATTTTTTTTTCATACTTTTCCTTTCAGAAATAACGGTAATAGTGAAAGTAGTAAACACACGAAAAATAAACTCAAAAATATACAATATTTACTTTCACTCCAATTTGCATTGTGCAATTTCCCGACCTAACCATAGATAATGAATTACGCACGCGAACACAGGTAATGTAAGGAAACACACTCTGCCTATAGCAATTAACCAACCACGGATTCTAATCTACAGGGTAGGCTAAGGTTTAAGGTGTAACGAAACATTTTAAACATAGGTGTAAGAAACGAAAGGAATGGCTCTGAGGGTTTTTCTAGGGGTATCTTACTCTAAAAATGAGAGTAACAAAAGGTTTTATACGGGGGTTAACTAACCAGTGTAGTTAGCTAATAACACATAACATATAAAGGCTATTTGGTGTAATCCTAGAATTTTACCAAGTTAGACAAGTCATTCCAATTATATAAATAATACTCATTATGGTGGTCTCGAATAGTATACAAGCCAAGTTCTAAAGTTTACAAGTCACCGGCACACTCATAGATTTGTGAATTTTGGAAAAATCACAATTTTTGAAAATAACGTCATGTGTGCAGTTATGCAACTTAGATCTTAAACAAAAACATGCTAAAAAAATTTTTAAGTTTGATATATTAGGCACATTTTAAGCATAATTTTTGAAAAAGTTGGACAAGTAAGTGTTAAGTGTTCTAATTCTCCTATCCCCCCACTTAAGTTAAACAACGTCCTCGTTGTTTGTATAAAAGGTTAAAAACTGGAAATAAAAGAATTAGAACGGAAAAACTCCCCTGAGATTTGCTCGGTATGATCCTCCATTAGTGTAAGAGCAAAAATCATCTTTCTTGTGGATTAGAACATTAAAGCTTCATACTTGATGTATCCACAGGAAATCCAGGAAACTATAATACCACCAACACTTTAAAACACACCTAAGATAAGAAAGGTTCAACTTGCATAACACATTAGTAGTTAGGAAAAATAAAACTTAAAAATTAAAACTGAAAATCATCAGGTCAGTCGATGCGCCGTATCTTATTGAAGAAGATACGCCGTATCGAGCCTGGAATAAATACGGATCAGAATAAAGATGCGCCGCATCCTTAACCAGGGATGCGCCGCATTAAAATAAACTGATAAAAAGTTTTAAAGTCGAAAAATAAAAATGCAGAAAAAAATAAAATAAGATATGACCATTGCAGAGGATGCGTCGCATCTCAGGACTGAGATGCGCCGTATCTTCGTGCGGCCTGGACTGACTCGACACAGAAAACAGAATAATAAAAGATAAATCCGGGTTGTCTCCCGGTAAGCACTTTTCTTTATTCCAGAGTCTTCAAGTTAGACTCACGTTCAGCTCATTATTCCAATACGTCGGGTTCAAACTCCACCACCTCATTCTCATTATCATCGATTCTATTATCAAAGTATTTCTTCACACGTTGCCCGTTCACTTTGAATATATAACCATTTTTATCGCATATTTCAATAGTTCCGTATGGATACACTTTCTTGACAACGAATGGTCCCGTCCATCTTGATTTAAGTTTACCAGGATACATCTTTAATCTGGAATTAAATAGTAGCACTTTCTCTCCAATAGCAAACGTTTTATCCCCACGTAACCTCGAGTCATGCCATCTTTTAGTTCTTTCTTTGTAGATCTTAGTATTTTTGTAGGCCTCATCTCTTAGTTCATAGAGTTCATTAAGTTCCATGAAACGGTCCTTCGTTGCAGCTTCCATATCCATATTACAATTTGTCAAAGCCCAATATGCACTTTGTTCAATTTCGACCGGTAGGTGGCATGCTTTTCCGTATACAAGACGAAATGGAGTGCATCCCGTTGGTGTCTTATAGGCTGTACGGAATGCCCATAAAGCATCATTTAACTTGTCAGACCACCCTTTAGGATTATACCCAGTCGTTTTTTCAAGAATTCGTTTTATAGCTCTATTGGTTACTTCAGTTTGACCATTTGATTGAGGATGGTATGCGGTGGAAACCCTATGATATACTCCATATTTTTGCAAGGCTTTTCCCAGATGGTGATTACAAAAGTGCGTTCCCCTATCACTAATTAATGCTTTAGGAATTCCAAATCTAGAGAACAAATTTTGCAAAAATTTAAGTACTACCTTGCTGTCGTTTGTTGGAGACGCTTGCGCTTCGACCCATTTTGATACGTAATCAACAGCAACTAAAATATATTTATTACCTTTAGATTCAGGAAACGGTCCCATGAAGTCTAATCCCCATATGTCGAAAACTTCACATACATGGATATAGTTTTGCGGCATTTCGTTCTTTGATGTAATATTTCCAGATCGTTGACACGCATCGCATCCTTTTATATAATCTTTCGCATCCTCCAACATAGTGGGCCAGTAAAATCCCGCATCCAGGATCTTTCTTCTTGTGATGACTGGACCGTGATGTCCCCCTGTTGGCCCTGAATGGCAATGTGCCAATATTGCAGGAATGTCATCACCATCTACGCATCTTCGTATAATATTGTCAGGACATAATTTAAAGGCATAAGGTTCATCCCAAATATACTCGCTAGAGCGAGTTATAAACCTCCTTTTCTCGTCGGATGTTAGCCCTTTTGGAATTTCATTTGCAACAATAAAGTTTATAAAATCGGCGTACCATGGTCCATTATTATTGCTCTTAATTCCTACCATCATAAGGTGTTCATCAGGGAAGTCATCAGCTATTTCCCTTTCGTCAATCACCTCCATGTCAGGGTTTTCAAGTCTAGATAAGTGGTCAGCAACTAGATTTTCGGCACCCTTTTTATCTTTAATTTCAATATCGAATCCTTGGAGCAATAAAACCCACCTAATAAGCCTTGGCTTGGCATCCTGTTTATTGAACAAATACTTCAAAGCAGAATGGTCAGTGTAAACCATAGTTTTTGACAATATAAGATATGATCTAAATTTATCGAATGCAAAAACTACTGCTAAAAGTTCTTTTTCCGTGGTGGTGTAGTGTTCTTGGGCATTATTCAATGTTTTGCTAGCATAATAAATTGGCTTAAATTTCTTATCTATCTTTTGGCCAAGTACGGCTCCAACAGCATAATCACTAGCATCACACATTAATTCAAAAGGCAGATTCCAATCTGGCGAAATTATAATGGGTGCAGAAGTTAGTTTTTCTTTAAGTATATTAAATGCCTTTTTGCAATCATCAGAAAAATCAAACTTTGCATCCTTTAACAATAATTGGGTCATAGGCCTAGATATTTTTGAAAAATCCTTTATGAATCTACGATAAAATCCAGCGTGCCCTAAAAAACTTCTAACGCCTTTTACGTTAGTGGGGTAAGGTAGTTTAGCAATTACATCAATTTTAGCTTTATCGACTTCTATACCTTTCCCAGAAATCTTATGTCCTAACAGAATTCCCTCTCTAACCATAAAGTGACATTTTTCCCAATTAAGAACAAGGTTAGTTTCTTCACACCTAGCAAGCATTTTATCAAGTTTAAAGAGACAATCACTAAATGAGTTACCGAACACCGAGAAGTCGTCCATGAAGACTTCCATAAAGTCTTCTACCATATTATGGAAGATAGCCGTCATACAACGTTGGAAAGTAGCAGGGGCGTTGCATAGTCCGAACGGCATTCTCCTATAGGCGAAGGTTCCATAAGGGCAGGTAAAAGTCGTGTTCTCTTGATCCTCGGGGGCAATGGGTATTTGGAAGAAACCTGAAAAACCATCCAAAAAACAATAATAATCATATCCTGATAGTCTTTCTAACATTTGATCAATAAATGGAAGAGGGAAGTGATCTTTTCGCGTAGCATCATTGAGTTTGCGGTAGTCAATGCAAACTCTCCATCCGGTAACGGTTCTTGAAGGGATTAGCTCATTGTCGTCATTGAGTACTACCGTCATTCCTCCTTTTTTCGGCACAACGTGGATAGGACTGACCCACGAGCTGTCGGAAATTGGGTAGATAAGTCCGGAGTCAAGTAACTTTACGATTTTGTTTTTTACCACATCTTGGACTTTTGGATTCAAACGCCTTTGAGGTTGGATAGTTGGTTTGAATTCATCTTCCATAAGGATTTTATGTGTACAAAATGACGGGCTAATTCCCTTAATATCAGACATACTCCATGCTAATGCTCCTCTTCGTTTATATAATACCTGCAAAAGAGACTCTTTTTCTTTTGGCGTTAAGTCAGATGCAATAATAACGGGTGAATTAGTATTTCCGTTTAAATAAGCATATTCTAAAGTAGAAGGAAGATCCTTAAGCACAGGTTTAACATTATCAATTTCAGTAGCACTAGCGGAATAAACCTGTTCTTTAATTACATCGCTGCTGTCATCAGATAGATGCGCCGCATCGAGGTTTTCGATGCGCCGCATTGCGTTACATACAGCAGAATCAGCAGCAAAATTATAATCAATAGTATTCTCATCAACTTGATCTTCTATAGCAATTGTGTTTTCTAAATTTTTAAGCAGAAAAGAATCAAGCAAATTATTTTTTAACAATCTCTGAGTAAATTGATTAATCGTGTCATCAGAAACATCGATGTTATAGCATTCATCATCATCGGAATTATCTTTACTCATAGATTGTTCCATGTTAAACTCAACCTCATCTTTTCCTATGGTAAGAGTTATTTTTTTATTAAAAACATCAATCATCGCCCTAGCAGTGGCTAAAAATGGTCTTCCTAATATTATAGGAGTTCTAGAATTTTCAGGCATATCAAGGATAACAAAGTCGATAGGTAATTCAAATTTATCAACTTTTATTAATATATTTTCCGCTATTCCTAATGGGTATTGTATGGACCTATCAGCTAGTTCTAAGCACATCCTAGTAGGTTTTGGCTCACCAAGACCTAATTTATCATACATAGAAGAAGGCATAAGACTTATACTAGCTCCTAGGTCGGCTAAGGCATTTTCAATATGCAAATTTTTAATTTGACAAGGAATAGTGAAACTCCCTGGATCTTTTTCTTTAGATGGAAGTTTGTTGAGCAATGCTGCTGAGCTTCTTTTCCCCATTGTTATGGTGCAAGCCTCTTCGAGTTTAGACTTGTTTGTAAGCAAGCTTTTCAGATATTTAGCATATTTCGGCATTTGCACTAGGGCTTCCATAAATGGTATGCTTAGCTGCAGCTGCTTGAGATTCTCCAGGAACTTCTTTTGATAGGCATCTTCTTTCTCTTTCTTTATCCTATGTGGGAAGGGTGGTGTTGATCGTTTAGGTTCAACAGAAGGTTCTCTTCTAATTACAGGTTCTGGATCAGTCTCATTTGGTTGCTCTTGCTCAGGTGGTAAAGATTCAGGGGAAATTTTGTTTATACTGTTATCCTCGGGTGTTTCTCCGATTTGAAAGGTTGACTTTCCGCCTCTAGTTGTAATTCCTTTCAGATCGTGCCTTACCAAAAGAACCTTATTAAGTACTGTTGACAATTGGTGCACTTCAATTGCCAAACCATTGATCAAATTGTTTTGTTCCTTTAGTAATAGCTCATGACTGCCTTTGAATTCGGTGATAAAGTTCCTTGCCTCATGATATTCTTGTTCATTGGCTTGAGCGATTAGTAATGCAAACTCTTCCATAGTAAGGTTTCTTTGGGGTCTTCCGAACCAGTTTGGGAAAATATCGAACATTGATCCTGAAAATTAAGAACAAGAAGACTTCAAAGTAAAAGCTTCCAAGTATAAGGGTAAGTGAGAATATTTTCCGTTCGGAAATTAGAAAAGAATAAGAGTTGCTGATATCTGCAGACGATGCGCCGTATCCAAAAAGTTGGATACGCCGTATCTTAATACGTTAAAAATTTAATCAGACTTTATCCAGAAAATAGATACGCCGCTTTAGAATTTAAGAATGCACCGTATCGAATTAATTAATCAAAAATCAACTTATCCAATTAAAATTAAATGCGTCGTATTAACGAAAGTTAATGCGCCGTATTTTCGTTACGTTTAAAAATAAAAGATTTTTGATTCAGTAAGATGCGCCGTATCGACAGAGATCGATACGCCGTATCTGTTTAATAATTCGCAAACTGTTTTTAATTAAAATAATAGATACGCCGTATCTTCAAAAGAAGATGCGTCGTATGGCGTTAACGTTTTAGAAAAATTTTTTTTATCAAAAACAGATACGCCGTATCTGCAAAAGCAGATGCGTCGTATTACTTTATCGCTTAGAAAAAATTTTCTTATTAAAAACAGATACGCCGTATCTTGGGGAAAAGATGCGTCGTATCGAATTAATTAAACGCGTTGTATATAAAAAAATTGAACGCAATACGCCGTATCTGAGAGATCAGATGCGCCGTATCCTTTGATTTAGCACAGTACAACGGTAGCAGAACACACAAAAAACGAAAAATAAAACAAAAATAAAACACACGAACAAAAACAAATAAAAGCAAAAATAAAAGAAAACAAATAGCACACAATACAACAATTATGCAAAATAGTACAATGATGCAATTAATCTAATAAAAAGAAAAACCTAATTAAAATACTAATCAAATTAACAGATAATAACAATTCACTCCCCGGCAACGGCGCCAAAAACTTGATGCGCGTGATGTGTCGTTGCGGTTTAGCAGTTTTAATGCCTACTCAAGTTTTAAATTTATATTTAGCCGACTTATCAATAACACACACACTTAACGAGCAGTGTACCCGGTCAGTATGAAGATAATGGTAAGTAGAGTGTCGATCACTAAGAGTGGAACGTATTATCTAGTTATTCTAATCAGTATTTTAATATCCTAACGCAAGGGGGTTTCAGCCTGAGAGACTGGCACGATTTGTTGCAATTAAATAATAAAATAAACCAATAGGCACGAATCAGCAAGTAGCACACACGTACACAGATAGATACTCGAGACAATAAGAGGGCTGTCCTTATGATTAAGTAGATTGTCACTTGTTTTATTGATAGCTTTATATGAAGTGTATGTAATTAACCCTTTCTCGTTGGTCCTATTCTCATCGGCGAGTAAACCCTTAATGATTACTTATGTCTAAAAGTCATTCCTAAGTGATCAATTTAGAAACAACCGTGGGAGCCACATCTTGTCCCGCAGTCGGATGCCCGCAAGCCACTAATAAACACAGAGGTTATCAATGCACTAATAAGTAGTAACCAAAGACATCAACATATAAACTTTAATTGATGGGAAAGCAAGTATTAAAGGGAGTGCAATCTTTCGTTGTCACATTACACAAGCCACCAATCCTGATGAATTAAAGTTTGCTAACACAATAAAACAAAACTACTTAATGAATTAAATACATGCAGCACCTTCTTACAGCTCTTGTATCTTCGATTTGGGTGTGTCTTGTGCTGCCTCCTTGACTGAATTCGTCCTTTTGCTCTGCTGTCCGAACTTCGGTTTTAGGGTTTCGAACCCTTTAATTCGTCTGGTCTACGGGGTATTTATAGTTTCTGTCTGAGGGAAGATGCGGCGCATCTACTTAAGTAGATGCGGCGCATGTACTTAACTTCGCGTGGGGTCCAAGATTATAATATTCAGGAATATTCGTACACCGCCAGAAGATGCGGCGTAACTCTTGATTAGATGCGGCGCATGTCCTCTTGTATCTTGGATCGTATCTGGTGATATCTTGATAGAGATGCGGCGCATGTCGAGAGTGAGATGCGGCGCATCTGGAGCAGAATTGACTTGATCTTGTCCATGTCAGTAGACTTCCACTTTATGCACGTTTTGCTCCATTATTAGTCCATAATCGCTAAGTTTCACCAAATGCTTGTTTTTACCTGAGAATTACAAAAGTAAACGATTAAGTATCAATCCTCATACATAATATAGTAAAACAAGTCAAATTAATAGGATAAATGATAGTAATAAAATGTACTTATTTGAGTTCATCAATAGTAAACCCGAGTGATTAAGTAGTTCCCAAACTGAAGATCTTCATAACCCAGAATAGCTGATACACGATCATTTCCAAATCATACAGTTCCCATGAACTGCCATACAAAGTTGATTAGCAGCTTCAACTTCCCGGTCATGTGCTTGGAGTAACCCGAGTCGACGATCCAAAGACATATTTTGATAACCTGCCAAGAACAGAAGATTTTTCATTTGGAAACCGTTTATCATTTGGTTCCATGGGGTTAGGGGTAATAAATGAATCACACTCAGAGAATGTTTCTATTTGTTCTTTTGGAATAGGTTTTAATTTGCCATTCTTAAGTGTAAACTTTCTGCCCGTTGGTTTCCATGCACAGAGCTTAAGATAGTTCCTATGCAATATACTGCTAGTGGTTGTCCTAAATATTGTAATAAGTCTTTGAATATATCTAGTCTTAGCACTAGTTCATGGAGGAACATCTGTTTGTTCAGGCATTTCATTCACATTGTCTTTATTAGAAACAATATCATCACAAACATTTTCAGATAACGATTTCTTGCACATTAAACAAACAGAGTCATTACATGCACATGAAACAGTACTCTTAACATTACATCCTGATGACATATGTTTCTTATTCAAAATTGATAAATTCCTAGGGTGTTCTTCTACTTCTCCATTTTTATTCTTGCATTCACTCTCAGAGACAGGCGAGACTCTATTGTTCCTTGTATTGCATCTAGGCTTTAGTCTGCTGCTCCTAGAGGTGCTTTCTAATCCTATAGAAGGTAAGGCACACACATTAGAATTTGTGTTGTTGTCCTGAGAGGTTGTTGTAGCATTCCTAGACTCTTTTGGATTATCTTTTTTACTTTTGTCTATCGCCCTATATGTGTTAGATGTAGAGGCAGACGCAGTAGTGGGACTAATCCTATAAAGGCCAGGCGTTATCACATTTGATTTTTTGACAACAGCTTTCCCTTTATCAGCACATTGGTTAGGTAAGGGTGTTGGAGTGACTGGTTTTGTTAAATCAATTGGCACATCAACCTTTGGAACCGTTTGAGAAATTTGCATTTTTGGTTGTTCCGAAGTTGATGGTTTTGCAAACTTAGTTTCCTCACCCTTCCTTTTATGAGTATCCAGCTGAGACTTCAAAAGATCATTTTGTTCTTTCATATTCTTGTAAGCACATTCATACGACAATTTGTCATACTTGCATTCTTCCTTTTTTCGATCAAGTTGTTTAAAATATGAGACATTTTCTTTTTCAAGCTTAGCAAGAGAATTTTCATATTTTATAACAATTGGAGAAGTCTCAGCTCGGAGTCTTTCATCATCTTCAACAGAATATGTTTGATAAATAATGGACATAATTTCGGTCGATAGAACTGCATCGAAGAGAGTATCATTGTGGTTTTCCAAAACTTTGATGCGTTCAATGTTTTCATTAGATTCCTTCACCAGGGATTGGTGGTCCACGACGAAGTCGGCTGTTTCTTTCAAAATTGCGTTTTCAACATGAATTACTCTCGCACTTATGTTATAAAGTGGAGTAGTAATTTCTGTTTAAAACACTTTTTTCATTTCATTATGGAAACTTGAATGCCAGTTGCTGATGCTAAGATTCATTTTTGAGTCAACAATACTTTGAAGTGTTTTCACTTTATCTTTCAGATCATCCAAGTATCTTCTAGCTTCACTTGTGTTAAAAGGGTTGCTAGAGGACATTTGTACAAGATTTGAAAGATTTTTGGAAACAACTTTAGGTATTGTTGAAACAACTGGTCTTTTGAAAACCTTTGTTGGTTGTTGTTGTTTAACAAAATTTACCCCAGAAGTATGTTAAGCTTGTTGTAATCAATTGGTTTGATTTCTGGGTTCATTTGTCTCATTTTGATTCTACTCTCCTTGGCTAGCTCAATCGTTTCCTCAGAATCCCGAACCTCGGGAGGATCATGTTTAGCATATATCAAATTACCATTATACAACACATTCTGTTCTTTCTGAGCTTTCTTGAGTGTATAGGTTTTCACAACCGATAGCCATTTTCTTCATAGTGTGCAAAAGCGGGTTTGGATCTTTGATTAACATATGAATTGTTTGAGCAGAATGACCCATTTTGACAAGAAAATCTTACAACTTTTTAATTGTTTCTTGTTTCTCAATGATTTCATCAAGAAGTTCATTTTCGCTTTTTGAAAAATCTGCATTCAACTGTTTCTTTTCTTTTTCATGATCAGAACAAGTTAATTTTTGTTTAGAAAGTTGGTTTTGCAAATATGAAACTTCCTTGTTTAAGGATCTTATTTTCTTGTTTAAGTTAACATCGAGTGTGTGAAACTTAAGTTGTAATTGTTTTTCCCTTGAAACGGAGTTTTTATAACCATCTTCTAATTCTGACTGTCGAGTTTTATTGATTTCAAAAACTTTTTCATTCACCTTATATCTCTCAAGCTCAGTGGTCAATTTTTCATTCGCGGCCTTAACATCGCGATTGACCTTTTTGACTTTCTCAATTTCAAAACTACAATTGTTCAATAATGATTCAAAAAACGCACGTGTTTCCTCATCATTCTCAACATGCTGTGACTCGAAGCCTCCATTAGGATCCATATCTGGAGTTGCGAAATTAATATTGCTACATCTTGGCGTGTCTATATATGTATCATAAGTGGATGCTGGAGTCGCAGGATGTTGTTCATCATGAGTCAACATATCAAACATTTCATTATTTTGACATGTAGTGAATGGTGGTATCTTAGAGACTGCATTGGTGTCATACACAGGAGGTGTTTCAGAATCCGTGTCATACTTAGCCTCCTGAAGATTGCATCGATGTCCTCAAGGTCTTCCATATCATCCATAAGAGCCATAAAGTCATTCTCTTCTGTGCTCAGCTGTAACCCAGCCATTTCCTTCAGTGCCAACATTAATGCTTTCTGCAGATAAGCTGGATCTCTGATGCGCGTGATGTGTCGTTGCGGTTTAGCAGTATTAATGCCTACTCAAGTTTTAAATTTATATTTAGCCGACTTATCAATAACACACACACTTAACGAGCAGTGTACCCGGTCAGTATGAATATAATGGTAAGTAGAGTGTCGATCACTAAGAGTGGAACGTATTATCTAGTTATTCTAATCAGTATTTTAATATCCTAAGTTAGCTATACAACCTAATCTAACGCAAGGGGGTTCAGCCTGAGAGACTGGCACGGTTTGGTTATAATTAAATAGTAAACTAAACTAATGAGCACGAATCAGCGATTAGCACACACGTACACATATAGATACTCGAGACAATAAGAAGACCTGTCCTGATAATTAAGTAGTTTGTTACTTGTTTTATTGCAAGTTTTATATGAAGTGTATATAATTAAACCTTTCTCGTTGGCTCTAATCTTATCGGCGAGTAAACTCTTAATGATTACTTATGTCTATCCTACTTTTTTCTAGAATTAATAGGCGAGGAAGGGGCATGGCGATCCAAGCAATGCTCAGCTAGACACAGAGGTTATCAATGCACTAATTGTTGATCCCAGTTGAGCTTCACGATCTTATTAATTACTTTAGATAAATCTAAGGTAATTGGTATAGAAACTGATCTTGAGTTGTATATCAAATATTATGCGGAAACTAATACTTGATCTTAAGAAGAATAAACACAAACGAATTATCAAACAACACTTCAATATATTAATACGATTGCTCTGAATAGCAATGGGGTTACAAGAAACCTTGAAGTGTAAACAATAATACATATGCTAAGATGATCGATCTCTAATCCTAACCCTAGAACCTCCTTTTATAGCGTAAGGAGTCCTAGTCGGTTTACAAGACTTCCTATACAAGAAAAATATTCATACGTATCTTTTCTATACTTATCCTTAACATACTATACATATCTAATAAGCAGCAGAGTAATTCTTCTAGCAGCAGAGTCTTCGTGAGCTAGCAGCAGAGTTACACTATGCCTATTATCCCAAACAGCAGAGTTATCAAAACAGCAGAGTTAATGTACTAATCAGCAGAGTCACATAACTATCCAGCAGAGTTATGTTTCTCAAATCAGCAGTATTTTAGACCCAACACTAATAAAAGTCACCAAAGACATCAACATATAAACTTTAATTAATGGGAAAGCAATATTAAGGGGAGTGCATGATTTTCCGTAGTCACATGACACAAGCCCGTCAATCCTGATGAATTAAAGTGTACTAATACAATAAAACAAAACTACTTAATGAATTGAATACATGCAGGACCTTTTTACAGCTCTTGTATCTTCGTTTAGGTGTGTCTTGTGTTGCTTGGTCGTCTGAATTCGACTCTAGGGTTTTATGGTCTTCGGTCTTCGAATGTCTAAGAACTCTTAAATTCGTCTGACCTTGGGGTATTTATAGTTTCTGTCTGAGGGATCGATGCGGCGCATTGAGTGAATAGATGCGGCGCATTGACTTAACTTCGCGTGGGGTCCAAGATTAATATATTCTGGAATATTCGTACACCGTCTTCAGATGCGGCGTATCTTGATCTTTGTATGCGGCGCATGTACTTGGATTGTAACTTGTGAAATCTTGATAGTGATACGCCGTATGTTAGAAGTATGTTGCGGCGTATCTGGAGTAGAACGAGCTTGATCTAGCAGACTTTTGACATCTCGCTTGTTTTGCTCCATAATTAGTCCAAAATCGCCAAGTTTCACATAATGCTTGTTTTTACCTGAGAATTACTAAAGTAAACATTAATGTATCGATTCTCATAGATAATATAATAAAACAAGTCAAATAAATAGGATAAATGATGATAATAAAATATACTTATTTGAGTTCATCAAATATCCCCCCACTTGAACTTTACTTGTCCCCAAGTAAACCTTAGAATTAATCATATGAAAATGTATCCTAAAAGATATTAGGATTTATTTTTATATTTAAGCACGTATTCGTTTTGTCATAATCACACAACCAAACACTTAACGAAGTAGAAACCAAAATAATTTTTAATGTAAAACAATTCTAAATCGTTTAGTTGCTTAGTCGTGACGAATATTCTATCATAGGCTTGGCAAGTATACGCATCTCCCCCACTAAAGCCAAGGAATAACAAGTCTAAAGCGGTAAAAAGGTTTTGTTGGTTAAGGGTTGATCATCCTTTTTAATCTCTATCGATCTCATATTCCAGAAAAGGCGACAAAACTACAAATACATGATCGAATCAACGACCACGATACTTGCAATTGCTCAATTCCTTAACTCGAATAGGCTAAAGATAGGACCAAGTAATCTTCACCAATAATATTATATCAAAAAGGGCGACAAAATCATAAATACATAGCCGAATCCACGACTACGATACTTAAGATTGCTCAAATCCCTAATCTCAATAAATCAAAGGTTTGGATGAAGAATGATATAGGGTATGGATAATATTTGGGATACAATTTGGTGTAAAATAAAAAAATAAACAAAACAGATAAATTAAAATCCTAAGTGTGGTAAATTACTATCCCAACCATCCCATGAATAAGACTCATATCATTGAAACACACGCTTTAGGTAGACACGAATTATACTCAACAAGATCTCAATCAAAGAATAACCTTAGTTGGCGTTCCCATAACGGCCAACTCCCATTCAATCCATAAATATAATATACAACAACAAATAGTGGTGATATCGCCCACTTAATACAAAACTTTACATAAGTTGGTTAAAACAAACTTCCAACTTTTCCTTTTTTTTTCTTTTTTTCTTTTTTTTTTTCTTTTTTTACTTTTTTTTTACATCAACATATATAAAAGAGTAAATTGCAAAAATCGTCCTTGTGGTTTGGTCAAATTGCACGTTTGGTCCGTACTGTTCATTAAGTGCAAAAATGGTCCGGATTTGGCACTGTTTCATTCACTTTTGGTCCTTCGGCCTCCGAACCACAAGGACGAAACGTGCAATTTGGCCAAACCACACGGACGATTTTTGCAATGCGGAAGGACCAAAAGTGAATGAAACAGTGCCAAATCTGGACCATTTTTGCACTTAATGAACAGTACGGACTAAACGTGCAATTTGACCAAACCACAAGGACGATTTTTGCAATTTACTCTATATAAAATATATGTGTAAAATTTCACAACTTTTCTATCACTATTTTTCCGGATAATTTTTCCATACTCTTTATACTTTCAGAAATAACTGTAACAGTGAAAGTAACAAACACACGAAAAATAAACTAAAAGTTATACAATATTTACTTTCATACCAATTGCATTGTGCAATTTCCCAACCTAACCAAAGATAATGAATTACGCACGCGAACACAGGTAATGTAAGGAAACACACTTTGCCTAAAGCAATTAACCACGGATTTTAATCTACAGGGTAGGCTAAGGTGTAAGGGTGTATCGAAACATTATAACAAAGGTGTAAGAAACGAAAGAAATGGCTCTGAGGGTTTTTCTAGGGGTATCTTACTCTAAAAGTGAGAGTAAACAAAGGGTTTATACAGTGGTTAACTAACCAGTGTAGTTAGTTAATATCACATAACATATAAAGGCTATTTGGGTGTAATCCTAGAAATTTACCAATTTAGACAAGTCATTCCAATTATGAAGATAATACTTATTATGGTGGTCGATCTCGAATAGTATACAAGCCAAGTTCTAAAGTTTACAAGTCACCAGAAAACTAAAGTTTTAATATTTTTGAAAGAATAGAGTTATGTGTGCGGTTATGTAATTTAGACTTTAAACAAAAACATGCTAAAAAAATTTAAATTTTGATATATTAAGCGCATTTTAAGCATATTTTGAAAAAATTTAGGACAAGTAAGTGTTCTAATTCTCCATCCCCCCACTTAAGTTAAACAACGTCCTCGTTGTTTATGTCTAAGGTTAAAAAACTGGAAAATAAAAGAATTAGAACAGAAAAACTCCCCTGAGATTTGCTCGGTATGATCCTCCATTATTCGTATAAGAGCAAAAATCAACTTTCTTGTGGATTAGAACGTTTAAGCTTCATAGATGATGTATCCACACAAAAATGCAGGAATCTATAATACCATTTAGACTTTAACACACCTGAGTTAAGAAGGTTCGAACTTGCATAATACATTTGTAGTTAGTAAAAATAAAACCTAAAAAATTAAACTGTAAATCATCAGGTCAGTCGATACGCCGTATCTTATGGAAGAAGATACGCCGTATCGAGCCTGGAATAAATACGAATCAGAATAAAATAAAAGATAGGATGCGTCGCATCTGTTTTACTAGATACAGCGCATGTATTTACCAAACAGATTGTTAACAGTCTGTTGTAAAATGGGCTCGTTCCACGGTTTACCTCTCGGGTTCTCTCGTTCACTCATGCTGAACTTAATGCCAGTCTTCATCAAACATAATAAGAGACATAAACTAAAACATCAAATAAATACATGATAATAGAATTCAATACAATCCCAAGAAGAATAAAAATGTATGTGGAACAATGTCTATAAGCCCAAACACATGAGATCAAGGGTGTGGGGAGTCGTCTCCTGCAGCTGAGTGAGTCCCTGAGGTGCTAGCATCCTCGGTCCTGGTTCGGACTCTACGTGAAGGGACCCGGGAGTATGTGATCATCCCTCTAACGTAAGTACCATCAGGGCGAGTATGGCTCGTGCCCTGATGCTCCAAAATCTGGCTCACACTCCCGACCAGCCAACCTAAATCCCTCCTGACTACAGTAAGGTCAGCCCTCATACCATCAACGAGGCCCCTCAAAGCTCTAACCTCCCCCTCGACTAGCTCTACCCTCTGACCGACTGTGCGTGCAACTGGTGGTGGGGGTACATGTGCCTCATCCTGAGCTAGAGCAGCAGCCGGAGCTCCCTGAGGACCTCCCTGCTCCGCCTCTGCCTCTGCTGGTCTCTCGGGGCCCAATGCCACCCAGTAGCATCCCCCCATAACCATCTCACAAATCCCTAGCCTCACCAAGTAATCCTGACCAATGACCGGCAAACTGGTCACCTCAACCTCTAAGCCAGCGGGGATCTCATCACCAGTCACGCCAAAATGTCGGGCCAACCTAGATACAAAATGCCCTCCAGTCATCTGGCTCCTCCTATCTCTGCCCAAAGCACCCCTATGAAAGAAATGCGCCAAAAAGTAAGGGATGTTCACCGCCAATCCCTCATCCATGCTCCTGAGAAGGAAGAGGTCAAGAGTGGTCACCTTCTCAGGTGACTGACCCCTCCCAGCGATGGTCAATGCAATCATCCTATGGCATAATCTACTCATAGGCTCTCTGATCAATGTGTAGGATGGGGTGGAAGCAGTAGAATCACCCCCGGAGGATATCCTCTCCCAGAAATCACCCAGTAACATCCTGTCTGGCACTGCCCGTAAGCTATCAGCCCAGTACCTGGCAAACCCAGCAGATCCAATCTCCTCCTCGGTGTGTAATCCCATGGCCAAAATAAACTGCCTCATCGACATCTGCCTATGCACCCCTCCTAACCTGAACACCAGAGTGTCAGCTGTATCAATCTCCAAATCCGTCTCCCTGTAATGAATCGTGCTAAAGAACTCAAGCATGAGCTCCCTAATCAGAGGCTCATCAATCCCGAAAAACCTCTCCCATGCATAAGACCGAAACATAACATCATCATCATCATTCCTTACTACCATCTCCAACCTATCATGAAGACCACCAGCTGCATTCCCCCCGTCAATCAAACCAACATCCGCAAAACCCAAAACCGGGACCCTAAAGATTTTCCTAAAGAAAATCGCCCTAAGTCTCCGTACATAGTCAGTCTCGGTATCCGGTGTAAGTCCCATGGTCTCGAAACGGAGCCACATGTGTCTGCGTTCAACAGCTAGTAATTCCATCTGAAATAAATTTTAAGGTTAGAAAATAGTTCTGAAATAAGGTTGATACGGCGCATCTGATAAACCAATGCGGCGTATCTAGGTTGCATAAAAGAGATGCTGAGCACGCAATGGAATACGGCGTATGGATGATGCGTCGTATCTAAATTACGTAATACGCCGCAACAATAGTGGAAATATTTAAATTAAAAATAGGATGTTATGCCGTATCATGTGACTTAGATGCGCCGCATCTAGTAATGCATCAGTATAAAAGAAAGGGGGTCAGGCACGTTTTCCAAGAATCCAGTCCCGTGACGTAAACTCCCACTTAACATCACGGTTCCATTTTACCCATATATCAATATTTAAAATTTCCTATAACCACAACATCTCATATTCCCTCCAAACTTCAAAATAAACCTCCCGAACCCTAATTTTTTTATTCAAATTAATTCGGTTCCAAATTCAATGGTCAATTCAAAAATTAACATGGGGGAAATCATCTAGTCCAAGTTCTAATCAAAGCCCCTGAACTTCCCATCAAAATCGATATATGGCACAAACCCTAATTTTTAAATTTAAACAAAATTAAATAGGTTTATTACCTTATATGACGATTAGGATTAGTCAAGAATTCGGATTTAGAAGGTTCGATTCGAGAAAAGAACTCGGATTAAAGGGGTCTGATTCGGTTGAGTGGTGCATTTTTTACTGTGTGCGAATTTGGGTAAAAAGTGGAAATCCGGCGCATCTCTTTCATATTTATAGGGCAGATACGATGCGCCGTATCGCATAATTGTCATGCGCCGTATTTATCTAAATTCGTTGACTGGTCAATAAGTTTTAATTAATCAGAGATACGGCGCTTAGAATACTAAGATCCGCCGTATTGTTGTGCCAGTGAACTAAATTTAAATAAGGAACGTACCTTGGCCTCCGCAACACATTTCCTTATACATTAAATTGGGGTAAAACGGTATACCATTTGATATATATAAATTTAAGACAAGAACAATAAGCATATCCGTTTTATTAATGATTATAATCTTATTGTTTAGTGGATAATGATTTACTCCAAGGTTAGGAGCAAATATCGTTTTAAGCTTACAAAATTGATATTATAATTTGGGAGAGGTTTCGTAGAGAACTCTCCTTAAGGCTAGGTGAATTATTGTAGAGGATACCTGGAATTCTATTTCAAGAATTTAAGATGCTCAATGTTACCAGTACTGAGTTTTCCTCCACTCTTGTTGTCTTACTATAGCCTTCCAGTCATCGAAGGTTGATCACTCCAGCTAGCATCTCTTAGTTAGGTTCAGAATGTAATCTTCCATAGTGATGCTTAAGCCATCATTTATTCTGAAAGTAAACCAACTTATGCACGAGAGTAGTGAAACGATCAAAGTGAATATCAAAAATCAACTATATTTATTAAATTAAATTAAATGTGTCGTATTAACAAAAGCTAATGCGCCGTATTTTCGTTACATTTTAAAATACAAGATTCTTGATTTAGTTGAAGCGCCGTATCGATAAAGATCGATGCGTCGTATCTGTTTAATAATTCGAAAACTGTTTTTAATTTAAATCAAAAATAGGCCGTATCTGTTAAAAACATATGCGTCGTATGGCGTTGTCGTTTAGAAAAAATTCTTTATTAAAAACAGAATACGCCGTATCTTGGGGAAAGATGCGTCGCACTCGAATTTATTAAACGCGTTGTATTTTATAAAAATTAAACGCAATACGCCGTATCTATGAAAATAGATGCGCCGTATCGTTTGTATCAGCACAATACAACGACAGCAGAATGCAGAAAAATACAGAAAAAGAAAAACAAATATAAAAACAAACAAAAAGAACAAAAATTACAGAAAACAAACAAAAACAGAAAATATGCAAATTATACAATGAATGCAATCTATCTAATATATAACAGGGTTAGTGGTTAGAATCTAAAAAAAAACTAAAAAGAAAAACCTAATTAAAATACTAATCAAATTAACAGATAATAACAATTCACTCCCCGGCATCGGCGCCAAAAACTTGATGTGTTTTATTAATATTATCCCCGGCAACGGCGCCAAAAACTTGATGCGCGTGCGTGTCGTTGCGGTTTAGCAGTATTAATGCCTACTCAAGTTTTAAATTTATATTTAGCCGACTTATCAATAACACACACACTTAACGAGCAGTGTACCCGGTCAGTATGAATATAATGGTAAGTAGAGTGTCGATCACTAAGAGTGGAACGTATTATCTAGTTATTCTAATCAGTATTTTAATATCCTAAGTTAGCTATACAACCTAATCTAACGCAAGGGGGTTCAGCCTGAGAGACTGGCACGGTTTGGTTATAATTAAATAGTAAACTAAACTAATGAGCACGAATCAGCGATTAGCACACACGTACACAGATAGATACTCGAGACAATAAGAAGACCTGTCCTGATAATTAAGTAGCTTGTCACTTGTTTTATTGCTAGTTTTATATGAAGTGTATATAATTAAACCTTTCTCGTTGGCTCTAATCTTATCGGCGAGTAAACCCTTAATGATTACTTATGTCTATCCTACTTTTTTCTAGAATTAATAGGCGAGGAAGGGGCATGGCGACCCAAGCAATGCTCAGCTAGACACAGAGGTTATCAATGCACTAATAAAAGTCACCAAAGACATCAACATATAAACTTTAATTAATGGGAAAGCAATATTAAGGGGAGTGCATGATTTTCCGTAGTCACATGACACAAGCCCATCAATCCTGATGAATTAAAGTGTACTAATACAATAAAACAAAACTACTTAATGAATTGAATACATGCAGGACCTTCTTACAGCTCTTGTATCTTCGTTTAGGTGTGTCTTGTGCTGCTTGGTCGTCTGAATTCGGCTCTAGGGTTTTATGGTCTTCGGTCTTCGAATGTCTAAGAACTTTTAAATTCGTCTGACCTTGGGGTATTTATAGTTTCTGTCTGAAGGATCGATGCGGCGCATTGAATGAATAGATGCGGCGCATTGGCTTAACTTCGCGTGGGGTCCAAGATTAATATATTCTGGAATATTCGTACACCGTCTTCAGATGCGGCGTGTCTTGATCTTTGTATGCGGCGCATGTACTTGGATTGTAACTTGTGAAATCTTGATAGTGATACGCCGTATTTTATAAGTATGTTGCGGCGTATCTGGAGTAGAACGAGCTTGATCTAGCAGACTTTTGACATCTCGCTTGTTTTGCTCCTTAATTAGTCCAAAATCGCCAAGTTTCACATAATGCTTGTTTTTACCTGAGAATTACTAAAGTAAACATTAATGTATCGATTCTCATAGATAATATAATAAAACAAGTCAAATAAACAGGATAAATGATGATAATAAAATGTACTTATTTGAGTTCATCAATCTCTCTTTTTTGGTTTGTTGGGACAGTTCCTTGCCATGTGACCGACTCCCTAACAGTTGAAACATTTTAGTAGATTACCTTGATTCATATTCCCAGCACCTGGAGCAGCAACATTCCTAAACTGATTCCCAGCATTCTGACCCCTCTGATTGCCAACAACTGGACCCTTCGGATTCCCTGCATACTAACCCATCTGATTTCCAACATACTGTTACCCATCTGATATTGAGGAGCATATCCCTCCTGATTCCTAGAACCTCCAACTATTTGTCCTTGTTGACCCATGTTGAAACTCGGCTGAGCAATATGCTTGTTGCGAGTGTTCGATGAGATTCTTTGGTTGTTGTTGGTAGGTGTTGAGTAGCGTCCTTGGAATGTTTTTGTTAGGTAAGCAAATGCTTGAGTCAAAGCAGCAGTGGACTAATCATTGTCATTAAATTCTGGTTTTGGGTGTTGCGGGTATTGGTGTTGTGGGATGACTTGTTGTTGTTGTGGGTAGAATGGTGGTTGCGGAATATATTGTTGTTGCATGAAGTTCTGAGTGGAAGATGAAGAGGGTTGTGTATTCACTATTGCAGGTGTAGGTGTTTGAGCAATGAGTGCAAGAGGATCATGTTGCTTTGCTAACTTCTCTTTCCTGACTTCATTTGCCTCTGCCTGGTTTTGCTTTAGGAAATCATAGAGCTGATCATAGTTCACCTAATGAAGGTCCTTTGTTTGGTTAACAATCGTCACAAAGCGTCCCCATTCTTCTAGTAGATTGTTGATGAACTTGATGTTTTGAACAATTTGCCTTGGTGACAATTTGTCTCTGATGAGCTCGTTCATTAAGGTGAAAAACTTGGTGTAGTAAGATTAAATGGGTTCCGCTGGCATGGATGTGAACTTCTCCCATTCTGTTTGCAGCTTGTTTTCAACATCTTGTTGTCCAATTTCTATGCCATGACAAAGCCTTCAAACTCGTTCCCACATATCGTAAGCAGTTTCACAACTGTCAATAGCAGCAAAGATCTCACGTGGTAAACCAAGTTGAATTAAGTGCATTGCCAAGTCATCAGCTGCAATTTGTTTCCAATCCTCTGCCGTGTAATCATCTTCTCTTTGTAAACGAAGGAATGGTAGAGTAGGAGGTGTATCATTTGGATTTCCAGGGTCTTGAATCTGACGAGGCTTGAATGGTCCATTATGGATGGAGTTGAGCAGGAGTCTACCTTGTCCGTCAGGTTTGGTTTTGATGTAGCGAAGCATACGGCTCGTCCATTGAAGATATCCACCTTTTTCTAGCATAGGAGGACGGTTTTCTGCACCTGCTGCATGGATGTCTTGTTGAGTAGTCATTGTTGATGTTTCGTATGATAAAGTTGATGCAGGATCGTTGCAACGAAATAGGAGTTGTGGTTGTTGAAGGTTAAATTCAGTTGGTGTGGTGGTGATTTCTGATTTCCCTCCAAAAATTGACTGTGAAAAATTTCTCTACCAGAATTTGAAATTCACCATAAAATGCAATTCTAAGATTATTAGAAAATTTTGAGTTTTAAAATTTTGACGCCAAATTTCACCGTTAAAATTCGAATTTTGACCTAAAAATTTGAATTTTGGGCCAAAATTTTCACTGTTATACCAAAATTTGAATTTCGCGTAAAAATTGAACGTTTAACCACCTGTAAAAATTAAATTTTACTCAAATTTTCCCGCCAAAAAACTCTTTAGAATTGTTATAGACTTTTAAACGAGAATTGCGATAACCAGAAAATCAGAATTGCGATAGCTTCATTTGGCACATTTGCGATAAGGTTGACTTGTTGACTTTAACAATTGCGATAAACCAATTGCGATAGAAAATCCATTTGCGATAGAAAATCCAATTGCGATAGAAATTCCAATTGCGATAGAAATTTACAATTTCTATAGATTTTAAGAATTTCGATAAACATCACAATTCCTATAGAAATTTCTTTTGACTTTTGTGACACTCCACCAATAATTTCAGCAACTGAATAGATCTACCCACTCTTACCAACTCTTACCAAATATTCTTATACAAGAATTTCTGGCAAGACGCAACTGATGAAGATCCAAAGAGCAAATCACACCCAATCTTTGATACTTTTTCACGATCAAGACAATTTTAACGCAAACAGTTCAATCTTGAAGCAAAGATTCGACTAAAGAACTACCAAAGCTCACTAACCAACTCTTAAAATCTATAAAAACACAACCTTTTAACCTGAAAATTTGTGTACGAATCCAAGATAAAACACAAAAGCTCACGTGTTTATTAAAAAAAAAACGCAACTTTTTGTAACTTTTGAACACAAACCGAACACAAACTTTTTCCTATTTTGATGTTTGGCGTGTTGATACCACTTGTAATGAACAAAGATCACTACTTTATCATTCAAACTGACTATAGATCGAATGGTACTCAAACAAAAACAAGATGAGAAGAGTGGATCGTATGAAATATAACTGAGTATCGATTAACTTAAAGAAAAAGATAACAAATACAAATCTAAAGCATACACACTCCCACCTTGGCTGTCTAAAGAAGCACACTGGAAAATGGAGTGGGAGTGTGTATTTATGCAATACATGAGACGCACTAAAGGGCTTTCATTGGGCTTTGAGTGGGCTTTTGTGGTTTGGACAATTACATAGACATTTCTATCATTTTAGCTTAACAAAAGCCCCCCTACCTAGACTAACTTAACCATACGACACACAAGTTACAATATTACAAATGACCATCACTTTGCGTTTATAAATTAAATGATAACAATATAAATAATTGAGGTCTTCCCCAATTTTAGATCTATCATAATTACATGTGAAAAAATAAACATAACAATTAATCAAATCTAATCCATGATAAACATGCATGTTTCATCATGGATTAATGTAAGTCACAAGGAACGTAACCTTTAACCACATAAACACGTTACAATTTTAGGGCTACAAAACTAATTTTTTAATTAAAGGGCATCGGCCCCCCCCCTAAAAAAAATTAGGGTTCGGTTTTTTTAAACCCTAAAAATCAAGTAACATAAATCCTAATCCAAGATTCGATTTTTATGTGTTTCGGCAATTTAATTACGTGTTAAAACGGCTCGTGATGCCACTGTTACAATTTAATAATCATGACAACTCATATATTAATCTAATAAATATCTTACACATTGCGGAAGCGTAGGATCAATTTTAACACATAAAAGATTAACCGAAAAATAAAGAAACGTACCTTTTGATTCTAGCAAGAACAAGAATCAAACTTCAATCTTCTTATTATACCTATTATACATTTATTGCGTGACCCGCCCGAAAATCTTTTGCTACCCGCTTCAAACCGGGTTTGGGTTACACATTGGGTCATCCAACTGTTGACCTTCACTCACATAGCCTTCTTTTCCCTGAGATCCGGAATTGTTAGTTCTGATACCTTTACCCGACGGTTATTTTGCCTTTTCCGATCCGAGTTTATGGGTTATTTTGCAGCTACAGGGATCTGTGAGGGGAACTACAGTCTTATGAATAGTGTGTTTATTAATTTTTTTAATTTGTGGTTGTTTTTAGGCCATTTGTTCTTGCTACAGTTATTAGGTTGCTTATATCCACACTTTTGGATCTAATTTAGATGTTCTGCCATTTTTCTGATAAAAAAAAGGGTGCTTTGATTGTGTGGGAGAAACGTTTCCAGCCATTCATTGTAGGTTCTGTTTTTTTATTATGTTTGGTTGTTTCTGTTGTTGTTGTTAATTTCATCATGTCATTTAAGCTGCCTCTGCATTTAATAATGGATATAACTGCGTTTGTTTAGGTCCTGTAGCTTTTGTTTTGATAGTATTTATTATGGTTGTTGGTTAATTTTTTTTGTCTCACATTTATGATTGTGTATTTTGTTTAGGGTTTTCTGCCAATTATAGGAATTGCTATTTTAGGTTGTGTTGCGATATTTTGTTGCCTGTTTTGTATTAAATAAGTATGTTTTTATTTTTATAGTGATCTCTAACTTCTTTTGCCTTCTTTTGCTGACATTGGCTTCATACGTTTGTCAATCACTGTTTAAAAATGTTGTTGTTACTCATAGTGATTACTTATAAAGTGTTTGTCATTGTTTTTGGGTTATTTATTTTTTGTTGGTTCTTCCATCTTTGTCTTGCTGTTTGTAACTATGAAAAAAAATGCTACAATAAAACCAAATGCTACACGTCATGCCTAAAATATAAGAAAGCGACTTTTGGAAAACCCAAAAATGAATAACGAGATGACTATAGATGGTTGTGGCAACTCCACGTTGGAAGGTCAGACTGAACACAATATCGTAGCTCCCTTGACATTAAGTGTTGGTGCTTCCGAAGGTTAGTTTATTTTATATAGTTGGTAGAATCTTTAGTATTATTTTTTATGCAATGTAGAGTTTATGTTAATTTTTTTTGTCTTTTCAATTCTCGCCAGATGATATTTCGGAAGGAAATACGCGCCTAACACCCCGGCAACTTCGGCAGGAACGTCGTTGTGGTGCAACCGACGTACATGTGCTACCCACCACTATTTTAGGTGGCCAAGATGTACCGGCAGGCGCTTTCTTCAGTAGCCATCGACTGAAACGTTCTGCTATGAATATCCAGATTGGTTAGTGGTTGTTTACTTCTGGTTACTCTATTGAGAGGGTGCTAATTTTATAGATTTTGATGATGGCAAAAGTGAACGTCCATCTTTACGTATCTGTTAAAAAATGCAGGCACACCTGTGTGTAAACGCGTAAGGGGAAACAAAGAACTGCCAGCGGATGTGGCCCCCATTTGGCCTGATCCTGTTGATGCTGCTGCTTTACCAGGATCTTCATTGGCCCGTCCAACTGTAGGTAGAAATGATCCTGTTGGTGTTGATTTTGAAGGTTGATAAAATGAGTCTTTTATACTTTATACCTTGCCCACCAATTACTTTATTAGGTGTTGTGGTTGGTAGGCTTCTTATAGTGTTAGGCCACTACTACAGGAACAATATCTTTGTTAGGCAGAGCATTTAGGAACCTTCTCGGTAACATCCATTTCTGGTTCAGGCATTCAGCCGCATGCTGTTGGCGAATCAGCTTCGAATAATAATGAGACGCGTGTTCAAGCAAGATCCAGCGAAAGAAATGAATCATGCAGGCGATCTTTGCGGCTACGGTCTTTAACAGCCAGCCGTGCAGATGTTCTACGCCGATCAATTGCTGGTAAGGAAGGTCTGCCTCACAATTATATGATACTCCAATTTTTCCCAAATTAGTTTGTTACATGTTGTGATAACATACAGGAGTCTGCACACACGATGTTACGTGTTGTGTCGATGGAAAAATTAATCAAACAAATGATCCTCTTACAAGATCTTTAAGCGAGCGTTCTTTAGCACCTGCCTTGGAAGCTCCTCATATTGAATCATCGTCTCATGCAACTAAAGGTAACAATAACTTTACTAGGCATGCCATTAAGGACCTTCTGGGTAACATGTGTCTTTCCTGTAGGAATGCAGCCAAATGCTATAAACCAATCAACTTCCAATAAGAGTAAAAAGAGTGTTGAAAAAAACTCTATTGAGAATAGTGAATCACGTAGACAATCTTTGCGGCTACAGTCTTCAACAACTAACAGGCAATGTGGCCCCTCTATTGGGTCTAATAGTCTACACTTTGGATCGTCTTTCTCTGCAAATGAAGGTCAGCTTCTGTCTTATCTACTGTAATAGTATGCGAGTTTTTGGTACCAGGTGTCACACCTCGCCAAGGCGGAAACGCGAGTGTAAATTCATAGATATCATCACAACATATGGTATCTAAATAGAGAATTACTACATGCACATAAATAGAGCAAAGTACAGACACGAAGTGTCATAACAATACCCCAAAAGAAAATAACCAAAACAACTCTCCAAAAGGTATCTTCAATAGAACATAAAGTACTAGTCGAAAGAAATTAAAGTATCACAATCAAAACCAAACATATTCAAATCAAAACATAAAGATAAATCGTTCTCAAATGCAACTAAGTCTCGTCTAGTCGATTCTCTCTACTTTAGCCTTAGAATGCTCACCTGAAAATGATGCTTAAAACGTCAACATAATGTTGGTGAGGTTCATAGGTTTAAGACACATAATATATCTCAGGCAACCAGTTCACTGTGATTATAAAACATAGCAGGACAGTAAGACTAGTCATTATACTAGATAGCATGCAATCTCAGTCATTCAACCAACATACCACTTAAGGGACATAAGGGAAGGAACGTGCCCACGATCCAAATAGCAATATCCAACATCAATTGGGACGGAACACGACCACAATCCAAGTTCACAATAATGGGTAAACCATACCCTCTGATCAGACCACACAGAATAATAGTGAGTAGAGCTACTACTCTCTAATTGGATAATGGGAGCATAGATACCCTCCAAATTGACCACACAGAATCACCACACAATAATCTCATAACATGCAATATACGTATAATAACACTTACAAGTCCATACATTTACGACCACATAATCACAGTAACTAAAAAATATTTCAACACAAGCATCATTCCCATCCCAAGTTAAAACAAAGTAAAAATAGGACTATGAAACTCACCTCAAACTTTGCAGCTTCCAATTTATCAATCACAAATCTATACAACAAAATAAGATCACATTACACGCGACCAAGCTAAAACCTATAGTCCATGTAACACACATACGATGGATGTCTAAGGTTCATGTAAACCACCATGGATCACCTAAAGTCCATACTAACAACTACCAAACACTTACACTCACTAAATCCCTTGCATACACTTTTTCAGAATACGCAGATTTTTGGGGTACTTTTACTCACATGAAATCACAACAAAAATAGCTCTAAAACTCACGCCAAAAATTAACCACGGTCCTTCATGAGCATACAAGGTTCTACCAGAAGACCATGCACTAAACACACACACAAGTACTCTTTTAAAAATCAAACATAAAAACTATCCAGATTCGGATCTGAACGCACACCAAAATATTTTGACCCAACAACCATACTTGCACAACTTATTATCGGCTAATTTTCACGTGGAAGTCAAAGGGAATATAGAAATCAATTTCCCAGAAGGGCTAACCCAAATTACACTTTCAAAACCACTTTTGACCTCAATACTTTTAACCTAAATATGTCCCGGTTTAACAGTTTTGACACTTTTACTTGCAAAAATCATTAGACTGACTTCCGTACCTCGAAATCACTCGTGGCCGGACTTTTCGGAAAGCGCGTTCTCTAAACTACAATTTAGACTCAAGAATCATCAATTAACTCATTTCCATATATTATATATCTTCGTATCTTTACAGCCTTATGAATCTGTCCAAACCCTAACTCAATATCTAACATGTTTTATACCCTAATCTCTTCGCCAATCAACATAATATTACTAATTATTGATCCCAACATGTTATACATCATTAATTACAGAAGTAAACATAAACCCTAATCCATCATATTCTTGTTACATGAATTATAATAATTAATTGAACACAAGTATTGAAAATTATACCTTGATCTTGATTTTTAGGCTTCAATAATAAAACCCTATTTTTTTTCTTCTTGTTTCTCCCTTGGTCGACCGAAATTTACAAAAGAGAGGGGTGAGGGGGTTTTGGTTTTGTATTTATACTAATCCTAAAAACATTCTAGATAACCCTTTTAATTAGTAATTATAATTGGACTAAAATTTGTTTCATTTTTCCCCCAAATTCCTAAATTCGGCCGCCCCCCCCCCCCCTAAATATATATATTTTTAAATTTTTTTTATTAATATTAATTATTACACTTAAAACTTTGTGTTTTCATTATTTTATAAAAGCCTATACCGAAACCTAACATCTTACGCGATAATTCTTCATTTTACGACAACTTGAAAAATTATCATTTTAAAAACAAAGTTTCCAAAAATAGAATTTCACACTCATTATTAATATAACCCATAAAACCGAACACCACTTAACTTACCAACATTCACAAACTTAAACACAACTCATTATGCAAAAACCCCGAATCACAAAACCGTAAAATTCATTTCCACGACACAAAAAGTATACAAAATGAACTTCCCCGAATCCAACACCACAACAATCACATAACGATCGAATACCAAACTCACAAATAAACTCATGAAAACCTCTAAACCACCAAACAAAATTTAACAAGTCAACACTATTGGTTTGACTAACCTGCCAAAACCACGGTTGTTACATTATCCCCCCTTAGAGAAATCTCATCCCGAGATTTAACTACTCGAGTCACCAGTAACATCAGCAAAAGAAAATTTGTGGATATCCAAGCGGGATAATACCACGCTATAAAACCATAAATCACTAGCACTTCTTATGACTATGGGGAATTCTACCACGCCATACAGTCACAAAGAAAGTACCACAAGATATGAACCAATTGAATACTCGAATACACACGATAGAAAATGTTACCTACAATCCAATGATACACGGAAATATATACATTACTCCGATCAATAACACAAATGACCCAAACGATTTCTCACAGGTAGGCACGTTACCCCCGATCCAAAAGAAAATCCAAACGATAACTACAAGAAGCACACACATATAATAGTTACACATAGCACCAACATTAATTAAAACATTCATGAATACCCAGCATCTAACTTCCACGATCTAAATCCAACTACAAATGATCTGCTCACCCATGCTAGGGTGCAAATAGCAGCACCACAATCTTGAACAAAAGAAACATCCAACGTCAAATTTGTACACTCTCTTATTCCATTCACTTAAGAATGATAAGCCGTACTCATCTACAACCGCGTTCTCAAAGAACTATAAAACATATACCACAATCGCGAAGTAAGTATCTCATCATGATCTAAGATGATCGACGCGACACTCCATGTCTCACCAACCACATCAGCAAACAAATTTAAGTACTTAGACCTCATCTGATCCTTGCGCTCCCAAGTAAACTCAGGACCACGCTTCGAATTCCAACGTACCTTTACTAAAGCTATCTTACCAAGTTTCAAACCCTTGACCACTCGGTCCATAATCTCAACAGGTTCCTCGACAAAATGAAGGGTCTTGTCAACCTTAATCTCATCTAATGGCAAATGCAGACTAGCATCTGCCAAACATTTCTTTAAATTAGATACGTGAAACGTATCATGTACACC
Source organism: Artemisia tridentata subsp. tridentata (assembly GCA_021014915.2). Classification (NCBI taxonomy): domain Eukaryota; kingdom Viridiplantae; phylum Streptophyta; class Magnoliopsida; order Asterales; family Asteraceae; genus Artemisia; species Artemisia tridentata. The sequence continues at coordinate 447,579,813 of CP139507.1, forward strand.
ACTTAGCTCCTGAGGTAATTTCAGTCGATATGCCACAAGTCCAATCCTTTCCGTAATCTCAAACGGTCCTACATATCTCGGTGCTAATTTGCCTTTCTTACCGAAACGCACAACACCCTTCCAAGGGGACACTTTTAGCATCACAAGATCACCAACACTAAACTCTAAAGGCTTACGGTGATTATCCGCATAACTCTTTTGGCGATCCCTTGCTCCCTTAAGTATTTCCTTAATCTGAAAAAACCTTATCTGTAGTTTCTTGTACTAGTTCAGGACCAATTAGTTGGCTTGTCCCAACCTCTGCCCACAGAACAGGTGATCTACATTTCCTCCCATACAACATTTCAAAAGGCGCACACCTAATACTGGAATGATAACTGTTATTATAAGAGAACTCAGCTAAAGGTAAATGAGTATCCCAGCTTCCACCAAAATTGATAGCACATGCTCTAAGTAAATCTTCTAAAGTCTGAATTGTTCGTTCACTTTGCCCATCCGTCTGTGGATGATAAGCTGTACTCATATCCAAACGTGTATCCAAAGCCTTCTGTAGTGACTGCCAGAACCGCGAGGTAAACCTACTGTCGCGATCAGATATAATAGACACTGGCACACCATGTCGTGCCACAATCTCACTGATATAAATTCTTGCCAGCTTCTCCATCTTATAATCCTCACGAATGGCCAGAAAATGTGCAGACTTCGTCAGCCTGTCCACTATGACCCATATCGTGTCATGCCCATTACTTGTTCGAGGCAACTTGGTAATAAAATCCATCGTTATATTCTCCCATTTCCACTCAGGGATCGGCGGTTGTTGTAGTAATCCAGAGGGTTTCTGATGTTCAGCCTTAACTTTCAAACAAGTCAGACACTTACTAACATACTCGGCTATTTCCCTCTTCATTCCTGGCCACCAATAAGCATCTCTAAGATCGTAATACATCTTGTCAGATCCTGGATGAATTGAGTATCTCGTTTTATGAGCCTCGTCCATGATCAACCTTCTTACATCTCCCACCATCGGAACCCATATCCGATCCAAGAAATATAATCCACCATCCTCCTTTTTCTCCATTTGTTGATCCAACCCACGCAGCATCTCAGCTGTTGCGTTTTCATCCTTGAGGGCTTCCTCTTGTGCTGCCAATATCTTCCTCTTGATTCCCGATTGCAAGGTCATGCACATAGCTCGCACACGCTTAGGCTTAATCCTTTCCTTTCTACTCAACGCATCAGCCACCACATTCGCCTTTCCAGGATGATAGCGAATCTCACAATCATAATCACTAAACAATTCAATCCATCTTCTCTTTCGCATATTCAGCTCCTTCTGACTGAAGATATGCTGAAGACTCTTATGATCCGTAAAAACAACACTCTTTGTGCCATACAGATAATGTCTCCAATTCTTGAGGGCGAACACTACCGCACCAAGCTCTAAATCATGAGTGGTGTAATTCATCTCATGAATCTTGAGTTGTCGGGATGCATAGGCTATCACTTTCCCTCTCTGCATTAGTACACATCCAAAACCTTGTTTCGACGCATCACAATACACCACAAAGTCATCTGGTTCATCCGGAAGCGCCAGAATAGGTGCATTGCACAAATTATCCTTTAACGTCTGAAAAGCCACCTCTTGTTCTTCTCCCCAGACATACTTCTTATTCTTCTGGGTCAACAACGTGAGGGGTTTGGCAATCTTTGATAAATTTGCTATAAATCTTCTGTAGTACCCTGCCAATCCTAAAAAAAAAACGTATCTTAGACGGCGTCGTTGGAGCCTTCCAATTCTTGACCGCTTCGACCTTTCCAGGGTCTACATGTATACCTTCGCTATTAACCACATGACCAAGAAAATGTACCTCTCTAAGCCAAAACGCGCATTTTGAAAACTTAGCGTACAACTTCTCCTTCTCCAGCAATTTAAGGACCAACTTCAAATGCTCTCCATGCTCCTTCTCAGTCTTAGAGTAGACTAATATATCATCGATGAACACTATCACAAATTTATCCAAATAAGGCTTACAAATGCGATTCATTAGATCCATGAATACTGCAGGTGCATTTGTCAACCCAAATGGCATAACCGTAAACTCAAAGTGTCCATAACGAGTCCTAAAAGCAGTCTTCAGTATATCCTCCTCATACACTCTTAACTGATGATAACCAGAACGTAGATCTATCTTCGAAAAGAATTGAGAACTTTGCAGCTGGTCAAAGAGATCATCGATTCTAGGAAGAGGATACTGATTCTTAACAGTTAACTTGTTCAATTCCCGATAGTCAATACACATCTGGAACGAACCATCCTTCTTCTTAACAAACAACACAGGTGCTCCCCACGGAGAGTGACTGGGTCGGATAAACCCCTTATCCTGAAGTTCTTTAAACTGCTCGGACAACTCCTGCATCTCAGAGGGTGCTAAACGATATGGGGATTTCGCCACAGGTGCCGCTCCAGGAATCAATTCAATAGGGAATTCAACTTGACGGATTGGAGGCAACCCAGACAAGTCTCCAAGAAAGACGCCAGGAAATTCACACACCACCGGAATCTCTTCTATTTTAAGTTCTTTGGATTTCGCATTCTTAAGGGATTTCAAATCATTCCCTAAGCATTCTCCTTGTATCCGAAGTATAACACCACTCTCTAAGGGAATACGAACTACCTTTTCATGGCATACAACCTCGGCATTATGTTTAGACAACCAGTTCATCCTTATCACCACATCAAAACTCCCATGTCCAAAAGGTATCAAGTCAATTATAAACGAAATACCCTCTAACACTATTGTACACCCACGAAAAATCTTGTCAACCTCTACCTCCTTACCACTAGCTATTTCAATCACAATACTAGGTCTAAGTTCACTAGGCTCAACATTCAATAGTCTAGCAAATGAACCAACTTAAATATCACAACATTAGTACCAACAGATAATCGAGGTATCAGCATATGATAGGTAGAATGGAATCTTACCACCCACACACTCCCACATGCAACGATTTCCCAAACGGTTAAGAGAATACATCTCTAACCATACAACCATCATCAACATGATATCACATAACATCTACCACAACATATAAGAACAAACATCAATCAATGTAATCATGGTCACAAATGCACGTGTGTGATACCCTTATAATTATGTTCGCAACCATAGTTATAAGGCATATTCCACACGCATACTTACTTCCAAAACCACACATCTCAATGATAACGCACATATACCACATAGCACCTAATACACAACACAATCCATGCTATTATACTTGCAATTCCACTTGTGTTGTGACGCATGTATAATTATGTTGGCCACCATAATTATCTATGCTCCCTTTCACAAGTGTACTTCCTCCTATTACCACACTTCATGCAAACAATCATCTCACATGAAACAATTCCAACGATCATGGAACAATTCCAACGACCACTTTAACTCTATAATCAAAATCACTTGGATAAAACCGATCCAATATTCAGGAGTAATCGTGCTCCAACATGGCTCCAGACGGCAAAAGACAATATAAGAATTCCAAAACATGAAACAAAACAAAAGACGTTGCACAATGGCTCAAGCTCCACTCTCGCACTTGCCTCCCCATTCAGATTGGTTAAACTTACTACCGGCTGCGGACTCCAGATCCGAATCCACGTCATTCCATCCTAACTCCCCGTCATCTTTACTCAACCACCCATTCCTGTTTCTTTCTTCCAATTCTGCATGATCCACAAGTACATACAACTCATGAGGTTTAGACAGAACCACCTTTCCTTCACATGAGAAGTGAGGACACTTCCCAAAATACTTGGTAACGGCTCCATCCCCAACAGTCACCGTGGTTGCAAACCTCTCCACTTCTTCTCCATCAATGTTTTCCATATACGTCCCGTCCTTGTCCGAACATAGATTTATGCTAGCGGGAACTCGGATTCTGCGGTTAGTCCACTTCATCCTACCACTTCCCTTACAACCGGTAGCAAAATGATAGCCCAACGAAACTTCTTACGCGAGGGAGGTGACATACTATAATCGACGTATACAATACTAAATATAGGGGACAAAATAGTCATACAAAAATCGCCAGAAAATAACCCGTAAATTTAGTATAACATCCCGTAAACTTCTCTTCCATTTGTAAATAGTAAATGAGAGTAATCTATCGTTACGATTTAATTAACCATTTTTACGGGCTAAATTTTTGCTTTTATTCAACTACGTTAATCTAAACGTCGTAACACGTTCGCACATTCTTTATGTCACCCTCATTTGTGCGTTCCATGATAGTCTCAAATCTCTAGCAAAACAAAGTTATCAAAACTCATTCTAAATAAATTACATTATGTGTTATATGATATCACTTGAGTTCAGAAGTATGTTTATCAATCCCTTGCGTTACCTTAAACCCAACTCGATCTTAAAAACTTCTATTTGATCACTTCCTAATATTTTTGGTCACGATAGAAAGTTGATTTGGACCCAACAATCAAATACCCTTCACTAAACTAATTCCATTGCTTCTCTAACTTTTTGCCATTGGAAATAAAATCAACCTTTGGATATTTTAATGCTCTGTTAATTAGTTACTCACTCACTCACTCGATTGTTAAATCCCACACCCAACCAATTAAGATTTATATACTTTTGCTATTCTCATCTAAAATTCATTTTGTCACCTTTCTTTTGGTTGAGAGCGCCGGCCAAAAGCAATAATAAACTCTCATTATTTGAGTAACTTACACACTCTAAATGAATCTTACACGTTTCCTACTCTGAAAACTCACCTAAATACTCAATAATGATAACAAACTTGTACGCAACCCTTCCCAATCTTCATATTAAAAAATAGATAGATAGAAATCTATCTTACCATCTCTTTTTCTCTCATTTATGATAAATCTTCTCTCCCTCTCCAAAGATAAACCGGCTCCATCTCCTTCCTCTCTCTAAAAACAAACCGATACACCACCTCTATCAACGCCACACGCACCTCCGCCACCGGTCACAATGATACACCGCCACCACCAAACAACTCAACAACATCTCCTCTATCACCTATGCTACTCCACGCGCTCGATTGTCCCACTATGACCACTCTCGATAACACCACGCGCCGGCAAGTACTCGTCCTCATCATTTTTGGCACCCACAACGTGTAGATCGAAATAATCAGGTATGACCCACGTGAGTTGACTCGTATACGAGTCAACTCAGTCTAAACATGATCTTTTCGGATTTATATCGAACGGGTTTAAAGGTTTTATTAAATAAAAATGATTAAAAATGAGTTTGGTATCGAAAGTGTGTTTGTTTGTGTCGAGTTATACGAACCATGGGCATAAGCTCACGGTATTATTGATGTTTTAGATGCTTATTATAGTTATTATTGTTATTTTTGTTGTCATTATTTTTGTTGTTGTGAAAATGGAAGACCAAGGGTCCGTTTCGGTTGACTGTTAGCGAGGGAAAGGTAAGCCGAGACCATGGAGGTCTCGGCAATAGCTTGATGTTGTTGTGGTTACTTAGTGTTCTTGTTATTTATTTGTTGTTGTTGTTGCCTGCACCGAGAGACGAAGCCGAGACCATGATGGTCTCGGGAAGTTAAGGTTGTTTATTGTTGTTGGTTATTTGTTGGTTTCCAGACTTTGGTTAGATTTATATTTTGGTTATATGTTGAATGATAAACATGGTCACTATAGTGCTTTTGTTTGTGAGTCAAAATTGGTCCGGCTATGGACACCACAAAGTGGTGCCGATTTGGCTCGGTTAGGTGTCACGACACCTTATGGTATCACGACGTCTTATGGTGTCGACTTGTATGCTTATGATGAAATTGTTTATACTGCTATTTGTATATCACTTTTGATTTATCTTCGGGCTTGAATGTTTTGTATTGATATAACATCTATTTTGGACGAATCATAGTTATTAGTTATGGGCCAAGATTTGGTTTTGAGCTAATTATATATATACATTAATGGGCTAACTAATAATTGCTATTGGCCAACTTATGGTACTTAACGGACTAAACATATTGTGATGGTCCATTTATATAGACTTGACGAACTCATAACGGACTTAACATATTAGATTTAATGAATTCGTAATAGACTTACTATTACATTTGGACATGTAACTCATATCGGACTTATGACGGACTACTTGCTTTGGACTTGATATGTTGGACTATTAGACTATTTGACTTCATAAATACTTAATGGACTATTTGTATTGGGTAAATGATCGTTGGACTATTATCGGGATATTAAGTTCAATAGCTCATCAAAATTATTTAAATTCTAAAAGTTTTTAGATTATTAACTAAATTATTTAAACTTATTTTCAAACAGTTTAAAAAGTACTATTTGAAACGTTGCATAAACGGAAGAGTTATACCGAAATTCTATACGAATTTCTATACTCGCAATTTATTTTTGAAAACACTTTTATTATTAATTTGTCAAATGACGAAATGTGTATTTTTAAATTATAAAACGTTTATTATAAAGTTAAAGAATATCTTTATGTATAAAACATTTATGTGTTATACAAACTATTTGAGGTACTAGATAAATACCCAAAACTCAATCATTTATTTATCTTTCACTTATATGCTTATCTGATACTACCTGTTTATTTGCTGTATACTTGTGCTATATGTTTTATACTTTGGTGTGAGTTTCCGAGTCTTGACATTCAAACCACTACGAGTATGATGATACCAAACATTATTAAACGAATATAACGAGAATATTTTGGAAACAAGTTTTGAAATAACATTTGGGAATGGGAACAATTATCTATTGGAAACAGTTATCGCCCCACTTTTAATCGTTATAATTGTTTTAATAAATGCTTTGGGGAGATACATGCTTTATACTTTTACAAATACTCTTATCTAAATACATAATACTGTGAGTTCCATAGACCACTCGTTTACCTATTTTGAATTACTTATGGTGGAAATACATGCTTGTATTTCATATAAACTTTACTAGTTTACCTTAAACATTATACTCAGTTGATAAACCACTCTACTTGTTATTGAAACGTAATACTTGATTTCACTTACAAAAATACTATAAACTTTTGCGGATTACTACGAACTTATGAATTCACATTTATACATTTTTATATCTCATGGAGAGATACCTGCTATAAACATGATCACAAATGATTTTCAACTGTATGCTATACCTGATTCACTATTGCCTAAGTTTACCTTTATTGCCATGTTCGAAGTCCCTCATTTCATGAACCTTAATCACTTGCGAGTGAACGTAAATAATTGTGAATAGATCTATTTGGGACTGACAATCCCCGTTTGGGTCTGCTAGGATGAGCCACCCAGGCGCACTTTATTTGAACAAACTTATGGGTTATTGGCAAATACCCATCTCGAGGGCCTATATACTTTACATCATTTTGATGCCTGTTAAGCGTTGAGTTTCATGAGGCTTAGGGCAATAGAAATGATACTGTAGTCATGATACAGTATTGCCATTATTTTATTAAACTTGAACTTGTTTTCACTATATAGCAGAAAATCACTACCTGGCAAACAATAACTATTTTGTGTTGACCCGGTTAGGGCAACCCAACCAACTATGGGAGTATAACGACTTAACTCACCACTTATTTTATAACAAACCAAATATGGGTGTATAATATCGTAACCCACCGCTTATTTTATTAATAATTGTATTTGTTACAATTATTACCTAAACTTGGAAACTATTGAAAATCAACCGATTTTATGCAAACTCTATGGATTCACTCACACTTTGAATTTGATAATCAACTGTTTAAACTATAACTCTATGGAATTATCCATACTTTGATTTTGACAAATCAACTGGTTTAACTATAAACACTATGGTATTACTCACTCTTTGATTTTGATAATCAACTATTTATTTACAACTACTATGGACTCACAAACTCTTTGATTCTGGAAATCAACAATATTTACTCACAAACTCTTTGATTTTGGAAATCAACAATATTTACTCACAAACTCTTTGATTTTGGAAATCAACTGTATTTACTCACAAACTCTTTGATTTTGGAAATCTACAGTATTTACTCACAAACTCTTTGATTTTGGAAATCAACAATATTTACTCACAAACTCTTTGATTTTGGAAATCAACAGTATTTACTCACAAACTCTTTGATTTTGGAAATCAACAGTATTTACTCACAAACTCTTTGATTTTGGAAATCAACAGTTTTTACTTACAAACTCTATGAACTCACCAACCTTTGTGTTGACGCTTTTAGCATGTATTTATCTCAGGTCCATAATGAGCAGGGATGGCACGGAGGAGCACGGATACTTTTGAAGTCTATAAATTTTACTATCTTTCGAAAACCTATTTAATAAACTTTGAAACCACTGGGACCTTATTTTGTAAACTCTGATATTCGAATGATAAATCTTTTAAAACGACCAAATTGGTGATCGTTTTCTACTATTCAACTGTTGTGCCATGAAGTAACACCCAATTTGAATTCCGCTGCATATCATGAAATTGGGGGTGTTACAGATTGGTATCAGAGCTACAGTTATAGAGAAACGGGTCTAAATGAGGTCCGAACTATAACTACTTTTACAAACAAAACATTTTATAGCCTTACGCTCTCCGTGCTTTCCATCCGCCAGACGCTTATGTGACTTCTAGATAGTTTTGCTACACCAACACTCTAATATATTGATATATATACTCACCAACTATTTGGAGTACTATACCAACCATTCTTAATTATCTTACTCCCATCTTTATAGATGCGTGTGAAATATTTTCCTGTATTTCCGGAAAATCCGCGCATGGATTATTGTGTGGAATAGTACGAGTGTTAAATCTGAAATTCGTAAGTAGGATGGTTTATAATGTCTTTATTTGACTGATTGGGATGCCTTTTATTTAAATAAAGGAATTGTAAAGCGCCGAACCATAAGTCTATATTTCCATATTTACATTGTTTGGGATGCCTCTCTATGTAAATAACGAATTATAAATAAGTGGGCTTATTTGTATCTGTAATGACACGAGTATGAAACCGATAATCACAAAAATTCATCAAACACACAACATAACTCTCATTAGAAACCATAAATATTGATACATAATGATATGATTAGCATTAGTAATGCTAACATTACAAATATCACTAAGAAAGGCATAACATCACCAATCGGTTGACCCGCTATGCCAATGAAAAACACCACTACACCAGCAAGAGCAAGAACCACGACTGGGTGCAACACCTTGAATATCCTGTACGACGAAAATACACAAGTTATTAATGTAATAAAACATTAATACATGGTGTTAGTATACGGATTCAAAGCAACACTCCTATCGTAATACTATCTCTTACCCCCATATTTCATTTGCGCTGACGGCCAAAGCCACGAGTGCTATGAGAAGCGCTATGACCGCGGCCAAGGACTCCAGATCTTCATCTGGGACGTAAGCCAAGAAGATGGCTGCAGCAGCGTACATAATTACAAGAACGGTGTAGGTGTAAGACATTTTGAAAATTTTGGAGGAGAGTAATTGTGTGGGGTGAGAAGTGAAATCCTGCATATATATAGAGGAGTAGCAGTGAGGCTACTATTCTAGCCGCTTGTGTTCACTATTCCTCACACAAGGACAAACAAGATTTCTCATCTCCTAAAGCTGAGATTCAGCAATTTTCTCTACATACACCGAATCTTCATCCGAATATCTCTATGTAAGGATCTATTATCAACAAAACTCTTTTGTTTAACGGGTAGGTTACCCGCACAGATCCTTATAATTGGAAATCATGTGTAATTTCAAACCATAAAAGAATAACAATAGTTATTCCAAAAGAAATTTTTCCAAGTTGTGTTAATTGGAAATAGTAAATTTCATATGAGATTACAATAATTCCATCCACTATTAAGACACTATGAACTACACAATGGTCCTACTTATTCCTCTAACGTTGTGAATTTCACGATGCTCCCTCTAAACTCCCAAACATTGTATGTGATTACAATGGTCTCAAAACTATTTCGTAACCTTATATCACTAAACGCTAGTGATCTTTATTTCCCCTATCGGACACTGTGAGTGAAACAATGGTTTCTACTTTTTCTTGGACACTGTAAGTGATACAGTGGTCCCTATATTTCAACCTCAGGCACTGTAAATTCTACAGTAATCTCAATTACATTCCAAACTCTGTAAATGAAACAATGGGCGCATTTATTTCCAAAACATGGTTACTAATCTAAATGTCGTAACGTGTTCCCACATTCTTAATATCACCCTCATTTGTACAAACCTTGATAGTCTAACAATCGCAAACAATATAAGCCAAGTACCATCTATAACTTTACGTATCGTGAAATAATAAAACACGCGTTGTTAAACATTTCAGACTCATTGGTTCTCGACCCATTGCTAATAGCAACCCAACGCACTCTTGTTTATCATTGAGCCTTTATCATAAAAATTCGAGCCCAACTCTATTTAAGCCCAAAGACTTAAGATTTCTTTTTAATCTAATCGGCTCATGCCCGTTTACTTTAGGTCATTTTCTGTGAAATTCATTTAACAACCTATCCCTATTTTTACACGTCTCGGTTAAGCACTTACCCAAGGAATCATGTGTGACAAGTCTTTTCCCATTTACTCGATCATGTGATAACCAAGTTATCATCAAAGCTCAGCCCAACTGTCATGATCTCAAAATGCTTCAACTAGGCCAAAAACCATATATTGCCTAAGTACTTGTTCCATTCGAGTTCCAAACAACCACAGCAAACTCAAACGAACCCCCACCTAGTTATTTGGTCATGTTTCATGTCGTTGGACCCTTTGTGGACTCGATTACAACCAAAACAAACCAACTTTCGTGTTTCTCTTTTGTTCCCAGCAACGGTTAACAACCCCAAGGAACAAAATGATTTTGAGCTACAACACATTTCATCTTATGGCATATTGATTTCCCCTCCTAGCTTCCATACCTATCTAACAACTTGAATATTTTGAATGATAGATACAAACAAGTTATTAACGTAAGACACGATTTTATATATAAAGCAAACAAAATTTTGTATACTTTTTACTCAGAAGCAAACTGATTCATCATCTACAAAAACTTGGAACCGATTCTGTGTTGTCACTTAAAACTTTATTTAATAAGTTATTTTTTTCTTTACAAAAGCTGAATTTCAACAACTTTCTTTACATTCATCAAGTTATCATCCGAAAACCTCATTGTTAAAAATCTATTACTTACAAACTCTTTGTTTGACGGGTAGGTTACCCCCATAGATTTTGATTTTCAAAAAGTTATGAACCATGTTTATTTTCAAAACGCGATAGAATAACAATCTTCATTCAAAAAATGAAATTTTTCTCAAGTCAAGTTGACTAAGGGAAATAGAAATCTTCACATGAACAACAATAAATTCATCTCTTTCGAAATTAATATGGCTCCAACGCTTAAAATCCTTTAGTCATGCTTACACTCTTTCCAACACCTCGTATAGAGTGTTGCTCAATAGACGATTTCATAACAACTTATCATGCGGGAATCTTCATCCCAATGACTTCCACTTATTGCAAAACAACCCTGACAACCACCTTAGACTGGAATCCCGGGACGGGATTCGGTTTAACGGATAGGTACTATAACATCCCGTAAACTTCTCTTCCATTTGTAAATAGTAAACGAGAGTAATCTATCGTCACGATTTAATTAACCATTTTTACGGGCTAAATTTTTGCTTTTATTCAACTATGTTAATCTAAACGGCGTAACACGTTTGCACATTCTTTATGTCACCCTCATTTGTGCGTTCCATGATAGTCTCAAATCTCTAACAAAACAAAGTTATCAAAACTCATTCTAAATAAATTACATTATGTGTTATATGATATCACTTGAGTTCACAAATATGTTTATCAATCCCTTGCGTTACCTTGAACCCAACTCGATCTTAAAAACTTCTATTTGATCACTTCCTAATATTTTTGGTCACGATTGAAAGTTGATTTGGACCCAACAATCAAATACCCTTCACGTATATATTTTGTATCATACAAAACTAATTCCATTGCTTCTCTAACTTTTTGCCATTGGAAATAAAATCAACATTTGGATATTTTAGTGCTCTGTCACTTAGTTACTCACTCACTCACTCGATTGTTAAATCCCACACACAACCAAATATGATTTATATACTTTTGCTATTCTCATATAAAATTCATTTTGTCATCTTTCTTTTGGTTGAGAGCGCCGGCCAAAAGCAATAATAAACTCTCATCATTTGAGTGACTTACACACTCTAAATGAATCTTGCACGTTTCCTACTCTGACAACTCACTTGAATACTCAATAATGATAACAAACTTGTACGCAACCCTTCCCAATCTTCATATTTAAAAACAGATAGATAGAAATCTATCTTACCATCTCTTTTTCTCTCATTTATGATAAATCTTCTCTCCCTCTCCAAAGATAAACCGGCTCCATCTCCTTCCTCTCTCTAAAAACAAACCGATACACCACCTCTATCAACGCCACACGCACCTCCGCCACCGGTCACAATGATACACCGCCACCACCAAACAACTCAACAACATCTCCTCTATCACCTATGCTACTCCACACGCTCGATTGACCCACTATGACCACTCTCGATAACACCATGCGCCGGCAAGTACTCGTCCTCATCATTTTCGGCACCCATAACGTGTAGATCGAAATAATCAGGTATGACCCACGTGAGTTGACTCGTATACGAGTCAACTCAGTCTAAACATGATCTTTTCGGGTTTATATCGAACGGGTTTAAAGGTTTTATTAAATAAAAATGATTAAAAACGAGTTTGGTATCGAAAGTGTGTTTGTTTGTGTCGAGTTATACGAACCATGGGCATAAGCTCACGGTATTATTGATGTTCTTGATGCTTGTTCTAGTTATTATTGTTATTTTTGTTGTCATTATTTTTGTTGTTATGAAAATGGAAGACCAAGGGTCCGTTTCGGTTGACTGTTGGCGAGGGAAAGGTAAGCCGAGACCATGGAGGTCTCGGCAATGGCTTGATGTTGTTGTGGTTACTTAGTGTTCCTGTTGTTATTTATTTGTTGTTGTTGGCTGCACCGAGAGACGAAGCCGAGACCATGATGGTCTCGGCAAGTTAAGGTTGTTTATTGTTGTTGGTTATTTGTTGGTTTCCAGACTTTGGTTAGATTTATATTTTTGTTATATGTTGAATGATAAACATGGTCACTATAGTGCTTTTGTTTGTGAGTCGAAATTGGTCCGGCTACGGACACCACAAAGTGGTGCTGATTTGGCTCGGTTAGGTGTCACGACACCTTATGGTATCACGACGCCTTATGGTGTCGACTTGTATGCTTATGATGAAATTGTTTTTACTGCTATTTGTATATCACTTTTGATTTATCTTCGGGCTTGAATGTTTTGTATTGATATAAAATCTATTTTGGACTAATCATAGTTATTAGTTATGGGCCAAGATTTGGTTTTGAGCTAATTATATATATACATTAATGGGCTAACTAATAATTGCTATTGGCCAACTTATGGTACTTAACGGACTAAACATATTGTGATGGTCCATTTATATAGACTTGACGAACTCATAACGGACTTGACATATTAGATTTAACGAATTCATAATAGACTTACTATTAGATTTGGACATGTAACTCATATCGGACTTATGACGGACTACTTGCTTTGGACTTGATATGTTGGACTATTAGACTATTTGACTTCATAAATACTTAATGGACTATTTGTATTGGGTAAATGATCGTTGGACTATTATCGGGATATTAAGTTCAATAGCTCATTAAAATTATTTAAATTCTAAAAGTTTTTAGATTATTAACTAAATTATTTAAACTGATTTTCAAACAGTTTAAAAAGTACTATTTGAAACGTTGCATAAACGGAAGAGTTATGCCAAAATTCTATACGAATTTCTATACTCGCAATTTATTTTTGAAAACACTTTTATTATTAATTCGTCAAATGACGAAATGTGTATTTTTAAATTATAAAACGTTTATTATAAAGTTAAAACATATCTTTATGTATAAAACATTTATGTGTTATACAAACTATTTGAGGTACTAGATAAATACCCAAAACTCAATCATCTATTTATCTTTCACTTATATGCTTATCTGATACTACCTGTTTATTTGCCTTGTATACTTGTGCTATATGTTTTATACTTTGGTGTGAGTTTCCGAGTCTTGACATTCAAACCACTACGAGTATGATGATACCAAACATTATTAAACGAATATAACGAGAATATTTTGGAAACAAGTTTTGAAATAACATTTGGGAATGGGAACAATTATCTATTGGAAACCTTTACGCTTTCGTATATGCGTTAAGATGAATTCTATATTCTTTAGATCGTGCCAAATTCCATATCATCGTGCGCTGACTCTTGACATCGCTGATGTTACTCTATTCTGCCACACTTTTTGGCACCATTGTATTCCTTACGACACTACATTCCAAGGTGAGTTCATGGCCCCTACTTTTACTCGTTTTATAAACTCTTTTAGGGGAGATACATGCTTAAACTACTTGCTTTAACTTTGACAAGCACTTTTACATACTACTGTGAGTTATCGCCCCACTTTTAATCGTTATAATTGTTTTAATAAATGCTTTGGGGAGATACATGCTTTATACTTTTACAAATACTCTTATCTAAATACATGATACTGTGAGATCCATAGACCACTCTTTAACCTATTCTAAATTACTTTTGCGGGAAATACATGTTTGTATTTCATATAAACTTTACTAGTTTACCTTAAACATTATACTCAGTTGATAAACCACTCTACTTGTTATTGAAACGTAATACTTGATTTTACTTACCGAAACACTATAAACTTTTGCGAATTACTACGAACTTATGAATTCACATTTATACATCTTTATATCTCATGGAGAGATACCTGCTATAAACATGATCACAAATGATTTTCAACTGTATGCTATACCTGATTCACTATTGCCTAAGTTTACCTTTATTGCCATGTTCGAAGTCCCTCATTTCATGAACCTTAATCACTTGCGAGTGAACGTAAATAATTGTGAATAGATCTATTTGGGACTGACAATCCCCGTTTGGGTCTGCTAGGATGAGCCACCCAGGCACATTTTATTTGAACAAACTTATGGGTTATTGGCAAATACCCATCTCGAGGGCCTATATACTTTACATCATTTTGATGCCTGTTAAGCGTTGAGTTTCATGAGGCTTAGGGAAATAGAAACGATACTGTAGTCATGATACAGTATTGCCATTATTTTATTAAACTTGAACTTGTTTTCACTATATAGCAGAAAATCACTACCTGGCAAACAATAACTATTTTGTGTTGACCCGGTTAGGGCAACCCAACCAACTATGGGAGTATAACAACTTAACTCACCACTTATTTTATAACAAACCAACTATGGGTGTATAATATCGTAACCCACCGCTTATTTTATTAATAATTGTATTTGTTACAATTATTACCTAAACTTGGAAACTATTGAAAATCAACCGATTTTATGCAAACTCTATGGATTCACTCACACTTTGAATTTGATAATCAACTGTTTAAATTATAACTCTATGGAATTATCCATACTTTGATTTTGACAAATCAACTGGTTTAACTATAAACACTATGGTATTACTCACTCTTTGATTTTGATAATCAACTATTTATTTACAACTACTATGGACTCACAAACTCTTTGATTTTGGAAATCAACAATATTTACTCACAAACTCTTTGATTTTGATTTTGGAAATCAACAGTATTTACTCACAAACTCTTTGATTTTGGAAATCAACAGTATTTACTCACAAACTCTTTGATTTTGGAAATCAACAGCTTTTACTTACAAACTCTATAAACTAACCAACCTTTGTGTTGATGCTTTTAGCATGTATTTATCTCAGGTCTATAATGAGCAGGGATGGCACGGAGGAGCACGGATACTTTTGAAGGCTACAAATTTTACTATCATTCGAAAACCTATTTAATAAACTTTGAAACCACTGGGACCTTATTTTGTAAACTCTGATATTCGAATGATAAATCTTTTAAAACGACCAAATTGGTGATCATTTTCTACTATTCAACTGTTGTGCCATGAAGTAACACCCAATTTGAATTCTGCTGCATATCATGAAATTGGGGGTGTTACATTTAGGAAAAATAATCATATAAATTATCATACTTATATATAGACCCTAAATGCATCTATATGAGGGACACTTAGGTTATAGTCTAGGTTCAACCACCTACTTCTCTATAACCAAGGCTCTAATACCAATCTGTCACTCCTCGCCAAGGCGGAAACGCGAGTGTAACTTCACGGATATCGTCACAACACACGGTGTCTAAATAAAGAATTACTACAAGTACATAAATAGAGCAAAGTACAGACACGAAGTGTCGTAACAATACCCCAAAAGAAAATAACCAAAACAACTCTCCAAAAGGTATCTTCAATAGAACATAAATTACTAGTCGAAAGACATTAAAGTATCACAATCAAAACCAAACATATTCAAATCAAAACATAAAGATAAATCTTTCTCAAATGCAACTAAGTCTCGTCTGGTCGCTTCCCTCTACTTTAGCCTTAGAATGCTCATCTGAAAATGATGCTTAAAACGTCAACATAATGTTGGTGAGGTTCATAGGTTTAGGACAAACAATATATCTCAGGCAACCAGTTCACTGTGATTATAAAACATAGCAGGACAGTAAGACTAGTCATTATACTAGATAGCATGCAATCTCAGTCATTTAACCAACATACCACTTAAGGGACATAAGGGATGGAACGTGCCTACGATCCAAATAGCAATATCCAACATCAATTGGGACGGAACGAGCCCACGATCCAAGTTCACAATAATGGGTAAACCATACCCTCTGATCAGACCACACAGAATAATAGTGAGTAGAGCTATACTCTCCAATTGGATAATGGGAGCATAGCTACCCTCCAAATGGACCACACAGAATCACCACACAATAATCTCATAACATGCAATACACGTATAATAACACTTACAAGTCCATGCATTTATGACCACATAATCACAGTAACTCAAAAGTTTTTCAACACAAGCATCATTCCCATCCCAAGTTAAAACAAAGTAAAAATGGGACTATGAAACTCACCTCAAACTTTGCAACTTCCAAATTATCAATCACAAATCTATACAACAAAATAAGATCACATTACACGCGACCAAGCTAAAAGCTATAGTCCATGTAACACACATACGATGGATGTCTAAGGTTCATGTAAACCACCATGGATCACTTAGACTCCATACTAACCACTACCAAACACTTACACTCACTAAATCCCTTGCATACACTTTTTCAGAATACGCCAATTTTTGGGGTACTTTTACTCACATGAAATCACAACAAAAATAGCTCTAAAACTCACACCAAAAATTCACCATGGTCCTTCATGAGCATACAAGATTCTCCCAGAAGGCCATGCACTAAACACACACACAAGTACTCTTTGAAAATCAAATATAAAAACTATCCAGATTCGGATCTGAACGCACACCAAAATGTTTTGACCCAACAACCATACTTTCACAACTTATTATCGGCTAATTTTCGCGTGGAAGTCAAAGGGAATATAGAAATCAATTTCCCCAGAAGTACTAAGCCAAATTACACTTTCAAAACCACTTTTGACCTCAATACTTTTAACCTAAATCTATCCTGGTTTAACAGTTTTGACACCTTTATTGCAAAAATCATTAGACTGACTTCCGGACCTCGAAATCACTCGTGGCCAGACTTTTCGGAAAGCACGTTCTCTGAATTACAATTAAGACTCAATAATAATCAATTAAGTCATCTCCATCTATTAAATATCTTCATATCTTTACAGCCTTGTGAATCTGTCCAAACCCTAACTCAATATCTAACATGTTTTATACCCTGATCTCTTCACCAATCATCATAATATTACTAATTATTTGTAACACCCCAACCCGACAAGGGTAAAGATATCACAATAATGGATTCATATCAGATTAAAACAGAGCATACATCTACAGTAATACAAAAATCTCAAAGGATTACAATTGAAATACTGAATTCTACAAGGTTACAATGAAACTTTCAAAACTAATTCTAAACATAATAACTTCAGTCCAACTCTAATCCAGAATAGCTACCAAGCCTACTAAGTCCAGAGGTACACTCTCACTCATTCCCAGCTTCCTACTAAAACCTGCCGCAGGAAAAGAAATGCGGCTGAGCTACGAGAGCTCAGTGGACAGATATATAGATGACAGAAACAATAACAGATAACAATACAGAAACAAATCCGAAATACAGATTATACAGATACTGAATTAAAGTGAAAGAATAGGAAAGGAATAAGGGTGAAAGAAAAGAAATGAGAAAGGGATAATGTACAAACCAAGTTTAGGGAAATACAGAAATCCATCACGAGCCCAGAGATAACAGATAATATCATAACAGAGTAATCATATAATAATCCAGAGGGGATGCCTCTCAAGTAACAGATAATATGAGGGTTGACCTCATGTATCAATTTGGAGTGATCAGCTCCCAGATAATGTGAAAGACGTGTATCGCACACACCATCAGTCACCAGATATATATATAACAGTAACAGTAACAGATAACAGAAATCAGATCAGAACTAGGATGCATCCATGCGCCCCAGTAGGCCAGAATCTTCACCTACATAACAGATAAAATCAGGGACGGGACAGGTCATCACTCTCCTGCCCTAGAGTCATGCCATCGGTGCATCAATGACATGGACATGAAACCCTCATGCCTAGTGATTGGCTCGGATATCAGACTGTGGTCAAGGTCAGATGTCATATAATAAACAGAGTCACATCTAAGGGTTCATGGCAGAAGGGTCATGTCAACAATTCAGATTAAGATAATAAGGTTTAAATCAGAGTTTATCAGATTAAGTTTAATATCAAAGCTTAAGTTCAGATTTAAAAGGTTTATTTCCAATAGTCCAAAAAGTATAACAAAGGTTAATGATTACAAATTTATAGCAATAATCCACTTCAGAAGTTCCTGTCAAAAGTTCATTTAAATCAATCCTTTAATAATGGTTTTCATTGAAATGATCTTACGAAATAGTTTTCATAAAAATGGTCTTCCAAAACGTTTAGTAACTTCCATTTCCAAGTGGTATCGCTTCCTTTAAAATAGCTTTTCTTTAAACAGTTTCATATGTAGTTTAATAGAGGTTCAAAATCAATTAGGTTCAGATAAGGATTTAACAGGTTAAGGTTTACCAAAATCAAATCAGAATTTACAACAGATATATCAGGTTAAGGTTCAGAACAAGGTTCACAGATCAGATTCAATTAAGACTCACAAATTCAGGGTTCAGAACAAGAGATCAATCAGAGTTCAGGAAAAAGGTTCGGAATACAAGAATCATAGCAGAGGTTCAAACAAAAGGTTTAAGACAAACAGATCACAACAAAGATCCACAACAGAAGGGAACATAGCAATGGTATAGGGAATCCTAATAAGGAAAATGAAATACTGAGAGAAAAGGGAAAGAAACACCCTTACTAAAATAGGGCAGAATATCTGTACCTTATTAGCACAGCAGAAATCAGACAAACACACACAGAACACTGATCAAGACTTCTCCTTCTTCACACCTAAGGAAGAGGAAGACAGAATTACTAAAGTTTCTTATTCAGATTATTACCTTTTAGTTTATCTCATCATTTTATGTACTTTCTATTTTTAGTAACTTTCCAGATTTAGTAAGTTCCCATAATTTGCAGGTTTTCCAGAATTAACATATGCTATCATTTCAGATTAGGTTTAACCCTTATTCAGAGATTATTATGGAATACAGTACATTTTATCAAGTTACAGAAGTTTAGGGTTTTAAATGACAATTATACAAAGTTTAGGGTTTTAAATGTAACTTCATTAATTTACAAGGTCATTTGTGAAAATACTTCAAGTTACAGAATTATATGCTCACTTTATTCAGAATTACATTTTATTCCCTTAAGTTTCACAATTTACAGATTACACCCCTTTAGTTACATATTTTACAAAACCAACCTTATAATTACATATTTTACAATTTAAACCCTACAATATCCATATTTACCAACCAAGCATATTATATTTCAAATTTACAGAATATACCATCAGAATTCAGTACTTTACATATTAGACCCCTCAGAATTAAGAATTTACATATTTAGCCCTTTAATTTTACAAAACATATATATTAAGTTATAATTCATAACAATTACATAATTAGCCCATAAATCCTCAAAATTACACAAAAACCTTTTTATATCAGTATTAACTCAAAATAACTTCAGAATTTCAGATTTACACTTTTGGTCCCTCACTTTTAATTTATTTCAAATCGAAACCCTAATTTCCCATTAATTCATTATTTTGAAATATTTACACTTAGGACCCCAAAGTTATATTTTTCCCACATTCTTACAGATGTATATGATCTTACAAAAATATCCTAGAAGTTTCAAAGTTGACAAAACAGGTCCTTATACTTTTTCTTTCAAATCGGTAAGACTTTTTACAAACAATTTCAAACCCTACTTTTAACCAATCATTGAACCATCATTAATTCATCCTTAAAACACATTAAATGATCAGTATCATACCCAAGAAACCAAACCCTAGTACCCATGATTTTCCTTTTATTTTATTTCTTTGTTTTTCCAAAATCCGGTTTATACAATAATTCACCATGTTAATTTTAGGCCTCCAAAAATCAAACTCATATTTTTCCCAGATCATATGACTCATAAGGAACCCACGAAAAATAAAGAACATGCCCAAAAAAATTGTTTAACATATATTGCATATTTACGTACGTTTTAAACATCAAAATTACAACGACTTGATTTAGGCTACTATAATTCGATCTATCATTTTTCCCAGGTCTATTACATCATATGAGGTCTAAATAAAATAGCTATCATGTCCAGAAATTCGGATTACATAATTTTGTGATTTACATGTTTTATGACCATTATATTTTCATTCGCATAATTTAGCATGCATGGATCGATTTACATATTTTATATGAGTCATATAACATCTAAAGATCACAGGAAAATTTCCATATAAATTTTAAAACGTTTGGTTTAGTCGCATGAATTATTACCTTGTTTTTGATCAAGTCGACAAGAATTAAAGAACAAGAACGAACCAAGGAGAAAACGCAGCAACCCTTATTTTTCCTAGCCTCCTTGCACCTCCAAGAACACCAGAAAATTACTTGCTCAAGTCCAGAAATCGTGTGATGGCCTTGTCGAATTATTTGGTGATCGCTAGGGTTTATGGTGTGTATATGCGGTTTTTTTTTGAGGATAAAATAAAATATATTTGTTTATACTTTGTGGAAACCGACTTTGGAGGGGGAAAGATCAGTATTTTCGGTCCATAGAATCAATAATTATTTTGGGTTGATTTGCTTGATCTTATCTTATTTTATTTGACATATTATATAACTAAAAAGAATTAACCCTTATATTTAGTTAATTATATATATATTTCGGAATTTACTAATAAATATGTATGTAAATTTTTGAACATTGAAAATGATGTAACATTGCCTCAGAAATTATTTTGTTTCAGATATTGCTCGATTTCAGATGTTTTGGAATTATTTCGGAATTTTTATAAGTTGTTTAATAAGGTTTTATGTTATCAGGGGTAATTTGGTAATCTTACGGGTTATCTGGATTTCAGGTATTACATTATTGATCCCAACATGTTATACATCATTAATTTACAGAAGTAAACATAAATCATAATCCATCATATTCTTGTTACATGAATTATAATAATTAATTGAACACAAGTATTGAAAATTATACCTTGATCTTAATTTTTAGGCTTCAATAATAAAACCCTAATTTTTTTCTTCTTGTTTCTCCCTTGGTCGACCGAAATTTACAAAAGAGAGGGGTGAGGGGGTTTTGGTTTTGTATTTATACTAATCCTAAGAACATTCTAGATAACCCTTTTAATTAGTAATTATAATTGGACTAAAATTTGTTTCCTTTTTCCCCCTAATCCCTAAATTCGGCCGCCCCCCCTAAAATATATATATTTTTAAATTTTTTTATTAATATTAATTACTACACTTAAAACCTTGTGTTTTCATTATTTTATAAAAGCCTATACGAAAACCTAACATCTTACGCGATAATTCTTCATTTTTCGACAACTTGAAAAATTATCATTTTCAAAACAAAGTTTTCAAAAATAGAATTTCACACTTATTATTAATATAACCCATAAAACCGAACACCACTTAACTTACCAACATTCACAAACTTGAACACAACTCATTACGCAAAAACCCCGAATCACAAAACCGTAAAACTCATTTCCACGAAACAAAAAGTATACAAAATGAACTTCCCCGAATCCAACACCACAACAAACACATAACGATCGAATTCCAAACCCACACATAAACTCATGAAAACCTCTAAACCACCAAACAAAATTTAACAAGTCAACACTATTGGTTTGACTAACCTGCCAAAACCACGGTTGTTACACCAGGTTTCGCTATATTAATAGAGTCTTTTCAAAACAGGCCCTGATACAAATGGTAAACGAAAATCAGCTAGCATGAATGACCATACGTTTTTAAAAAAAACCTAGAAAGAGTAAAACAACATCTGATGAGGCCTCAAGGAATGTTCGGCGATGTTCTTCCCGTAGTAATACCTCTTCTCATTTAAATGATGATGTTGATAATCCTGTTCGACAACCACCTTCTCATGCAAGTGGAGGTACGCATCAAGGATTCCTTTTCCAGCGGCTTCCTTTTCATTCAACTAACTTGATAACAATGTTTTAATTAACCCTTTTTTTTCAGTTGGTGCAGACGCGCCGGTTATCTATCAAGATTTGGGCGATTGTAATCAGCAATGCCGTCATTGCAAAGCGATGTTTTGGCTTAACGAGCACCTTAAAGGTCGTTCTAACAATGGTCAGCCTGAATATCATTTGTCCTGCGGAGGTGGTAAAGTTTTCATGGAACCCGAGATTCGGCCACCTGCATATATGAGGGAACTTCTTGAAGACAACAATTTTATGCAGAATATAAGAGCTTACAATCAAATGTTTGCCATGACTTCATTTGGAGCCAAGATTGACAATACAGTTAATGAATGAAGAGGACCGTATGTCTTTAAAGTTTCTGGTCAGATATACCATTGGATTGGTTCCCTGTGTCCTACTGCCAATGATTCGCCATGCTTTTTACAGCTGTATA
The DNA here is from genome assembly GCA_021014915.2 of Artemisia tridentata subsp. tridentata. Classification (NCBI taxonomy): domain Eukaryota; kingdom Viridiplantae; phylum Streptophyta; class Magnoliopsida; order Asterales; family Asteraceae; genus Artemisia; species Artemisia tridentata. Next base: position 447,603,219 of record CP139507.1, read on the forward strand.
TCTACGATACGCGTAATGAAGTGGAAAACAGAATGGCCCATTTTGAAGGATCTAATACATCTGCGATAGATCTAGAAGTCATTCAAGGACTCATCCACTTTTTAAACGATCACAATGAACTGGTGCGCCTGTTCAGAACTACGCGGGACAAATGTGCTCAAGCTGATGTTCCTGAATTTAAGGTTCGACTCTATGGTGGTGGAGGTTCGCGTCGTTATGAGTTGCCAACATCTGATGCTTTAGGGGCCATAGTGTTTGAAAATGGTCCAACAACCAAAGCAGACTATGATGTTATAATTGAATTAAGAGGTGGGGTACCACAAAGGATAAATAAGCATCATCAATCATACATGTCATTGCAATTCCCGCTCATTTTCATTTATGGTCAACCTGGATTTCATACACAGTTAAGATTAAAAGCCGCAGATCCGACCAGTAGGGCCAAACGAGTTTCAATGAACGCGTTTTACATGTACCAGTTGCACCCAAGACATGGGCAGTATGATTTGATCTTCCGGGTAGGGCATCTTTTACAACAGTATGTTGTTGCTGTTTATTGTTCTTTAGAACAGAATAGAATGGATTTCTATAGAACACATCAGAATGATATCCGAGGAGAATATTTGTCAGGACTTTATGATTCAATTTCAAGAGGTGATCGTGATGGTTCAGATGTCGGTTCAAGAATAATTTTGCCTTCTTCTTTCACTGGGGGTCCTAGATATATGTATAGCCATTATCTGGATGCACTGGCAATTTTTCGTGTCCTTGGTAATCCACAGTTTTTTATAACCTTCACATGTAATGTGAATTGGCCTGAAATACAGCGATACATGGCATTGTTTCCTCATTTGAGTGCATCAGATAGAGCAGATGTGGTATGTAGAGTTTTTGAGCAAAAGATTAAAGCATTTATCAAGTTTCTGAAAGAAAAGCAAACTTTCGGACATATCACAGGAGGTATGCATATCTTTTGTGGTAAATGTTTTTTTTAGTTTATGTTCTATTTAGATTTACACTGTCAATAGGTATGCCATGTGATGTACAGGCCTATTGACCAATTTTTAATTTTCGTATTGTTTAATATGCAGTTCTGTACACTGTTGAGTTCCAGAAGCGTGGGTTGCCACATTGTCACACGCTGGTTTGGGTCTCTCCATCACAAAAAATTCAGAATGCTCAGGACGTTGAGCAATATATTACAGCCGAGCTGCCAGACCCAGCTGTCGATCCTCATGGGTACAAAATTGTCTCTAAAATGATGATGCATGGCCCATGTGGGAAAGCCAATCTGGGTGCACCGTGTATGCAAGGCGAGTTTTGCACAAAAAAATTCCCAAAGAAATACAACAATGAGACGTTTTTTTATGACGAAGGATGAGTGTATTATCGAAAAAGGCAGGCAAACACTTCAGTTACTAAACACCAGTTCAAACTTGACAGCAGCTATGTCGTCCCATATAACCGGTCTTTATGCTTAGCTTTCTCTGCCCATATAAATGTTGAATATTGTGGGTGGAGCATGCTAATAAAATACCTGTTTAAGTACATATCAAAAGGGACAGACCGGATATTTGCACACGTCAGCAGATCTATAGGTGATGCAGCTACCTCTGCAGTCCAACGACAATCATGCATTGATGAAATCCAGAATTTTGTCGACGGCCGTTTCATATGTCCTCATGAAGCCTGGTGGAGAATCCTAAAATTTGAAATACACAGTAGAGAGCCAGCTGTCCAAATACTTTCAGTCCACCTTGAAGGCATGCAGCATATGACCTTTCGAGCCCATGAAAATTTAGAGTCAGTTGTGAACCGTCCAGATAAGAAGATGACCACACTGACAGAATGGTTTACTTACAACAGTGAAAACGTAGATGGTCGCCATTTGACTTATCTGCAATTTCCATCACAGTTTGTGTGGTATGCAGACAGTAGATCGTGGTCAAAAAGAAAGATTGCCAGGTATTCTGTTGGCCGTCTTGCATATGTGCATCCAAGTTTAGGGGAGCTTTTTTACTTTCAGATGTTGCTGTGTCATCAGCGAGGCTGTAAAAGGTTTGCAGATGTGCGGACAGTTAACCGAGTTGTATATCCTACATATCGAGCTGCGTGTCACGCTCTGGGTTTACTTGGTGATGATAAGGAATGGGATACAGCCCTTGAAGAAGCATGTATTTCAGCAACATCACCAGAACTAAGGTTTGTTTTTGCTCAAATTCTTACTCATTGCGAAGTAGCAAATCCAATGCACCTTTGGAATAAATATTGGCAGCAAATGGGCCATGATATTCCCAGCATTGTTTCACAATCTGTTAGGATTCCTAACTACTATGTGAATGATGATGAATTACAAGGTTACATATTATATGAGCTACAGATACTGCTAAGTAGCTGTGGTAAGTCAGTCGAGGATTATGGTTTGCAGCCACCTCCAAAAGACCTGCTTGATCAATTGAAGAATCGGTTGCTGATGGAAGAAAAGAATTACAATAGAACATTGTTGGCACAGGAAAAGGCTGATTCAATGCCTAAGTTAAATGCTGACCAAAGAAGAATTTATGACCTCATTCTAAATGTGTTTGCAAGGGGTAGGCAGGAACTGATATTTGTGTATGACCATGGAGGAACTTGTAAAACATTTTTGTGGAAAGCTATTATTAGCACTTTACGATGTGAAGGTAAGATTGTGCTTGCAGTCGCTTCTTCTGGTATTGCTTCCCTCCTTCTTCCATCAGGAAGGACCGCGCATTCAAGATTTAAACTGCCTCTAGAACTCACAGATGAGTCGCTTTGTAGAGTTAAAAAAATACTCATATCGGAAACCTGTTGGCAGAAACAAATTTGATCATTTGGGATGAGGCACCTATGAATGATCGGCGCTGCTTTGAGGCATTAGACAGGACACTTAGAGACATACTAGATGCATCGGATGTTCTTTTTGGTGGCAAAACAGTTATTTTAGGAGGCGATTTTTGACAAACGTTGCCTGTCAAGAAGGGCGCTCCAAAGATGAAAATAGTTTTGTCATCTTTTGCAAGCTCTCACCTCTGGCCACATTTTAAGCTAATGACATTGAAGGAGAACATGAGGCTTTTTTGATCAGGAATTAGCTTAGAAGAGCAGAACTTGGCGCACTCTTTTGCAGCTTGGCTTCTTGATATTGGTGATGGGAAGCTCGGAGAACCCGACGAACAAGATACCAAAAATACATCATGGGTTGAAATTCCAGATAGGTATTGTATACAAGACAGCGCAGAAGGTCTGTCAAAGTTGATAGATTTTATCTATGACCAGCCCACACTTCAAACACCTTCAGCAATGACTCTCCAGCAAAAAGCTATTGTTTGTCCAAAAATTGAGACTGCAGACATTATTAACACACAGGTTTTATCAATGTTTGAAGGTGAAGTTACAAGTTATATAAGCCATGATATGGCTATTCCAATTAAAAGTTCTGCTGCTGAAACTGAGATGTTGTATCCTGCTGAATATCTAAACACATTTAGCTTACCAGGATTTCCGCCACATCAACTCAATCTTAAAGTTGGAGCACCTGTGATGCTTTTAAGAAATGTTAGTTTAGCAGGTGGTTTATGCAATGGGACACGCATGATAGTCACACAACTTATGTCAAGGCTTATTGAAGTACAGATCATCACAGGCACAAGAGTCGGTGAAAAGGTCTTCATACACAGGATACCTTTAGTTCATAAAGATCCAAATCTTCCTTTCTCTTTCAAGCGCAACCAATTCCCAATAAAACTTTGTTATGCAATGACAATCAACAAAAGTCAAGGGCAATCTCTTAACAAAATTGGTGTTTACCTTCCGCAGCCAGTTTTTGGGCATGGGCAGTTATATGTTGCTCTTTCTAGAGCTACATCTCCTCATGGTTTAAAAATTCTCATGAAACAGCAAGACAATAGAAGACCAAATGAAACTAAAAATATAGTTTACAAAGACTTTTTGACAAATATAGGACATACATAGTCTTTTTTTTTTTAAATTATTTTTTATTTTATTTTATCATTAAGATTGTTAAATATGGCCTGACAACTACATGTGAATAATTTATTACTTCATAAAGGTATCACAAAAATACCAAAATACATATACATTTTGTAGAAACCTGTCTTATATACCACTTGCTATTGCATTCTTTTTTAACCGATTGGTCTTGCCATCTTCTTCTGTTACCCTTTTTTTGTTTATAACGCACCTTAGAAATACAGGTACATTTTGTAGAAGCCTGTCTTATATAGCATCTGGCACTACATTATTTTTTAAGTTATTGGTCTTAGCATCTTCTTTTCTTACCGTTTTTCCATTATAACTCACCATCATTTATTATATACTTTCAGTTAAATGGCAGACCTTGCAGGCAGTGACAAACAGTATTCATCTATATGAAAAATGGTTGGGAATAACAGCGATACAGTGTCTGAGGTGGAACATGTGTTTGAACAGGCAATCATTGAAACCGCCTGTCCCACAGAGATTGCAGTAATTGCTGAGTTACAGCCCAACTCTTATGACAAGGTCATTGAAGTTAGGTTATATAGAAAATGGATTTCGGTGACCTATTCAAAGAAAGCTGGAGGTGAATTCTCCCAAAAAAAAATGAAACTGCGTTCTGCTGCATATTGATAGATGGAGAGGTATGTGAACCTTCATGTTATATAAACAATACATATTAGTTGCTTAACTTTTAATAACCACGCATTTATATAAACAGGGCAATGCTATACAGGCAAACATGAACGTCAAAGAAATAGATTATTTTGACCCAAAAATTAAACTTGGATCCACCTACAGAATTTCAGATTTCATGTGTGAACCCGCCAGTGCATACCAGCAGACAATTGATAACAGAACAACCCTGCGCTTTGGGAGAATCACGAAATTCACCCCTATAACAGCACCAAACATTCCCCACCACTATTTTAAATTTGTATCATACAACCACCTTCAATCCAAAGTGCCAACAGAAGATGCGACAGGGAAAATCCAATACCCAATGCTCACAGGTCATGCTATGAACCTTAAGTTTTATACATACAACAAAATTTACAAAGCATAATACTTATTTCATTGCAGATTATATTGGGTGCCTAAGATCAGTCGGACCATTAAAGTGTAAACAAAATGCCAACCAAGATGAGACCGCGTACAGAAAACTTGACATTGAAAACCTAAGGCATGTAACGTTAAAGAAATTAATAATTTTTTTTGTCAAGAATCTATTCATTATTCAATGACACTTTACTTATGTTGGCAGCGGTAATGTTATTGAGTTGAATCTATGGGGTGCGCTGGCCCAAAAATTTGAGGAAACTAGACTTGAAGAGATGGAGCAACTTGTTATAATTGCAGTCAGCTCTTGCCGTGTTACGCGCTTTAGAGGTGTTGTTTTCATACCTTACCTTACACATCTATATAAATAATTAATTACTGATGCATTTTTAAATATTTGCATGGCAGATTATCAGTTAACAGCGACTTCGGCAACACACTTTTACCTAAACCCAAACATACCAGAGGCTGAAGAAGCAAGACAGCAGTAAGAATCTATTAACCAAAAAAACTAAATTGCTACATATTCACATTCCAATTGCTTAAAACAAATTCATTGCAACTTTCTAAATTATACCAGATACAGAGACAGACACCACGCAGCTCCACCGCTACGCATCTACATAACATCGTATGAAGATGCTCAAAAAGAAATGTTGAGAAACCGATTTCCATTGAAAACACTTTTGGATCAGAATCCAGAAGCATACAAGGTAAATTTACTGAAATTTACAACAAAGTTTGAATTAAATTTTTACCAATACATGACAGTTCATGCAATCTTTCTTAGGGGGTTAGATTCACTGCTGAGGCAACAATAAGCAACATCAACATCAACAGAGATTGGTTCTACATATCTTGCAATAAATGCCTTTTAAAAGTTAGGGAAGAAGATGGAATCTATCGGTGCTTAGATCATGGAAAGCAAGAGCAGCCATGCTATAGGTAAATAATGCTGTAACTCACATTTAGGCAACCTAAAGAAGGTATAATTTCAAAGGTTTTATCACAGACCAATCTGCAACTGCTCCAATGACTTTCTTCACCCCTGCTGCTGACGACATCGTAGGATTTTCATGCTCAGAGTTGATTTCAATGCACACAGTGGCAGACCTTCAACAAATACCAGCAGAAATCTTTGCAGCGGAAGGACAAAACAATATTTTCCAATTTCATTACAATCAAACAGGAAGATCAGTGGATTTTACTTTAGATAAGGTTTTCAAAAAGACAAACAAATGACTCAAAACAACACCACCAATGAATGCAAACTCAGGTTCTCAAATTTATCTGAGCAGCCCCTCTTATTTAAATATACTTTTTGCAAATGTAAATGTTAACTATTATGTTTTATGAAAACTAGGTATGCAATCAACACCCATGCAAGAAAACCCAGGTACCGCCTTTTGTTTTATTAGCATGTCTTATTTAAAGAAAGCATCTGTAAATGTAGATATTACCTTTTTTTTCCTTTTTTTTTAAACTTGGGACACCACCGACACCCATGCTTATAGCAAATCAAGCCGATCAACAAGCATATCCATCTGAAGACACGCCAGAACAAAGCAAATCAAGACCAGTGAAAAGACAGTTATTTCAAGATCAGACAACAGCTATGAAGAAACACAAAGGTATTTTACAAAATTTATTTAACATGTAGACTCCAAAATATATTACACACATATCATAAACACTTCACAAAAACATCACAGCATAACTCACACTAAACTTAAAGAGAGTAGCAAAATTTAAAATACAGGAAACAAAATAGATTACGCGGAGAAATCTAAAACACCCTTAAGTTTTTTAATAAAGATATCCTTATTGCAAGCATTCAGCTCTAGCTCAGCTGTTAGTATTTGCATTTGCATGACCTTTTGATCATCTTTCGCCTGTTCCTGTCTAAGAAACTCAGCCATTTTCTGCGCATAAATGTTTCCAACGCTTTCTAGCTCCAGAATAAAACTTTCCCTTTCACGAGTTATACCAACCAGCCTTGCACATGTTGCATTCATCTGCTCTGCCATCTGAATGTCTTCGATTGTTGATTTACGACAATATAAAACTAGCTTCTCAGACCAATTGTTAGAATTTGCCTCAACTCTAAGTTGGTCACACCTGGGGTGTCTAGACATTCTGGCTTCTTGCTTTAGTATGCAAATGAGAAAATTCCCTTGCCAAAAAAAAAAAAAAAATTACCCAACACTGTCTTAAATAGACACCAAAACTCAAAAAAATATCCCGTGACCTATTAGCATAGGATAACTATTGGAACAACACTCTTTTTGCATCCATTATAGCCATTCATATTGGTTGTGCCTGTTCTACTTTCAGTGTCTTCTGTTCAACTATGCTACCATCCAAAATAGCCACAAATAATTAGCCTGCAGTCTTGAAAAACTGCAACAAATAATAGAGTGCCAATTATTTTTTTTTAAATCAAAATGCCATTTAAAAATATCAAAAAGATAAAAGTCTATTTCATTATTCGAATATCTAATAATTACTTTTCCTCAGCATAAATTACACCTTAATGCTACCTCATAAACTGGTTATTTTGATTTTTGCAGCAACAGCAGAACAATCGTCACAACAGCAGCTGAAACCAAGGGCTGTTCAAATAAAGAAGTCTAAACGAAGATAAAAAAGTCATCTCACCAGCCAACATCAGCCTTTTGTAAATATTAAAACTTATTGCACCACTTAGTAATCATCAGTATGTTTTCAGATATATTTGTGCACCACCTGCACAAATACGTCTAAAAACATCTATAGGTGCTAAACCACTCATCTTTTGTAACACATCTAGCATGCAGTTGCATTTGCACATATGGGTTTGCCTATTTTTTTTGTACAACATCGGCATTCCTGAACAAAAAAACTTATGTATGTTAAAAAAATCTTATGCTATCTTATATCATCTTTTCTTAACAGCTTATACAATTCTTATTTTTTATTCATAACTTACATATCGAAACGTCCCACAGCAACGCGCGGGTTACATTCCTCGTTTATAACAAAAGTGGATTAACGAGATACCCCTTACCTTTTTGTATCTCAATCCAAGATGTATTAACTATAGTGAGTTAATATCCACAATCTTGTACACACGTACTATGACCGAACTAATGAGATTGCTAGATCTTTAAACACAAAATAAACCAAACAAGTTTTGTTTATAAAAAGTTAGATCGATCAACCCTAAGGGTTGTTTGTTCGATCGATCAAGACACAAAGAAGAAGCGAAACAAGATCTAGGGTTATAGCAAGAGTGCAAGAGTAAGAAACAATAACCCTAGCCTTTGTATTTATAGATTACAAATCTTGAAGGACAAGTTGGCTTGGACTGGGTTATGGAAACCCTATGGCCGATCGGCCCATGCATCCCTAAGGGATTCCGGAAGTTTCTTGATCCTCCAATTTTATCTATAGTCCTTCCTTTATTCCCTAACGGTCGTTAGTCAATTCCCGTTAATTACTTAACGTCCGTTAGTCATTATTTTTGTGTTTTAATAATTAAATATATAACGGTTTAGATATTAATTACTCCCTCCGTCCCTAAATAAGTGTCCACTATTTATTTTTAGAGTCTTCCTTTTGTAACTTTGACCTAAAATTATATTATTTGTGTTATGTAATAATTGATGCAAAATATATGAATGAATTGGGTTTTAAATGTATTTTCATTTGTATAATTTTCATCAAGTATTATATAACATAAATGAAATAATTTAAGGTCAAAGTTGAAGAAAGAAGACTTTAAAAGTCAACAGTGGACATTTATTTAGGGACGGAGGGAATATTATACATTAATTCCTTATACGTAATGTGTGCAATCCTGTGATCCCGAGTTCGATTCTAGACATACACGTTTAATATTTGTCCATAAAAACTAACAGTTGGTTGGAAAATTAACATCGAAGCAAGGACAATTGCCTCTTTCTCGTAATAGTAATGGAAAGAATTGCAATTTTAAATTGTCTCACTACTTTTTATCTGGGTTATACCTTTAATAAGTCGAAAAAAAAGAGAGCAAAAGAACAAAACAATCATATATATCCTAATTTCTTAATGTACTTTACAATAAAAGTCAAATTCCCCTTTGCATGCGAAGAGTTTACTTTAACGCACCTTTTGGATGTTTAACGCACTTGGTGCGTGAAGGGTTGAACATGCTCTAAGAGAAATATTAAGTAGAGTGGCCTTGGATCGGTGTTTTATGTTCTAATTTTGGGTAAGTGTGTTCTTTTGTTCTTAAACTATAGATAACTGTTCTTGCACATAAAGGTAAATTAGTCAAAGTAATTTTATAATAGAGTCTGAAACATTTAAGACATTTAATTAGAATTTAATTATATATTTGGACTTACGTGAGAGTTTTTAACTTTTAAAAGAATATTGAGTAATTAAAAAATTTGTAAGGATATTGGTGTAATTTAAAGATTTTGCAAGGATATACATGTAATTCTCTAAAAACTTTAATACTTCTTAAATAAAAGTCTTAAATGCTTTGTATATAGGGATTTGCTAAACAATGCCCATTGAGTAATGCTTAATACACATAAAATAATTTGTTCTTTTCATATTTAAAGTAGTTACGTATTTATTGAACAATAAATGAACAGAAAAATTAATTTAAATATATGTAATTTTTAATTTAACAAAGTTCAAGTTTCCTTTTATATTTATATTAATTATTGCTTGAAACATTTACCAGTTAACATTGTTTAGCAAATACCGATTGAGATATGTCATCAATTTATTTTTTTGGATGGCATTGATTTCTAGTTCATGGAATAATTATTGTTCTATTTATGAAAAGGCATTAATGTTATATTACATTATTATGTTAGTCTATTTATTGCATTAAATTGTATCAGATTATATAATAAAGACAAATATCAAACAAAAAGGGTTTTTGTGTTAAATGCTACAAATGATTAAAAAAATATAATGTTGTACAAATTATTGTTCTATTTACGAAAAGGCATTAATGTTATATTACATTATTATGTTACTGTATTTATTGCATTAAATTGTATCAGATTATATAATAAAGAAAATATCAAACAAAAAGGGGTTTTGTGTTAAATGCTACAAATGATTAAAAAAATATAATGTTGTACAAAGTTTTTGATATTTTAAGCTAGTTTTTATGCACCAAATAAAAACATGATGCACATAAAGTTTTACGCAAATTTTTTTCCTGGCCAATGGAAAATAATTAAAAATTTATTTAGTTGTTTTTTCTTGAAGTATCATATATTTGTCGTGGAACTTTTTCAGATTTTTTGACAAATCTTTTTAAAATCCATCTGAATCATTCTCACGATAAAATTCTCTTCTCTCGAGCTCACTAGTTTTAAATAAAACATCGCGTTCAGATTAAATGCTAAGTCTCTTTGTTTTAACTCTTTTTTTAGTTCTTTAATATAATATATACATGGAAATAAGATAATGTTATTTATAATATCTTCTTTACATTTATTATCCTTTGTATCAATATTTACGAGTATAAATATGAGGTCTTCACCACCCAACCAGAGCACCTCTCCTTAAACCTTAGGGTTTCCTTAACTAACTAGCCATTTTGTTTATCATTTCAGCTTCCTTTTTCGTCTTCAATTTAGCATCAATTAGTCTAGCTAGCTAGACTCATCTGGAATTTAATGGGGAGAAATGTTAATTCCTATACTATCAAAGCCTTGAACATCATCGTCAAACGTAAATAATCTCTCTATGCATCTTCAATCTATCTATGTACATACGTGTATGTCTGAAGTTTGTTTTGCCTTTGTTTATGTATGTAAGCATCTCACATAAACACAGTTTTATGTCTGTTTAATAGCAATCAATAGTGTTTTTGTAGTCATATACATGCATGTTCATTTAACTATAATTTATAAAAATTAAACGTTGATTTTATATAGCTAGATTTGACGATGTTTGGACTTTTTGTTACAGTCAACGATTGTGTTCTGATTAGGTTGTCGAATCCAGACCGGCATCCACATGACGTGGCTCGAGTGGAAAGGCTAGAGATCGTTAACAAACTTAATGTTAACGTTCACATCCAATGGTATTATTGGCCAGATGATTTAGAAGAAGGCAGGCTGCGGTTTCATGGTGATAAGGAGCTTTTTTTATCGGATCATTCCGATGTGCAAAGTGTTCATACAATTGCCGGGATATGTAAGGTGCATTCCTTGCAGGTTTATGAAAATCTCAAGAATGTCAAAGAGGAAGACTTCTTCTATCGATTCGAGTACAAGGCTTCTGAACAATGTTTCGAAGACGTACTTGTTGAAGTGTGAGAATTACTTGTGCTTTATCATGTCTATTTATTTTTGCAGTGATGAACTTTATCTAATAAAATTGACTTTTTTGTTTTTTTTACTACATGTAGGTATTGCAAGTGTGAAATGCCCTACAATCCAGATCTTTTTATGGTGCAATGTGACGAGTGCAAGGACTGGTATATCTTTTCCCTTGTTGGTATACGTTGTAATTTGTCAAAAAGTAAATAATCAAGTGTAGAATAGTAGGAAATTTGTTTTTGTCTGTGGTTTCTAGTAATGAGAAAATTATACTATGATTAGCACGCAAGTTTCATTTACGTAGGCATTTTGCGTAAAACAAAATTCATTTCCTTAAAGGTGATATGCGTCTATAAAGAATAACCTAGACTAGAAGTCTTGAACCAGAATAAGATAAATTGCATGTCTACTTAGAAATAAATTATATAAACAAATCATTGCCATATTTGTTCTCAGTTCTTTTCAACATGATCCTTTACTTTCAACGTTCTGGTTTAGATGGTCTTTTTCTATTGCTCTATGATAATAGCTTCAATAATCTTTGCTTATTTTTATCAAGGGAGTTCTTTATGCAAACCAATATATGTATGTGTAGGTTCCATCCAGCTTGTATCGACAAGACGTTTGCAGATATACAGAAACTAAAGCACTTCTTGTGTCGTGATTGCTCCGTTGATCGTGCTGCAAAGAGATCTATGAACTTGTTTGCTGGAGCACCATCTAGATATGAAGAAATTGGAGCAGTAGTGTCTGCCACCATGGCTAAGGTAAGAAGCCATTTCATTCAATTCACTGTGACACGATTGGCTTTGTTACTAACTTTGATGGCTTCTAGAAATTTAGTAAGCAAAAAACATTTTTTTTTTTTTTTTTTCATTTGGTACTATTACATGTTTTACAATGGATCATGAGATGTATAAGTGCGCTGATGTATACAAGTAATACATAAAAAAACAACTTTCAATTGAGTTCTTTGTAGTTATAAAACATACACTTACTTGTAGTAGTTGATTATTAAAACCGTCGGTATCTTATTTTCAGGTGGGATCAAAGCGCAGAAAGGTGTAAGCCGGCAACAAGTACTCGTGTAGTCATGAATCATTATAAATCCATCAATTCATACATTTGAAAGCATATACCTCAGTTGTATTCTCATATCATTATAATGTATGAAATTAGTTTTCTATCGGTTCAAACATCATATCCCTTCTTACTTCTGATATATTATACTAAAAGCTGTGTACTACAAGATATAGAACTATTGGGACTGAAATTAACTTGTTAGTATAAATCAGACTTGAATCAGTAAAGCCATCATAATTTTGAATATCAAGGTATATAGTTCCTCACACATTTGCTGATCCATTCGGGCTAACCAGAAAAAATACATTTTATTTATTAAATCAGCAGAATTATTATTAAAGGGGTCTAGCAATTGCTGCTAGAACCGAGAAAAGGAATTACTATATATTGTTACAAGCATTGCTATAATCAAGTTTAGGTTCCAACATCCAATCGAACCAACCAAACGTAGATTACAGTTTCTATGTGAATTCCAATAGAAAGAAAGAGTACTGATCGCGTCTCTCAGTGTGTCTTTACGAGAGGGTTTTGATCAAATCAAACCTTGGATTAAACGCCAAGGTAAAGAACAGGTTCAATGTGGTTGTTTAAACAACATGGATTCATTTAAATTGATCTAGTCGATTTTGAGTACTTTTTGAGTCGATCTCTGATAACTCGAGATCTGTCTCGTTTCACTTATACTCCTGCCGAGAAAAATTAAAAAATTAAGTGAGGGGCGTGCATTTTCATACTTGCGTTCTTCCATATATAGACAACACGTACGTTGACATGAAAATTCCATAGTGATCATGTACAATGGTTGAAATTTCCATAGTGACTGTTGTAATCTCGTTAGCTGACAACGGGTATAGCCACTAAACCTTTTTGGATAATATTTCACAATATATCAAACACTGAAAAGCAATAACTAAAGTTATCTTAAAACAAAAAAGTTATTTTGGGATAAATGTTGGAATTACCGTGGTAGTTTATAGATTCCAAAAAACTGTTATAGTCACTTCAAAAAAACTGTCATTTAGTGAAATTACATGATAAAAATGTGTCACTAGTAGTCAATGATTGTGTTACTGAATCCTCACATTTGTGAAAGAAAACAGTGTGGGGATATATTTTGGGCTTTCTGGAACATAAACTGTTAAATAAAGTGACGGATAAACCAAAAGATATAACTTTTTTTACTTACACCCTTCCAAAGTGTCATTACTGCAAACATAGTGACACTTCTTTGTGTCACTAAGCTCCGAGTCACTAAATTTCACTATTTTTTGGTTTGGTACATGATACTCCGTAAAAGGAAATACCAACTAATTAACACTTTTGAATCAATAATTAAATTAAATTTTAAGAGAACAGTAGTTAAATTGCAATAAATGCCAACACAATCTTAATAGCCGTATAATAGCCATTTAATTCAGTACAATAAACTTATAATGATAGCTATTTTTAACTAAAAGAAAAAACACGCTTTCATTTATTATAAAATGTTTATAATATTTTAGTTCTCAGTTTTATTTCCACACGACGGCACTTTACTTTTCCGACAATTAGCTATAATTTAGGGTTCTAATTTCACCCCTAAATGGACCTTCACTCCATCATTTTCATCATCCAATTTAACCTCAGATTGAGCTTAATCTCATCTTGAGTTGATGGCCAAAACAAAGCCCGGAAAGGAAGACATTGATTCATACAAAATCAAAGGAACTAAGAAGATCGTTAAACGTATGTCATCAATTCATCATATATATATATATAATATATATATATATATATATATATATATATGAGGATAATGAATATGGAGTTGTCTCACATCTAAGCTTACATGCGAAATTATCAAAAATTAGGACGTTTTAACAAGAAAAACATCAAATCTACCTCATTTGTATCATGTCTTTCACAATATTAGTGTTTTACATGCGAAACCATAAAAATCACAAAAAAATACGTCATTTTGGTTATTATTTTTTTTAAATTTGATTAGTGGAATTAATATATACATAGTGAAACGCATTTTTGTGATGAATTAAATCAAACCATTGTTGAATCTATAGCTAATTTTTTAGTTAATAAAATCACCTAATAATATGATGTAGAAAACGCATGTATCAACGTGAACCCAACTTAAGTGATGTTGTAATGAAATCAAGAAAAAATACTAATATTGTGAAAGACATGATACAAATGAGGTAGATTTGATGTTTTTCTTGTTAAAACAACGTAATTTTTTATGATTTCGCATTTAATCTTGGATGTGAGACAGCCCCATATTCACTATCCTCTCTCTCTCTCTCTCTATATATATATATATATATATATATATATATATATATATATATATATATATATATATATATTATATATCAAAGGTAAAGTTATAATAAAAAGATAAATATCCACACATTACGTAAAAAGATTTTTATTTATTTTTTTAAATGAAGTTCGCGAAAAAATCTAAAAAATTACACAAGATCGGGTATGTTGGTGCATAAAACTTTTGTGAAAAAAGTTTTTCTGATTTCAAGTTTTTATACGTTTTTTTAATGCACAAAAAACGAATTTTGATGCGCAAAAAAATTTTAATGCACAAAATTTTCAATTTGTTTTAGTTAGATGCGCAATGTTATTTTGATTAAAAAAGTATAAAGAATTTGGGTGCAAAAATGAATTTTTGATGCTCAAAAAATCGATTTAATGCACAAACGTAATTTTACATAATATTTTTTCGGAAAAAATATCCACTTTTAGAAAAACTTCCTTCACAAGTTTTTAATGCACCAACATACGTGATATTGCGGATTTTTTTGGAATTTTTCGAGAAAATTTTTGAAAAAAAAAAAAAAAAAAAAAAAATTACGTAATATACGGATATTTGTCTTTTTATTTGATCTTTATCCTATATATATATATATATATATATGTTTATCGATATGTATATGTTTTTCTAGCTGTTGTGTGTGTGTGTGTTGACTAAAACTTTGAAAGTTTGTGTGTGATTAATTGATGTGGAATGTGTTTTTGTAGTTATCCATGCGTTCATTATCGGTTAAAAAAAACGATGCTTTAATTTGTGTACTCGCATGTTTATGGATATCACACAAACACTGATATTTCTGAGTATTGACTGTTGTGGTCTTGTGGACTTGTAAATTTTTTGAAATTTGACAGTAATGTTTTCGAAAAATAGACGTGATCGTGTATATGCAGTCATATATGCTCATTTGAGATTAGAAATATGTATTTTTTGTTTATAATTAGCTTGATTGTTAGCATTTAATCTATATCTATACTACATATAATGGGTGTATGGTCAAAGGTGGAAAATGAAAAGTCAATGTTGTGGAATGTTGAAAATAATGTATTCCCCATTTTGCCCTTCTCAATCTATACTACTTATAATACAAAAATGGTCAACAAGTCAAGGTGTGAAAACTTGAAATTAATGTATTCCCCAAATTACCCCTACCCTTTCAAACCAAAGCCACACAAAAAAAAAAAAAAAAAAACACACACGCATACGGTCTCTCTCTCTCTCTTCACATCTCTCCCTCTTCATCTTAACCTAAAACCAACATCACCACCCATCTATTAGTTGTCGTTGCCACCACCACCACCTACATCTTCTGAAACCACGGTCGCCTTCATTACCGAGAGAACCACCATCAAAACCCCACCACCATCGAGCCCCCAATCACCGAGCCCTATCACCACCGGAAACCAAACCTGCCACCACCCTATATCTCGAAAGGTTTTTCAAGTTTCGAGGTTTTTTTATAGATCTATATATTTTTGTAGATCTATAAGTTTGTTGGTAACAAGATCAATAATCAGTTGATAATGAAGAAAGACCCAAAGAACATTTTTCCTTTTTTCTTATAATTTATTCGATTTTGTTTTTTGGATTTTTTTCAGTCTAAGATTTCGAGAGACATGGAAATAATATCCGGAACAGTGCAGGTATAAAGATTCAATCTTTTTATCACACACAAATATGATACAGTCAATGAGCTTGCTGTATTTGATAAATTTTGGTTTATTTATAATTGTTATTATTAGTAGTTGCAGAGAAAAAGTTTGGATAGACCACAGAGGTTAGGAAACTAGAGTTGGTGATTGAGCAACTAGAAAACAGATTCGTGCCTTCATTGTAAGTTCCGTACAAAATATGCTACTATGATATTTGGGTTATATCAGCTAGCTGCCATTGTCATTAGTTTTTGATTAGGGGTTTTGAATTATAGATACAGATGGAAGAATCACCTCCGTCAACATGAGATGATCATACTGATGAAGTTAAGGAAGAATACAAAGGCAGGGTCGCAAGGTAATATTTCTCTGTAAGCTATATCTATACGTTTTTTAATGATGAATTAAGAAGTTTTTAAGAGTTGCATAATCACTCTTATATGGAAAAATGGTATGATGTGTTGTCACATTAGCGGCTGTTTAGAATTGCTTATTTAAAAGTGTTCATTTTAGAGTGGATTTAGCATAGAAAGAGTTTTATACCTGCTAATGAATGACCAACTTATTTGGACACGGCTAAAAACCTTTTGCAAGATATACGTAAGGTAACCCAAGGAAAACTAACAACATTTTCATTATATAGTTACTGATAGGATAAGTAAGTGTATTATTAACAATATGTTGTCCTTACATGCGTTAACAAAAAGGGGGTTGAGAGGATGCACTGATGTTGTTCCGATCGCGCTTGATCAGGTTAATGGTTTTTCATTTTTTTTAACTTGCTGTTCAAGTTAGTTATTTATTCAGCGCCTACTTATACATAAGCACTTATAAGCTACTTGAACTAAGCATTGTAGAATATTGAGTTTGGATTTGCTTACTTTGTAGTTCTTTTAAATTTAGTTTTGATACGTGGATAACTTTTGAATTATTGCAAAAGTGGTAGTGTAAGTGCACATTAGCATTAGGGAAAAAAATTAAAAACTATTTATTGTGTACCTGTTATGTTTATGCACAAAAAGATTTTTTGCTATTGAATACTTTTGAGTAACCGATATCATCCGGGTTCATTTGCTAATGCATTACAGATTTGCCTTCGAGAACAATATAGATGCTATTGGTTATATACACCGATTCATAATCATATCAGTATTATTAGTAATACTTTCATATAGTAATAATTTACACTGCTATGTTACTGCAGGAACTGGGTGGAGCATCGTTCAAACATTTAGCCAGCCAAGAGTGGCAGATTGGAATGGTAAGTAGTGTAAAATTCAAGCTTGATGCAGCAAAAGTGGTACATGAACAGGAAGCGATTTTTGGCGCCTCCAACTGGTGGACATGAACGGGAAGCAATTTGCCTGGCAGGTGTACTTTTGTTGTTTGCTGTCCTGTTTCTTCTTAATTTAATGATGTGCGTATTTAAGATTGTTCAACGCGCTTATTTTTGCAGTATAGCGATGTTACCATTTTGTCGCGCATCTGTTTAACGACTGTAATATGTTCTTTGTGGTATCGTTATTAAATATCTGACACTACTGTTGTTTTAGCTGCAGCTGATTCGGCTTCAACCCCTAAAATAGTAGATGGTCAGGCAACAACAACAGCATCAGCTAGCTACCAAGGTGAGTCATTTGCTTATTGAATTCTGAATTTGTTGTTGGCAATTGTTGTTGGATGCTACTGTTAGTTTATTGCTTATGTGGTAACCCCGAGTTTATGCTTTTCAGGTTTGTTTTGGGAACTCAAACAGAAGTATAAGCAAGCGCTCTAAGAGGCAATGACGCACCGTGAACTTCTACAACAGGTACCATTTCAGTTCAGCTTATTTTGTAAAGAACTGGATTTTGATGAAATGGCTAAAAATAGCCTCGGTTTTGCGGCTTGCTTATTGCATCCTGCTGACTGCAGCTTGCCACTGCTTAGCAAGTGTCTGCCACCATATGCGCAGAAATTTATTTGTTTTGTATGTCATAATGGTTGAGGACTTTAATCATTTGTATCTGATATAAATGATTTGGAATTGTATCTGATATAAATGAGGTTGAGGAGTTTTGATCATTTGTGACAAATGGTTTTGATAAATCACACCCATCAACGGTGTAAAAGCTTTAGTAATTTTCTTATTTATTGTATAAGTAAAACCTAAAACCGACTTGAATTACCAAAATACTTGCAAGTTACAACTTTTAGACTTACAAGTCAACCATTAAGCAGCTAGAATTTTGCATCCTAATGACTTTTTTAGTTTTCATCCATTAATAATTCCCTCAGCAACAGCTCTCGTTGCAGTACAAATATGGAAGTAACAATGTTCTTTCGTCTGCCCAAAAGGTTTGATCTTTTTTCAGATGTCAAATGTATATCTGATGTTTGATTAAATATGCAAGTGTATGTTTAGCTCTTAAATTGATGTGTTTAAAACTCTTATTATAAATAGTATTCATATGACAACTTTTAAAATGTTGAAAACAATTATCGATCCTAATATTCATCCTTTGTAAAAACAACAATTTGTATTGATTATGATCATATTTACGATCTGGATCACAATTTTGATAACCTTGCTTAATTTTTTTTGTTTTATTCTTGTATAATTCAATACTAGACAATTTGCTTTTCTGTGGTATAATTTGTTGCTAGGGTTCTTACTGTGTTATAAATTTTTGTTTGTGCAGCTGCAAATATATGTCAAGACTCTCACCGGCAAGACCATCACTCTCGAGGTTGAGAGCTCAGACAACATCAACAATGTCAAGGCTAAGATCCAGGACAAGGAGGGGATTCCTGCAGATCAGCAAAGGTTGATCTTTGCTGGTAAGCAACTCGAGGATGACCGTACTTTGGCCGATTACAACATCCAAAAGGAGTCGACACTTCATCACGTGAACATGACAAGGGAAATCTATGTTCAAGAACCTTACTGGAGAGGAAGATATTTTAGAAGTCAAGGGTTCAGATACCATCGACAGCCTTCTTCGACAACTCGATTACTTTTCCATCGAAAAGTCAGAACATATACCTGTTGAGGTAACCGGGTCGTGCATACCCGACCCAATTTATTTATTCGAAGATATGGACCTGCCTGAGGTTCTGAAAGAAAATATAAGGTTATTTGAGTATGTTGAACCGAAGACTGTTCAAAGTTACGCAATACCTGTGATCTTGAAGGGACGTAATCTAATTGCCTGTGCACCCCCTGGAAGTGGGAAAATGACGGCATTTTGTTTGCCAATAATCAGTGGGGTAATGCAAGACCGCCGTTTTGAATCAACTACTCTTGCACATCCCGTTGCCCTGATCTTATCACCGACAGAAGAACGGTCTTTACAGGTCAGTGCATTGCCAAACATTTCTTATTTTATCATTTTATTATTATTATTATTATTATTATTATTATTATTATTATTATTATTATTATTATTATTATTATTATTATTATTATTATTATTATTATTATTATTATTATTATTTTTGCTTTGATGTTCTAACTTCAGACTATTTTGCTAGATTTTCGAAGAAGCAAAAAAGTGGTGTTCTCAAACTCATGTGAAAGTTTCACACGGAACTACGCTAGCTTATGATCCGGTATATAAATAATTTTTTAATTGTTATCGTTTGAGTTTATGTGCAACGTAATTGTTTGATACTCCCTCCGTCCCTAAATAAGTGTCCACTATTGACTTTTAAAGTCTTGTTTTTATAACTTTGACCTTAAATTATTTTATTTGTGGTATGTAATATTTGATGCAAAATATCTGAATGGATTAGGTTTTAAATGTATTTTCATTGATATAATTTTCATCAAGTATTACATAACATAAATGAAATAATTTAAGGTCAAACTTGAAAACAAAAGACTTTAAAAGTCAACAATAGACATTTATTTAGGGACGGAGGGAGTATTAATCTGAAGGGAATGTTTTGTAAACTGTGGTTAATAAAAAAAACCAATGATGTCGACATCTTGGTAGCTACCCCAGCTAAAATACTGGACATTCTTGAATGTTATAACCTTTTGCAATTACATTTCAATTACTTAAAGTGTTTTATGTATAAATGTTGTTTGCCGCTAGATACCCCATCGTATTGCATTTTGGTGAACCATAACTTTTTGCCGCTAGGAACCTCCGTTGCTATGCACGGGTACTCGCCTAGTTTAT
Organism: Artemisia tridentata subsp. tridentata; assembly: GCA_021014915.2. Taxonomy (NCBI): domain Eukaryota; kingdom Viridiplantae; phylum Streptophyta; class Magnoliopsida; order Asterales; family Asteraceae; genus Artemisia; species Artemisia tridentata. Next base: position 447,623,830 of record CP139507.1, read on the forward strand.
TAAATGAAAGTGATGGTCATTTGTATTTTAAGACTTAGTGTGTGTCGAGTTCAAGTTACTAGAATAGTTAAACGTGTTGGGCTTTTGGACAAAGATAGATAAGATTGCTTGTAATGTATAAATGTCCAATGTTAAGCCATGAGCCAAAAGCCCAACCGAAGCCCACCTAAAACCTTTAGGTCGTGGCATGTGTTGCTATATATACACACACTCTCACTCATTTTAAGAGTGCCTCATTGTTATGAAAAGGTGAGAGTGTGTTAGGTGTATGTATTCTCTCAAGGTTTGTGTTTGTATTTCTTTCTTATGAAGCTATAAACATTCGACTATAATATTTCATCATACGATCAATTCACTTTTCTATTCTCATCTTTAGCTTATTTGTTGAGTGTCATGAGTTAATATAGTTTAGTAGTGATAAAGTTAGTGATTATTAGTCATAACAAGTGGTATCAAAGCCAAACATCGAGGTAGGAGATTGTTTGTGTTCGATTTGTGTTCATAATTACCCAACATTTGCGTTTTTGTTTCATAAAAATGTGAGGTTTTGTGTTTTTCTTGGAATCGTTTGCAAATTTTAAGGTTCAAGGTTGTGTTTGTTATTCATTTTACGAGGTGGTTAGTGAAGCTTTGATAGCTCTTTAATCGAATCTTGGTTTCAAGGTTGAATCTTTTGTGTTCAAAGTGATTAGATCGTGAATAAGTACCAACGATTGTGTGAAGATTTGGTTGTTTAGATCTTCATCATTGTTTCTTGATAGATATTCTTGTATAAGAATATGTGGTGAAAGTTGGTAAGAGTTGGTAGATCTTCTCAGTAGGTAAGAGTGGAGAAGTGTCAAAAAGTCAAGAGTTGGTAGACTTTCGCAATTTTCACAGCTGCTCCTTATCGCAATTCTCAGCTTTTGCAATTGGCCAAAGAATTTCGCAATTGTCCCTTATCGAAATTGTAGACTTTTCGCAATTCAAGACCTTTCGCAATTGAAGACCTTTCGCAATTGAAAAACCTTTCGGAATTGCAGAACCTTTCGCAATTGTCTCAAGGTTTCGCAATTGTCCAGCCTTTTTGCAAATTGACAAGGTCAGTCCCTTATCGCAATTGTTAATTTGAAATTTATTTCGCAATTCTAACTTATGAAATTTTATCGCAATTTAAAAAAAAAAATGGCAGGAAAAGTTGAGTAAAATTTAATTTTTACACGAGACTAAACGTTCAATTTTTACGCGAAATTCAAATTTTGGTATAACAGTGAAAATTTTGGCCCAAAATTCGAATTTTTTCGGTCAAATTTGGCGTAAAAATTTTCAAAACTCAAATTTTTCTAACAACATTAGAATTGCATTTTAAGGTGAATTTCAAATTCTGGTAGAGAAATTTTTCACAGTCAATTTTTGGAGGGAAATCAGAAATCACAACCACAACTCCTATTTCGTTGCAACGATCCTTCATCAACTTTATCATTTAAAACATCAACAATGACTACTCAACAAGATATTCATGCAGCTGGTGCAGAAAACCGTCCTCCAATGCTTGAAAAAGGTGGTTATCTTCCATGGACGAGTCGTATGATTCGATACATCAAAACCAAACCTAATGGTCAAGGTAGACTCCTGCTCAACTCTATCCAGAAAGGACCATTCAAGCCTCGTCAGATTCAAGAAGCTGGTGACCCAACTGCAACACCTCCCGTTCCACCATCCTTTCGTGATCAAAAAGAAGAGGAATAGACAGCAGAGGATTGGAAACAAGTTGAAGCAGATGACTTAGCAATGCACCTAATTCAACTTGGTTTACCACGGGAAATATTTGCTGCTGTAGATAGTTGTGATTCAGCTTATGCTATGTGGGAACGAGTTAGGAGACTCTGTCATGGCACAGAAATTGGGCAACAGGATGTTGAAAACAAGCTACTCACTGAATGGGAGAAGTTCACATCCACTCCAGCTAAACCAATTGAATCTTACTACACCCGGTTTAGCACTTTAATGAACGAGCTCATCAGAAACAAGTTGACACCAAAACCCATAGCTCAAAACATCAAATTCATCAACAATTTACTAGAAGAATGGGGACGGTATGTCACAATTGTTAACCAAACAAAGAACCTTCACGAGGTGAACTATGATCAGCTTTATGATTTCCTAAAGCAAAACCAAGCAGAGGCAAATGAAGTCCGAAAAGAGAAATTAGCAAATCAACATGATCCTCTTGCACTCATTGCCCAAACACCTACACATGCAACAGTAAATACACAACCCTCTTCATCTTCAACTCAGAACTTCATGCAACAACAGTATATTCCACAATCACCAGTCTACCCACAACAACAGGTCATCCCACAACAACAATACCCTCAACACCCAGAACCAGAATTTAATGACAATGATGTGTCCACTGCTGCTTTGACTCAAGCATTTGCTTACCTCACAAAAGCATTCCAAGGACGCTATTCAACACCTACCAACAACAACCAATGAATCTCATCGAACACTCGCAACAAGCAGATTGCACAGCCGGGTTTCAATATGGGACAGCAAGGACAAATGGTTGGAGGCTATGGGAATCAGCAGGGATATGCTCCTCGATATCAGATGGGTATTCAGAATGCAGGGCAATATGTTGGAAATCCGATGGGTCAGTATGCAGGGAATCAGATGGGTCCAGTTGTTGGAAATCAGAGAGGTCAGAATGCTGGGAATCAATATGGGAATGTTGTTGCTCAAGTTGCCGGGAATATGAATCAGGGTAATTTGATAAAGTGTTTCAACTGTCAGGGTGTCGGTCATATGGCTAGGAACTGTCCCGACAAGCCGAAAAAGAGGGATCCAGCTTATCTGCAGAAAGCGTTAATGTTGGCAAATAAGGAAACGGCTGGGTTACAGTTGAGTGCAGAAGAGAATGACTTCATGGCTCTTATGGATGATATGGAAGACCTTGAGGACATCGATGCAAACTGCATTTTCATGGCAAATCTCCAGGAGGCTAAGTATGACACGGATTCTGAAACACCTCCTGTGTATTTGATATGTCAACTCATGATGAACAGCATCCTGCGACTCCAGCATCCAATTATGATACATATATGGACACGCCAAGTTGTAGCAATATTAATTTGGCAACTCCAGATATGGATCCTAATGGAGACTTCGAGTCCCAGCATGTTGAGAATGATGAGGAAACACGTGCGTTTTTTGAATCATTATTGCATAATTGTAGTGTTGAAATTGAGAACGTTAAAAAGGTCAATCGCGATGTTAAGGCCGCGAATGAAAAATTGACCGCTGAGCTTGAGAGATATAAGGTGAATGAACAAGCTTTTGAATTTAATAACACACGACAGTCAGAACTTGAAATTGGTTATAGAGATTCTATTTTAAAAGAAAAACATTTGCAAATCAAATATGACACACTTGATGTTAATTTGAACATGACAATAAAATCTTTAAACACGAAAATTTCTGAATTAACCAACCAACTTTCTAAACAAAAATCAATTTGTTCTGATCTTGAAAAAGAAAAGAAAGAATTGCATGCAAGGTTTTCAAAATGAGAAAATGATCTTCTTGATGAGATCATTGACAAACAAGAAAGCATTAAAAAGTTGGAAGAGTTGCTTGTAAAAACAGGGCAGTCTGCACAAACAATTAATTTGCTAATTAAAGATCCAAACCGGGTTTTACATGAAATGAAAAAATGACTATCGGTTGTGAAAACCCTTATTATCTCAAGAAAGCTCAGAAGGAACAGAATGTGTTATATAATGGTAGCATGCTAAATGATAAACATGATCCTCCCGAGGTTCGTGATTCTTGTGAATCGATTGAGCTTGCTGAAGAGAGTCGAGTTAAAATGAGACAAATGAACCCAGAAATTAAACCAATTGATTATAACAAGCTTAACAAAGATTCTGGGGTTCATCTTGTTCAAAAGGAGTCACCAATGTTTTTCAAAAAACCAGTGGCTGTCGCAAAACAACAAGTTGTTTCAAAACATCTTTCTAACATCGAATAAATGTCCTCTAGTAACATTTCTAACACAAGTGACGCTAGACGCTATTTGGATGATCTTAAAAAGAGAGTTGAAACACTTCAAATGGTTGTGGCATCCAAAACAAATAATAATCGCATTAACGATTGGGATTCAAGTTTTCATAATGAAATGAAAAAGGTGTATGAAACAGAAATTAGTACTCCTCTCATGGCAATTCATGCGAGAGTACTTAATGTTGAAAATGCGCTTTTAAAAGAAACAGCGGACTTTGTCAAGGACCACAAATCCCTGGTAAAGGAAGCAAATGAAAACATTGAACACATCAAAGTTTTGGAAAGACATAATGACATTCTCTCTGAAGTAGCTCTATCGACTGAAATTATGTCCATTATTTACCAAACATATTCTGTGGAAGATGATGAAAGACTCCGAGCTGAGACTTCTGCAATTGTTGTAAAATATGAAAATTCTCTTGCCAAGATTGAAAAAGAAAATGTCACATATTTTAAACAACTTGATCAGAAAAAGGAAGAATGCAAGTATGACAAATTGTCGTATGAGCGTGCTTACAAGAATCTGAAAGAACAAAATGATCATTTGAAGTCTCAGCTGGACAGTCTAAATAGGAAGGGTGAGGAAACTAAGTTTGCAAAACCATCAACTTCGGAACAACCAAAAATGCAAATTTCTCAAAATGTTCTAAAGGTTGATGTGACAAAACCAGTCACTCCAACACCCTTACCTAACCAATGTGCTGATAAAGGGAAAGCTGTTGTCAAAACATCGAATGTGATAGCGCCTGGCCTTTATAGGATTAGTCCCACTACTGCGTCTGCCTCTACATCTAACACATATAGGGCGATAGACAAAAGTAAAAAAGATAATCCAAACGAGTCTAGGAATGCTACAACAACATCTCAGGACAACAACATAAATTCTAATGAGTGTGCCTTACCTTCTACAGGATTAGAAAGCACCTCTAGGAGCAGACGAAAGCCTAGGAGCAATACCAGGAACACTAGCGTCTCGCCTGTCTCTGAGAGTGAATGCAAAGAAGTAGAAGAACACCCTAGGAATTTAACGCTTTTGAATAAGAAACATATGTCATCTGGATGTAATGTTAAGACTACTATTTCTAGTGCATGTAATGACTCTGTTTGTTTAATGTACATGAAATCTTTGTCTGAAAATGCTTGTGATGATATTGTTTCTAATAATGTGATTGTGAATGATATGCCTGAACAGAAAGATGTTCCTTCAGTAACTAGGGCTAAGTCTAGATATATTCGAAGACTTATTGCAAAAGATAGGAAAACCACTAGTAGCCTATTGCCTAAGGACCATCTTAAGTTTTGTGCATGGAAACCAACGGGTAGAATGCTTACACTTAAGAATGGCACATTAGAAATTGTTCCAATTGAAAAAATGGAAACCTTCTCTAAGTGTGATTCACCTGTTACCTCTAACCCCTTGGAACCAAATGTTAAACGGTTTCAATATACAAAATCATCCGTTCTTCGCAGGTCATAGAAATTTTTCTTTGGATCGTTGACTCGGGTTGCTCTAAGCACATGACCGGAAATTTGAAGCTGCTGATCAACTTTGTATGGCAGTTCATGGGAACTGTACGGTTTGGGAATGATCATGTTGCAGCTATTCTGGGTTATGGAGATCTTCAGTTTGGGAACTACTTGATCACTCGGGTTTACTATGTCGAAGGGTTGGGATGTAATCTGTTTTCAGTCGAACAATTTTGTGATGCAGATTTAGAGGTTGCATTTAGGAGAAACACTTGTTTCGTTCGGAATTTGGTTGGAGATGATCTCTTAATTGGGAATCGTGGCACCAATCTCTATGCTATTGACATAAACCAAATGGTCTCTTCATCTCCAATTTGTCTCATGACAAGAGCATGCGAAACAAAGTCCTGGTTGTGGCATAGACGTCTGTCCCATCTTAACTTTGACACCATCAATAAGCTTGCCAAAGACAACATCTTCAACGGTCTCCCAAAGTTCAAATACACCAAAGAACACTTATGTCCATCCTGTGAGCAAGGTAAAAGCAAAAGGGCAATATAAAACCTAAAGCCGTACCCAGTTCGGTTGATAAGTTACATTTGTTGCATATGAGCTTATGTGGCCCAATGAGAGTTGCAAGCATAAATGGGAAGAAGTATATTCTTGTAATCGTCGATGACTATTCAAGATATACATGGGTAAAGTTTCTCAGGTCAAAAGACGAAGCACCAGGCATCATCATCACCTTTCTGAAGCGAATTCAAGTCTTACTTCAAGCTCCAGTTAGGATAGTAAGAACTGACAATGGCACGAAATTCACTAATCAGGAGTTAAGAACATATTTTGAAGAAACTGGAATTACTCACCAGACATCAGCTGTTCGAACTCCACAGCAGAATGGGGTAGTAGAAAGAAGAAACAGAACTCTTGTGGAAGCTGCTCGCACAATGCTGATTTACTCTAGTGCACCGTTATTCTTATGGGCTGATGCTATTGCCACTGCTTGCTTCAATTAGAACCGATCCCTGGTTCTTCAAGATTCAATAAAACCCCGTATGAACTAGTGAACAACAGAAAACCAGATATCTCATACCTTCATGTATTTGGTGCTTTGTGCTATCCAACGAACGACCGAGAAGATCTGGGGAAGTTGAAAGCTAAGGGTGATATTGGAATCTTCATTGATTATTCAGAAAACTCGAAGGCATTCAGGGTGTATAACAGGAGAACGAAAAAGATTATGGTGACGATGAATGTGAAATTTGATGAAATTTCACAAATGGCTTCTGAGAGACTCGCTCTAGAACCCGCGCTTAACCCGATGGCTTCTAATCGTACCGGATTAGGACCCGCAACAAATGTTCAGACTTCTGGACATATCAGTTCAGGACTCGTACCCCAAGGAGCTCAATCAACCAACACAGATAAACCAACAAATCAAGAACTAGAAAACTTCTTCGAGTTTATGTATGATGAGTACTATGGTGGCGCTTCGATAAATGCATCTCAACAACGTTCCGCTGCACCCGCTCAAAATCAACAACCACCACCACCACCATATCAAGATGCATCAACCACATTCGAAGCTGACGCACCAACTCCCTCAACATCAACATCTACTCCACTAACTCTAGTAATTGAAATTGTTCTACCAAGAGTTGATGAGCAATACCAAAACGATGTTGTGTTAGACGAAGAACCATTCAAAAACCCGTTTGGAACGGAATCTGCTGAATCATCTTCAAGGTTACATGAACCGTCTAACACGCATTCGTCAAATCTAAGGTACCCTTGACAAAAGACCATCCAATAGAACAAGTTATTGGTGAACCTTCAAGGCCAATTCAGACGAGAAAACAACTCCACACCGATTGCGACATGTGCATCTATGTCTGCTCAGTCAGTCTAATAGAGCCAAAGAACATTCGGGAAGCAATGGCATATAATGCTTGGATTGAAGCGATGCAGGAAGAACTTCTCCAATATCAATTACATGACACCTGTGATTTAGTTCCAAGACCAATTGACAAGCTCGTCATTGATCTTAAGTGGTTATCGAAAAATAAAAAGGATGAAGAGATGACTGTAATTCGCAACAAAGCTCGTGTAGTGGCAAAAGGATTCAGACAAGAAGAGGGGATAGATTTTGAGGAGTCATTCGCGCCCGTAGCAAGGCTTGAAGCAGTCAGGATTTTCTTAGCATATGCAGCTCACAAGAACATCACGGTCTATCAAATAGACATCAAGACAACTTTCTTGAATTAGACTCTGAAAGAAGAAGTGTACGTGAGTCAGCCAGACGGATTCGTGGACAAAGATCATCCGGAGTATGTCTACAAGCTAAATAAAGCTATCTATGGTTTGAAACAAGCCCCATGGGCGTTGTATGACGCGTTATCATCTTTCCTTCTTCATAATAACTTCACCAAAGGAACAATTGATCCGACCTTGTTTACCAGAAAATTCAAAAATGACATTTTGATTGTTCAAATTTATGTAGACGACATAATTTTTGGGTCCACTAATCCGACACATTCAAAACATTTTGCAAATCTCATGAAAAGCAAATTTGAAATGTCCATGATGGGAGAATTAAAATTCTTTCTGGGTTTTCAAGTTCATCAATCCCCACGTGGTATTTTTCTTAATCAGGCTAAATATACAATTGAGATTTTGAAAAAACATGGAATGGAAAATTGTGACTCTGTTGGTACACCAATGGTCACCTCACAAAAAATAGGCGCTGATTTATATGGGAAACCCATGGATCCGAAGAAATATCAGAGCATGATTGGTTCTCTCATGTACTTAACTGCTAGTCGACCCGATATACATTTTGTTGTTTGTTTATTAGCATGATTTCAGGCAAGACCTATAGAACTTCACCTCCAAGAGGTTAAACGGATCTTTCGGTACCTACGAAGAACCATTAACATGGGACTTTGGTATCCGAAGGATTCGGAGTTTACACTAATAGCATTTTCAGATGCAGATCATGCCGGTTGCCAAGTTACAGCAAAGAGTACATCAGGCAGAGCACAATTTTTGGGAGAAAAGCTAGTAGGCTGGTCATCAAGGAAACAAGACAACACTGCACTATCAACCGCAGAAGCTGAGTATGTGTCTCTATCTGCGTGTTGTGACCAAGTTCTATGGATGAGGACAAAACTCACAGATTATGGCTTCTCTTTCTACCACATACCTTTGTATTGTGACTCAAAAAGTACCGTAGCCATCTCGTACAATCCAGTTCAACACTCGAAGACCAAGCATATTAGAGTCCGCTATCACTTCATAAAGGAACACATAGAAGAGGGTACTGTTGAATTATTTTTCGTGAAGAATAAATACCAACTCGCCGATCTATTTATTAAAGCCCTCCCAAAAGAGCGGTTTGAAAACTTAGTTCGTCTAATTGGAATGCGAAGCCTAACTCCCGAAGAGTTAGAAAGTCTTCTCGAATCTTCTTGATTTATTTCAAAAAGCTTCGCTGTAAATATTTTTGAAAAATAAAATACAAAATTTGTAAAACCAACAAAAACAAAATATAAAAATAGAAAATTTTCAAAAATACAAAAACAATAGAAAATCAAAAATCCAAAAATAATCTTCTCACGACATGTCTCTCGTATAATCGATATTCTATATGTATCTAGAAATGTCATTCAACAATGATACGGACATGTACAGATGCTTGAGCGAGAGTTCATTTAAATTTTTTTCCAAAACATGTCGTTTCTCAAAATTTTCTTTATTACGGCTTTCATTTATTTCAGTACGACACCCGCGCTACATTGATGACTTCTGATTATTTTTGATCAGGACTCGTAATGTTAATGGCAAAATCAAATCCATGAGCACATGATCAAGATTTTTCAAAAAGATTTTTCAAAATCTTTCTCAAAACTCTGTGCTCAAGACAACTCCCTCCTAAACCCTTAAACTGATTTTAAACTCAAATGTTTAACAAATATGCTTTGTTTAAAGGGGAGTATAAAATGAAACAAAAAGTTCCAATTTTCATGCTCAAATACGTCCTTCTCTCCAACAAGTTTTCAATTTAATCTCGATATCAAAATTATCACTACGTGCTATTTTTGAGGGGGAGATTAGGTATAAGGGGGAGAAGACGTGATTAAAATGTGATCAAAAAATAATGTCAGTAAGTCGAGCTCTACAAAAAGACTCAGCATGAACCCTCGAATTGACAAAAATTAAATGTCCGTAATCGAAAAGACTTGTCCAGGACGGGTAATAATTTCAAGCTGGTTATCTAGTAATGTAAACGTGTCTCGCAAATGACTTGTCTGAGTAGAATGTACCAATTCGAGAGATGATCTTTGAATATGACCGGGACGGGTAATAACTTCAAGCTAGTCTAACTAGTGATGTAAACGTGTCTCGCAATGGTCATGTTCATTGAAAGTCGATCATTTCAAAAAGTGCGAACTCTACCCAACATGTGCAAATTTATATTAAAAATGCATGAGCACATGTGAAGGGGGAGTATTTCAAAAATACAAAACTCTCGAAGTGTTAACTAAATGCGTTTACTCATAAACACTTTGAGAGACTTTCACAAAAGGTTTTATGGTAAGTGATCAATAAATCTAGGATAATCATGGAGTAATAAGGTGATTATGGTTAGGTTTATGTCCAATGATCTGCCAGAGCCGGAGGGATCTACCCAAGGACAATTCCAATAGATTAGAATTAGAAGTCCTTAGGTAAGATTGAAAAAAGGAGAAAAATGAGAAAGGTGAAAGAAGGGGTTGAAGAATTAAAAAGAAAAGTTGAATGAAAGGGTGAAAAGAAATATCCCTCCATGAAAACTTAGGTTAGAAACCGGGTCAACACATCTGCTATCGGTATTCACTAAGGTGATACTGATATTGAAGACAAGACGTCATGGACCCAGTGACACGTTGCACCACCCCTCCTAGCCACTCAGATATCTCTTAAAAGATATTTGTTTCATTTCTCACGGAGAACACTGCATAATCTATCGGCCTCTCATTCCGAGATGTGTTGATATTGAAAAGGTGGCACTCTGCTCCACGCCTCCGATGACTAAAACCAAAACACACACTATTGAGTCTAGAGCCATGAGATTCATCAAAGATCTCTTAGGAACACTTTCCATACAATACACTTGTGTTCACCAAAAAAGGACACAAGTTGTAAGAGTCTTGATGAGATCTAAGGATCTTGCCTTATATCATGATGGTTACGTGCTTCAAACGGTCTACAGTCTTGAAGTGATACTTCGGTATACTTCAGAGGCTCTCAACGGCCTTGGTAAAGATTAGAGAAAGTTTTCACACTATGCTGTTAACGATCTCGAAATCTGAACCTATAAGCGCTGGACGATTTATTGCTAACTGTTTTTATGCAGGTACTGACGAAAGTCCATTCACCATCATCATATGTCTCAGCATCAATGATAAAGGCGGCGACGCAAATTGAACAGAAGATGTTGATCAAGGCAAGAACGACCAAAAGACGATTCTTTGAAGATCACAGTGCATGACATTAAAGACAAAAAACCTATCACCAGGAGCATCATTGAAATGACCATCCCTTAGGGGGAGATTGTTAGCATTTAATTTATTAAATGAAAGTGATGGTCATTTGTATTTTAAGACTTAGTGTGTGTCGAGTTCAAGTTACTAGAATAGTTAAACATGTTGGGCTTTTGGACAAAGATAGATAAGATTGCTTGTAATGTATAAATGTCCAATGTTAAGCCATGAGCCAAAAGCCCAACCGAAGCCCACCTAAAACCTTTAGGTAGTGGCATGTGTTGCTATATATTCACACACTCTCACTCATTTTAGGAGTGCCTCATTGTTATGAAAAGGTGAAAGTGTGTTAGGTGTGTGTATTCTCTCAAGGTTTGTGTTTGTATTTCTTTCTTATGAAGCTATAAACATTCGACCATAATATTTCATCATACGATCCATTCACCTTTCTATTCTCATCTTTAGCTTATTTGTTGAGTGTCACGAGTTAATATAGTTTAGTAGTGATAAAGTTAGTGATTATTAGTCCTAACATTGATGCTTTGAACTTGTTTGTTAATTACTAGTATTTTATACCGCTGGTGATAGTGTATATATAGGGGCTTCTGTTAAATGTGCTGTGTTTGTGAGTTTTGTAATCTCATGCAAACACAATTGAAATCTTCATTAACTGACGTGACCTGAAAAGTTAAAATTTTGGAACGTGTTTGTGTAGTGATACATGTTCATGTTAGTTCCAGGTTAAAAAGAGTCGCTTCTGTTAACTAACAAATAGTACTTTGGACTTGTTTTTTACTTATTTACAGCGGGTGTTTATTTGCTGATTGAGGCCGGTTGATCCGAAGAGGCATCCGTATGTGGCCAGAGTAGAGAAGCTAGAGGCTGTTAGTAAGAATAACGTGAAGGTTAGGGTTAGGTGGTATTACCGGCCGGAGGAGTCGTTGGAGGGGAGGCGGACGTTTCATGGTGCAAAGGATATTTTTTTGTCAGATCATTATGATTGGCAGAGCTCGTATACTATTGATTGTTAACCTAAACTTTGGGTTAAATGTGTCAAATTAGAAAGTATGTATTAGTGTCAAGTATGTAATTAGTGTAAGTTTGGGGTGTCATTATGTAAATTAAGAAACCCAATTAAGGTTAGTGTCGTTTACATCAAACGACATGTCGATTAGAAAGTCAGTTATAGAAAGAGTCGGTTGGTTAGAAGAAACGGTTGAAGCATTGTGTCGCTTCATAGGTGTCGGTTCATTGGGTATAAATACCCATATACAGTCTGTAAACAAAGTTAGTTGAATTCGTTTATCAAATACGTATGTTTTAATTCAACCACAAAATCTCCCAAATTATCTAACCTAATCAATAAACCTGTGAAAAGTACGAGTCTGATTTCCAACAATTGGCATCAGAGCAAGATCAATCCAGGGAAGAACGTATGCAAGTAGCGACCGATTGAAAAGCAATTGATTCCAGGGTTATACTACTAGTACGATAAACCAGAAAGAAGAAGAAAGATTACCCGTTGTTTATTCGGAATTCCTCGAAGCCGCAAGTCAAGAACGAAATCAAACATCAGAGACACCATCGCAAGCCTCTTTGAAAATCAGAATCGAAAAGGAAGAAAAAGGAAGGAAGGCAGGGGTGCGATTGTCTGACCATTAAATAAGAAGTAAGAAATTTTTGGGGCTAAGAAGAAAAGGGAAAGTCAGATGCATCTTTTTTTTTGGGTGCTGTTGCAAAGGGAATACTTCTAAGATAAGTATTTTTTTTCTTTTATATAAAATTTTTAATTTATTAATTAGAAATATAGCAAGTAGGATCCCCACATAAATTGAATAAAGAATTAGTAAGATAGAACCCCAAATCGATCGGGTTAGTCATATTTAGGAGAAAGTAAGAAGTAAGAAACTGGACCCTTGTGGTTCAATTAGTACGAAGTAAGAAAAGCCTATCGTTTTTTATAACGAAACCTAGTTTTTTAACGAAACCTTAGTGTTTCAAAGTAAGTAAGTAAGAAAAAAAATATATTTTTCTAGTGTTTCAAAGTAAGTAAGTAAAAAGAAAAACTTTAGCACTTTAAAACCAGTAAGAAAGAAACCTACTGTTTTAAACGAAAAACTCTAGTGTTTCCAAAGTAAGTAAGTAAGAGAAACCTTAGTGTTTCACCCAGTAAGAGAAACCTTAGTGTTTCACCCAGTAAGAGAAACCCTTTGTGGTTCATAGCAAGTTAAACCGAATCCTTAGGTTCAAATAGCAAGTTCCGAACCTTTTAGGTTCAAATAGCAAGTAGAACCCTTGATTCAAACCATCAAGCAAGTAGGATCATCGTGGTTCATTATCAGCAAGAAAGGATCAATTACATTGGTCAACGCAAGCAAGTTAAGCCCTAATTAGCGACTTGGTTAGGAGCGCAAAGGTTGATTAGCAAGTTGGTCAACATTCGTATTGGGTAACAAGTAGCCCATAAATCAAGTTGAATTGGGTAGCAAGTAGCCCAAACAGCAAGAAACTTGGTAGCAAGTAGCCTAGATAGCAAGTTCATTGGGTAGCAAGTAGCCCAAATAGCAAGAAATTTGATCATAAGATCAAGAGCAAGAAGTTAGAATCAATTTTGATTCTAAACAAGCAAGCAAGAGAAACTTCATAGTTTCTATATAAGCAAGGTAAAGAAACAAGTGGCAAGAAAGAAACAGACGGCAAGAAAGAAACAGCAGTGGATGAGAAGGCGAAGAATACAACGAAATTCCAAACATTACCACAAGACAAAAGCAAGCTCAGGTGTTATGAATGTGGTGAGCATGGAAATTTCACGAAGGAATGCACAAAATGGAAAGACAAGAAGAAAGACAAAGAGCAAGAAGCACTTCTCATCTCAGAGGACGAAGAACCAACATTGTTGTAAAGCAAGTCAAAGCAAGTTGAAGGCCTACCTTAAACCAAAGTTTAGTTTAAGGGGAAGTATTGATTGTTAACCTAAACATTAGGTTAAATGTGTCAAATTAGAAAGTATGTATTAGTGTCAAGTATGTAATTAGTGTAAGTTTGGGGTGTCATTATGTAAATCAAGAAACCCAATTAAGGGTAGTGTCATTTACATCAAACGACATGTCGATTAGGAAGTCAGTTATAGAAAGAGTCGGTTGTTTAGAAGGAACGGTTGAAGCATTGTGTCGCTTCATAGGTGTCGGTTCATTGGGTATAAATACCCATATACAGTCTATAAACAAAGTTAGTTGAATTCATTTATCAAAGACGTATGTTTTAATTCAACCACAAAATCTCTTAAATTATCTAACCTAATCAATAAACCTGTGAAAAGTACGAGTCTGATTTCCAACATATACGATTGGAGGGAAGTGTATTGCGCATTCCTTCAAGAATTATATGAAGCTGATCAAGAATGTGGGTGACGAGGACTATTTTTGTCGGTTTGAGTATAAGGCTGCTACTGGTGGTTTCACTCCTGATCGTGTTGTCGTGTGAGTGCTAGATTTATCTCGTATGGTATATTCTGAACCTTACAGTAAGAATTAACTGTGTTTTTTCTCTCTGATATCTGAAGGTACTGCAAGTGTGAAATGCCTTATAATCCAGATGATTTCATGGTTAAATATGGATGTACCATAAAGTAGGGCTTCCTTTTGTGAAGGGTAAATGGTGTTGGAGGGGAGTGTAAGCAGTATGGAATTGAGAGTGGTGAAAGATGACACTTCATGGTCCATACTTTACACTCCCACAGGAGGTTTGGTTGGTCCTCACTGGAGTGTTATGTTCCCAGTTATATGAAGCCATCTTTTGAGATGGAAATGTAGTATAACTGGCAGAGCCCTTCAGTGGAGGGGTTATGGGTTCCTAGTGAAGCCATTAACCCATATTGCTGTGATTACTGTGGGTGCTAGATGAGTGATCATGGCAAGAGGGTAAGATGGAAATGTAGCTAGATGGTTTAGGTGCAATAACAAGGTGAATTGGTGCTATATGCAGTGATGTTTTAAAGGCTCTGGTCTTAATGTTTTGGTTGACAGAGTATTGTAGTATCAGATATAGCTTTAGGCTTATCTGATATCTGATGGATATTGGTAGAAGTATGTTCTGTTTGTATAAGATTTGGGGATTGTCCAAATCTATATCTTCTATTCTTATGATGTACATATGTTTGGGAATATTAATATAATTTCACCTTTTGCACCCAAAAAAAAAAAAAAAAAAAAAAGTCTCGGTTACGTTTGCTAGACAATCTGGCTTGATGATTAAGACCCCTTGTATGTAACTATTGATGGGTCAGGAATTGCAAATGACCAACACATCGCGAGTTGAATAATTTATAAATATGTGAATCCTAAATGTATATCCATTGTGTTGTAGGTACCATCCATCTTGTATGGAGATGGCAATTGAAGATGCGAAGAATTTGGAACAGTTTATATGCTCTGTCTGTGCTTCTAACGATGATGTATAAGGTAAGGACCATTGAACTCATTCGAGTAGCACCATTTATAGGCTGCTAGAATGTTGAAATTCCAGTATTGAATTAACATGAAAAGAGTATCATGTTTGTAGTAACGATTCACAGGTTTAGTTTCACAGGTTGCATTTGTTTCAGGATAGAATTATGTTTGTATCAACATCATTCAAGAATACAGTAGGAAACAAATGAAGATTAGGGTTGAACCCTTTATTAATTTGATATATAAAACAGGAAAGGGTTGAGTTGTTTACAGAATTTAACTCCTATATATACTAAAATAAGAGGCATGATTATGAAAGGTTGTGATGGTTCACAAGAACCAACATACATGTCCTTTCATTAATAACTGTAACTTAACTAAAAATCAACTAACTTTCATAACTAACTTACGTCAATAACTGATTACAGCTCTTTATTCTAACATAACAAAGATTAATGGATTATGTTTTCCAACATATTCCCCCCAATATATTAATCTTTGTTTCTTCAATCTTCTTATTCCTTGAAACAAGTGTTTCAATTCTTCCTGTTCATGCTTTATTTCTCATCTGCTTTCTTTCTCTTCTGTGTTATTCTGATTGAAACAAGTGTTTCAATTCTTGTATACTGATCGACAAATTTCGATGGTCTGTTGTTCGATAACGGCGAACAAAAATGTGTTTTTCCTTTCTGTTGTATGGTAACGGCAAACAAAACGGCGATTGAAAAACATGGTTTCGATATTTAAGTGTTCGGTAATGGCGAACAAATCTGTTGTTTGGTATCGGCAAACAAAATGGCGATTGCAAATGGCAATCGATCTTCATTATGAAACTCTATTTTCCATCCTTCTTCTATGTCGTTAATCAGTATCTCTTCTTCTATGGCTGTCCTCTTTCTTCAATGTAGAACACATGTTTCTTGCAATTCTTCCAGGATCTTTAACCGTAGTCTCTGATGCCAAATATATTCCAGTATCGAATTAACATGAAAAGAGTATCATGTTTGTAGTAACGATTCACAGGTTTAGTTTCACAGGTTGCATTTGTTTCAGGATAGAATTATGTTTGTATCAACATCATTCAAGAATACAGTAGGAAACAAATGAAAATTGGGGTTGAACCCTTTATTAATTTGATATATAAAACAGGAAAGGGTTGAGTTGTTTACAGAATTTAACTCCTATATATATTAAACTAAGAGGCATGATTATGAAAGGTTGTGATGGTTCACAAGAACCAACATACATGTCCTTTCATTAATAACTGTAACTTAACTGAAAATCAACTAACTTTCATAACTAACTTACATCAATAACTGATTACAGCCCTTTATTCTAACATAACAAAGATTAATGGATTATGTTTTCCAACACCATTTGCATGCTGAAGTTAAGGTGAGAGGTCATTGCATTGAATGTGACACAATTGGATTTGTTAATTGACATTTGTTTCCCATATCTTCTACACAAAATTTGTTCATTCGGTACACTACGTCACGAGTTATAATACATAAACCTAATGATATGCCGATCTCAAAAGTACGTTATGATCTTAATCATTTTTCTTACATGAATTACAATGCATGATTCATGATGAGAGGTATATCTGTATTGACTTAATCATTTTTCTACATACAATTTGTTCATTCGGTACACTACTTGACAATTCAGTTCAGGTCTAATCATTTGCCTCTGGTAGTGTTCTAGGGACAACAATCTGAGGGTGTTTGGGATTGCGTCTGGGGGAGATAATCTTATTATTGATAATCAGACAATAGTGTTTGGCAAACCATTTTAAAAAGTTTGCAATTCTTTGTAATCAACATTGTCTTGAATAGCATATATCTAATTTCTCGATGCAAATTAATCCCGTTATGTTTTCCAGGATCAATCGTGCTTGTTTCAACATCAAAGTTGAGGATGTACATGTTTTGGAGCAAATAATCATCATTGAGAAGCCATATTTCGTACCTTTACAGATCGAAATGACTTTGTTGCTTTTCTTTCGTTTTTCTTATTATGCATTTTGCTACTTTATGGGCTTTAGCAAAGTGAATTATCAAATACTATAATCTTAGGGTATGCTTGGTTGATGGTTATAGTCTTATAGACTATAAGGAATGAAAACATAATGAATAATAGATCGAGTTTGGTTTCCTATAATACAATCATCCATTGCACAAAAATAGGCAATGGACCATTATCCAGTAATTTGGGGGTTATAGTTTTAATGTTAGCATTTACATTTTTAGTCAAGTGATGGTCATTTGTAATATTTATTTTAGGTGTGTCATGTGGTATATGTCAAGTATGTAAAGGCTTGTGTTGGACTTTGTAATAGAAATGTTCAAGTAAATGAATATAAGCCCAAGTCCAAAACAAGCCCACCAAGCCCAAGGATGAAACCCTAGGGCGTCCCATCCTATTGCACTTCCTATAAATACCACACACTCTCCTCATATTTGGGGGGCCTCTTTGTCTAGTATAGGTAAGAGTGTGTAGGTGTTTTAGTGTGTGTGCTCTTATGGTTGTATTGTTTGTTTCTTTCTCTTTTGAAGATTATAAACATTCGGCTGAAATTTATCTTATACATACGATCCATTCTACTACATCTTCTCTTCATCTATACGATTATCCTATTGAGTGTCACGTTATAGTTTATTGTTCTTAATAGTAGTTGTAGTTTGTAGTGATAAAGTAGCTTAAGGTCGATCCATATAGAGGATTACAAGTGGTATCATATAGCCAAACAAAGATATAGGTCCTTAGTTGTGTCGTTGTTATCATTTAAACGTAAAAAGTTTCGCTATTAGTTATTAAGTCGAGTACTTTTTATCGTTTCTTTGGTTTTTATGTGAGATTTACACTAAAAGTTTGTAGCTTTTTAATTTATACGCATTCTAAAGTGAGTTTTATGGATAAAGCTTGAAGCTTTTTGGTGTAATCGTGGGTTTAGAATAAAATGTTTGTAGCTTTTTGTGATTTAACGTGTGTTTAGTGAAAAAGTTGTGATTTTTTTTTGTGGTTAACGTGATTTTTGAAGTTGTGATCGAAAGAAAAGTGACTCAAAAGGCCTCTGTTCGAATCTTCATTGTGTTGGGATTTTTTATCACATTTCTTGTATAAGAAATTTGGTAAAAAGTGGTTCGTCATCTTCATTGAAAAGTCTAGTTTCTTGTATAAGAAGTTTAGATACAAAAGGGTTTTTCGAAATTGAATTTCGAGAGCCAAGGGTTTTTCGTATTTGATTTGCGAAACTTAAGGGTTTTTCGAAATTGGTTGTGAGCTTTCGCAATTGCTAGTCTTTCGAAATTGGTCCAAGTCCTTTCGCAATTGATGCCTGCTTTCGCAATTCAACCTTTTCGCAATTGGTATTCAGACTTTCAAAATTGGCAGATTTAGCCCCTTTTGCAATTGAGGCAGTTTTTCCAACTTTCGGAATTTGGCAGAATCAGTCCTTTTCGCAATTGAAGCAGATTTTTGAACTTTCAGAATTTGGCAACTTTGGTCTTCGCAATTGATGTAAACATTTTCAACTTAAATAACTTTTATAAATTTGATTCTACTTGCAATTTCTACATCATCAAGGATTACGAACTCGGTATTTTCTCGTTTGTATAAAGTGTGTAAAATACTTCGACAATCGGATATCTACTTTCTTGTATAAGATTGTTAGATTTTCTATATAAATTACCAATTTATATAAATTAGATAAATTATATCTAAATTGAAATTTTTCCATAATTTGTATAAATTCTGGTGAAATTGAAATTTCTATAGAAATTGTCATTTTATCTAAATTTTAATTTACATAACTTTTGTCGAATTTGTGAACTTTTGATTTTGTCTAAATTATAGTCTAGTCAAATTTAGTAACTTTATTTAATTTGTTTCGTTTATCTAAATTGTAACTTCAATGATCATCAACAACAAACCAAGGCTTCACAACAAAATCAAAGCTTAACCTTCAACAATCACAACACCTATTTCTTTGCAACGATCCTGAATCAACTTTATCATACAACAACATCAACAATGACTACTCAACAAGATATTCATGCAGCTGGTGCTAAAAACCGTCCTCCAATGCTAGAAAAAGGTAGTTACCTTCCATGGACAAGCCGTATGCTTCGATACATGAAAACCAAACCTAATGGACAAGGAAAACTCTTGATTAACTCCATCCAAAAAGGTCCATTTAAGCCTTGTCAGGTTCAAGAACCGGGTAATCCAAATACAACACCTCCCGTTCCACCATCCTTTCGTGATCAAAAGGAAGAGGAATACACAGCTGATGATTGGAAACAAATTGAAGCTGATGACTTAGCAATGCACTTAATTCAACTCGGTTTACCACAAGAAATTTTTTGCGCTGTCGACAGTTGTGAAACTGCTTATGATATGTGGGAACGAGTTCGAAGGATTTGTCATGGGACGGAAATTGGACAACAAGACATTGAAAACAAACTTCTAACTGAATGGGAGAAGTTTACATCAACCTCGGCTGAACCAATTGAAACTTACTACACAAGGTTTTGTACTCTCATGAACGAGATCATAAGGAACAAGTTGGCTCCAAGGCAAATTGTTCAAAACATCAAGTTCATCAACAACCTTCCAGAGGAATGGGGACGATACGTCACAATTGTTAACCAAACAAAGAATCTTCATGAGGTAAACTATGATCAACTGTATGACTTTTTGAAACAAAACCAGAAAGAGGCAGATGAAGTTAGGAAAGAGAAGCTAGCCAAACAACATGATCCTCTAGCATTGATTGCTCAAGCACCAACACCTTCAACAGTGAATACACAAACATCATCATCAACTCCCACTCAGAACTTCCCACAACAACAATTTGTTCCACAACAACCATTCTACCCACAACTACAACAAGTCATTTCACAACAACAATACCCAGAACCAGAATACGATCCTAATGATGACATTGCTGCTTTGTCTCAAGCATTCAACCTTCTATCAAGAGTTGTCCAAGGACGCTATTCCACACCAACTAACAACAACCAAAGGATTTCATCGAACACTTGCAACAGGCAGATTGCACAGCCGAGTTTCAACATGGGTAATCAAAGACAAATGGTTGGAGGATATGGGAATCAGCAAGGTTATGCCACAGGGTTTCAGATGGGTAATCAAGGGCAATATGCAGGCAATCAAATGGGTCAGTATATGGGTAATCAGAATCACTTAGGTCAAGTTGCTGGAAATCGAAGGGGTCAGAATATGGGGAATCAGTTTGGGAATGTTGCTGCTCCAGTAGCTGGGAATGTTGGGAATATGAATCTAGGGAATGTGTTGAAATGTTTTAACTGTCAAGGTACTGGTCACATGGCAAGGAACTGTGCCACAAGGCCGAAGAAGAAAGATCCAGCTTATCTGCAGAAAGCATTACTGTTGTCTTAGAAGGAAACGGCCGGGTTACAGTTAAGTGAAGAGGAGAATGATTTCATGGCACTAATGGATGATATGGAAGATCTGGAAGATATCGATGCGAACTGCATTTTGATGGCCATTCTTTAGGAGGTTAAATATGACACGGATTCTGAAGCACCTCCTTTTTATGATGTCAATGGAATCTCTGAGGTACAACCATATGCTACATGTCACAATAATGAAATGTTTGAAATGTCACCTCAGAATGAACAACATCTTGCGACTCCTGCACCCACTTACGATACATATATGGACTCCCCAAGTTGTAGCAATACTAATTTGGCTACTCTAGATATGAATCCTAATGGAGGCTTCGAGTCATAGCATACTGCAAATGATGAGGAAACACGTGCTTTATTTGAATCATTATTGAACAACTGTAGTATTGAAATTGAAAAGGTCAAACAAGTCAATCGTGATGTTAAGGCCACGAATGAAAAATTGACCGCTGAGCTTGAGAGATATAAGGTGAATGAACAAGCTTTTGAATTTAATAACAAACGACAGTCAGAACTTGAAACTGGTTATAGAGATTCTATGTTAAGGGAGAAACATTTGCAAATCAAATACGACACTCTCGATATTAAGTTGAACATGCAAATAAAATCCCTAAACAAGGAAATTTCTGAATTAACCACCCAACTTTCTAAACAAAAATCAATTTGTTCTGATCTTGAAAAAGAGAAGAAAGAATTGATTGCTAAGTTTTCAAAACGAGAAAATGATCTTCTTGATGAAATCATTGACAAACAAGAAAGCATTAAAAAGTTGGAAGAATTGCTTGTAAAAATGGGTCAGTCTGCTCAAACTCAAAATATGCTAATTAACGATCCAAACCCGATTTTACATACAATGAAGAAAATGGCTATCGGTTGTGAAAACCCTTATATTCTCAAGAAAGCTCAGAAAGAACAGAATGTGTTGTATAATGGTAATGTGTTAAATGATAATCATGACCCTCCCAAAGTTCGGGATTCTTATGAAACGATTGAGCTTACCAAAGAACAGAATGTGTTGTATAATGGTAATGTGCTAAATGATAATCATGACCCTCCCGAAGTTCGGGATTCTTATGAAACGATTGAGCTTACCAAAGAGAGTCATGTTAAAATGAGCCAGAAAAACCCAGATTTCAGACCAATTGACTATAATGAGCTTAACAAAATTTCTAGAGTGTATCAGGTTCAAAGAGAGTCACCATTGTTTTTCAAAAAACCAGTGGCTGTTACAAAGTGAAAAGTTGTTTCGAAACATCTTTCTAACATCGAACAAATATTCTCTAAGAACTCTTGTAACACAAGTGAAACTAGACAATTTTTGCCGATTTTATAAGGAGAATTGAAACACTTCAATCAACTGTGACATCCAAAACAAACAATATTGTCAATGATTGGTTTTCAAGTTTTTATACAGAACAGAAAAAGATGTTTGAAAAATATATCATTCCTCCACTATCTGCAATTTATGCAGTAGTTCTTAATGTTGAAAGATGTCTTCTGCAAGAAACAACCGACTTTGTCAAGGACCATAAATCCCTGGTGAAGGAAGCCAATGAAAACATTGAACACATAAAAGTTTTGGAACGACACAATGACATACTCTCTGAAGTAGCTCTATCGACTGAAATTATGTCCATTATTTATCAAACATATTCTGTAGAGGATGATGAATGACTGAGATCTGAGACTTCTGCAATTGTTGAAAAATATGAAAATGCATTTGCTAAGATTGAAAAGGAAAACATAACATATTTTAAACAACTTGATCGGAAAAAAGAAGAATGCAAGTATGACAAATTGTCGTATGAGCGTTCTTACAAAAACATGCAAGAACAAATTGATCTTTTGAAGTCTCAGCTTGAAAGTCAAAATAGGAAGGGTGAGGAAACTAAGGACAAGCCAGTTGTTAAACCAAAAATGTCAATTTCTCAAAGTGTTCCAGTCACTCCAACACCCTTGCCTAAACAAAGTGATAAAGGAAAAGAGAAAGCAGTTGTCGAAACACCAAATGTGATAGCACCTGGACTTTATAGGATTAGTACCACTACTGCGTCTACCTCTACATCTAAAACATATAGGGCGATAGACAAAAGTGTAAAAGAAAATCCAAATGAGACTAGGGAAGCTAAAATTTCAAAAGAAAACAAGATAAATCCTAATGCGTGTGCCTTACCTTCTACAAGAGTAGAAAGTACCTCTAGGAGCAGTGGACTAAATCCTTGGAGCAATACAAGGAACAATAGAGTCTCGCCTGCATCTAAGAGTGAAATCAAGAATAAAACGGGAGAAGTAGAAGAACACCTTAGGATTTTATCGCTTTCCAAGAAGAAACATATGTCATCTAGATGTAATGTTAAAGACAAAATTTCTAGTGAATGTAATGAATCTGTTTGCTTAATGCGAAAGAAATCTTTGTCTGAAAATGCTTGTGATGATATTGTTTCTAATGATGTGAATGTAAATGCCTCGCCTAAACAGAAAGATGTGCCTTCAGGAACTAGTGCTAGGTCTAGATACATTAAAAGGCTTATTGCAATATCTAGGAAAACCACTAGTAGCCTATTACCTAAGGACCATCTTAAGTTTTGCACATGGAAACCAACGGGCAGAATGTTTACACCTAAGGATGGCACATTAGAAATTGCTCCAAATGAACAAATTGAAACCATCTCTAAGTGTGATTCACCTGTTACATCTAACCCCCTGGAACCAAATGTTAAACGGTTTCCATATACAAAACCATCTGTTCTTCGCAGGTCATTGAAATTTGTCTTTGGATCGTCGACTCGGGTTGCTCCAAGCACATGATCGGGAATCTGAAGCTGCTAATCAACTTTGTATGAAAGTTCATGGGAACAGTTCGGTTTGGAAATGATCATGTAGCAGTTATTCTGGGTTATGGAGGTCTACAGTTTGGGAATTTTCTAATCACTCGAGTTTACTATGTCGAAGGGTTGGGACACAATCTGTTCTCCGTCGGACAGTTTTGCGATGCAGATTTAGAGGTTGCATTTAGAAGGAATACATTTTTCATTAGGAATTTGATTTGAGATGATCTCTTAACCGAAAATCATGGAACCAATCTTTATGCTATCGACATTAACCTAATGGCCTCTTCATCACCAATTTTTCTTATGACAAGAGCTGACGAAACTAAGTCCTGGTTGTGGCACAAACGTCTATCCCATCTCAACTTTGACTAAATTACAAAGCTTGCCAAAGACAAAATCGTCACCGGTCTCCCAAAATTCAAATACACCAAAGAACACTTATGTCCATCCTGTGAGCAAGGCAAAAGCAAACGAGCAACTTATAAACCCAAAACCATTCCCAGTTCGGTTGATAAGTTACATCTGTTGCACATGGACTTATGTGGGCCAATGCGAGTTGAGAGCATCAATGGGAAAAAGTATATTCTTGTGATTGTCGATGATTATTCAATATATACATGGGTAAGGTTTTTGAGATCAAAAGATGAAGCACCAGGCATTATCATCACCTTTCTGAAGCGAATTCAAGTTCTACTTCAAGCTCCAGTTAGGATAGTAAGAACTGACAATGGCACGGAAATTCACAAACCAGGAGTTAAGAACATACTTTGAAGAAACTGGAATTACTCACCAGACATCAGCTGTTAGAACTCCACATCAGAATGGAGTAGTAGAAAGAAGAAACAGAACTCTTGTGGAAGCTGCTCGCACAATGTTGATTTATTCCAGTGCACTGTTATTCTTATGGGCTGATACTATTTCCACTGCTTGTTTCACTCAAAATCGATCCCTAATCCATCCAAGATTCAATAAAACCCCATACGAATTAGTGAACAACAGAAAACCCGATATCTCTTACCTTCATGTATTTGGCGCTTTGTGCTATCCTACGAACGACAGAGAAGATCTAGGGAAACTGAAAGCTAAGGGTGATATTGGAATCTTCATTGGTTATTCAGATAACTCAAGGGCATTCAGGGTGTATAACAGGAGAACGAAAAGGATTATGGAGACGATGAATGTGAAATTTGACGAGATTTCACAGATGGCTTCTAAGAGACTTGCTCTAGAACCCGCGCTTAACCCGATGGCTTCTAATTATACCGGATAAGGACCTGCACCACAAAGTCAAACTTCTGGACATATCAGTTCGGGACTCGTACTCCAAAGAGCTCAGTCAACTACCACTGTTAAACCAACAAATCAAGAACTGGATAATTTCTTCGAGTATATGTATGATGAATACTATGGTGGAGCTTCGACAAATGCATCTCCACAACATTCCGTTGCACCCGCTCAACAACATCAACCACCACCACCACCACCTCAAGATGCATCAACAACAATCGAAGCTGACACACCAACTCCCTCAACATCATCAACATCTACTCCACTAACTCCAGTGATTGAGATTGTGTTACCAAGAGTCGATGAGCAAAACCAAACCACACCAATTCAAGAAGAACAACAACAGAACGATGAAGTGTTAGAAGAAGAACCATTCAAAAACCCATTTGCTACGGAATCTGCTTCTAGGTTACATGAACCAACTAACACGCATTCGTCAAATCCAAGGTCTTCTTCAGCGTTAAAGTGGACTAAAGACCATCCAATAGAACTTGTCATTGCTGAACCTTCAAGGCCAGTTCAGACGAGAAAACAGCTTGCCACCGATTGCGACATGTGCATCTTTGCCTGCTCAGTCAGTCTAAAAGAACCAAAGAACATTCGGGAGGCAATGGCAGATGACGCATGGATTGAAGCGATGCAGGAAGAACTTCTCCAATATCAATTACATGACACTTGGGATTTAGTACCGAGACCAATCGACAAACTCGTCATAGATCTTAAGTGTTTATGGAAGAACAAAAAGGATGAAGAAATGACTGTCATTCGTAACAAATCTCGTCTTGTGGCCAAGGGATTCAGACAAGAAGAAGGGATAGATTTTGATGAGTCATTCGCGCCAGTAGCTAGACTTGAGGCTGTCAGGATTTTCTTAGCATATGCGGCTCACAAGAACATCATGGTCTATCAGATGGATATCAAGACGGCTTTCTTGAATGGAACTCTGAAGGAAGAAGTGTATGTCAGTCAGCCAGATGGATTCATTGACAAAGATCATCCCAACTACGTCTACAAGCTCAAAAAGGCTATCTATGGTTTGAAACAAGCCCCAAGGGCGTGGTATGACGAACTCTCATCATTCTTGCTGAATAATAATTTCACCAAAGGAACAATTGACCTAACCTTGTTTACTAAGAAATTTAAAGATGACATTTTGATTGTTCAGATTTACGTAGACGACATAATTTTTGGGTCCACTAATCCGAAACATTCAAAACTTTTTGCAAATCTCATGAAAAGCAAATTTTAAATGTCCATGATGGGGGAATTAAAATTCTTTTTGGGTTTACAAATTCATCAAACCCCACGTGGTATTTTTATAAATCAAGCTAAATATACGATTGAGATTTTAAAGAAACATGGAATGGAAAATTGTGACTCTGTTGGTACTCCAATGGTCACTTCACCCAAAATCGGTGTTGATTTATATGGGAAACCCATGGATCCGAAGAAATATCAGAGCATTATTGGGTCTCTCATGTACTTAACTGCTAGTCGACCCGATATACACTTTGCTGTCTGTTTATTAGCACGTTTTCAGGCAAGGCCTACCGAACTTCACCTCAAAGAGGTTAAATGGATCTTTTGGTACTTACGGAGAACCATTAACATGGGACTTTGGTATCCGAAGGATTCAGAGTTCAAACTAACAGCCTTTGCAGATGCCGACCATGCTGGTTGCCAAGTTACTGCAAAAAGTACATCCGGGGGAGCACAATTTCTGGGAGAGAAGCTAGTAGGCTGGGCATCAAGGAAACAAGATTGTATGGCGTTATCAACTGCTGAAGCCGAGTATGTGTCTTTATCTGCGTGTTGTACCCAAGTTTTATGGATGCGGACACAGCTCACAAATTATGGTTTCTCTTTCGATCGCATTCCTATCTACTGTGATTCAAAAAGTGCCATTACCATCTCGTGCAATCCCGTGCAACACTCGAAGACCAAGCATATTAGAGTCTGCTATCACTTCATAAAGGAACACGTCGAAGGGGGTACTGTTGAATTATTTTTCGTTAAGACTGAATACCAACTCGCCGATCTATTTACTAAAGCCCTCCAAAAAGAGCGGTTTGATAACTTAGTTCGTCGAATTAGAATGCGAAGCCTAACTCCCGAAGAGTTAGAAAGTCTTCTCGAAACTTTTTGAATTTTTATCTCAAAAAGCTTCGCTTGTAAATATTTTTGAAAAAAAACAAAATACAAAATTTGAAAAACAAACAAAAACAAAATACAAAAATAGAAAAATTTCAAAAATACAAGTCAATATAATTTGACTGAACAAATCAGAGTTTCGTAAACCACCTTGAATCTACTACGGAGTGAAGGATCTTGGATCCAACGCATAACCCTTTGGGAATCAGAAAGATAAAGACAAGAAAGACCAATGAAATCAAGTTTCAAGATTGTATAGTTTAATGGTAAAGTTTGATTACCATTAATCCTCAGAATAGTTAACGAGTTTTTCCCTTTTATTTATATTCTATGCATCACCAAAATCCTAAAGGCGGCTCTAGGCCTGAGTTATATTAAGTTAAGGTAGCCTTAGTTACCTATGGTTAATGTATATCTTTAGATCATGATTCTATTTAGACTACGATTCCATATCAAAAGAATTCTCAATTTCCTTTCTAGGCCAGTTTTAGAGTTATCAACAAAAATCCTTATCCCATCTATCTATTAAAAATAGAAATTGATCAAAAAAAAATTTTATAATTGATTTTTTAGAGCGTAGTGTATACCCCTACAACAAAAAAAAAAGGCGGTTATTCTATTTTCATCATAGAATGATTATTCAATCCTTTTTCTTCTTTCATAATTTGAGGTTATTCTAAGCTATAACTTCAATCAAATAAGAATAAAAAATATTGTTCTCACGACATGTCTCTCGTATAAATCAATATTCTGTACGTACCTAGAAATGTCATTCAACAATGATACGGGCATGTACAGATGCTTGAGCGAGAGTTCATTTAAATATTTTATAAAACATGTCGTTTCTCAAATTTTCTTTCATAATGGCTTTTGTACAAATCAATACAAAACCTGCGCTCCAATGACGGCTTTCGTATATTTCAGTACGAAACCCGAGCTACAATGATGACTTCTGATTATAACTGATCAGGACTCGCATTGTTAATGGCAAAAGAAAACAAAGAATCCTTGAGCACATGATCAAGATTTTTCAAAATCTTTCTCCAAATTCTGTGCTCAAGATTCTTCAAAAATAAAAACTCCCTCTATACCCTTAAATGATTTTAAACTCAAATGTTTAAAAATATATGCTTTAGTTAAGGGGGAGTATAAAAAGAAAAACAAAATGTTCCAAATTCATGCAAATCCGTCCATCTCTCCAAAAGTTTTATTTTAATCTCGATTTCAAAAATATCACTTCGTGCTATTTTTGAGGGAGAGATTAGGTATAAGGAGGAGAGGACATGATTAAAATGTGATCAAAATATTCACAAATCGTGGATTGAATTTCAAAAGAACTCTACAAATAGACTCAGTTTAAACCCTTGAATTGACGAAACTGAATGTCCGTTATCGAAAAGACTTGTCCGGGATGGGTAATAACTTCAAGCTGGTTTTCCAGTGATGTAAGCGTGTCTCGCAAAGGACTTGTATGAGTAGAATTTACCAATTCAAGAGATGATCATTGAATATGACCGAGACGGGTAATAATTTCATGCTAGTCTAACTAGTGATGTAAACGTGTCTCGTAAAGGTCATGTTCATTGAAAATTGATCTATTCAAAATGTGCAAACTCTACCCAACATGTGCAATTTTATGAAAAATGCATGAGCACATGTGAAGGGGGAGTATTTCAAACATGCAAAAACTCTCGAAGTGTTATCTAAATGTGTTTCTTCATAAACACTTTGAGAGATTTTCACAAAAGGTTTTATGGTATGTAATCAATAAATCTAGGATAATCATGGAGTAATAAGGTGATTATGGTTAGGTGTATGTCCTATGATCCGCCAGAGCCGGAGGGATCTACCCAAGGACAATTCCAATAGATTAGAATTAGAAGTCCTTAGGTAAGATTGAAAAAAGGAGTAAATGAGAAAGGGAAAGAAGGGGTTGAAGAATGGAAAAGAAAAGTTTAATGAAAGGGTGAAAATAAATAGCCCTCCATGAAAACTTAGGGCAGAAACCGGGTCAATACATCTGCTATCGGTAATCACAAAGTTGATACTGATATTTAAGACAAGACATCATGGACCCAGTGACGCGCTACACCACCCCTCCTAGCCACTCAAATATCTCTTAAAAGATATTTATTTCATTTCTCACGGAGAACACTGCATAATCTATTGGCCTCTCACTCTGAGATGTGTTGATATTGAAAAGGTGGCACTCTGCTCCATGCCTCCGACTACTAAAACTAAAACGCACAATAGAGTCTAGAGCCATGAGATTCATCAAAAATCTCTTAGGAACACTTTCCAAATAATACACCTGTGTTCACCAAAAAGGACACAAGGTGTACAAGAGTCTTAATGAGATCTAAGGATCTTGCCATTTATATCATGATGGTTACGTGCTTCAAACGGTCTACAGTCGTGGGGTGATCTCCAGCGACTCACTGAATCCTGGGTGCACTTTGGTGTGTCCGTGTAAGCCCTCTCGGGGGTATCCGGTTCAGAACGGCCTGGGGGAGATTAGAGAAAGTCTTCACACTATGCTGTTGACGATCTCGAAGTCCTAACCCGTATGCGCTGGATGATTATTACTAACGGTTTTATGCAACTACCTATAAACATCCATCAACCATCATCAGATACATCAAACATCTTCACCTCAGCATACTCATACTGATGAAGAACATCTCCAACAAAGCTCAAGTGTAAAAAGTTCAAGACAAAAGGATCAAGTTAAAGACAGAGTATAACAACAAAGTCAAAACACTAATCAAGATGTCAAGAACAAGTTCATATGTCAAACGATGAAAGATTAAGGGGAGATTGTTAGCAAGGGAAGATTGTTAGCAGAAGTTCACAGTCCAAGATGTATAAGTATGTTGGAGGAAGCGACGCATCATCACGAGAAGATTTTGATCAAGGCAAGAACATTCACAAAAGACGATACTTTGAAGATCACGATTGCATGAAGGAACATTGATTGAAGACTATTCTACAATGACACACAAAGTTCAAGACATTGAAGACAAAAGACCATTCACTGGGAGCATCATGGAAATGACCATCCCTTAGGGGGAGATTGTTAGCATTTATATTTTTAGTCAAGTGATGGTCATTTGTAATATTTATTTTAGGTGTGTCGTGTGGTATATGTCAAGTATGTAAAGGCTTGTGTTGGACTTTGTAATAAAAATGTTCAAGTAAATGAATATAAGTCCAAGTCTAACACAAGCCCACCAAGCCCAAGGATGAAACCCTAGGGTGTCCCATCCTATTGCACTTCCTATAAATACCACGCACTCTCCTCATATTTGGGGGGCCTCTTTGTTTAGTATAGGTAAGAGTGTGTAGGTGTTTTAGTATGTGTGCTCTTATGGTTGTATTGTTTTTTTCTTTCTCTTTTGAAGATTATAAACATTTGGCTGAAATTTATCTTATACATACGATCCATACTACTACATCTTCTCTTCATCTATACGATTATCCTATTGAGTGTCACGTTATAGTTTATTGTTCTTAATAGTAGTTGTAGTTTGTAGTGATAAAGTAGCTTAATGTCGATCCATATAGAGGATTACATTTAATGACACCATAATTTCACATGCCAATATTTAACCCCCACGTTCTCCTGTCACACCTCTTTTTTTTTCATGCATCTCTTCTAAATTCATCAAAGCGTTTGTGGCATCTCTTACAAATAAACACAACCTGCAGCAACACAAGGACGAATGTAGTAGGCATCACTCTATTTAAGATATTTTCTTCCTTATTTTGTGGCATTTGAGTATACTTATTTTGTAATAGTTTGTAGTGGTTTGTGTTTTATTTCACTATATATAACAAAATCTGATGAGAGCATCAAAGTTTATGTGCTTTAACGCTGGTTGTGTACATTATTAGCAATTTATGTTATCTTTAATTTTTCTATGCACACGAAGTTCTTGACATGCTGTTTGTGGTTCTTTGTTGAGCAATAATGATATATTCTAACATGTAGGGGTGGGATCTACAAAGATCATGTATTTTTTAAAGACCAAATTGTGAGATCCCCACCTTCCATTCCTCTTCCATCCAATGACTATAATTAGATCTTAAATTTATACATGAGGGGTATTTTTTGTCAGATATAAAAACCAATTTTACCCTCTTTTCCCCTCTTCCTTCAACATATATCGATCCAAAATGTAGGACCTTAGATCTAACTTATCACACTAATCACTAAGGTCGGATGTGGCGTTAGATTCTAGAGAGAGAAATTAGAAAGAGAAAGTTTATTAATAAAACACACACTACACACTCAAGCATACACTCCAAATGAGGAGGAGTGTGCCTTTTATAGTTTAGTATAAATGAGCCTTATGGGCTTGCTATGCACTCGTTATGGACTTGGATTGGATTATCTTTTACATAACATTCAAACTACTAGCTTAGTCCACGAGCCCTTTGACTATTCTACTATATTATCTACGACACGTAACAAAGTTATAAATACATAAATGACCATCACTTTTTATTAAAGCTAATAATCTCCCCCAAGGGATGGTCATTCAAATGATGCTCCATAAGATTTGGTCTTTCATCTTCTTGTTCTTGAACTTTGTGTGTCGTTATAGAATAGTCTTGATTTATTTGTTCTTTCATGCTTTGTGATCTTTGATGTAACGTCTTTTGGTCTTTCTTGTCTTTGATCAACATCTTTACAGGTTTACAGTGTTGTCCCTTCCATCATACTCATACTTCTTGATGATACTTTGAACTTCATACTTATGTCTTCCTCATTTGATACATCAACTTGTTCTTGACATCTTGATTAACTCTTTGACTTTGTCGTAACACTTTGCCTTTAACTTGATCTTTTTGTCTTGAACATTCTTTAATCTAGTTTGTTTGAGGATGATCTTCATAAGTATGAGTATGAGGAGATGTAGATGTTGAAATATATGATGATGGTGCATGGCATTTTCTCCCAGTTGACTTTCATTAGTACCTGCATAAAAACAGTTAGTAATAAAGCATCCAACACTTACAGGTTCGGACTTCGAGATCGTTAACAACATAGTGTGAAAACTTTCTCTAATCCATGCCAAGGCCGGTCCTGAACAGGATGCCCTCGAGAGAGCTAACTCAGATGCACAGAAGTGTATCAACGATTCAGGTGAGTCGCTAAAGTATACCAAAGTATCACTTCACGAATGTAGACCACTTGAAGCAAATAACCATCATGGTATAAGGCAAGATCCGTAGATCTCATAAAGACTCTTACAACTTGTGTTCTTTTTGGCGAACACAAGTGTATTATAATGGAAGTGTGTCATAAGAGATCTTTTAATGAATCTCATAGCTCTAGACTCGATTATGTGCGTTTTGGTTTTAGTCATCGGAGGGCATGGAGCAGAGTGCCACCTTTTTCAATATCAATACATCTCGGAGTGAGAGGCCGATAGATTACGCAAAGTTCTCCGTGAGAAATGAAGCAAATATCTTTTAAGAGATATCTGAGTAGCTAGTAGGGGTTGTGTAGCGCGTCACTGGGTCCATGACATCTTGTCTTCAGTATCAGTATCAACTTTGTGATTACCGATAGCAGATGTATTGACCGGGTTTCTGCCTTAAGTTTTCATGGAGGGCTATTTCTTTTCACCCTTTCATAAACTTTTCTTTTTAATTCTTCAACCCCTTCTTTCTCCTTTCTCATTTGCTCTTTTTTTAAATCATACCTAAGGACTTCTAATTCTAATCTATTGAAATTGTCCTTTGGCAGATTCCTCTGGCTCTGGCGGATCATAGGACATAAACCTAACCA
The DNA here is from genome assembly GCA_021014915.2 of Artemisia tridentata subsp. tridentata. Taxonomy (NCBI): domain Eukaryota; kingdom Viridiplantae; phylum Streptophyta; class Magnoliopsida; order Asterales; family Asteraceae; genus Artemisia; species Artemisia tridentata. The sequence continues at coordinate 447,656,830 of CP139507.1, forward strand.
TAATCACCTTATTACTCCATGATTATCCTAGATTTATTGATCACTTGCCATAAAACCTTTTGTGAAAATCTCTCAAAGTGTTTATGAATAAAACAAATTTTGTTTAACACTTCGAGAGTTTTGCATTTTCTGAAATATTCCCCCTTCACATGTGCTTATGCATTTTAAGATAAGTTTGCACTTGTTGGTTAGAGTTCGCACATTTGAATTGATCAATTTACAGTAAACATTTCCGTTGCGAGACACGTTTACATCACTAGTTAGACTAGCTTGAAATTATTACCCGTCCTGGTCATATTCAAAGAGAATCTCTCGAATTGGTACACTCTACTCAGACAAGCCCTTTGCGAGACACGCTTACATCACTGGATGAACCAGCTTGAAATTATTACCCGTCCAGGACATGTCTTTTCGATTACTGACATTTGATATTCGTCAATTCGAGGGTTCAATCTGAGTCGAGCTTTTTTGAGATTCAACTATGATCTTTAAACATTTTTTTATCACATTTTAATCACGTCTTCTCCCTCTCAAAAATAGCATGTTGTGATATTTTTGATATCAACTGATTAAAAAAAGGCTTTTGGAGAGATAGACGGATTTGATTTTGAATGAATTTGGAAGATTTTTGTTTTTTAATTTTTATACTCCCCCTTAAATAACGCATATTCTTTAAACATAGAGTTTAAAATCAATTTTAAGTGTTTGGAGGGAGTTATCTTGAGCACATAATAATTTGAAAGATTTTGAAACATCTTTTGAAAAATCTTGATCATGTGCTCAAGGATTCTTTATTTTGACTTTGAGATTATGAGTCCTAATCTGAAATAATCAGAAGTCATCATTTTAGCCATTAATTGAAATCTTTTCAAGTTGATGTACCCGAGCTAAAATTTTTAAAGATTTCACTTTGAAGCTCGGGTTGTAAATTGAAGTACTTACAAGCCATAGTGAAGAAATTTTGAGAAACGACATGTTTTAGAAAACATTTTAGAGAACTCTCGCTCAAGCATCTGTACATATCCGTATCATTGTTGAATGACATTTCTAGAAACGTACAGAATATCGATTATGCGAGAGACATGTCGTGAGAAGAGTGTTTTTGGTTTTTTGATTTTATATTATTTTTGTATTTTTGAAAAATTTTCTATTTTTATATTTTGTTTTTGATGGTTTTTCAATTTTGTATTTTGTTTTCAAAAATATTTACAGCGAAGCTATTTGAAAGATAATTTTCAACAAGATTCGAGAAGACGTTCTAGCTCCTTAGGAGTTAGGCTTCGCATGCCAATTCGTCGAACTAAATCGTCAAACCTTTCTTTTGGAAGGGATTTAGTAAATAGATCGGCGAGTTGGTAATCTGTCTTCACGAAAAATTATTCAACAGTACCCTCTTCTACATGCTTTTTGATGAAGTGATAGCGGACTCTAATATGCTTGGTCTTCGAGTGTTGTAATGGATTGCACGAGATGGCTATGGCACTTTTCGAATCACAATACAAAGGTATTCTGTCAAAAGTAAAGCCATAATCTGTGAGTTGTGTCCTCATCCATAGAACTTGGGCACAATACGCTGACAGAGACACATATTCGGCTTCTGCGGTTGATAATGCAATAAAATCTTGTTTCCTTGATGACCAGCCTACTAGCTTTTCACCCAAAAATTATGCTCCACCTGATGTACTTTTTGCTGTAACTTGACAAACACGCTCTTGGAGCTTGTTTTAAACCATAAATGTCTTTCTTTAGCTTGTCGACATAGTCTGGATGTTCTTTATCAATGAATCCTTCTGGCTGACTCACATACACTTCTTCTTTCAGAGTTCCATTCAAGAATGTTGTCTTGATGTCCATCTGATATACAGTGATGTTTTTGTGAGCTGCATAGGCAAAGAAAATTCGGACTGCTACTGGCGCGAATGATTCTTCAAAATCTATCCCTTCTTCATGTCTGAATCCTGTAGCCACAAGACGAGCTTTGTTGTAAATGACTGTCATTTCTTCATCCTTTTTGTTCTTCCATAACCATTTGAGATCAATGACAAGTTTGTCAATTGGTCTTAGAACTAATTCCCATGTATCATGTAACTGGTATTGAAGAAGTTCTTCCTGCATCGCTTCAATCCATGCATTGTCTGCCATCGCCTCCCGAATGTTCTTTGGTTCTTTTAGGCTTACTGAACAAATGTAGATGCACATATCAGAGTCGGTGGCGAGTTGTCTTCTTGTCTGAACTGGCCTTGAAGGTTCACCAATGACTTGTTCTATTGGATGGTCTTTTGTCCATTGTAGTGTAGAAGGGTACCTTGGGTTTAATGTATGTGTGTTAGATGGTTCTTGTAACCTTGAAGAAGATTAAGCCGAATCTATAGCAAACGGGTTTTCGAATACTTCTTCTTCTTTTAACGCAGCATCGTCTTGGTTATGTGTTTTTTCTTCTTGAAATGGTGTATTTTGGTTTTGCTCATCACTCTTGGTAGAACAAATTCAATTACTGGAGTTGCTGGAGTAGATGTTGATGATGTGGAGGGAGTTGGTACGTCAGCTTGGTTTGTTGTTGATCCATCTTGTGGTTGTGGTGGTGGTTGATGGTTTTGAGCGGGTGCAACGGAATGTTGTTGTGATGCAATTGTCGAAGTTCCACCATAGTATTCATCAAACTTTAACTCGAAGAAAATTTTCAGTTCTTGTTCTCAAGGTTTATCAGTGGTTGTTGATTGAGCTCCTTGAGGTACGAGTCCTGAACTAATCTGTCCAGAAGTCTGCTGGTTTTCTGCGGGTATTAATCTATTTTGATTAGAAGCCATTGGGTTAAGTGTGGGTTCTAGAACGAGTCTCTTAGAAGCCATTTGTGAAATCTCGTCAAACTTCACATTCATCATCTCCATTATCCTTTTAGTCCTTCTATTATACACCCGAAATGCCCTCAAGTTTTCTAAGTATCCAATGAAGATTCCAATATCACCTTTAGCTTTCAGTTTCCAAAGATCTTCTCTGTCGTTCGTTGTATAGCACAAAGTGCCAAACACGTGAAGGTAAGAGATATCAGGTTTTCTGTATTCACTAGTTCATATGAGGTTTTATTGAATCTTGGAAGGATTAGGGAACGGTTCTGAGTGAAACAAGCAGTGGCAATAGCATCAGCCCATAAGAATAATGGTGCACTAGATTAAATCAGCATTGTGCGAGCAGCTTTTACAAGAGTTTGATTTCTTCTTTCAACTACCCCATTCTGCTGTGGAGTTCTAACAATATATGTCTGATGTGTGATTCCAGCATCTTCAAAATAAGTTCTTAACTCCTGATTTGTGAATTCGGTGCCATTGTCTTTTCTTACAATCCTTACTGGAGCTTGAAGTAGGACTTGAATACGCTTCAGAAAGGTGATGATGATGCCTGGTGCTTCGTCTTTTGATCTCAGAAACTTTACCCAAGTATATCTCGAATAGTCATCGACAATAACAAGAATATACTTCTTCCCATTAATGCTTTCAACTCTCATTGGGCTACATAAGTTCATGTGCAACATATGTAACTTTGCTTCCGAACTGGGTACGATTTTAGGTTTATATGATGCTTTTTTGCTTTTTCCTTGTTCGCATGATGGACATAAGTGATCCTTGGTGTATTTGAACTTACGAAGACCGTTGACGACGTTTTCTTTGGCTAGTTTGTTAATGGTGTCAAAATTTTGATGGGATAATCTTCTATGCCATAGCCAGGACTTTGTTTCGCATGCTCTTGTCATCAGACAAATTGGTGATGAAGAGGCCATTTGGTTGATGTCGATAGCGTATAGGTTGGTGTCACGATTCTCGGTTAAGAGATCATCGCCAACCAAATTTCTAACAAAGCACGTGTTTCTCCTAAATGTAACCTCTAAATCTGCATCACAAAACTGCCCAACTGAAAACAAGTTGTGTCCCAACCCTTCGACGTAGTACACTCGAGTGATTAAATAATTACCAAATTGAAGATCTCCATAACCCAGAATAGCTGCTACATGATCATTTCCAAATCGTATAGTTCCCATGAATTTTCAGACAAAATTGATCAGCAGCTTTAGATTCCCGGTCATGTGCTTGGAGCAACCCGAGTCGACGATCCAAAGACATATTTCGATAACCTCTGAAGAACAGAAGATTTTGTATTTAGAAACCGTTTCACATTTGGTTCCATGGGGTTAGGGGTAACATCCGAATCACACTCGTAGAAAGTTTTCACTGGTTCAATTTGAACAGATGACAATTTGCTATTCTCGAGTGTAAACTTTCTACCCGTTGGTTTCCATACACAATACTTAAGGTAGTTCCCAGGCATTTGACTACTAGTGGTTGACTTAAATTGTGCAATTAGTCTTTTTATATATCTAGATCTAGCACTAGTTCCCTTTGGAACATTCTTCTGATCAGGCGTAATATTCACATTATTAGAAACATAATCATCACAAACATCATTAGATAAACATTTCTTGCACATCAAGCAAACATAGTCATTACATGCATTAGAAACAGTACTTTTGACATTACATTCAGATGATATATGTCTCTTATTACAAAGCAATAAATTCCTAGGGTGTTCTTCTACTTCTTCAACTTTATTCTGTCATTTACTCTTAGAGACAGTCGAGACTCTATTGTTCCTTGTATTGCTCATAGGTTGTAGTCTGCTGCTCCTAGAGGTGCTTTCTAATCCTGTAGAAGGTAAGGCACACGCATTAGGATTTATATTGTTTTCCTGAGAATTTATTTTAGCATTCCTAGACTCTTTAGGATTATCTTTTACGCTCTTGTCTATTGCCCTATATGTTTGAGATGTGGAGGCAGACGCAATAGTGGGACTAATCCTATAAAGACCAGGTGCTATCACATTTGATGTTTCGACAACCGCTTTTCCTTTATCAACACTATCTGTATTTTCATTTTTCTTGGGCAAGGGTGTTGGAGTGACTGGTGTTGTCAAATCATTTTTAACATCGACTTTTGGAACAAATTTAGAAATCGACATTTTTGGTTTAACAACCAGATTGTCCGAAGTCGATGGTTTTGCAAACTTAGTATCCACACCCTTCTGTTTTTGACTTTCTAGCTGAGACCTCAAAAGATCATTTTGCTCTTTCATGTCTTTGTAGGCACGCTCATACGACAGTTTGTCATACTTGCATTCCTCGGTTTTTTGATCAAGTTTTTTAAAATATGATACGTTTTCTTTTTCAAGTTTAGCAAGAGCATTTTCATATTTTGAAACAATTGCAGAGGTCTCAGCTCGCAGTCTTTCATCGTCTTCAATAGAATATGTTTGTAAAATGATGAACATAATATCAGTCGACATAACTACTTCGAAGAGAGAGTCATTTAGGTTTTCCAAAACTTTGATGTTTTCAATGTTTTCATTAGCTTTCTTCTCCAGGGATTTGTGGTCCTTGACAAAGTCGGCTGTTTCTTTCAAAAATTCTTGTTCAAAATGAATTACTCTCGCATGGATGCTATTCAGTGGAGTAGTAATTTCTGTTTCAAACACCTTTTTCATTTCAGCATGAAAACTTGAATGCCAGTTGTTGATACTGATAGTAGTTTTGGATGCAACAATATTTTGAAGTTTTTCAATTCTCTTTTTAAGATCATCTAAATATCCTCTAGCAGCACTTGTGTTAAAAGGGTTGTTTGAGGACATTTGTTCCAAGTTTGAAAGAGTTTTAGAAACAACTTTTTGTTTTGCAACAGGTGTTGTAACAACTGGTTTTTTGGAAAACTTTGGTGTTTGCTTTTGTTGAACAAAATTAACTCCAGAAAGTATGTTGAGTTTGTTATAATCAATTGGTTTTATCTCTGGGTTCTTTTGTTTCATTTTAATTTGACTCTCTTCAGCAAGCTCAATTGTTTCATCAGAATCCAGAACAGCGGAGGATCATGTTTAGCATATATCACATTACCATTGTACAAAACATTCTGTTCTTTATGAGTTTTCTTGAGAGTATATGGGTTTTCACAACCGATAGCCATTTTCTTAATTATATGTAAAAGCGGGTTTGGATCTTTAATAAGCATATGAATGGTTTGAGCTGAATGACCCATTTTCACAAGCAAATCTTCCAAATTTTTGATTGTTTCTTGTTTCTCAATGATTTCATCAAGAAGATCATTTTCTCGTTTTGAAAAATCTGCATTCAACTGTTTCTTTTCTTTTTCAGGATCAGAACAAGTTGATGTTTGTTTAGAAAGTTGGTTTTTCAAATAAGAAATTTTCGCGTTTAAGGATTTTATTTTCATGTTTAAGTTAACATCGAGTGTGTCAAACTTGATTTGCAATTGTTTTTCTCTTAAAACAGAATTTTGATAACCAGTTTCTAATTCTGACTGTCCTGTTTTATGAAATTCAAAAGATTTTTCGTTTTCCTTATACCTCTTAAGCTCAGCAGTCATTTTCTCATTCGCGGCCTTCACATCGCGATTAACCTTTTTTACTTTCTCAATTTCAATACTACAATTGTTCAATAATGATTCAAAGAGAGCACGTGTTTCCTCATCATTCTCAGCATGTTGTGACTCTAAGCCTCCATTTGAATTCATATCTGGAGTTTTCCAAATCAATATTGCTACTACTTGACGTGTCCAGGTATGTATCATAATTAGGTGCTGGATTTGCAGGATGCTGTTCCTCATGAGGAGATATACCAAATATTTCATTATTGTGGCATGTATTGAATGATGGTACCTCAGACTGCATTGGTGTCATAAACAGGTGGTGTGTTAGAATCCGTGTCATACTTAGCCTCCTGAAGATTTGCCATAAATATGTAGTTTGCATCGATTTCTTCAATGTCTTCCATGTCATCTATGAGAGCCATAAAATCATTTTCCTCAGCATTAAACTGGAACCCTGCCACTTCCTTATGTGCCAACACCAATGCTTTCAACATATAAGCTGGATCTTTCTTTTTAGGCTTAGTAGGACAGTTCCTTGCCATATGACCGACACCCTAGCAATTGAAACACTTTATTGGATTTCCCTGATTCATATTTCCATAATACCCAGCAATTGGAGGAGCAACATTCCCAATCTGAATACCCACCGTCTAATTCCCAACATTCTGACCCCTCTGATTTGTAACAACTTGACCCACCTGATTCCCTGTATACTGACCCATCTGATTTCCTGCATACTGCCTTTGATTACCCATCTAAAATCTAGTAGCATATCCATGCTGATTCCCAATAATTCCAACCATTTGTCCTCCTTGACCCATACTGAAACTCGGCTGTGCAATCTACCTATTGCGAGTATTCGATGAAATCCTTTGGTTGTTGTTGGTTGATGTAGAATAGCATCCTTGGTATTCCTTTGTTAAGTAAGCAAATACTTGCGTCAAAGTGGCAGTAGACTCATCATTGTCAGTGATTTCTGGTTCTTGGAATTGTGGAGATTGTTGTTGTTGTGGGTAGAATTGTTGTGGAATTACAACAGTTTGTTGTTGTGGAATGTATTATTGTTGCATGTAGTTGTGAGTGGAAGATCAAGATGGTTGATGTTGTGTGTTCACTGGTAGAGGTGTTGGTGTTTGAGCAATTAATGCAAGAGGATGATGATTCTTTGCCAATATTTCTTTCCTAACTTCATTAGCCTCAGCTTGGTTTTGCTTCAGAAAATCGTAGAGCTGATCATAATTCACTTGATGGAGATCCTTGGTTTGGTTGACAATAGTGACATATCGTCCCCATTCTTCTTGAAGATTGTTGATGAACTTGATGTTTATCATGATTTGACTTGGTGTCAGCTTGTTTCTGATTAGCTCATTCATTAGAGTGAAGAACCTGGTATAGTAGGATTCAATGGATTCTCCTGGAGTGGATGTAAACTTCTCCCATTCAGTTAGTAGCTTGTTTTCAACATCTTGTTGCCCAATTTCTGTGCCATGACATAGCCTTCTAACTCGTTCCCACATGTCATATGCAGTTTCACAACTGTCGACAGCAGCAAAGATCTCTCGTGGTAATCCTAGTTGGATTAAGTGCATTACCATATCATCAGCTGCAATCTGCTTCCTGTCTTCTTTTGTGTATTCTGCTTCTGTTTGTTCACGAAAGAATGGTGGGATAGGAGGTGTTCCATTTGGTTCTCCAGGGTCTTGAATCTGTCGAGGCTTAAAGGGTCCATTCTTAATAGATTGGAGCAGAAGTTTACCATCAGGCTTAGTTTTGATATAGCGAAGCATACAGCTTGTCCATGGAAGATACCCACCTTTTTCAAGCATAGGAGGACGGTTTTCCGCACCGGCTGCATGAATGTCTTGCTGAGTTTCCATTGATGAAGTTGTGTATGATAAAGTTGATCTTGGATCGGTTCAACGATATAGGAGTTGTGTTTGTGGTTGGTTAAGGTAAGTTGTTGTAAGGAAAATTTGGTCTCAAAACTTAAAAACGTCGATAACTTCTTTTCGGAGTGGATTTGGGTCTCGAAAACGGAGTTACGGTTCAAAAGTTATAGCCGTTTGAAGTTTGGTCCTTACTCGGAGGATTCTTGCTTGAAGGGTAAGGATTGTTACTCGAAGGAAGACAACTTACTCGAAGTTTCCTATGTTGAAGGATTGTTACTCGAAGAAAAATAGCTTACTCAAAGTTTTCAGCTTACTCGAAGAATATGCTTACTCGAAGAATTATCCTTAGTCGAAGAAAATATCCCTTAGTTGAAGGATTCCTATTAGTTGAAGAAGTTCTGATTTCCTAACTCGGAAAGTATACACAGAACTTGAATGAAGTCCTTACTCGAAGGAAATCTTACTCGAAGGATTCTTCTAACTCGAAGAAAGTACTCCTTACTCAAAAAATTCTTCTAATTCGAAGAAAGTAAACCTTACTCGAAAAATTCTTCTAACTCGAAGAAACTAATCCTAACTTGAAGAAACTCTTCTTACTCGAAGAAATCAATCCTTACTTGAAGAAATTCTTCTAACTCGAAGAAATTCTAATCCTTACTTGAAGGAATTCTTCTAACTCGAAGAAACTCAAATCCTTACTCGGAAAAAATCTTCTTACTTGAAGAAACTAAAGACCTTACTCAGAAATAATCTTCTTACTCAAAGAAACTTACTTCTTACTCGATGAACAGTACACGTAAATCATACAAACACACACCTAGATCATTGTTTGGCGATTGATACCACTTGTAGGACCTTAGATCTGCCTTATCACACTAATCGCTAAGCTCGGATGGTGGTACAAGAGATAGAAGTGTGGCGTTAGATTCTAGAGAGAGAAACTAGAAAGAGAAACTTTATTAATAAAACATACACTACACACTCAATCACACACTCCAAATGAGGAGGATGTGTGCCTTTTATAGTTTAGTACAAATGAGCCTTATGGGCTTGCTATGGACTCATTATGGACTTGGATTGGATTATCTTTTACATAACATTCAACCTATTAGCTTAGGCCACGAGCCCTTTGACTATTTTACTATATTATCTACGACACGTTACAAAGTTATAAATACATAAATGACCATCACTTTTTATTAAAGCTAACACAAAATTAGGGAAAAAAAATCCCCTCTCTCTCCACACACATACGGACATACCATAATCATCAATCGAATCGACATTTATCATCAAATTCTTTCGAAAATCATTCAATTACACTCTATTTCATCAAAAAGTTTTTGTAATAAGACATAATTACGAAAAATCACAGCTCGAAATTCATCAAAATTATCAAAACTACGAAAAATGAAAATATGGAACGAGTTTGGAGTTTTGAAGAAGGTCTAGAAGGTATGAATGTTGAATATGTTGAACGAGTTCAGATTTTTTAACCAAGGTATGAAGGGTATGAATTTTGAAGATGTTCATATTGCTGAAGAAACAGATGTAAATGATGAAAACAAAGAGTTAGAACTTGTTAAAGGTAAATCACATGTGATTAGCTTATATCTGTTTAGTTATAATTATGAATGCGTTATTAAGAAGTATATAGAGAAATCACATGTGATATTATTTATTGAACCTGCAAGTATCATGAATCACATGCGATTATGCATGAAATCACATGTGATTGTAAAACGAGTGTACATATACAAAATCTCATTATTATTATTTTTTTAAATGTGAGTAAAATAAAGTTTGATCTGAGCACACATAAACCAAAGTTTAATCAACTATATCAATACACCTAGTGACTTTGAATATGATATCACTCGAAAGGTATCGGCAAAAGTATCACTTATCATAAACATTTGATTCTACCAACAGTTGCAAGTGATTTTGTGTAAATCACAAGTGATTGTGCCTCAATCACAAGTGATTTTGCCACTAGTACAAATCTGGGATTTCGTCACACATGTGGTATTTTGAATGGCCACACATTAACTTATTTGTGTGACTAAATGTACTAGAATAAAATAAACGGCCACACTTGATCCGACTTGTGTGACCATTTCGTCTCTCCAACTGAGGCTACAGTCACACATTTGAATATTTTCGTGACTAGAGGTATCTTGTAATTTTTTTTTTATTATTTAGTAACATATAATTTGGGACGTGCGACGGATACACATAAGTTTGAAACATTAGTCACACTATATATATACATATGTGACAAATATATGTCACACAATTGAACAGTGTGACCAAAATCCATATATGGTCACATGAAGTAATTGTGTATGTGGCTAAATCATATACTCAAGTTTGTCACACATTATTTAAAAGTGACTAAATCATATAATCAAATTTGTCACACATTATTTAAAAGTGACTAAATCATATACATGTGTCGCACTTAGTGTTTCCCAAAATAAAATTTCCCTTTTCTCAACTTTTCACAAGCCCCGCCTAAATTTTTCCCCGAAATCAAATTGCCCTCCTTTCCAAATTCAAATATTTCATTAACCATCCAAATATTCCTCTCAACATTTCACATAGATCTGGTCTTTCTTCTTCTTCTACCACACTCGCACCACACTCGCACCGCTCGCACCACCACTACACTCGCACCAAGACCACCGCTCGCACCACCACCACATCTACATATGCATGTGCATCTACCTTCTTTAATCAGTTGAGGGTCTCTACTGCCGCCATTACCTCCTCCATCTCGTCATCTTCCTTAAAATTGTACAATTTAATGTCAAATGAAGTAATTAAAAATTTGCTCGGTCGATTTGACTTAAAAGCTGTTTGATGGTCATTTGCTTGATGTTCATTTCACAAGATCCTTCTACAAGCACATCCTTGGGGTGAAAGTGAGATATCATGATATTGAAGCGATTGATCCGGGTTTCTTCAAGAACTTGAAGTGGATGCTTGAGGCTTGTTTGAAAGTATTATTCAAAGAAACTTTTGAGCTTGTGTTAGGTTTTATAATAATGATTAATGCTAATTGCATCTTATGTGTGTAAAATTTTTGTAGAATGATATTAATGATATCTTGGATCTAATGTTTAGTATCGATGCTGATGAAGAGAAGTTAATATTGTGTGAAAGAACTGAGGTAAGGCTTCTATAACTCTAATTTTAGAATTAGTTAATACTTAGGGGATTCTTATGGTCATTGTAATGACACTAAATTTGATTTTTCAGAATCCAGGTTTCAGACTATGAATTGATCCCTAGTGGAAGAAATATCCGAGTGACAGAGGAAAACAAACATAAATATGTCGATTTAATTGCTGAGCATCAGTTAACCACTGCTATACGGCCTCAAATAAATGCTTTTTTAGAAGGGTTTAATGAATTGATTTCTCAGCATTTGATATCCATCTTTCATGATAAGGAATTAGAACTGTTGATTAGTGGACTTCCTGATATTGATTGTAAGTTCCCTATTTCTATCTCAGGTATCACTATTGTATATGTTGTGTTAATGTGATTTTGTTTCGTTTTTGTGTATAACTTTTGTAGCTATTGTGTTAGAATGAGGTTCATTCTGATTTCGTTGTTGTGTTGATGCGATTCACATTGTTTGTTATGTATAATCTTAGTAGTTATTGATGTACGTTTATGCGGTTTAAGTTATTGACTCACTTTGGTGGTAAATTGTTGATGTATTCACTGCATGTTCTATTAAATTTTGTGTATAATTTTTGCAGTGATTTTTTTAGATTTTGTGTTAGATTTATGCATTTCTGGTTTATGCTAATCTGCAGGTGATTTATTAATGGATTTAAAAACTAGACTATATTACATTAAATACATATACTTAGTCAGGTGACTCGTTTTGCTAATTGATTCAATGCGTGTTTATCTATGTATGTGTTTTGATTAATTTGTTGTGGTGGCTAGTAGATGGTATTGTGCCACTCAATTATAAATGTATTCATTGTATCTTCTCTTAAATTTCATGTTTAAATGTTGCTGTTACTTTTTGATATGTCTCCATATATAATTCTGTTTATTTGTAGTTAAGTAGCTATCATCTTGTACTTTGTTTTTTGTGACTAGTTTTTTTCCCCCGGTGAGTATCAGATGATGCTTGTCTATTGTAGCTAGGTTGGCTGATTTTTGGTTGATGGCTAATGTTTTCTCTTCATTGTTTTATGTTTATGCAGAGGATAATGTGGACTTGCTTGTCGGATCCGTTATTGTTCCAGCACTGGTGAAGCATCTTCAATAGCCACAGTGGCCAAATGAGGATGTTATTGGTTTTGATGAGTTTGTTACACGTTCTAAGCCGTTAGAGCATGAGGTGGAGAAAGGCAGTGCATTTACTATTGGACTTCTTGCCATTAAGGTACTTACACCACTAAACATCTTTGTGACCTATCTATTGATACATAGATCCGCTTCAATTGGGCTATTAATCTGAATACTTATACTTAGAAGTTATAACCTTGCAAATTGTTATAGAGTAATATCCTGAATTGAAAGACTGTATTTGATAGGAACACTGTCATTGATGGTGATAAATTGTTTGCAATGATTGTCTGGAGACCTATCCCTAAACATTAGCCATTGTTGATTGTGCTACACCCAGTACTATTTGATTGAAATAATAGGAATCACAAAGCACTGTTACAGCAAATAGTTTATCAACTATAATTGGATTGTAATACTGGAGACATCATTGAACATTATGCACCTATTTACCCGTCAAGACATCATTCGATAAACTTTTCTAAACATATGGCAAGTTTTGTGATGGATCTAATAAGTTTTTCGTTTTTGCGGTGAGTGGGTGAAAGTAGAACTGGAGGACATAACTTTGTTGTTATTGAAAGGTGACTGAGGTTCTTTGCAGCAATGAGGTATAAATAAAAGGCTTGGCCTATCATTTTTTGTATTTACTGAGGATGAACCTTTGCAAAACTCAATGCTTAACATGCTGCTAGAGAATCTGTATAGGTTACAGCTTATTAAGCACATTCGTATTCTGTCATTTTGTGTTTCTATCCTTGTCAAATTTCTTTGTAACTTACCATGGTTTTTATAGTAAAATGGTTATAAGCTACGTTAACACTACCACTGTTGGTAGGTTATTATGGCTCTTCTAATTGAAAATCGTTCATTTCTTGTATTGTTGAGAGGAGAAACCTCATAGAAATGTTGATCCTGTTTGATTACAGTAATTGGGTCAAACTTGTTGCTATAAACACATATCGTACGCTCTTTTTTTTGCAGGAAAAACTCAAGAATAGATCTGAAGTCTGTATTTATTGAAATTTTTGGTTGAATTCTTTAAAATTGTAATACCCTGTAGTCTATAACTACTGTACTTTTGTTCTAATATGTATGCATATCTGACAAGGCGTACACTAGAGATGAAGTTCTGATGATGGTATAACTAAAAAGACAAGATTTGATAGATTTTATGCTTTTCTCAATTTAGATTATAATCTGGTACTGACTTGTATGTGTTTTCACCTCGATGTTTACAGGAAAAGGAAATGGTGAATACACTTCAATTCAATCTCTCGTACCCGACTGTGTATGTTTTTATCAAGCGATTTCTCAAAGCTACAGGGTCTCACAAAGAGGTATGGCCTTTCATGTGATTTTATTTCTATCAGTTCTTTGACTATTCTGCAGGACTATGAGTGATCAAAACGACATCAAACCTTCACTGCCATTACCTGAGACCAAGACTTCAAAGAAGAATGCCAAGAAACAACTTTAGTTACTTTCCTGAATTAGAGAAAAGATAAAAAGGTTGGACGAAGAACATGAAGCCCTCGTTGAAACTGCTAGTGTATTAGTTACAACTGTTAGTACTACTAGTGTATTAGTTACAACTGTTAGTTATAAGTTAGTACTGTTGGTTCATATAGTTAGTACTGCTTATATGATATGTGTTAGTGGTTCAGTTATATACATTCCAATTTTATTGTATTTGAATTTGTTTTGATATATATTTGAATTTGTTTTGATATATATTGATTTCTTAAATGTGACTAAAAGATGTATATAGTCACACTTATTAGCACTTTTGGCCACTTTATGCTTAATTGTATGTGACTAAATACCCAAAACAAACATGCTTTGTGTGACTAAATATTACAAAAGGCCACACAAACTAAAAATTCATGTGACCATTGGATGATCAATAGTCACACAAAATACACATTTCTTCACTTTAAACAGCATATGGTCACACTTATTAGCACTTTTGGCCACTTTATGCTTAATTGTATGTGACTAAATACCCAAAACAAACATGCTTTGTGTGACTAAATATTACAAAAGGCCACACAAACTAAAAATTCATGTGACCATTGGATGATCAATAGTCACACAAAATACACATTTCTTCACTTTAAACAGCATATGGTCACACTTATTAACACTTTTGGCCACTGTTTTTTAAATTGTATGTGACTAACTCGAAAAAAGCAACACACGTTGTGTGACTAAATCGTCACAAATGTCACATTTATTATATATTTATGTGGGCATAGGACGGGAAATAGTCACACAAAACTGATAAATCCAACAAAACTTGTGCCTAATTTGTCACACATATTCGGGTTTTGGTGACTCTTTTTCAATGAAAACGGCAACAAACTAAAGAATGTGACCATATGCTACCTACGGTAGCGCGACCTGTTGTCACACACACCAAAAAAAAAACGTGTGTAACTATTTGCATATCGTCACACATTTTTGGTGTGACGTACGCCACTTTCTGTACCAGTGTGATTGTGCCTAAATCATAAGTGATTTTGTGTAAATCACAAGTGATTTTGCCAAAATCACAAGTGATTTTGCCACAATCACAAGTGATTTTGCCAAAATCACAAGTTATTGTGCCTAAATCACAAAGTTATTGTGCCTAAATCACAAGTGATTTTGCCTAAATCACAAGTGATTGTGCCCAAATCACAAGTGATTGTGCCTAAATCACAATTGATTTTGGGTAAATCACAAGTAATTTTGCATAATATGGACATAACTCAAAATTTAAAAAGTAACCATTAGCTTCATTATCTAACAAATTATGTGGAATATGTTCATAGAACCATTGAAAATTTGAGGAAGAGTGGGTAAACTTAATTAAAGCTTTTGGCTTAAAAGAACATAAGTGGCTGAAAAAGATGTTTACATATCAACTCCAAGTTCGAAACCAAGAAAAGAAATGTTGATGGTATGGAAAGATTGAAATGCGACTGTGTATATGTTTCATAAAAATCTGATGACATATACAAAATCACATGTGATTCGATAATGAAATCACATGTGATTCTCAAGTGAAATCACATGTGATTTACGTTATAAATAATTCTGAATTCATTTTCTTTCTTTCGTGTGTTGTTGTATTAAGGTACTGCGTAGTATAGAAGATGGCTCCATGGTAGGTACTTGTAGGCATTTCCTTCGATTTGGTTTCAATGTCACTACTTTTTATGTATTTTCAAGACTAGTGATAGTGAAAAGATTCAAGAAAGGTATAGTTTCTGCCAGAAATTGTTGAAGAGATTCAAGAAATGTATGGTTTTCTTGAAACAAAGGTGGTGCAAGAACGGTACGTAGGAAGAATGGAAAAGAAAAATAATTTACACTTAATTTGAAGCCGAAGAGGAAATGTGAAAATTTTGGAATGGGTATTAATGTGCGTACCCAAAAAAGTTGTTTGCTAGGTCTAAAGAGGAAGTTGACTGCACAAGTGATGAATAACACTGCTGCAAGATGATTGTTTATCTACTTCATAAATGCATACAAGTTTTTATTCATTTAGATTATTGCGGGATTGTTACTTGACTTAGATTTTGAGTGTGGATTTTTACTTGAATATTCAATCTTCATTGATAATTTGTACAAAGTTTTTTTGCTACACTTGCAAGTCTATTTGCTACAACACATATTACAAAGTTCTATACTTAAGCAACTGTATGTAAATAATATGTAATTTGACCTTAAATCACATGTGATATAAGGTTCACATGTGATTCGATGAATTATGTGTTACTGCTGTTCAAATCACATGTGATTTGAGAAATAATCACAAGTGATTCATGTATTACAGACAACCTGCTGAAACAATTAAGAAAATGTATTTAAGTCATTCATTTCGCAAAAGTCAGTAATCTAACTGAATAATTTTCTATTCATAAACATATTTAAAGATATGAAAGTTTAAAAAAAAAATCTTCATATATATATTTGGTTAGATACTAAAAAAATTATTGTTCCATATCTATGCTTGATAATTCAAATACTAACAAAACAAAAGAAGACATTTTGTACATGATCTAACTGCAACTTGCTTAGTAATACAAAACATCTTAAAAACAAATATAACTTGCAGAACATTTATACGTGATCCAACTCCTACTAACAAAATTTAGACTTTTTTATTCATAAGAACTACTTGGGGATGCACATCACTTTCACTTTTATGTATTTCTTTCTTAACATCCACCTGAGGCTTTACCTTTGGTTGAGGATTCGCGTGCATTTTAAACTTCTTTTTACTACCATTCTCCTTGGGTAGTGCTTCAACTTCCTTTAGATTTGATATCTTGGCTCTTCTCTTTAGCATGATAGTTAGCTTCAACTTCACTTATAGGAGACCATTCTTGGCGAATCATAATCTTAGTAAGCCTAAACTACTCGAGTGATTCACAAACACGAGCTCCTTTAGGCTAAACATCCCTAGCCTCAAGCGACGGCTTAGATCATTTTTTTATTTGTTGTGTTTGTTCGCCGTTTAGATATTTCTTTTTAAAAACTACAGGACCTGCATAAAAAATAAATATTTGAAGATTACAAGAAAGTAACTTATTAACTTATGAATAATATCACCCTAAGTTACAAAATAAGAAGTGAAATAAATTGTACAATATAAACTACTTGTAAACGTTTTTAAATAGTTTATATGCTCAAATCACATGTGATTGTACTACTTAAACTACTCACTGATGTAAGCATAGCTACTGTGTAATAAGTAATTGTGCATATGTAAAGTTTAGAAATACTAAATCAGATGCGATTTGACAGATAAAGCGAGAGAATCCACATACATGTTACTGCATTAAGCAAGATAACTCACATAATTGAAATAAAAATGTTATGACTAGAAATCTAACTTATCACTACAAACTAATACTATATTAACTACTAAAGCGTGACACTCAACAAGAATGGAATAGATGAGAAGAAAGTAAAGTGTGGATCGTATGATATGATTTTACCGATTATATATTAGCTTCAATAAGAGAGAAACAAATACAAAACCATGAGAGAATACACACTCCTACACACTCTCACCTACACAACACTAAGTGGCACACCAAAACTTGAGGTGGGGGTGTGCTTAAATAGGCATAAGGTCGGTGCCCTAAAGGCTTTTGATTGGGCTTGGTGGGCTTGTATTGGACTTGGACTTCTAAATCTTTACATGACCTTTATCTATTACATAATATGATAAGTCCAACATAAGCCTTACTTAGACTAACCTATTGCTTACAATCGACACACATTTTACAAAGTTAATATAAGATAAATGACCATCACTTCAATATAATTTAAATGCTAACAATCTCCCCCTAAGGGATGGTCATTTCAATGATGCTCCTGGTGATAGGACTTTTGTCTTCAACTTCTTGAACTTTGTGTGTCAATGTAGAATAGTCTTCATTCATTGTTCCTTCATGCTATGTGATCTTCAAAGTAATCGTCATTAGGTTGTTCTTGCCTTGATTAACGTCTTCGTGTGGTTATGCGTCGTGTCCTCCAAAATACTCATACATCTTGGACTGTATACTTATGCTAACAATCTCCCCTTATTCTTTCCTCATTTGATATACGAACTTGTTCTTGACATCTTGATTAGCTTTTTAACTTTGTCGTTACACTTTGTCTTTAACTTGATCCTTTTGTCTTGAACTTTTACACTTGAGCTTTGTAGAGGATGATCTTCATATGTATGAGTATGCTGAGGTGAAGATGTTGAAACATATGATGATCGTTGATGGACTCTTGTAGTACCTGCATAAAACAGTTGGCAATAAATCTTCCAGCGCTTACAGGTTCAGATTTTGAGATTGTTAAGAACATAATGTGAAAACTTTCTCTAATCTGTACCAAGGTCTTTCTGAATCGGATACCCCCGAAGGGGCTTACACAGACACACCGAAGTGCACCCACGATTCAGTGAATCACTAGAGATCACCCCACGACTGTCCGTTTTAAGCATAGTAACCATCGCGATATAAATGGCAAGATCTTTGGATCTCATTAAGACTCTTGTACACCTTGTGTCCTTATTGGTGAACACATGTGTATTATATGGAAAGTGATCCTAAGATATTTTTGATGGATCTCATGGTTCTAAACTCAATTGTGCATTTTAGTTTTAGTAGTCAGAGGCATGGAGCAGAGTGCCACCTTTTCAATATCAACACATCTCAGAATGAGAGGTTGATAGATTATGCAGTGTTCTCCGTGAGAAATGAAAAAAATATCTTTTAAGAGATATCTGAGTGGCTAGGAGGGGTGGTGCAGTGCATCACTATGTCCATGACGTCTTGTCTTCAATGTCAGTATCACCTTAGTGAATACTGATAGCAGATGTATTGACCCGGTATCTGCCCTAAGTTTTCATGGAGGGCTATTTCTTTTCACCATTTCATTAAACTTTTCTTTTTAATTCTTCAACCCCTTCTTTCCCTTTCTCATTTACTCCTTTTTTCCTATCTTACCTAAGGACTTCTAATTCTAATCTATTGGAATTGTCCTTAGGTAGATCCCTCCGACTCTGGCGGATCATTGGACATAAACCTAACCATAATCACCTTATTACTCCATGATTATCCTAGATTCATTGATCACTTGCCATAAAAACTTTTTGTGAAAATCTCTCAAAGTGTTTATGAGTAAAGCACATTTAGTTAACACTTCGAGAGTTTTGCATTTTCTAAAATACTCCCCCTTCACATGTGCTCATGCATTTTTGATATAAATTAGCACATGTTGGGTAGAGTTCGCACATTTGACATGATCGATTTTCAATGAACATGACCTTTGCGAGACACGTTTACATCACTAGTTAGACTAGCTTGAAATTATTACCCCTCCCGGTCATATTCAATGATCATATCTCGAATTGGTACATTCTACTCAGACAAGTCCTTTTCGAGACACGTTTACATCACTGGATAACCATCTTGAAATTATTACCCGTCCCGGACAAGTCTTTTCGATTACGGACATTTAATTTTTGTCAATTCGAGGGTTCATGCTGAGTCTTTTTGTAGAGCTCTTTTGAGATTCAATCCACGATCTTTAAACTTTTGATCACATTTTAATCACGTCTTCTCCCCCTCAAAAATAGCATGTAGTGATATTTTTGATATCATCTGATTAAAATGAGAGCTTTTTGGAGAGAAAGACGGATCATTTTAGCATGATTTGGAACATTTTGTTTTTCTTTTTATACTCCCCCTTAAATAAAGCATATTGTTTAAACATTTGAGTTTAAAATCATTTAAGGGTATAGAGGGAGTTATCTTATTGAAAAAATCTTGATCATGTGCTAAAGAATGTTTTTAATTTGCCATTAACATTACGAGTCCTGATCGGAAATAATCAGAAGACCTCAATGTAGCGTGGGTTTCGTACTGAAATATACGAAAGCCGTAGTGAAGAAATTTTGAGAAACGACATGTTTTAGAAAACATTTAAATGAACTCTCGCTCAAGCATCTGTACATGTCCGTATCATTGTTGAATGACATTTCTAGATACGTACAGAATATCGATTATACGAGAGACATGTCGTGAGAAGAATATTTTTGGCTTTTTCAATTTTATATTGTTTTTGTATTTTTGAAATTTTCTATTTTTGTATTTTGTTTTTGTGGGTTTTTCAAATTTTGTATTTTGATTTTTCAAAAATATTTACAGCGAAGCTTTTGAGAAAAAATTTCAAGAAGTTTCGAGAAGACTTTCTAGCTCTTCGAGAGTTAGGCTTCGCATGCCAATTCGTCGAACTAAGTTATCAAACCTCTCTTTTGGATTGGCCTTAGTAAATAGATCGGCGAGTTGGTATTCAGTCTTTACGAAGAATAATTCAACAGTACCCTCTTCGACATGTTCCTTTATGAAGTGATAGCGGACTCTAATATGCTTGGTCTTCGAGTGTTGCACAGGATTGCACGAGATGGCTATGGTACTTTTCGAATCACAATAGATAGGAATGCGATCGAAAGAGAAGCCATAATCTGTGAGCTGTGTCCGCATCCATAGAACTTGGGCACAACACACATATAGAGACACATACTTGGCTTCTGCGGTTGATAACGCCGTACAGTCTTGTTTTCGTGATGACCAGCCTACTAGCTCTTCTCCCAGAAATTATGCTCCCCCGGATGTACTTTTTGCGATAACTTGGCATCCAGCATGGTCGGCATCTGAAAAGGCTGTTAGTGTAAACTCTAAATCCTTCGGATACCAAAGTCCCATGTTAATGGTTCTTCGTAGCTACCGAAAGATCCGTTTAACCTCTTGGAGGTGAATTTCGGTAGGCCTTGCCTGAAACCGTGCTAATAAGCAGACAGCAAAATGTATATTGGGTCGACTAGCAGTTAAGTACATGAGAGACCCAATCATGCTCTGATATTTCTTTGGATCGATGGGTTCCCCATATAAGTCAGAGCCTATTTTGGGTGAAGTGACCATTGGTGTACCATCAGAGTCACAATTATCCATTCCATGTTTCTTTAAAATCTCAATTGTATATTTAGCCTGATTAATGAAAATGCCACGATGGGATTGATGGATTTGAAGTCAAAGGAAGAATTTTAATTCCCCCATCATTGACATTTCAAATTTACTTTTCATGAGATTTGCAAAATTTTATGAATGTTTCGGATTAGCGGACACAAAGATTATGTCGTCCACGTAAATCTGAACAATCAAAATATCATCTTTGAATTTTTTTATTAAACAAGGTCGTGTCAATTGTTCCTTTGGTGAAACTGTTTTGAATTAGGAAAGATGATAACTCTTCATACCATGCCCGTGGGGCTTGTTTCAAACCATAGATAGCTTTCTTTAGTTTGTAGACTTAGTTGGGATGATCTTTTTCAACGAATCCATCTGGCTGACTCATGTAAACCTCTTCTTTCAGAGTTCCATTCAAGAATACTGTCTTGATATCCATCTGATATACCGTGATGTTTTTATGAGCTGCATATGCTAAGAAAATCCTGACTGTCTCAAGCCTTGCTACTGGCGCGAATGACTCATCAAAATCTATTCCTTCTTCCTGTCTAAATCCCTTGGCCACGAGATGAGATTTGTTGCGAATTACAGTCATCCCTTCATCCTTTTTGTTCTTCCATAACCACTTAAGATAAATGACAAGTTTGTCAATTGGTCTTGGCACTAAATCCCAAGTGTCATGTAGCTTGTATTGGAGAAGTTCTTCCTGCATCGTTTCAATCCAAGCATTGTCTGCCATCGTCTCCCGAATGTTCTTTGGTTCTTTTAGACTGACTGAGCAGACATAGATGCACAATAAGAATCGGTGGCGAGCTGGTTTCTCGTTTGAACTGGCAGTGAGGGTTCACCAATGACTTGTTCTATTGGATGGTCTTTAGTCCACTGCAACGTAGAAGGGTACCTTGGATTTGAAGAATGCGTGTTGGATGGTTCTTGTAACCTAGAAGAAGATTCAGCAGATTCCTTTGCAAATGGGTTTTCAAATGGTTCTTCTTCTAACACAGCATCGTTCTGTTGTTGTTCTTCTTGAATTGGTGTTGTTTGGTTTTGCTCATCAATTCTTGGTAACACAATCTCAATTACTGGAGTTGCCGGAGTAGATGTTGATGACGTTGAGGGAGTTGTGCGTCAGCTTCGATTGTTGTTGATGCATCTTGCGGTGGTGGTGGTTGATGTTGTTGAGCGGGTGCAGCGGAACGTTGTTGTGATGCATTTGTCGAAGCTCCACCATAGTACTCATCATACATAAACTCAAAGAAATTTTCCAGTTCTTGATTTGTTGGTTTTTTGGTGTTGGTTGATTGAGCTCCTTGGGGTATGAGTCCTAAACTAATATGTCCAGTAGTTTGACTATTTGGTGCGGGTCCTAATCTGGTATGATTAGAAGCCATCGGGTTAAGCGTGGGTTCTGGAGCGAGTCTCTCAGAAGCCATCTATGAAATCTCGTCAAATTTCACATTCATCATCTCCATAATCCTTTTCGTTCTCCTGTTATACACCCTGAATGCCCTTGAGTTATCTGAATAACCAATGAAGATTCCAATATCACCCTTAGCATTCAGTTTCCCCAGATCCTCTCTGTCATTCGTAGGATAGCACAGAGCACCAAATACATGAAGGTAAGAGATGTCGGGTTTTCTGTTGTTCACTAATTCGTATGGGGTTTTATTGAATCTTGGATGGATAAGGGATCGGTTCTGAGTAAAACAAGTGGTGGCAACAGCATCAGCCCATAAGAATAACGGTGCACTGGAATAAATTAGGATTGTGCGAGCAGCTTCCACAAGAGTTCTATTTCTTCTTTCAACTACTCCATTTTGCTATGGAGTTCTAACAGCTGATGTCTGGTAAGTAATTCCAGTCTCTTCAAAATATGTTCTTAACTCCTGATTAGTGAATTCTGTGCCATTGTCAGTTCTTACTATCCTAACTGAAGCTTGAAGTAGAACTTGAATTCGCTTCAGAAAGGTGATGATGATGCCTGGTGCTTCGTATTTTGATCTTAGAAACCTTACCCATGTATATCTTGAATAGTTATCGACAATAACAAGAATATACTTCTTTCCATTGATACTTTCAACTCTCATTGGGCCACATAAGTCCATGTGCAACAAATGTAACTTATCGACCGAACTTGGTACGGTTTTAGGTTTGTATGTTGCCCGTTTGCTTTTGCCTTGCTTACAGGATGGACATAAGTGTTCTTTGGTGTATTTGAACTTAGGGAGACCGGTGACAATGTCGTCTTTGGCAAACTTTGTTAAGGTGTCGAAGTTGAGATGGGATAAACGTCTGTGCCACAACCAGGACTTAGTTTCATCAGCTCTTGTCATGAGACAGACTGGTGATGAAGAGGCCATTTGGTTGATATCGATAGCATAGAGATTGGTTCCACTATTTTCGGTTAAGAGATCATCTCCAATCAAGTTCCTAATGAAGCAAGTGTTTCTCCTAAATGCAACCTCTAAATCTGTATCGCAAAACTGTCCTACTGATAACAGATTATGTCCCAACCCTTCGACATAGTAAACTAGAGTGATTAAGAAATTCCTAAACTGAAGATCTCCATAACCCAGAATAGCTGCTACATGATCATTTCCAAACCATACTGTTCCCATGAAGTTCCATACAAAGTTGATCAGCAGCTTCAGATTCCCGGTCATGTGCTTGGAGCAACCCGAGTCGACGATCCAAAGACATATTTCGATAACCTGCCAATAACAGAAGATTGTGCATTTAGAAACCGTTTATCATTTGGTTCCAGGGGGTTAGGGGTAACAGACGAATCACACTCATAGAAGGTTTCTTCTTGTTCTTTTGGAACCTTTTTTAGTTTACCATTCACAAGAATGAATTGTCTACCCGTTGGTTTCCATACGCACATCTTAAGATAGTTCCTAGGCCATATTCTACTAGTGGTTGTCCTAGATTTGCAATAAGTCTTTGAATATATCTAGTCTTAGCACTAGTTCCTGAAAGAACATCTTTCTGTTCAGGTTTTGCATTTACATATACATTATTATAAACAATATCAGCACAAGCATTTTTAGATAACGATTTCTTGCACATTAAACAAACAGAGTCATTACATGTACTCGAAACAATACTCTTAACATTACATCCAGATGACATATGTTTCTTATTTGAAAGCGATAAATTCCTAGGGTGTTCTTCTACTTCTTCCGTTTTATTTTTGCTTTCACTCTTAGAGGCAGGCGAGACCCTATTGTTCCTTGTATTGCTCCTAGGCTTTGGTCCGCTGCTCCTAGAGGTACTTTCTACTCCTGTAGAAGGTAATGCACACACATTAGGATTTATTTCATTGTCCTTTGAATTTGTATTAGCATTCCTAGTCTCTTTTGGATTATCTTGCACACACAATCATTTGAAGTGTTTTAACTCTCCTTTTAAGATCATCCAAATATCGTCTGGTTTCACTTGTGTTACAAGTGTTCTTAGAGGACATTTGTTCGATGTAAGAAAGATGTTTTGAAACAACTTTTCATTTTGCGCCAGCCACTGGTTTTTTTGAAAAACATTGGTGACTCTTTTTGAACAAGATGAACGCCAAAAATTGTGTTAAGCTTATTATAGTCAATTGGTCTGATTTCTTTTTTCATTTGTCTCATTTTAGTTCTACTCTCTTTAGCAAGCTCAATCATTTCATAAGAATCACGAACCTCAGGAGGATCATGTTTATCATTTAGCACACTACCATTATATAACACATTCTGTTCTTTCTGAGCTTTCTTGAGATTATAAGGGTTTTCACAGCCGATAGCCATTTTCTTCATTGTATGTAAAATCGGGTTTGGATCAATAATTAGCAAATTAATTGTTTGTGGAGACTGACCCGTTTTTACAAGAAAATCTTCCAACTTTTTAATGGTTTCTTGTTTGTCAATGATTTCATCAAGAAGATCATTTTCACGTTTTGAAAACCTTGCACTCAACTATTTCTTTTCTTTTTCAAGATCAGAACAAGTTAATTTTAGTTTAGAAAGTTGGTTGGTTAACCTAAAAATTTCCGTGTTTAAGGATTTAATTTTCATGTTCAAATTAACATCAAGTGTGTCATATTTGATTTGCAAATGTTTTTCCCTTAAAACAGAATCTCTATAACCAATTTCAAGTTCTGACTGTCGTTTGTTATTAAATTCAAAAGCTTGTTCATTCACCTTATATCTCTCAAGCTCAGTGGTCAATTTTTCATTCGCGGCCTTAACATCGCGATTGATCTTTTTGAGCTTTTCAATTTCAATACTACAGTTATTCAATAATGATTCAAGTAAAGCACGTGTTTCCTCATCATTCTCAGTATGCTGTGACTCGAGACCTCCATTAGGATCCATATCTGGAGTAGCCAAATTAGTATTGCTACAACTTGGGGAGTCTATATATGTATCATAAGTGGGTGCATGAGTCGCAGGATACTGTTCATTTGGAGGTGACATATCAAATATTTCATTATTGTGACATGTAGCATATGGTTGTACCTCAGATACTTCATTGACATCATATGCAGGAGGTGCTTCAGAATCCTTATCATATTTAACCTCCTGAAGATTTGCCATGAAAATGCAGTTGGTATCGATATCCTCAAGGTCTTCCATATCATCCATCTAAGCCATGAAATTATTCTCCTCGGCATTCAACTAAAACCCTGCCTTTTCCTTCTGAGCTAAGAGCATTGCTTTCTGAAGATACTCAAGATCTTTCTTCTTTGGCTTGGTGGGACAGTTCCTTGCCATGTGACCAATTCCTTGACAGTTGAAACACTTTAGCAAATTAGCCTGATTTACATTCCCAACATTCCCAGCAACTGGAGCAGCAACATTCCCACATTGATTCCCCATATTCTGACCTCTTTGATTTCCAACAACTTGACCCAACTGATTCTGATTACCAATGTACTGACCCATCTGATTTCCAACATACTGCCCTGCATTCTGGTTACCCATATGATATCTAGGAGCATATCCCTGCTGATTCCCATAACCTCCAACCATTTATCCTTGATGACCCATGTTGAAACTCGGCTGTGAAATTTTCATGTTGCGAGTATTCGATGAAATACTTTGGTTGTTGTTAGTGGGTGTGGAGTAGCGTCCTTGGAATACCTTTGAGAGAAGAGTAAATGCTTGAGTCAAAGCAACACTATCATCATTGTCATCGTATTCTGGTTCTGGGTATTGTGGGTATTGTTGTTGTGGAATGACATCTTGTTGTTGTGGGTAGAATGGTTGTTATGGAACATATTGTTGTTTCGGGAAGTTCTGAGTGGAAGTGGATGATGATGGCTGTGTATTCATTGTTGTAGGTGTTGGTGCTTGAGCAATCAATTCTAGAGGATCATGTTGTTTGGCTAGCTTCTCTTTCCAAACTTCATCTGCCATTTTTGGTTTTGCTTCAAAAAGTCATAGAGCTGATCATAGTTCACCTCATGAAGGTTCTTTGTTTGGTTAAAAATTGTGACATATCGTCCCCATTCCTCTGGAAGGTTGTGATGAACTTGATGATTTGAACAATTTGCCTTGGTGTCAACTTGTTCTTGATGAGCTCATTCATGAGAGTGCAAAACCTTGTGTAGTAAGATTCAATTGGTTCAGCCGGAGTTGATGTAAACTTCTCCCATTCAGTTAATAGCTTGTTTTCCATGTCTTGTTGTCCAATTTATGTGCCATGATAAAGCCTTCGAACTCGTTCCCACATATCATAAGCAGTTTCACAACTGTCAACAGCAGCAAATATTTCTCGTGGTAAACCAAGTTGAATTAAGTGCATGGCTAAGTCATCAGCTTCAATTTGTTTCCAATCATCTGCGGTGTATTCCTCTTCCTTTTGATCACGAAAGGTCGGTGGAACGGGAGGTATTGCATTAGGATTACCCGGTTCTTGAATCTGAGGAGTCTTGAATGGTCCTTTCTGGATGGAGTTAAGCAAGGGTCTGCCTTGACCATTAGGTTTGGTTTTGATATATCGGATTGATGCGCGTGCGATGTGTCATTGCGGTTTAGCAGTATTAATGCCTAATCAAGTTTTAAATTTATATTTAGCCGACTTATCAATAACACACACACACTTAACGAGCAGTGTACCCGATCAGTATGAATATAATGGTAAGTAGAGTGTCGATCACTAAGAGTGGAACGTATTATCTAGTTATTCTAATCAGTATTTTAATATCCTAAGTTAGTAATACAACCTAATCTAACGCAAGGGGGTTCAGTCTGAGAGACTGGCACAGTTTGGTTACAATTAAATAGTAAACTAAACTAATGAGCACGAATCTGCGATTAGCACACACGTACACAGATAGATACTCGAGACAATAAGAAGACCTGTCCTGATAATTAAGTAGCTTGTCACTTGTTTTATTGCTAGTTTTATATGAAGTGTATATAATTAAACCTTTCTCGTTGGCTCTAATCTTATCGGCGAGTAAACCCTTAATGATTACTTATGTCTATCCTACTTTTCTAGAGTATTGGGCATTTGTGATGCCCACGTCTCGTATACGCTAGAATAGATAGGCGAGGAAGGGGCATGGCGACCCAAGCAAGACTCAGCTAGACACAGAGGTTATCAATGCACTAATAAAAGTCACCAAAGACATCAACATATAAACTTTAATTAATGGGAAAGCAATATTAAGGGGAGTGCATGATTTTCTGTAGTCACATGACACAAGCCCATCAATCCTGATGAATTAAAGCGTACTAATACAATAAAACAAAACTACTTAATGAATTGAATACATGCAGGACCTTCTTACAGCTCTTGTATCTTCGTTTAGGTGTGTCTTGTGCTGCTTGGTCGTCTGAATTCGGCTCTAGGGTTTTCTCGGTATGTGCACACTTAAATTCGTCTGACCTTGGGGTATTTATAGTTTCTGTCTGAGGGATCGATGCGGCGCATTGAATGAATAGATATGGCGCATTGACTTAACTTCGCGTGGGGTCCAAGATTAATATATTCTGAAATATTCATACACCGTCTTCAGATGCGGCGTAACTTGATCTCTGTATGCGGCGCATGTACTTTAGCTGTCTTGGATTGTAACTTGTGAAATCTTGATAGTGATACGCCGTATGTTAGAAGTATATTGCGGCGTATCTGGAGTAGAACGAGCTTGATCTAGTAGACTTTTGACATCTTGCTTGTTTTGCTCCATAATTAGTCCAAAATCGCCAAGTTTCACATAATGCTTGTTTTTACCTGAGAATCACTACAGTAAACATTTATGTATTGATTCTCATATATAATATAATAAACCAAGTCAAATAAATAGGATAAATGATGATAATAAAATGTACTTATTTGAGTTTATCACGGATCATACGACTTGTCCATGGAAGATAACCACCTTTTTTCTAGCATTGGAGGACGGTTTTCAGCACCAGCTGCATGGATATCTTGTTGAGTTGCCATTGACGTTGTTGTATGATAAAGTTGATTTAGGATCGTTGCAAAGAAATAGGAGTTGTGGTTGGTGAAGGTTAAACTTAGTTGATGTTGTGAAGTCTTGGTTCTTAGTTGATGATCGATTGAGGTTACTTGCAATTTAGATAAACTATGACAATTTAGATAAATGTATCAATTTAAATAAAGTTACTAAATTTGACTAAACTATAATTTAGAAAAGATCAAAGTTTCACAAATTCGACAAAGTTATGTAAATTACAATTTAGATAAAATAACAATTTCTATAGAAATTTCAATTTAGACAAAAATTTAAACAAATTATGGCAAAATTTCAATTTATATAGAATTATGCAATTTATATAAATTGGCAATTTATATAAACGATCTAACTAATTTATACAAACTAATAGATATTCCTTTGTCGAAGTATTCGTCACACTTATACAAGCGAGAGAATACCGAGTCCGTGATCTTTGATGTTGTAGAAATTAAAAGTTCAAATCGAATTTATAAAAATTATTTAAGTTGTAGTACGTTAAAACCAATTGCGATAGAGGACTGGTTTTGCCAATTTGTGAAAGTACTTCAAAGTGCCACAATTTCGATAAGGGACCACTTTTGACAAATTCCGAAAGATCTTTAAGACATTTGCGATAAGGGACTGTTTTTGTCAATTTGCGAAAGTTCTCCAAGCAATTGCGATAAGGGACCAGTTGTGACAATTTATGAAAGTTCACCAAGACAATTGCGATAAAACACAACTTTTCTAATTGCGATAGGACTGATTACAATTGCGATAAGATGGCTGGGCAGAATTGCGATAAAGGTTCTCTTGGACAATTTCGATAACTTCACAATTCCTATAGAAATTATACAATTTCTATAAACCCTCTTTTTATCTAAATTCTTATACAAGAAAATAGATTTTTTCTATGTCGATGTAGTCCACTTTTATCAAATTTCTTATACAAGAAATTGATAAAAACCAAGTCGCAACTTTTGTAGATTTGAACCGCAAGTTTTTGTAGCACCTTTCTTTCGATCAACCAACTTCAATATGCTCGTAAACCTTATAAATCTTACACCTTTTGTCGCCTAAATGATGTTTAACCAATATTTTGACACAAAGAGTAACTTTTTAACGCAAAAACTCACAAAATGTAATAAAGCTTGAAGCTTTTAATACAAAAACTTACTATGACCACTTAAAAACTAAAAAAGCTACCACCTTTTTGATTTAACCTCACGTAATACACAAAAAGCTTCAACCTTTTTTGATTAATCTTCATGCTAAACACAAAATAAAGACCAAAAGTACTCGTTAAACCCAGAAGAAACGCAACTTTTAAGCTCGGTTTGAGAAAAACGTGACACAACTAGATCCTATTTCCTTGTATGGCGTATTGATACCACTTCTTATGACTAGAAATCTAACTTATCACTACAAACTAATACTATATTAACTACTAAAGCGTAAAACTCAACAAGAATGAAATAGATGAGAAGAAAGTAAAGTGTGGATCGTATGATATGATTTTACTGATTATATATTAGCTTCAATAAGAGAGAAACAAATGCAAAACCATGAGATAACACACACTCCTACACACTCTCACCTACACAACACTAAGAGGCACACCAAAACTTGAGGTGAGAGTGTGCTTAAATAGGCATAAGGCCGGCGCCCTAAAGGCTTTTGATTGGGCTTGGTGGGCTTGTGTTGGAATTGGACTTCTAAATCTTTACATGAGCTTTATCTATTACATAATATCATAAGTCCAACACAAGCCTTACTTAGCCTAACCTATTGCTAACAATCGAAACACATTTTACAAAGTTAATATAAGATAAATGACCATCTCTTCAATATAATTTAAATGCTAACAAAAAACAACATGCTAACATGCACCAATATAACAGATTGACCACATCAGCTTTAGACGAACATTCATAATTAGCTAAGTTACTCAAATTATACCAACATAAATAAGATAATAACTAAAATAACAACTTATATTCAACCTACAATAAATGTTTTAATATAAAACTGACTCACAAACAAAAGCATAATATTTGACATATCCGACATTCAAAACACACGTGTCTAATGCGCAAAAAAGTGACATAAGCATAAGCAAATCATATCAGATATAAATTATAATATAATTAGCCAAAAATTTGATTGAACATAAGTTCTTCTGAAAACTAACATATCTAATTCATCATTATTTTCACTAGTTTTAATAACTTCTTAGTATCGGCACAATTCAAACGAATCATTGTGATAATAGCAATCAATCATGAAGTAATACTTGCTCATCACACACATCAACGAATAAACATAAATTCCACATAAAAGTACTTTCAGGAACATTGGTAATTGCTCCTAAAGCTTTTTCGTTAAAAAACGTTTTCACATGATTACTGAGTTCGACATCATCTTTTAAACAAATATATTAGTAAAAGTAAAAAATTAATAACAAATCACGCGTGATCCTGATATTTCACAATAAGGTTAAAACTAAAACAACAAAGAAGTGAATCTACAACCTCATTAACAATCATAACAAGGATAATCACTAAATGTCATAACATAAATCAATATGAACCCTAAAGGCTAAATCTACACAAACACATCTATATACACCCTAAGTCCGCATAAAGACGTCAATATAAACCCTGAACTAACAAAATTGTGAATAAAACTTCAATAAATATCTCAAACATGGATAATAGATGCAATTATCGAACAAATACATCAATATCGAGTCTAAAAGTTACCAGCAATTCATAGTCTCATTCAATAGATGTAATGGTTGAATAGATGAATCAGGCCTAAAATTGCTAGAATGATTACGAAATATCACTTTTTATATCCATGAATTTAGTTGATTATGATTAATGGTTGAATTTTATGAAATTAGGGGTTAAATGGTTGAGAGAGGCTGTGTGTGAGAGGGAAATTTAGTGTGTGAACAGGCATGGAGAATTGATGATAGAATGTGCCACACATGTGACATAGTTAGCGGTTTGAATGACTACTTTACCCATCCATTAATTTTATATTAATAAGAATTATTATTTAATTAAAGTAGTCTTTTTATTATAAGTCATTGGATCAAGTAAGATGGATGGTGGGGATGTAACCATTTGATCTTTAAAAAAAACTTGATCTGTAATGAACCAAGCTCCTAATATGTAATATGATATTTGAATTGGGTGTCGATTTTCTTGTTTAGTTATTATTCATATAAAAAAACATGTTATATTTATTGGTAGTGCTCAAGTCTAATCCGTAACTATACAGCTGGGGGTTAATATGGAGAAGGGTTTTTTGACTGGGAGAGGTGTTAAAGAGAAGGAAAGCAATGGACAACCTGGGTCGAAATCATGATGAGGGTGTTATCGTTGATATGAGGTTGAATGTGAATAATGATGATGCTGTTCGAAAGGATGACACGAGTTCTCTTGATGAAAAGATCCGTGACATGGAAGGCAAGCTAGTATTTGTGGATGATGATGGGGTTCCGTTAAAACCTCTAAATGTTGATCAACCGACTGCTATGGAACCGTTTTCTTGCTTGTCGGATATGTTTGGCACCCCTAAGTCATTTACAAAAGATACTACTGTTGACACTAATGATACTACATCAGTTAAAGGGCATGAAGGTTCTACTAATGGCATATCTTGTTGGAAATTAATGTATAGTCATATTAATTTCTTACATTAGGTTGAACATTTTAAGAAAATAAATTTGTTTATATGTAACATGCATGCTCTAACGTCTTTGTACAAGTCATTCTTGCTTGGCTTGAGTTATTCAAAATAGTGGGTTGTTGCATGTTTACCTAGTCCAGTGTATACCACGAATTTGAAGGGATATGCGAGTGATTCTTGGAAGTGATATGATGGGAAAACCGTTTGATAATATGTGGGTTCAAACTGGATTTCTTCATCTATAAATAGCGATGCTAAACTCTATTATAAACACACCAAATATCACTATCTCTTGAATCTGTGATACTCCACATAATCTTGAAGATTATTTTCTTACTCTACAAACCGATTGTGCATTACGGGTTATTGTTTTCGCTTACAATAAACTGTTACAAGACTGAATTAATCCTGGGGTGTACGGTACGTAGGCTCGAAGAGATCGAACGGGCTTCGTAGAAACCTTAAAAGGACAAAGAAGTTCTTCTTGTTCAGTTTCTGTTTGCTGTCCTTTTTTGGGTTTTATTTACTGTTCTTATAAGCTATCAAACGGGTCATTTCAGGGCTGTTTTAGTATTGTGTTTTGGTACTCTGTTAGAGGTTACTGGTGTTGGTTCATTTTATAAAACAATCTTTTAGGGTTTCTAGATTTGAAATGGAGGCTGGAGCTTCACCATCGAATCTTCATATCATGAACCAGGAGTTTGTCAAGCTGGACAAATTTGACGGGTGTAACTACACATGATGGGCTGACAAGATGAAATTCTTGTTGATCGTTCTCAAGATCTTCTATGTTCTTGATCCGTTTTTGGCCCCGATTCCTGCTGGCCCCATTCCTGCTGAAGGACAAGTGGTTGACAAGAACAAAATTCTCGAGCTTGAAAAGCAAAGGATGATTCGTAAGGAAGATGAGACCCTATGTTGTGGTCACATCAAGAATTATGTATCTAACAGGCTATACGATGTCTATGCTCCAATCACCAATCCATGAAAGTTATGGAGTGCCTTGGAGTTTATGTACAACCAACAGTAGGACGGTACTAATATATATCTTTTTTTTGAAAGGCTAAGAAATATATATATATATATTATATATATATATATATATATATATATATATATATATATATGTACATACGAGAGGTCCAAACAGGGCAAAAGAATGTACAAACACGGAAACCAAGAAATAACAAACCAAGAGAAGAAGAACAACAAAAACAATTAACTAAACAACTCAAAAGGCTTGGTGACACAAATATTCCTGTTAGCAGGCAAGGAAGACATTGGAGCAGAAATCTAAGTCATCGAGTGTCTTTGGATAGCTGAAAAAATATCTTCACCCTTGATCTTCAAAGCATCATAAGAATGAGCATGCACAATCCTATTCCTCCAATTCCAAATTTACCAAACGGTGGTCAAGAAAACACCATGAATCACCTTTGATATGCTGGCATTACCATTTGAACCAACGATACCATGAGCAATATCCTTAATCCCAAAAGAGGGGAAAGAAACCGGGGAAGGCAAATTCCACCAACTCCATATTTTCCTCCAAATAGACAGGGAGGGGGAGCAACTTATAAGACAATGCTCAATATCTTTGACGTTAGAGTCACAAAGGGGGCACGAGTCAGAAACCATATTAATACCGCGAATCATAAGCTTCGCCCGCGTGGGGAGCGTATTTAGAGACACCCTCCAAACGCAAATATTAACTTTACGAGGGACGAGAGGGTTCCAAAGATGATGATCATCAATAACAGAATCAACCATAAGTAAATTTTGAATTCTTTTTGTGAGCGTTTTAACTTTAAGAGAATCTGAAGCATCCAATGACCAAGCCCACTTGTCACCCCCGTCTCCATTAAGTTGAAGATTCCCAATTCGAGAGGTAAGGGAGGCCAAATCATCGATAGCCCTGCCCCTCAGAGGACGAAACCAAGACCAACTACCAATGCCTAATTCACCTTCCATATGCCAACAATCACTAATAGAGCAGTCCTTTGCAGTCTCGAGCACGTATAACCTAGGGAAAGCATCTGAAAATTTTGCTCCATCACCACACCACGGGTCATTCCAAAAGGAAGTGTTATTACCGCTGGATATATTACGAGTGAAGGAATTTTTAAAAGCTTCATCGATGCTATCAATACTCTTGACTGCCTTAATAATATCAGTCCATATACCCCCTGAACCGAGGTTCCTAGGCTCAGAATTAAAACCCCCGCCATCTCCATAAAACTCTTTTATAACCATCCGACAAAGAGCCTTATCCTCTGAAAGAAATCTCCATTTCCATTTACACAACAGACTTGCACGAAGACTTCCAACACCCAAACCACCGAATTTACGGTCAAGAAGAATCGAGTTCCACTTCACCCAATAGAGACCACGATGCGACTCAGGAAAACCCAAAAAAATGACATCTAATAGATTCGAGGTTGTTGATGATCGCAACAGGAGCCTTGAATAAGGAAAGATATTAGATCGAAAGGCAGCCAAGGACGGACTTGACCAAAGTTAACCTACCACCAATCGACAAAGTCTTGGCTTTCCACCTTGAAAGTCTCTCTCTAAATCTGTCAATGATCGCATTCCAGCCCTTAATTAAACGCATCTTTTACCAACAGGGAGGCCAAGATAAGAGAAAGGAAAAGTATCATGAGCACACCCAATCGACGAGGCAACAACCTCAATCTCAGCCATAGAGACCCCGACCCCAAGGATTCTGCTTTTCGAGAAATTAACTTTGAGACCAGATCCCAACTCGAAGCATTTGAGAATGTGTATGAGATTTAGAGCATTACGTCTAGACCATTCAACAAAAAATAGCGCATCGTCCGCAAATTGAAGCAAAGAAACATTAGCCCCACAACCCGCAAGAGAGACCCCGCAGAAAAGACCCTTATTACAAACCTCCAAGATATAAACTTGAAGAGCTTCAACAACAATAAGGAAGAGGAAAAGGGATAGGGGGTCAACTTGACGAAGACCGCATTCCATCTTAAACTCGTTAGATGGGGATCCATTGATCATAACTGAAATGGAGGCCGAGGGAAGACACGAAGGAATCCAATTCCTCCATTTGGAACCGAAGCCCTTTTGCCTCATAACATCAAGAAGAAAGTTCCAATTAACACAATCAAATGCCTTTTCAAAGTCTATCTTGAAAAGAAGCAGCTTAGAATTTTTGATGGAGGCCATCCGAATAATCTCGTTAGCAATCAAACATCCATCAAGGATTTTCCTACCCTAGATGAAGGCTGATTGATTAGGCCGAATAACCGAGTTGATGACTTTAGCAAGCCTCGAAGCAAAAACCTTAGCAATCACTTTATAAATGAAACCAATAAGGCTAATGGGGCGATAATCAGAAAAGCCAAGCGGGTCACTCTTTTTCGGAATCAAGACAACAAAAGAGGGATTACAACCCTTAGTCAGTCTACCCGACGATTCAAAATACTTCACACAATTCAAAAAGTCAAGCTTAAAGACGTCCCAGAATGACTTAATGAAATTGAAATTAAAACTGTCCGGTCCGAGGGCCTTAGAAACGGCACAATTCCACACAACATCCTTGACCTCTTCGAGAGAGAAACCAGATTCTAAAAATTTCGATTCAACCTTAGAAAGCCTACGGAAAAGGGGGCTAGAAAAAGAGGGCCTGTTGATTTCACTTTCCTTAAAATGAGAAGAAAAATGCACAACAGCCGCATTTTTAATGGCAACAGGGGATTCCTCCCAAATACCATTGATAAGAATACCCCTAATGGAAAAATATGCGAATTTACCTTTTAAAAGCGAGTGAAAGAACTTGGTATTCTCATCGCCTTCCACCGCCCACTTTAGACGACATTTTTGCCTAAGATATTTCTAAATTCTTCAATTATAAATGGTTGATGAGAAACCTATATTGGAGAAAGTACATGAACTCCAAATTCTCATTAACAATTTGAATGTGCTTTCTATTCCCATTCCTGAAATGCTACAAGTTGGCTCCATTGTTTCAAAGTTACCACCTTCTTGGAATGACATTTCGAAGAAGTTGATAAATAAGAAAGATGATTACTCGTTGGATGATCTGTTAAAGCATCTTCGCACTGAGGAAGAAGCTAGGAATAAAGATAAACGAGTGAATCATGGGTCCGTTGTTCATCATGTGCAAGTTGGAAACTCTTCGAAGAGAGCTTCACGAAATGGTCCAATGAAAGTCAACTTGGGGGTGAAGCATGACAAAATCAAGAAGACCGGATCGTCAACAAGAACCGAAAAATACTATGTTTGTGGAAAAACTAGCCATTATGCACGTGAGTGCAAGTTAAGGAAGTCCGGAAATGATGATGTTAATGTGGTGGATGGTGAAATTGCAGATCGTGTGGCTCATGTTCATCTCGGTGAAGATAACTTCGTGGCATGATAATTTTAATAGTGACTTGTTTCTGGTTAGTTTTATGTTAAGCATGGCAGCTAGCGCCTTTGAATAATTTGTTGGTTTGATTTCACTTTATATTCTAGTGTAATGGTAATTTGTTTTAATGAGTTCCATTTGTTTTAGTATCATTGTTTGGGTATGAATGTTATTTGTTTAGATATTAACCATAGATCATTTATACACTACTGTTAACATCAAATATTTAGAATTGAGAAAGCACATGTGATTACTAAATATGATGATAGAAGAAATACAAGTGCAAGTTTAAGAAGAAAAAACCAATCCTTTGTGAAATTATTCAAATTGCTAGAAATGGCTTAATCAATTATCGACGAAGTAACTGTATTAATCACTACATGTTGAAGTGATGTATTATGATAACATGAGACGTCATTTTCAAGTTTTGTATGATCAAAAGTTGAAATTTTGACTCACTTGAATTTAAGAACAGGTTATTTAAAGTGCAAGTTTCATTTTGTGCATGAACGTGAATTAGCAGCGTATGATATGATTATAATATAAGTTCCACAAAAGGTTGATAGCAACCATTTGTATAATGTATATAGTGGTGGTATACATATATATACAAGAAGAGTAGAATAGTATGTGTGTGTTGATAGTGTTATGAAATCGATAAACAATGGACATATTTGGCTGACTTGGTATGCAACTTTGGTTTAAACTGTTAACCTATGATTCCGAATTGTGGGCTTTAAAATGTGATGATGGCTGATCACCTTGATCACAACTATAGTCTAAGATTTCATGGAAGTTAATAGGAAAACAAAGCCTATTATAACATGCAAAAGCACACAAATAGAGTCTACTAGTCGTTTACCATCTACTATTTTATTCATGAAGGAATAAATTAGTATCATATCAAGCGCAAAAGCATATCATTGAGATCGAAAGGTAATGCTCTAAACTGTTTGAAATGCACAAGCTGGTGGATAAAGTACTCACATGTGTTTTTGGATAAGCAAGAAGCAAATGGGTACCTTAAACTGTACGTGAATTAATTTGTGTATATAGTCAAGTTGTGACAATTTCAGAACTAATTAGATTAGAGATCTAACTTCCGTTGTATTGGAATATTTAGAGAATATTGAGATGGTACCATTATAGAAAAGTTGTCAAGTTATCTAGAAACTTGAGTTTGATGCTACTATGCCTCTAACGAGAGACTTAGTGAGTACTTGTGATGAGACCGATAAGAGTAAAGTGACTTCTCGGTTACATCCTAATAAGTTTCTGACGAGAGACTTATTAAGGATTACTAGAGGCATGGGTTTGATACTAAATGTGAATCGATTGGTGATGGAAACCCGACTTGATTGTTGAGCTCCTACGTTACGAGTTTAATGGGTAATAACGAAGTCATTAATCGATAGAAGGTACTATCGAACTAATTAGCCCATGTATAGTAAAGATAGTACATCGTTGACGAGGTGTAGGTTGAGGTAAAATCTCTTAAGTAATCTTTAGAGGCGTCTTAGCAACGAGGATGATAGAGAAGGGTAGCCTATATAACCTAGAGGTGATGCTGCCTTAAATAGAGAGTTATGGTTTCTCTCTTAGAGGGTTATGAAAAGGATTTTAGCTCATGGCCATATTCACACATAGTGAGCTGAGAATGCACAATATAACAATGGAAGTGCGTATGTATTCGCCGGTAAGGTCAAAAGGTTTTGGTTTATTCTTCGAACACCATTATATCTTGAGGTTCGTGGTTTAATCTTTGGACACCATTGAATCGATCTTACTTTGTGTATGCATATCTAACGAGGTTTAATCTTCGTGACACCTTGTAGCACAACATGTTCGAGTGAGTAGAGTAATTGTTCAACCTGGTGGGGGATTGTTGGAAATTAATGTATAGTCATATTAATTTTTTATATTAGGTTGAACATTTTAAGAAAATAAATTTGTTTATAAGTTGATAAACATATTAACTGAGAATAAGGGTATGGTGGGGGTATACCACGAATTTGTACAAGTCATTCTTGCTTGGATTGACTTATTCAAAATAGTGGGTTGTTGCATGTTTACCTAGTCCAGTGTATACCACGAATTTGAAGGGATATGAGAGTGATTCTTGGAAGTGATATGATGGGAAAACTGTTTAATAATACGTGGGTTCAAACTGGCTTTCTTCATCTATAAATAGGGATGCTAAACTCTATTATAAACACACCGAATATCACGATCTCTTGAATCTGTGATACTCCACATAATCTTGAAGAATATTTTCTTACTCTACAAACCGATTTTGCATTACGGGTTATTGTTTTCGCTTACAATAAACCGTTACGAGACTGAATTAATCCTGGGGTGTATGGTACGTAGGCTTGAAGCGATCGAACGGGCTCCGTAGAAACCTTAAAAGGAAAAAGAAGTTCTTCTTCTGTAGTTTCTGTTTGCTATCCTTTTTTGGGTTTTATTTACTGTTCTTATAAGCTATCAAAAGGGTCATTTCATGGCTATTTTAGTATTGTGTTTTGGTACTCTGTTAGAGGTTACTGGTGTTGGTTCATATTATACATATCTAGCTTGTATGCAACCAAGCTTAATAATTGTTTTAACTTGTCTTTGGTTGTTACTGATGAGACTTCTACAGAAAAAGATAACTTTTTTTTTATTGAAACCAACAATACCATCATTGATCCTGATTTTATCATTCCCAAATCGTCGGTTGAGGAGGTTAACAATATATGTGTAAATATATTGTATGGCTATTTTAATGGCAAGAGGGGGGGGGGGCGTTTCCCGTGGTTCAACATTTTTCTCGAACTATGTGGACAAAATATGGTCTTCAAAAGGTAATTATGAACTCACAAGGGTTCTTT
Source organism: Artemisia tridentata subsp. tridentata (assembly GCA_021014915.2). Classification (NCBI taxonomy): domain Eukaryota; kingdom Viridiplantae; phylum Streptophyta; class Magnoliopsida; order Asterales; family Asteraceae; genus Artemisia; species Artemisia tridentata. Next base: position 447,696,398 of record CP139507.1, read on the forward strand.
TTCTTTAAATTTTCATGAAAAGAAAACTTGGAGGCTGTTGTTATTATTGGTCCTTGAAGGATTCGAACGGTACCCATTATTCTCAAAACGTGGTTGACTTGTGTTTGTTTATCAAAAGAAGATTTGAGGAAGATACCGGTGTAGGCAAGTAACATGACGTCCATATGGCCGCTTTTACCGGTGATGACTTAAGTATAATTGCTGGGAAATTGGGTACTCCTATGCTCCTTGACTCTTATACAACTATAATGTGTGAGGAATCGTGGGGTAGGAACAGTTATGTTAGGTTACTTTTTGATCTAAATGCGGACAATGTATTGAAAGATCGGTTAGTTGCTGTTGTCCCATTGCTGGACAAACCAGGGTACGCTCGTTTTTCCATTCGCGTGGAATACGAATGGACCACCTAGATGCGGTTCATGTAAGATTTTTGGTCACACGGATGTTGAATGTTTAAAGAATATTGTTGTTCCGATGCCTAACGTTACATTGAATCGTGACCAAAATGATGGGTCTAAGGAAGTCAAACAGAGAGGTCCTAATTCTAAATTTTCTGACCATGTACATGTAACCAAGAAGATGGCCTATCGGCCTGTAGCTAATCAAGGAAAGAAAAACGAGGCATCTACATCAAAGGATAACTCAAACGACGCGTCTACATCTAGACAACAAAACAAGGATGCAAATATGATAAATACATCTAACACGTTTGGGGTGCTTAACAGTTTGGAAGAAGGAAAGAATGATGAGAATGTGCATATTCTTTAGTCGAGTACTAAAACTAATGTGGCTACATCAGTGGACTTGGAACATAATGTGAATGAGGTGCAATAGGTTAGTGAGAATACTCCCTCTATTAGTGCGATAACAGTGGTAACAACCTAATTGTTTGAGTTTGTGTGCTGAAGAGGATAGTGAGGGAGATGTGGAAAATGTATATGACGAAACTGGGATTTTCATGCTCATGATTTATCCGAAGATCAATTAGCTTTCGGTGATGCTTGGGATATCAAGATTCGCAATCGAAAGAAGTCGTAGGTTATGTTTGGAGTCGTTTAAGTCAAATGTAATCTAGTTATAGTAGTTACTTCATTCTTAGAAGTAGGTTTGCTTGTTATCTTTGCTATACCGTCTATGTAATGGGCTGAGATATGGGATTTCACCCATATCTGTTGTACTTAAACACTTTTTGGAGTAATAAATTTACCGGGGAAACCTTTTACCTACAAAAAAATTATGATAATGTATGAAACTAGTCTTCTATCGGTTCAAACATCTCTTATTACTTTGACTATTAGGACTAAAATTAATTTGTTAGTATAAATTAGACTTGTTATGAGCTAAGATCACTAGTTTATCACGCAAACTATGTAGTATTCGATGGTACTCAAGACGAGAAAGAGATGTGTGGATCTTATGAATTAAAACCAAATGTATATTAGCTTAGAGAAAGAAAACATACAAAACTTAAATACACACACACTCTCACCTATACTACTCTTGAGGCACACTAACTAATGAGGTGAGAGTGTCTTTATATAGCCACCAAGTGACACCCTAAAGGCTTTGAGATGGGCTTCGGTTGGGCCTTGGTTTGACTTTCATGGATTGGACAATTCTAACTTAATATACAACATATTAGCTTAGGTCCATGAAGCCCTTGACTATTCTATACCTAATACAACATACACGACACATTACATAGTTATTAAATTCGAAATGACCATCAATTTAATCAATGCTAACAATCTCCCCCTAAGGGATGGTCATTCAAATGATGCTCCCTGTGATTTGGTCTTTCATCTTTAATTTCTTGAACTTTGTGTGTCATTGTAGAATAGTCTTCGTTCTTCATTCCTTCATGTTGTGTGATCTTCAAAGTAATCGTCTTTCGGTTCTTCTTGCCTTTGATTAACATCTTTTATACATTTGCATCGACGTTTCTTCCATCATACTTATACTTCTTCTGAACTTCAGACTTATGTCGTCCTCACTTGATACATGAACTTGTTCTTGACATCTTGAGTAGCTTCTTGACTTTGTCGTAACACATTGTCTTCAACTTGATCTTTTTGTCTTGAACTTTTCACTTCGAGCTTTGTTGAGGATGATTTTCATAAGTATAAGTATGAGGGGATTTGGATGCTGTTTTATATGATGAGTGTGAATGGACTTTCGTCAGTATCTGCATAAAATAGTTAGCAATAAATCGTCCAGCGCTTACAGGTTCAGATTTCGAGATTGTTAACAGCATAGTGTGAAAACTTTCTCTAATCTTTACCAGGGCCGTTGTGAGCCTCTGAAGTATATCATAGTATCACTTCAAGACTGTAGACCATTTGAAGCACGTAACCATCATGATATAAGGCAAGATCCGAAGATCTCATTAAGACTCTTGCAACTTGTTTCCTTTTTGGCGAACACAAGTGTATTATATTAGATGTGTTCCTAAGAGATCTTTGATGAATCTCATGGCTCTAGACTCGATAACGTGCGTTTTGGTTTTAGTAGTCGGAGGCATGGAGCAGAGTGCCACCATTTCAATATCAACAAATCTCGGAGTGAGAGGCCAATAGATTATGCAGTGTTCTCCGTGAGAAATGAATCAAATTTCTTTTAAGAGATATCTGAGTGGCTAGGAGGGGTGGTGCAGCGCGTCACTGGGTCCAAGATGTCTTGTCTTCAATATCAGTATCAACTTTATGATTACCGATAGCAGATGTATTGACCCGGTTTCTGCCCTAAGTTTTCATGGAGGGCTATTTATTTTCACCCTTTCATTAAACTTTTCTTTTTCATTCTTCAACCCCTTCTTTCCCTTTCTCATTTACTCCTTTTTTAAATCATACCAAAGGACTTCTAATACTAATCTATTGGAATTGTCCTTGGGTAGATCCCTCCGGCTCTGGCGGATCATAGGACATAACCTAACAATAATCACCTTATTACTCCATGATTATCCTAGATTTGTTGATCACTTGCCATAAAACCTTTTTGTGAAAATCTCTCAAAGTGTTTATGAATAAACACATTTTGGTTAACACTTCGAGAGTTTTACATTTTTTGAAATACTCCCCCTTCAAATGTGCTCATGCATTTTAAGATAAGGTTGCACATGTTGGGTAGAGTTCGCACATTTTGAATTGATCAATTTTCATTTAATATGACCATCGCGAGACACGTTTACATCACTAGTTAGACTAGCTTGAAATTATTACCCGTCCCGGTCATATCAAAGGAACATCTCTCGAATTGGTACATTCTACTCAGACAAGTCCTTTGCGAGACACGTTTATATCACTGGATGAACCAGCTTGAAATAATTACCCATCCTGGACAAGTCTTTTCGATTACTGACATTTAGTTTTTATCAATTCGAGGGTTAATTCTGAGTCTTTTTGGAGAGCTCTTTTTGAGATTCAATCCACGATCTTTAAATCTTTTTTTTCATTTTAATCACGTCTTCTCCCCTCAAAAATAGCATGTAGTGATATTTTTTATATCAACTGATTAAATGAAAGCTTTTTGGAGAGATAGACGGATTTGAGCTTGAAATTGGAATATTTTTGTTTGTCATTTTTATACTCCCCCTTAAATAAAACATATTTTTAAACTTTTGAGTTTAATATTTTAAGGGTATAGAGGGAGCTATCTTGAGCACAGAATTTTGAGAAAGATTTTGAAAAATCTTTTTGAAAAATCTTGATCATGTGCTCAAGGATTTTATTTTTGCCATTAACATTACGAGTCCTGATCTGAAATAATCAGAAGTCATCAATGTAGCTAAGGTTTCGTACTGAAGTATACGAAAGCCATCATTAAAGTGCGGGTTTCGTACTGAACTATACGAAAGCCATTGTTAAGAAATTTTTAGAAACGACATCTTTTGGAAAACATTTAAATGAACTCTAGCTCAATCATCTGTACATGTTCGTATCATTGTTGAATGACATTTCTAGATACGTACAGAATATCGATTATCCGAGAGACATGTCGTGAGAAGATTTTTTATTTTTTTATTTTTTATTTTTTATTTTTTTTTTGATTTTATATTGTGTTTGTATTTTTGAAAATTTTATATTTTTATATTTTGTTTTTGTTGGTTTTTCAAATTCTGCGTTTTCTTTTTGTTGGTTTTTCAAATTTTGTATTTTCTTTTTTCAAAAATATTTACAGCGAAGCTTTTTGAGATAAATTTTAAGAAGTTTAGAGAAGACTTTCTAACTCTTCGGGAGTTAGGCTTCGCATGCCAATTCATCGAACTAAGTTATGAAACCTCTCTTTTGGAAGGGCTTTAGTAAATAGATCGGCGAGTTGGTATTCAGTCTTCATGAAAACTAATTCAACTGTACCCTCTTCTACGTGTTCCTTGATGAAGTGGTAGCAGACTCTAATATGCTTGGTCTTCGAGTGTTGTACTGGATTGCAAGAGATGGCTATGGCACTTTTCGAATCACAATACATAGGTATGCGGTCGAAAGTAAAGTCGTAATCTGTGAGTTGTGTCCTCATCCATACAACTTGGGCACAACGCGCAGATAGAGACACACACTCGGCATCTGCGGTTGATAATGCGGTACAATCTTGTTTCCTTGACGACCAGCCTACTAGCTTTTTACCCAAAAAATTGTGCTCCACTGGATGTACTTTTTGCTGTAACTTGGCAACCTGCATGGTCTGCATCTGAAAATGCGATTAGTTTAAACTCCGAATCCTTTGGATACCAAAGTCCCATGTTAATGGTTCTTCGAAGATACCAAAAGATCCGCTTAACCTCTTGGAGGTGAAGTTCGGTGGGCCTTGCCTGAAACCGTGCTAATAAGCAAACAACAAAATGAATATCGGGTCGACTAGCAGTTAAGTACATGAGACAACCAATCATGCTCTGATATTTCTTCGGATCCATGGGTTTCCCAAATAAATCAGCACCTATTTTTGGTGCAGTGATCATTGGAGTACCAACAGAGTCACAATTTTCCATACCATGTTTTTTAAAATCTCAATTGTATATTTAGCTTGATTTATAAAAATACCACGAGGGGATTGATGAATTTGTAAACCAAGAGAGAATTTTAGTTCCCCCATCATGGACATTTCAAATTTGCTTTTCATGAGAATTTAAAAATATTTTGAATGTTTTGAATTAGTGGACCCAAAGATAATGTCGTCCACATAAATTTGAACAATCAAAATGTCAGCTTTATATTTTCTTGTAAACAAGGTTGGATCAATTGTTCCTTTGGTGAAATTGTTTTAGATCAGGAAAGATGATAGTTCGTCATACCACGCCCTTGGAGCCTGTTTTAAACCATAAATGGCTTTCTTTAGCTTGTAGAAGTAGTTTGGATGATCTTTGTCAACGAATCCATCTGGCTGACTCATATATACTTTTTCTTTCAGAGTTCCGTTCAAGAATGTTGTCTTGATATCCATCTGATAGACCGTGATGTTTTTGTGAGCTGCATATGCTAAGAAAATCCTGACTGCCTCAAGTCTTGCCATTGGCGCGAATGACTCTTCAAAATCTATCCCTTCTTCCCGTCTGAATCCTTTAGCCACTAGACGAGCTTTGTTCCAAATGACAGTCATTTCTTCATCCTTTTTGTTTTTCCATAACCACTTTAGATTAATGACAAGTTTGTCCATTGGTCTTGGAACTAATTCCCAGGTGTCATGTAACTTGTATTGGAGAAGTTCTTCCTGCATCGCTTCAATCCATGCATTATATGCTATCGCCTCCCGAATGTTCTTTGGCTCTTTTAGACTGACTGAGCAGACGTAGATGCACATGTCGGGGTCGGTGGCGAGTTGTTTTCTCATCTGAACTGGCCTTGAAGGTTCACCAATTACTTGTTCTATTGGATGGTCTTTAGTCCACTGTAACGTAGAAGGGTACCTTGGATTTGACGAATGTGTGTTAGATGGTTCATTTAACCTCGTAGATGATTCCGCAAAATCCATTGCAAAAGGGTTTTCGAATGCTTCTTCTTCTAACACAACATCATTTTGGTGTTGTTCTTCTTGAATTCGGGTATTGTGGTTTTGCTCATCAACTCTTGGTAGAACAATTTCAATTACTGGAGTTGCTGGAGTAGATGTTGATTACATGGATTGAGTTGCTGCGTCAGCTTCGATTGTTGTTGATGCGTCTTGCGGTGGTGGTTGATGTTGTTGAGCGGGTGTAGCGGAATGTTGTTGTGATGCATTTGTTGAAGTTCCACCGTAGTATTCATCAAACATATACTCGAAGAAGTTTTCCAGTTCTTGATTTGTTGGTTTTTCATTGTTGGTTATCTGAGCTCCTTAGGGTACGAATCCTGAACTAATATGTCCAGAAGTCTGAACGTTTGGTGCGAGTCCTAATCTGTTATGATTAGAAGCCATTGGGTTAAGCGCGGGTTCTAGAGCGAGTCTCTCAGAAGCCATTTGTGAAATCTCGTCAAACTTTACATTCATCGTCCCCATAATCCTTTTTGTTCGACGATTTTACACCCTGAATGCCCTTGAGTTTTTTGAAAAACCATTTAAGATTCCAATATCACCCTTTGCTTTCAGCTTTGCCAGATCTTCTCTGTCGTTTGTTGGATAGCACAAAGCGCCAAATACATGAAGGTAAGAGATATCGGGTTTTCTGTTGTTCACTAGCTCATATGGGGTTTTATTGAATCTTGGATGGATTAGGGATCGGTTCTGAGTAAAAACAAGCAGTGGCAACAACATCAGCCCATAAGAATAGTGTTGCACTAGAATAAATCAGCATTGTGTGAGAAGCTTCCACAAGAGTTCTGTTTCTTCTTTCAACTACCCCGTTCTGCTGTGGAGTTCTAACAACTGATGTCTGGTGAGTGATTCCAGTTTCTTCAAAATATGTTCTTACCTCCTGGTTAGTAAATTCTGTGCCATTGTCGGTTCATACGATCCTTACCGGAGCTTGAAGTAGGACTTGAATGCGCTTCAGAAAGGTGATGATGATGCTTGGTGCTTCGTCTTTTGACCTTAGAAGCTTTACCCATGTATATCTTGAATAGTCATCGACAATAATAAGAATATACTTCTTCCCATTAATGCTTTCAACTCTCATTGAGCCACATAAGTCCATGTGCAACAAATGTAACTTATCAACCGAACTGGGTACGGTTTTAGGTTTATATGTTGCCCTTTTACTTTTTTCCTTGCTTACAGGATGGACATAGGTGATCTTTGGTGTATTTGAACTTTGGGAGACCATTGACGATGTTGTCTTTGGCTAACTTGTTGATGGTGTCAAAGTTGAGATGGTATAATCGTCTATGCCACAACTAGGACTTAGTTTCGCATGCTCTTGTCATGAGACAAATTGGTGATGAAGAGGCCATTTGGTTAATGTCGATAGCATAAAGATTGGTGCCACGATTCCCAGTTAAGAAATCATCTCCAACTAAATTTCTAACTAAGCAATTGTTTCTCCTAAATGCAACCTCTAAATCTGCATCGCAAAACTGCCCGACTGAAAACAAAATGTGTCCCAACCCTTCGACATAGTAAACCGAGTGATTAAGTAGTTCACTAACTGAAGATCTCCATAACCCAGAATAGCTGCTACATGATCATTTCCAAAGCGTACAGTTCCCATGAACTTCCATACAAGGTTGATCAGCAGATTTAGATTCTCGGTCATGTGCTTGGAGCAACCCGAGTCGACGATCCAAAGACATATTTCGATAACCTGCCAAGAACAAAAGATTTTGCATTTGGAAACCTTTTAACATTTAGTTCCATGGGGTTAGGGGTAACATTTGATTCACACTCATAGAAGGTTTCTACTTGTTCTTTTGGAACATTTTTTAATTTACCATTCACTATGAATTCTCTACTCGTTGGTTTCAATGCGCACAACTTAAGATAGTTCCTAGGTAATATGCTACTAGCGGTTGACCTAGATGCTATAATTAGTCTGTTAACGTATCTAGTCCTAGCACTAGTTCCTGGAGGAACATCTTTCTATTCAGGCATTGCATTCACATTCACATAATTAGAAACATTATCATCACAGATATTTTTAGACAAAGATTTCTTGCACATTAAACAAACAGAGTCATTACATGCACTAGAATCAGTACTTTTAACATTACATCCCGATGACATATGTTTCTTATTCGAAAACGATAAATTCCTAGGGTGTTCTTCTAGTTATTCATTTTTATTCTTGCATCTACTCTCAAAGATAGGCGAGACTCTATTGTTCCTTGTATTACTCCTAGGCTGTAGTTTGATGCTCCTAGAGGTGCTTTCTAATCATGTAGAAGGTAAGGCACACACATTAGGATTTATCTTGTTAAGTTGTTTCAACAATCCTAGACTCTTTTGGATTATTTTCACACTCTTGTCCATCGCCCTATATATTTGAGATGTAGATGTAGACGCAATAGTGGTACTAATCCTATAAAGGCCAGGTGCTATCACATTTGATGTTTCGACAACTACTTTCCATTTGTCAACACTTTTTTCATTTTGTTTAGGCAAAGGGGTTGGAGTGACTAGTTTTGTCAAACCATTTTTCACATCAACTTTTGGAACCATTTGAGAAATTGACATTTTTGGTTTAACAACCGGTTTGTCCAAAGTCGATGGTTTTGCAAACTTAGTTTCCTCACCCTTCCCTTTTTGACTTTCCAGCTGAGACTTCAAATGATCATTTTGCTCTTTCATGTTTTTGTATGCACGTTCATATGACAATTTGTCATAATTGCATTCTTCGTTCTGTCAATCAAGTTGTTTAAAATATGTTACGTTGTCTTTTTCAAGCTTTGCAAGAGCATTTTCATATTTTAAAACAATTGTAGAAGTCTCAGCTCGGAGTCTTTCATCATCTTCAATAGAGTATGTTTGGTAAATAGTGGACATAATATCGGTTGACAGAACTGCTTCGAAGAGAGTATCATTGTGGTTTTCCAAAACTTTGATACGTTCAATGTTTTCATTAGCTTCCATCACCAGGGATTTGTGGTCCTTGACAAAGTCGGATGTTTACTTTAAAAGTGCATTTTCAACATTAAGTACTCTCGCATGAATTGTGTTGATATAAATAATGCCTAAAAACATTATCAATATTTAGTCATACCTCTATGTTTTGATCATCACAAAATGTAAACTCATTAAACACAAACTTATTAAATAAACAGGTATTTAGTTGTAAATATTCACTTCTACAACATTAAATCACTTAAGGTATGAATGAACTAATGCTTAATGCATTATATGATCAAAGGAACATTTTCTTAATCACTAGATTTTTTATAAAATGTCAAAAACATTTTATATATTTTAGAAAAACATTTTTGGTAATAAATAAAAAGGTTTAATCCATTATAAATTTATGAATTCAAATTTTCAACCAAAAATGGCAAAAATGTTCCAGAAAAACTTCCCCACAAAAAGACAAAACTGGGCAACGGTTATGAGGGGCGGCCCCCTTAATTATACTAGGCGGCCCCCTTAAAATTAAGGGGACCGCCCCCTATTTAAGGGGGCCGGCACGCTCCTCCAGCTGTCCAGAATTGCCTATAAATACTGGCCTTCCCCTGGACTTTTTCTCACCTCTTTGCACCCTAAAACCTTCTGTTCTAAATTCTCTCTAAACCTTGTAAATTCTTTCTAAAATCCTTTGATCATATCTTCTTAAGCATTGGTTTCTAAGTGATCCAAGCTTCCTCCATTCAAGTGCAAGAGAAGAATACTCCTTCAACAACTAGAGAAGAAGTATTGCAACTTAGTTACCTAAGTTGTTTGTGTCATCATTCATTTGTATATAAGTTGTGTATATTTGTTAGATAGTTGTGTGAATAATTGTTTGGGATAGATTAGTGTGTAAGTAGTGAAGTTGTGTAGTTAAGGTGTATAAGTAGTGAAGGTGTGAAGAAGTAGAAGTGTACATAGGTTGTGCTAGGTTGTGAAGAAGGTGTGAAGCCGTAGTATATAAGTTGTGAAGAAGTTGTGAATAAGTCGTGAAGTAGTCGTGAAGAAGAAGTTGTGAAGAAGGTGTGTTTAAGTCGTGCATGAGTTGTGAGATTGGTTCTAGCTACGATTAGAACCCGACATCTAGCTTTGTATCGTTAAGCCGGTGTAAGCTAAAGTTGTGTAAGGTTTTCTCCGCCATATGGGAGCTTGTTGACATAGTGAAGAAAACTCTCGAGTTAGGTTCTCGGGGAGTGGAGTAGGGCAAGGAAGGTGTCCTTGTAGCTGAACCACTATAAATCTCTTGTGTCTCGGTTAGATCTTTCCATCTCTATCTTTCATTTCATTTTACTACCTTACTTGCATTGCTTGCTTATATTTACTTATATTTGTTCATATTGTTCAAGAGTTGAGTTCACATAAATTCGAATCTAAGTTTTTAAAAGTAAACAAAGTTTTCATAATAAAAATTAAAAAGACGTAAAACTATTCAACCCCCGCCCCCTCTAGTTTTCCACAATTGGTATCAAGAGCCACGTCAAACAAGATTTTTAAAATAAACTGTATTTTAAAACTTGAAACGATCTATGGAATCTAAAAAATATTTAGAAGGGCAATCTATGCAAAGACCACCACTATTTGAAAGTGATGGTTTTCTTTATTGGAAAAATAGATTTGAAACTTATGTGAAATCAAAAGATCTTGATCTTTGGCATATTATTACTTATGGTGATTTTCCTCCTATTTAAAATAATCCTTTAACTAAAATAGATGAAATTGTACCTTTTGAAAAACAAAATGATGATTTGAAAAAGAAACTAGCAAGAAATAATGAGGCTAAAATGGTAATTTATAATGCGTTACCACGCAAAGAATATGAAAGAATTTTTATGTGTCAAACCGCAAAAGAAATTTGGGATTCTTTACTAATCACTCACCAAGGTAATAGTCAAGTCAAAGATAACAAAATAGATCTTCTTGTTCAACAATATGAACAATTTACAATTCCTGAAGAGGAATCTATTGATAATGCATTTGCTAAATTTAACACTATTATCACAAGTTTAAAAGCACTTGATGAGACTTTTTCTAGCAAAAATTGTGTAAGGAAATTTCTTAGGGCATTACATCCAAAATGGCGCGCGAAGGTCATGGCTATTGAAGAATCGAAGAACTTGATGACGTTATCGCTTGATGAACTTATCGGCAACTTGAAGGTCCCTGAAGAAATTATAAAGAGAGACTCGGAAACGGTCAAGAGCAAGAAAGATCAAATAAAATCACATGCGCTAAAAGTCAAAAAGGAAGTTAGTGATGATGATGATTCAAGTGATGATAGTGAAGACGAAGAATATGCAATGGCCGTAAGAGTGTTCAAGAGATTCTTCAAGAGACGAGGAAGATTCACAAGACAACCACGAGATGAAAGAAGATCGTTTCAAAGAAGTAGGAATGATAACTACGGGAAAAGAAAGTGCTTTAGATGTGGAAGTCCAAACCATCTCATTGGCGAATGTCCAAAGCCACCGGGTTATGGTTACCAAAGCGCCTTTGTTAGTAGAGTATGGAGTGATAGCGACAAAGACGAAGCGGACAAAGCAAACGACGAAAAATGTCTTATGGCAAAGACATCAAATGAGGTACTTTTCAAAACCAAATACTTTAGTAATGAAAATCAATCACTAGATGAAAAAGACCTAGATAATGAATATAATAGGTTATGCAAATTAGGTCAAAAAGTTATAGCTAAAAATAAGTCACTAAAACATATTAATAATCAATTAAAAAATGAAGTACTCGAATTAAAAATTAAACTACAACATTTAGAAAAAGGAAAAGAAGTTTTTGTAGAATGTAAAACATGTCTAGAGGTCAAAAATGAAAATGAAAAACTTAAAGATGAAATTTCCAAACTTGACAAATTTAAAAATAATAGTAACTCACTTAAGAAAATAATAAGTGTTCAAGGAACTTCGGAAGATAAAACCGGTCTAGGATTCAACTCAAATAATGTTTCAACTAGTGAAAATAAAAATGTAAAGTTTGAATGTAAATCTAGTAAACAAAAACCATTAGAGTCAAAACCTGAGTATGTACTTATAAAAGATAGAAAAATACATATTGCGAGTGATGAGGAAGTAAAAAGTTTTTATAAACCATCATTAAAAGCCAAACCCGGATATTCTAAACCAAAATTAAGGTCAAAAACACCTCATCTTAGAAAAACAATTAGTCCTCACCCTCGGCCTAAAAACCCTCAACCTAGAAGAAACCAAAATAAACAAAACCTCCATAATAATAATCACCCAATGTGGAATTATTCAAGTCCACCAAGTTTCAATCCTTGGGGAATACTTCCACCATATATGCATCCTAGTCAATTGCAAACCATGTTCGGTCCAAACAACTATGGACCAATTGGACAATGGGGACCAAGTGGCTAAAGTGTCTACTCATCGGGAATTTTGGTGTCTCATCTACGATTGGCTTCTATAAGTCAATATACACGCTTTGAAGATCTTGAAGACTATTTATTGAAGACTAAAATGTACGCCTTCCTTTCATGTTCTCCATCACCATGCTATATGCTTAGATTAATGGACTAGCTAATTGCATGCCTATTTAGCTCATAATGCCTAGTTATATATATACACATAATAGATTATATGAATCTACTTAGAACCTAGAATCACTTGTTCTTTTCCCTTTGGCCCTCTTAAGCTATAATGTTTAAAATGGAAATCTTCTATGTCCACTATTAGAAAACTCATGGTGATGAAGTGAAATGAGTTGAGTGGATTAATCATTAACATAGAAGTAAGATTAGATTTCTCGCGTTAAAAAACTATGGATGAAACAAGCTCTCCTAGACTATGACATCAAGTCTGATAAGTGTGCGACAACAAAGGAGCTATAGATGTTAGGATATACCCCATTCAACACTCTCGCATCAAACATATAGAATTTCGTCATTGATTCCTTATGACCATAGGATATTTAGAAAAGGGTAGAACGTGACAATAGCCTTAACCAATTCCCTTGAGCATGAGATTTTTAACAACCATTTTTTTAAATATAGGATTAATGATATTTGTTGTCAAAAATCTAGTATTTTTAAAGGTATATATAAATTTCACATTTTGAAAAATGATGTTTTAGATGACAATCTCACCTTTCTATTAACACATTTTACTATCTCATTTTTCTTAATCTATGTTCATAATTCTGTTTCGATTAAAGTCAAAGATTGGGAACTCTTTTTCTTAAACATTCTTCATAAAACACATTTTGAAATAAAACCCAATCTATTTTATTCAAATAACTTTAACATCTACATAAAAACCCACTTTCAAACATTGTTGATTAATGCTAAAAACATTGTTTTTAAAATCATGCATGGTAATATCATATTTGTCATCTATATTTATATACATGACATTTATAAGTGAACTAAGTCAAATCAAGCGGACCATGGTTTGTCTATTAAGATTTTGTTTGTAACAAATCTAGAAGTCCATGCTATCTTAAGTTCCCATTTATTGCACATAGGCACACATTAGGATCCCTCAAATAGTTCAATAATTGGTGTAGTTTATTGTTTCATTAGGATCCCTCACATAGGCACATATAATTAAGAAAATACTTGGTGTAGTTTATTGTTTCCTAGTTCATATATGTTACTTGTTTGATAAGTATGTTTACATGCTAGATGATATTACTTGCTTGATGATATTACATGCTAGATGATATTACTTGCTTGATGAGTATGTTTTCATGCTAGATGAAATTACTTGTTTGCTTAATCTCTTTAATTAACATGTTTTGCATAAATATCTATTAAATGCTAAATTGCCTCAAAGAGTTGGACTTGCTTGAAACTAAACCCAAAAACACAACTCTTTCTACAATTTTCTGCCAAAAACCAATTTCCAGTAATCTGGGAACCACCAGATGGGCGGCCCCCTTAAATCATAAGGCGGCCCCCTTAATGTTTAAGGGGACCGGCCCCTATTTAAGGGGACCGGCCATCTGATGGTCGAAGGTGCTGTTCCCCTCTTTTATTTTTAAGCCCATTTCATCCTACACTTCCCAAAATTCACAACCATATCTTATTCCAATCCATACAACAAATTATCCATTCCTTAATCCCATCAATCCTATACTATAAACACTCCCATTCCTCATAATCTTCCATCATCTCATTAGGACATCTCCCATCAAAACAAAGCCAAAAACCTCAAGGTTAGCAAGGATGACCAAAAAACCCGTTTGGAGAAGAAAACCTAACCCCCGAAACAAGTCCATCTCAACAAATGATGTGGCTAAACAAACAACACCTCCACCCACATTTGTTCCCAACTATACTCCCAATCCTCAAACTCATTCCAATGAACCCTCTCACAACACCTCACATCTTATTCAACCTACCAATGCACAATCCAAAACACTCAACACTATTGAAATATCCCCTTCTTCCATATATCCATTCTCATCCACTCATAATTACCCAAGCTCATAAATGTCTCCACCACCAAGAGTGTCACCACCACCTCCTACCAACTCACATGTTACTTCTATGTTACATGTTCAAACATCCATCCCAGATAACAACCATACTCCACCATCATCACCTTTCTAAACCACCTTCCAAAATTTACCTTCCTAAACCACACCATTCTTACACTATAAATACCCTTCTCCATCATTAGTGCTCATCCATCCATCATAACAACCACACTCCACCATCATCATCTTCTTCCAAACACTTGAAGTTCATTGACGAACTTTAAGAAGCCCATGAGCTCTGTGCTTTTCCTGCCTCACACCTTACTCAATTGGATCAACTTCCTTCTAGCCCTCCTTCATCACAAAATAACCTCAACCTCCACCTTCGTTTCAAATTACACATCTCAACCTTAAACCAACCTCATTGAAACCTTTCAAAACCCTCATCATATTGGTCAAACATCCAACTTTACTTCCAACTACACACCCCAATTTCATCCACTTCCACCAAATGACCAAATCCACATTCCCACGGAAAAGGAAAAGTTTCGTGAAGATATAAACCAAATCCATGACCGTAGTGATCTCCTTGCTATGCATCTTGCAACAAGGGCCAACCTCCATCCTCCATTCTCACCCTACTCAAATTGTACTGAGTATCTTCTTACTAGATCTCATCCAACACCTCCACTAGCACAACACTCTAACCATCATTCAACCGATTCCGCTCCAAACTCTCCACCTCCAAACTCTCCACCTCCAAAAATATACCTCCATTAATCAAACATCCTTACCCTCACTCAACCAATTCCATCCCAAACACTCTACCATCAACCATCTAAGCATAACTATATGCTTATTTTCCAAGCTTTCGTGTCGCAAGCAAGTCCGAAAGCTCTCTTTGGCAATTTAGGACCTTTTTCTTGTTATATGTTTCAAGCATGCTAAATGTCGTTGCAATGATTATATGTTTCACATAATTTCTTTAAATTGATGAATGCCTTTCTATGTGCTCTTACTATTTGTTTGCCATGATTGTTGTTTGCCATGATTGTTGTTTTTATATTCCATATTTTGCTATTTATGCTTGGTTGCTTTACTTGCTTGCATGGTTGTGTATTTATACACAACACTCATGAATGTTTGTCTTCAATATGCTTGCTCATCTCATTCCCTGTTTGCTATATATATATTGTATATATGCTTGTGCTTATAATATTTTTCTTGCAAGCATTCCATATCTCGATTCCTTAGTGCTCTCAAACTAGGGGGAGTACACATCAAGGGGGAGTTTTCGTCCCGACAAATTTCACGTCTAAATCTTGTCTGCTTAACCTTTTTGATTCTACAAAAAGGGGGAGAAGTGAATGTAAACTCACTAAATACTTGTCCAAAAATAAATTTTTGGATTTAATGAGTTTAAGTTTTGTAATCATCCAAAAGGGGGAGATTGTTGATATAAATAATGCCTAAAAACATTATCAATATTTACTCATACCTCTATGTTTTGATCATTACAAAATGTAAACTCATTAAACACAAACTTATTAAATAAACAAGCATTTAGTTGTAAATATTCACTTCTACAACATTAAATCACTTAAGGTATGAATGAACTAATGCTTAATGCATTATATGATCAAAGGAACATTTTCTTAATCACTAGATTTTTTATAAAATGTCAAAAACATTTTATATATTTTAGAAAAGCATTTTTGGTAATAAATAAAAAGGTTTAATCCATTATAAATTTGTGAATTCAAATTTTCAACCAAAAATGGCAAAAATGTTCCAGAAAAACCTTCCCCACAAAAAGACAAAACTGGGCAACGGTTATGAGGGGCGGCCCCCTTAATTATATTAGGCGGCCCCCTTAAAATTAAGGGGACCGCCCCGCTATTTAAGGGGGTCGGCACGCTCCTCCAGCTGTCCAGAATTGCCTATAAATACTGGCCTTCCCCTGGACTTTTTCTCACCTCTTTGCACCCTAAAACCTTCTGTTCTAAATTCTCTCTAAACCTTGTAAATTCTTTCTAAAATCCTTTGATCATATCTTCTTAAGCATTGGTTTCTAAGTGATCCAAGCTTCCTCCATTCAAGTGCAAGAGAAGAATACTCCTTCAACAACTAGAGAAGAAGTATTGCAACTTAGTTACCTAAGTTGTTTGTGTCATCATTCATTTGTATATAAGTTGTGTATATTTGTTAGATAGTTGTGTGAATAATTGTTTGGGATAGATTAGTGTGTAAGTAGTGAAGGTGTGAAGAAGTAGAAGTGTACATAGGTTGTGCTAGGTTGTGAAGAAGGTGTGAAGCCGTAGTATATAAGTTGTGAAGAAGTTGTTAATAAGTCATGAAGTAGTCGTGAAGAAGAAGTCGTGAAGTAGTCGTGAAGAAGAAGTCGTGAAGAAGAAGTTGTGAAGAAGGTGTGTTTAAGTCGTGTATGAGTTGTGAGATTGGTTCTAGCTACGATTAGAACCCGACATCTAGCTTTGTGTCGTTAAGCTGATGTAAGCTAAAGTTGTGTAAGCTTTTCTCCGCCATAAGGGAGCTTGTTGACATAGTGAAGAAAACTCTCGAGTTAGGTGCTCGGGGAGTGGAGTAGGGCAAGGAAGGTGTACTTGTAGCCGAACCACTATAAATCTCTTGTGTCTCGGTTAGATCTTTCCATCTCTATCTTTCATTTTATTTTACTACCTTACTTGCATTGCTTGCTTATATTTACTTATATTTGTTCATATTGTTCAAGAGTTGAGTTCACATAAATTCGAATCTAAGTTTTTAAAAGTAAACAAAGTTTTCATAATAAAAATTAAAAAGACGTAAAACTATTCAACCCCCCCTTCTAGTTTTCCACAAATTGCAATTAATGGAGTAGTAATTTCTGTTTCAAACATCTTTTTAATTTCATTATGAAAACTTGAATGCCATTTGTTGATGCTAATATTTTTTTGGATGCCACAATCATTTGAAGCGTTTCAACTCTCTTTTTAAGATCATCCAAATATCTTCTAGCGTCACTTGTGTTAAAAGGGTTGCTAGATGACTTTTGTTCTATGTTTGAAAGATTTTTTGAAATAACTTTTTGTTTTCACAAAATAACTGGTTTTTTTAAAACCATTGGTGTTTGTTTTTGAACAAGATTTACTCCAGAAAGTTTGTTAAGTTTGTCGTAATCAATTGGTTTAATTTTTGGGTTCATTTGTCTCATTTTGATTCTACTCTCTTCGGCAAGCTCAATCGTTTCATCAGAATCTCGAACCTTGGGAGGATCATGTTTAGCAAATATCACATTACCATTATACAAAACATTCTGTTCTTATTGAGCTTTCTTGAGATGATAAGGGTTTTCACAACCGATAACCATTTTTTTCATTGTATGTAAAAGCGGGTTTGGATCTTTAATTAGCATATGAATTGTTTGAGCAGAATGACCCATTTTTATAAGCAAATCTTCTAACTTTTTAATGGTTTCTTGTTTCTCAATGATTTCATTAAGAAGATCATTTTCACATTTTGAAAAACCTGCTTTCAACTCTTTCTTTTCTCTTTCAAGATCAGAACAAGTTGATTTTTGTTTAGAAAGTTGGTTGGTTAAGTCTAAAATTTCCGTGTTTAAGGATTTTATTTTCATGTTCAAATTCACATCGAGTGTGTCAAATTTGATTTGCAAATGTTTTTCTCTTAAAACAGAATCTCGATAACCAGTTTCTAATTCTGCCAGTTTTGTTTTAAGAAATACAAAAGCTTTTTCGTTTACCTTATATCTCTCAAGCTCAGCGGTCAATTTTTCATTCGAAAAGGCCTTAACATCGCGATTGACCTTTTTTGAATTTTTCAATTTCAATAATACAATTGTTCAATAATGATTCAAATAACGCACGTGTTTTCTCATCATTCTCAGTATGCTGTGACTCGAAGCCTCCATTAGGATTCATATCTGGAGTTGCCAAATTAATATTGCTACAACTTGGCGTATCCATATATGTATCATAAGTGGGTACTGGAGTCGCAGGATGCTGTTCATCATGAGGTGACATATCAAATATTTCATAATTGTGACATGTATTGAATGATGGTACCTCAGAGACTGCATTAGTATCATACACAGGAGGTGTCTCAGAATTTGTATCATACTTAGCCTCCTGAAGATTTTCCATGAAAATGCAGTTTGCATCGATGTCCTCAAGGTCTTCCATATCATCCATAAGAGCCATAAAATCATTCTCTTCTGCATTAAACTGAAACCATGCCTTTTCCTTTTGAGCCAATAGCACTGCCTTCTGCAGATACTGTCACAACCCGTAATTTTAGGTCATTTTCCGAACCCCGACGATTCACTATTCATCAGTCACTATTCATCATTTACTATTCACCGATCACTATTCATCATTTTACTATTCATCGTTTTCGGAGTCAATTTGAGATTCTGAGAAGCGTTCAGAAATTTTACTATTCACATGACACTATTCATTCCCGGAGGGAAAACACTATTCATGTCCATCATTCATTTCATCGTAAACGTGGTTTACGGGTATTCATATTCGCGTAACCGGTTGGGTTTAACTGCGAAATTCATGCATCATTAGTAGGGACACTTCATACGGACTAGGAATAGTCTACAAATCATCAGTATCCTGGACAAGTCTTTTCATTACTGACATTTAGTTTTTATAAATTCGGGGGTTTTAATTCTGAGTCTTTTTGGATAGCTCTTTTTGAGTTTCAATCCACGATCTTTAAATCTTTTTTTTCATTTTAATCTCGTCTTCTCCCCTCAAAAATAGCATGTAGTGATATTTTTTATATCAACTGTTTTAAAAGAAAGCTTTTTGGAGAGATAACGGATTTGACTTGAAATTGGAATATTTTTGTTTGTCATTTTTTTACTCCCCCTTAAATAAAACAATTTTTAAACTTTTGATTTTAAAATTTTTAAAGGGGATAGAGGGGCTATCTTGAGCCAGAATTTTGAAAAAGATTTGAAAAATTTTTTTGAAAAATCTTGATCATGTGCTCAGGATTTTATTTTTGCCTTTAAAATTACGGTCCTGATCGAAATAATCAAAGTCATCAATGTACAAGGTTTCGTATGAAGTAACGAAAGCCATCATTAAAGTGCGGGTTTCGTACTGAACTAACGAAACCATTGTTTAAAAAATTTTTAGAAACGACATCTTTTGGAAAACATTTTTAAAAGAACTCTAGCTCAATCATCTGACAGTTCTATCATTGTTGAATGACATTTTTTAGATACGTACAGAATATCGATTATCCGAGAGACAGTCGTGAGAAATTTTTTTTTTTTTTATTTTTTATTTTTTTATTTTTTTTTTGTTTTATATTGTGTTTTATTTTTGAAAATTTTATATTTTTATATTTTGTTTTTGTTGGTTTTTCAAATTCTGCGTTTTCTTTTTTTTGGTTTTTCAAATTTTGTATTTTCTTTTTTTAAAAAATTTACAGCGAAGCTTTTTGAGATAAAATTTTTAAAAAGTTTAGAGAAACTTTTAACTCTTCGGAGTTAGGGTTCGCATCCCAATTCATCAACTAAGTTATGAAACCTCTCTTTTGGAAGGGCTTTATAAATAATGGCGAGTTGGTATTCAGTCTTTATGAAAACTAATTCAACTGTACCCTCTTCTACGTTTCCTTATGAATGGTAGCAACTCTAATTCTTGTCTTCGAGTGTTGTACGGGTTCAAGAATGGCTATGGGATTTTCGAATCACAATACATAGGTATGCGGTCGAAAATAAAGCGTAACTGTGAGTTGTGTCCTCCATCCATACAACTTGGGCAAACGCGCAATAGAGACACACAAAACCCGGGATCTGCGGTTGATAATGCGGTACAATCTTTTTCCTTGACACCACCTACTAGCTTTTTTTCCCAAAAAAATTTTGCTCCATGGATGTACTTTTTGCTGTAACTTGGGAAAAATGCATGGTCCCCGCATCTGAAAATGCATTATTTAAACTCCGAATCCTTTGGGGTACCAAATCCCATGTTTAAAGGTTCTTCAAGATACCAAAAGATCCGCTTAACCTCTTGGGGTGAAGTTGGGGGGGCCTTTCCTGAAACCTGCTAAAAGCAAACCAAAAAATATCGGGTCACTAGCAGTTAAGTACATGAACAACCAATCATGCCTGATATTTCTTCGGGTCCATGGTTTTTCCCCCCAAATAAACACACCTATTTTTTTTGGGGCATGATCATTGGATACCAACAGAGTCACAATTTTCCATACCATGTTTTTTAAAATCTCAATTTTATATTTAGCTTGATTTAAAAAAAATACCACGAGGGGATTGATGAATTTGTAAACCAAGAGAGAATTTTAGTTCCCCCATCATGGACATTTCAAATTTGCTTTTCATGAGAATTTAAAAATATTTTGAATGTTTTGAATTAGTGGACCCAAAGATAATGTCGTCCACATAAATTTGAACAATCAAAATGTCAGCTTTATATTTTCTTGTAAACAAGGTTGGGAAATCAATTGTTTCCTTGGTGAAATTGTTTTAGATCAGGAAAGATGATAGTTCGTAAATACCACGCCCTTGGAGCCTGTTTTAAACCATAAATGGCTTTCTTTAGCTTGTAGAAGTAGTTTGGATGATCTTTGTCAACGAATCCATCTGGCTGACTCATATATACTTTTTCTTTCAGAGTTCCGTTCAAGAATGTTGTCTTGATATCCATCTGATAGACCGTGATGTTTTTGTGAGCTGCATATGCTAAGAAAATCCTGACTGCCTCAAGTCTTGCCATTGGCGCGAATGACTCTTCAAAATCTATCCCTTCTTCCCGTCTGAATCCTTTAGCCACTAGACGAGCTTTGTTCCAAATGACAGTCATTTCTTCATCCTTTTTGTTTTTCCATAACCACTTTAGATTAATGACAAGTTTGTCCATTGGTCTTGGAACTAATTCCCAGGTGTCATGTAACTTGTATTGGAGAAGTTCTTCCTGCATCGCTTCAATCCATGCATTATATGCTATCGCCTCCCGAATGTTCTTTGGCTCTTTTAGACTGACTGAGCAGACTAGATGCACATGTCGGGGTCGGTGGCGAGTTGTTTTCTCATCTGAACTGGCCTTGAAGGTTCACCAATTACTTGTTCTATTGGATGGTCTTTAGTCCACTGTAACGTAGAAGGGTACCTTGGATTTGACGAATGTGTGTTAGATGGTTCATTTAACCTCGTAGATGATTCCGCAAAATCCATTGCAAAAGGGTTTTCGAATGCTTCTTCTTCTAACACAACATCATTTTGGTGTTGTTCTTCTTGAATTCGGGTATTGTGGTTTTTGCTCATCAACTCTTGGTAGAACAATTTCAATTACTGGAGTTGCTGGAGTAGATGTTGATTACATGGATTGAGTTGCTGCGTCAGCTTCGATTGTTGTTGATGCGTCTTGCGGGGGGTGGTTGATGTTGTTGAGCGGGTGTAGCGGAATGTTGTTGTGATGCATTTGTTGAAGTTCCACCGTAGTATTCATCAAACATATACTCGAAGAAGTTTTCCAGTTCTTGATTTGTTGGTTTTTCATTGTTGGTTATCTGAGCTCCTTAGGGTACGAATCCTGAACTAATATGTCCAGAAGTCTGAACGTTGGTGCGAGTCCTAATCTGTTATGATTAGAAGCCATTGGGTTAAGCGCGGGTTCTAGAGCGAGTCTCTCAGAAGCCATTTGTGAAATCTCGTCAAACTTTACATTCATCGTCCCCATAATCCTTTTTTGTTCGACGATTTTACACCCTGAATGCCCTTGAGTTTTTTGAAAAAACCATTTAAGATTCCAATATCACCCTTTGCTTTCAGCTTTGCCAGATCTTCTCTGTCGTTTGTTGGATAGCACAAAGCGCCAAATACATGAAGGTAAGAGATATCGGGTTTTCTGTTGTTCACTAGCTCATATGGGGTTTTATTGAATCTTGGATGGATTAGGGATCGGTTCTGAGTAAAACAAGCAGTGGCAACAACATCAGCCCATAAGAATAGTGTTGCACTAGAATAAATCAGCATTGTGTGAGAAGCTTCCACAAGAGTTCTGTTTCTTCTTTCAACTACCCCGTTCTGCTGTGGAGTTCTAACAACTGATGTCTGGTGAGTGATTCCAGTTTCTTCAAAATATGTTCTTACCTCCTGGTTAGTAAATTCTGTGCCATTGTCGGTTCATACGATCCTTACCGGAGCTTGAAGTAGGACTTGAATGCGCTTCAGAAAGGTGATGATGATGCTTGGTGCTTCGTCTTTTGACCTTAGAAGCTTTACCCATGTATATCTTGAATAGTCATCGACAATAATAAGAATATACTTCTTCCCATTAATGCTTTCAACTCTCATTGAGCCACATAAGTCCATGTGCAACAAATGTAACTTATCAACCGAACTGGTACGGTTTTAGGTTTATATGTTGCCCTTTTACTTTTTTCCTTGCTTACAGGATGGACATAGGTGATCTTTGGTGTATTTGAACTTTGGGAGACCATTGACGATGTTGTCTTTGGCTAACTTGTTGATGGTGTCAAAGTTGAGATGGTATAATCGTCTATGCCACAACTAGGACTTAGTTTCGCATGCTCTTGTCATGAGACAAATTGGTGATGAAGAGGCCATTTGGTTAATGTCGATAGCATAAAGATTGGTGCCACGATTCCCAGTTAAGAAATCATCTCCAACTAAATTTCTAACTAAGCAATTGTTTCTCCTAAATGCAACCTCTAAATCTGCATCGCAAAACTGCCCGACTGAAAACAAAATGTGTCCCAACCCTTCGACATAGTAAACCGAGTGATTAAGTAGTTCACTAACTGAAGATCTCCATAACCCAGAATAGCTGCTACATGATCATTTCCAAAGCGTACAGTTCCCATGAACTTCCATACAAGGTTGATCAGCAGATTTAGATTCTCGGTCATGTGCTTGGAGCAACCCGAGTCGACGATCCAAAGACATATTTCGATAACCTGCCAAGAACAAAAGATTTTGCATTTGGAAACCTTTTAACATTTAGTTCCATGGGTTAGGGGTAACATTTGATTCACACTCATAGAAGGTTTCTACTTGTTCTTTTGGAACATTTTTTAATTTACCATTCACTATGAATTCTCTACTCGTTGGTTTCAATGCGCACAACTTAAGATAGTTCCTAGGTAATATGCTACTAGCGGTTGACCTAGATGCTATAATTAGTCTGTTAACGTATCTAGTCCTAGCACTAGTTTCCTGGAGGAACATCTTTCTATTCAGGCATTGCATTCACATTCACATAATTAGAAACATTATCATCACAGATATTTTTAGACAAAGATTTCTTGCACATTAAACAAACAGAGTCATTACATGCACTAGAATCAGTACTTTTAACAATTACATCCCGATGACATATGTTTCTTATTCGAAAACGATAAATTCCTAGGGTGTTCTTCTAGTTATTCATTTTTATTCTTGCATCTACTCTCAAAGATAGGCGAGACTCTATTGTTCCTTGTATTACTCCTAGGCTGTAGTTTGATGCTCCTAGAGGTGCTTTCTAATCATGTAGAAGGTAAGGCACACACATTAGGATTTATCTTGTTAAGTTGTTTCAACAATCCTAGACTCTTTTGGATTATTTTCACACTCTTGTCCATCGCCCTATATATTTGAGATGTAGATGTAGACGCAATAGTGGTACTAATCCTATAAAGGCCAGGTGCTATCACATTTGATGTTTCGACAACTACTTTCCATTTGTCAACACTTTTTTCATTTTGTTTAGGCAAAGGGGTTGGAGTGACTAGTTTTGTCAAACCATTTTTCACATCAACTTTTGGAACCATTTGAGAAATTGACATTTTTGGTTTAACAACCGGTTTGTCCAAAGTCGATGGTTTTGCAAACTTAGTTTCCTCACCCTTCCCTTTTTGACTTTCCAGCTGAGACTTCAAATGATCATTTTGCTCTTTCATGTTTTTGTATGCACGTTCATATGACAATTTGTCATAATTGCATTCTTCGTTCTGTCAATCAAGTTGTTTAAAATATGTTACGTTGTCTTTTTCAAGCTTTGCAAGAGCATTTTCATATTTTAAAACAATTGTAGAAGTCTCAGCTCGGAGTCTTTCATCATCTTCAATAGAGTATGTTTGGTAAATAGTGGACATAATATCGGTTGACAGAACTGCTTCGAAGAGAGTATCATTGTGGTTTTCCAAAACTTTGATACGTTCAATGTTTTCATTAGCTTCCATCACCAGGGATTTGTGGTCCTTGACAAAGTCGGATGTTTACTTTAAAAGTGCATTTTCAACATTAAGTACTCTCGCATGAATTGTGTTGATATAAATAATGCCTAAAAACATTATCAATATTTAGTCATACCTCTATGTTTTGATCATCACAAAATGTAAACTCATTAAACACAAACTTATTAAATAAACAGGTATTTAGTTGTAAATATTCACTTCTACAACATTAAATCACTTAAGGTATGAATGAACTAATGCTTAATGCATTATATGATCAAAGGAACATTTTCTTAATCACTAGATTTTTTATAAAATGTCAAAAACATTTTATATATTTTAGAAAAACATTTTTGGTAATAAATAAAAAGGTTTAATCCATTATAAATTTATGAATTCAAATTTTCAACCAAAAATGGCAAAAATGTTCCAGAAAAACTTCCCCACAAAAAGACAAAACTGGCCAACGGTTATGAGGGGCGGCCCCCTTAATTATACTAGGCGGCCCCCTTAAAATTAAGGGGACCGCCCCCTATTTAAGGGGGCCGGCACGCTCCTCCAGCTGTCCAGAATTGCCTATAAATACTGGCCTTCCCGCGGACTTTTTCTCACCTCTTTGCACCCTAAAACCTTCTGTTCTAAATTCTCTCTAAACCTTGTAAATTCTTTCTAAAATCCTTTGATCATATCTTCTTAAGCATTGGTTTCTAAGTGATCCAAGCTTCCTCCATTCAAGTGCAAGAGAAGAATACTCCTTCAACAACTAGAGAAGAAGTATTGCAACTTAGTTACCTAAGTTGTTTGTGTCATCATTCATTTGTATATAAGTTGTGTATATTTGTTAGATAGTTGTGTGAATAATTGTTTGGGATAGATTAGTGTGTAAGTAGTGAAGTTGTGTAGTTAAGGTGTATAAGTAGTGAAGGTGTGAAGAAGTAGAAGTGTACATAGGTTGTGCTAGGTTGTGAAGAAGGTGTGAAGCCGTAGTATATAAGTTGTGAAGAAGTTGTGAATAAGTCGTGAAGTAGTCGTGAAGAAGAAGTTGTGAAGAAGGTGTGTTTAAGTCGTGCATGAGTTGTGAGATTGGTTCTAGCTACGATTAGAACCCGACATCTAGCTTTGTATCGTTAAGCCGGTGTAAGCTAAAGTTGTGTAAGGTTTTCTCCGCCATAAGGGAGCTTGTTGACATAGTGAAGAAAACTCTCGAGTTAGGTTCTCGGGGAGTGGAGTAGGGCAAGGAAGGTGTCCTTGTAGCCGAACCACTATAAATCTCTTGTGTCTCGGTTAGATCTTTCCATCTCTATCTTTCATTTCATTTTACTACCTTACTTGCATTGCTTGCTTATATTTACTTATATTTGTTCATATTGTTCAAGAGTTGAGTTCACATAAATTCGAATCTAAGTTTTTAAAAGTAAACAAAGTTTTCATAATAAAAATTAAAAAGACGTAAAACTATTCAACCCCCGCCCCCTCTAGTTTTCCACAATTGGTATCAAGAGCCACGTCAAACAAGATTTTTAAAATAAACTGTATTTTAAAACTTGAAACGATCTATGGAATCTAAAAAATATTTAGAAGGGCAATCTATGCAAAGACCACCACTATTTGAAAGTGATGGTTTTCTTTATTGGAAAAATAGATTTGAAACTTATGTGAAATCAAAAGATCTTGATCTTTGGCATATTATTACTTATGGTGATTTTCCTCCTATTTAAAATAATCCTTTAACTAAAATAGATGAAATTGTACCTTTTGAAAAACAAAATGATGATTTGAAAAAGAAACTAGCAAGAAATAATGAGGCTAAAATGGTAATTTATAATGCGTTACCACGCAAAGAATATGAAAGAATTTTTATGTGTCAAACCGCAAAAGAAATTTGGGATTCTTTACTAATCACTCACCAAGGTAATAGTCAAGTCAAAGATAACAAAATAGATCTTCTTGTTCAACAATATGAACAATTTACAATTCCTGAAGAGGAATCTATTGATAATGCATTTGCTAAATTTAACACTATTATCACAAGTTTAAAAGCACTTGATGAGACTTTTTCTAGCAAAAATTGTGTAAGGAAATTTCTTAGGGCATTACATCCAAAATGGCGCGCGAAGGTCATGGCTATTGAAGAATCGAAGAACTTGATGACGTTATCGCTTGATGAACTTATCGGCAACTTGAAGGTCCCTGAAGAAATTATAAAGAGAGACTCGGAAACGGTCAAGAGCAAGAAAGATCAAATAAAATCACATGCGCTAAAAGTCAAAAAGGAAGTTAGTGATGATGATGATTCAAGTGATGATAGTGAAGACGAAGAATATGCAATGGCCGTAAGAGTGTTCAAGAGATTCTTCAAGAGACGAGGAAGATTCACAAGACAACCACGAGATGAAAGAAGATCGTTTCAAAGAAGTAGGAATGATAACTACGGGAAAAGAAAGTGCTTTAGATGTGGAAGTCCAAACCATCTCATTGGCGAATGTCCAAAGCCACCGGGTTATGGTTACCAAAGCGCCTTTGTTAGTAGAGTATGGAGTGATAGCGACAAAGACGAAGCGGACAAAGCAAACGACGAAAAATGTCTTATGGCAAAGACATCAAATGAGGTACTTTTCAAAACCAAATACTTTAGTAATGAAAATCAATCACTAGATGAAAAAGACCTAGATAATGAATATAATAGGTTATGCAAATTAGGTCAAAAAGTTATAGCTAAAAATAAGTCACTAAAACATATTAATAATCAATTAAAAAATGAAGTACTCGAATTAAAAATTAAACTACAACATTTAGAAAAAGGAAAAGAAGTTTTTGTAGAATGTAAAACATGTCTAGAGGTCAAAAATGAAAATGAAAAACTTAAAGATGAAATTTCCAAACTTGACAAATTTAAAAATAATAGTAACTCACTTAAGAAAATAATAAGTGTTCAAGGAACTTCGGAAGATAAAACCGGTCTAGGATTCAACTCAAATGATGTTTCAACTAGTGAAAATAAAAATGTAAAGTTTGAATGTAAATCTAGTAAACAAAAACCATTAGAGTCAAAACCTGAGTATGTACTTATAAAAGATAGAAAAATACATATTGCGAGTGATGAGGAAGTAAAAAGTTTTTATAAACCATCATTAAAAGCCAAACCCGGATATTCTAAACCAAAATTAAGGTCAAAAACACCTCATCTTAGAAAAACAATTAGTCCTCACCCTCGGCCTAAAAACCCTCAACCTAGAAGAAACCAAAATAAACAAAACCTCCATAATAATAATCACCCAATGTGGAATTATTCAAGTCCACCAAGTTTCAATCCTTGGGGAATACTTCCACCATATACGCATTCTAGTCAATTGCAAACCATGTTCGGTCCAAACAACTATGGACCAATTGGACAATGGGGACCAAGTGGCTAAAGTGTCTACTCATCGGGAATTTTGGTGTCTCATCTACGATTGGCTTCTATAAGTCAATATACACGCTTTGAAGATCTTGAAGACTATTTATTGAAGACTAAAATGTACGCCTTCCTTTCATGTTCTCCATCACCATGCTATATGCTTAGATTAATGGACTAGCTAATTGCATGCCTATTTAGCTCATAATGCCTAGTTATATATATACACATAATAGATTATATGAATCTACTTAGAACCTAGAATCACTTGTTCTTTTCCCTTTGGCCCTCTTAAGCTATAATGTTTAAAATGGAAATCTTCTATGTCCACTATTAGAAAACTCATGGTGATGAAGTGAAATGAGTTGAGTGGATTAATCATTAACATAGAAGTAAGATTAGATTTCTCGCGTTAAAAAACTATGGATGAAACAAGCTCTCCTAGACTATGACATCAAGTCTGATAAGTGTGCGACAACAAAGGAGCTATAGATGTTAGGATATACCCCATTCAACACTCTCGCATCAAACATATAGAATTTCGTCATTGATTCCTTATGACCATAGGATATTTAGAAAAGGGTAGAACGTGACAATAGCCTTAACCAATTCCCTTGAGCATGAGATTTTTAACAACCATTTTTTTAAATATAGGATTAATGATATTTGTTGTCAAAAATCTAGTATTTTTAAAGGTATATATAAATTTCACATTTTGAAAAATGATGTTTTAGATGACAATCTCACCTTTCTATTAACACATTTTACTATCTCATTTTTCTTAATCTATGTTCATAATTCTGTTTCGATTAAAGTCAAAGATTGGGAACTCTTTTTCTTAAACATTCTTCATAAAACACATTTTGAAATAAAACCCAATCTATTTTATTCAAATAACTTTAACATCTACATAAAAACCCACTTTCAAACATTGTTGATTAATGCTAAAAACATTGTTTTTAAAATCATGCATGGTAATATCATATTTGTCATCTATATTTATATACATGACATTTATAAGTGAACTAAGTCAAATCAAGCGGACCATGGTTTGTCTATTAAGATTTTGTTTGTAACAAATCTAGAAGTCCATGCTATCTTAAGTTCCCATTTATTGCACATAGGCACACATTAGGATCCCTCAAATAGTTCAATAATTGGTGTAGTTTATTGTTTCATTAGGATCCCTCACATAGGCACATATAATTAAGAAAATACTTGGTGTAGTTTATTGTTTCCTAGTTCATATATGTTACTTGTTTGATAAGTATGTTTACATGCTAGATGATATTACTTGCTTGATGATATTACATGCTAGATGATATTACTTGCTTGATGAGTATGTTTTCATGCTAGATGAAATTACTTGTTTGCTTAATCTCTTTAATTAACATGTTTTGCATAAATATCTATTACATGCTAAATTGCCTCAAAGAGTTGGACTTGCTTGAAACTAAACCCAAAAACACAACTCTTTCTACAATTTTCTGCCAAAAACCCATTTCCAGTAATCTGGGAACCACCAGATGGGCGGCCCCCTTAAATCATAAGGCGGCCCCCTTAATGTTTAAGGGGACCGGCCCCTATTTAAGGGGACCGGCCATCTGATGGTCGAAGGTGCTGTTCCCCTCTTTTATTTTTAAGCCCATTTCATCCTACACTTCCCAAAATTCACAACCATATCTTATTCCAATCCATACAACAAATTATCCATTCCTTAATCCCATCAATCCTATACTATAAACACTCCCATTCCTCATAATCTTCCATCATCTCATTAGGACATCTCCCATCAAAACAAAGCCAAAAACCTCAAGGTTAGCAAGGATGACCAAAAAACCCGTTTGGAGAAGAAAACCTAACCCCCGAAACAAGTCCATATCAACAAATGATGTGGCTAAACAAACAACACCTCCACCCACATTTGTTCCCAACTATACTCCCAATCCTCAAACTCATTCCAATGAACCCTCTCACAACACCTCACATCTTATTCAACCTACCAATGCACAATCCAAAACACTCAACACTATTGAAATATCCCCTTCTTCCATATCTCCATTCTCATCCACTCATAATTACCCAAGCTCATAAATGTCTCCACCACCAAGAGTGTCACCACCACCTCCTACCAACTCACATGTTACTTCTATGTTACATGTTAAAACATCCATCCCAGATAACAACCATACTCCACCATCATCACCTTTCTAAACCACCTTCCAAAATTTACCTTCCTAAACCACACCATTCTTACACTATAAATACCCTTCTCCATCATTAGTGCTCATTCATCCATCATAACAACCACACTCCACCATCATCATCTTCTTCCAAACACTTGAAGTTCATTGAAGAACTTTAAGAAGCCCATGAGCTCTGTGCTCTTCCTGCCTCACACCTTACTCAATTGGATCAACTCCCTTCTAGCCCTCCTTCATCACAAAATAACCTCAACCTCCACCTTCGTTTCAAATTACACATCTCAACCTTAAACCAACCTCATTGAAACCTTTCAAAACCCTCATCATATTGGTCAAACATCCAACTTTAATTCCAACTACACACCCCAATTTCATCCACTTCCACCAAATGACCAAATCCACATTCCCACGGAAAAGGAAAAGTTTCGTGAAGAGATAAACCAAATCCATGACCGTAGTGATCTCCTTGCTATGCACCTTGCAACAAGGGCCAACCTCCATCCTCCATTCTCACCCTACTCAAATTGTACTGAGTATCTTCTTACTAGATCTCATCCAACACCTCCACTAGCACAACACTCTAACCATCATTCAACCGATTCCGCTCCAAACTCTCCACCTCCAAACTCTCCACCTCCAAAAATATACCTCTATTAATCAAACATCCTTACCCTCACTCAACCAATTCCATCCCAAACACTCTACCATCAACCATCTAAGCATAACTATATGCTTATTTTCCAAGCTTTCGTGTCGCAAGCAAGTCCGAAAGCTCTCTTTGGCAATTTAGGACCTTTTTCTTGTTATATGTTTCAAGCATGCTAAATGTCGTTGCAATGATTATATGTTTCACATAATTTCTTTAAATTGATGAATGCCTTTCTATGTGCTCTTACTATTTGTTTGCCATGATTGTTGTTTGCCATGATTGTTGTTTTTATATTCCATATTTTGCTATGTATGCTTGGTTGCTTTACTTGCTTGCATGGTTGTGTATTTATACACAACACTCATGAATGTTTGTCTTCAATATGCTTGCTCATCTCCTTCCCTGTTTGCTATATATATATTGTATATATGCTTGTGCTTATAATATTTTTCTTGCAAGCATTCCATATCTCGATTCCTTAGTGCTCTCAAACTAGGGGAGTACACATCAAGGGGGAGTTTTCGTCCCGACAAATTTCACGTCTAAATCTTGTCTGCTTAACCTTTTTGATTCTACAAAAAGGGGGAGAAGTGAATGTAAACTCACTAAATACTTGTCCAAAAATAAATTTTTGGATTTAATGAGTTTAAGTTTTGTAATCATCCAAAAGGGGGAGATTGTTGATATAAATAATGCCTAAAAACATTATCAATATTTACTCATACCTCTATGTTTTGATCATTACAAAATGTAAACTCATTAAACACAAACTTATTAAATAAACAAGCATTTAGTTGTAAATATTCACTTCTACAACATTAAATCACTTAAGGTATGAATGAACTAATGCTTAATGCATTATATGATCAAAGGAACATTTTCTTAATCACTAGATTTTTTATAAAATGTCAAAAACATTTTATATATTTTAGAAAAGCATTTTTGGTAATAAATAAAAAGGTTTAATCCATTATAAATTTGTGAATTCAAATTTTCAACCAAAAATGGCAAAAATGTTCCAGAAAAACCTTCCCCACAAAAAGACAAAACTGGGCAACGGTTATGAGGGGCGGCCCCCTTAATTATATTAGGCGGCCCCCTTAAAATTAAGGGGACCGCCCCGCTATTTAAGGGGGTCGGCACGCTCCTCCAGCTGTCCAGAATTGCCTATAAATACTGGCCTTCCCCTGGACTTTTTCTCACCTCTTTGCACCCTAAAACCTTCTGTTCTAAATTCTCTCTAAACCTTGTAAATTCTTTCTAAAATCCTTTGATCATATCTTCTTAAGCATTGGTTTCTAAGTGATCCAAGCTTCCTCCATTCAAGTGCAAGAGAAGAATACTCCTTCAACAACTAGAGAAGAAGTATTGCAACTTAGTTACCTAAGTTGTTTGTGTCATCATTCATTTGTATATAAGTTGTGTATATTTGTTAGATAGTTGTGTGAATAATTGTTTGGGATAGATTAGTGTGTAAGTAGTGAAGGTGTGAAGAAGTAGAAGTGTACATAGGTTGTGCTAGGTTGTGAAGAAGGTGTGAAGCCGTAGTATATAAGTTGTGAAGAAGTTGTGAATAAGTCATGAAGTAGTCGTGAAGAAGAAGTCGTGAAGTAGTCGTGAAGAAGAAGTCGTGAAGAAGAAGTTGTGAAGAAGGTGTGTTTAAGTCGTGTATGAGTTGTGAGATTGGTTCTAGCTACGATTAGAACCCGACATCTAGCTTTGTGTCGTTAAGCTGATGTAAGCTAAAGTTGTGTAAGCTTTTCTCCGCCATAAGGGAGCTTGTTGACATAGTGAAGAAAACTCTCGAGTTAGGTGCTCGGGGAGTGGAGTAGGGCAAGGAAGGTGTACTTGTAGCCGAACCACTATAAATCTCTTGTGTCTCGGTTAGATCTTTCCATCTCTATCTTTCATTTTATTTTACTACCTTACTTGCATTGCTTGCTTATATTTACTTATATTTGTTCATATTGTTCAAGAGTTGAGTTCACATAAATTCGAATCTAAGTTTTTAAAAGTAAACAAAGTTTTCATAATAAAAATTAAAAAGACGTAAAACTATTCAACCCCCCCTTCTAGTTTTCCACAAATTGCAATTAATGGAGTAGTAATTTCTGTTTCAAACATCTTTTTAATTTCATTATGAAAACTTGAATGCCATTTGTTGATGCTAATATTTTTTTGGATGCCACAATCATTTGAAGCGTTTCAACTCTCTTTTTAAGATCATCCAAATATCTTCTAGCGTCACTTGTGTTAAAAGGGTTGCTAGATGACTTTTGTTCTATGTTTGAAAGATTTTTTGAAATAACTTTTTGTTTTCACAAAATAACTGGTTTTTTTAAAACCATTGGTGTTTGTTTTTGAACAAGATTTACTCCAGAAAGTTTGTTAAGTTTGTCGTAATCAATTGGTTTAATTTTTGGGTTCATTTGTCTCATTTTGATTCTACTCTCTTCGGCAAGCTCAATCGTTTCATCAGAATCTCGAACCTTGGGAGGATCATGTTTAGCAAATATCACATTACCATTATACAAAACATTCTGTTCTTATTGAGCTTTCTTGAGATGATAAGGGTTTTCACAACCGATAACCATTTTTTTCATTGTATGTAAAAGCGGGTTTGGATCTTTAATTAGCATATGAATTGTTTGAGCAGAATGACCCATTTTTATAAGCAAATCTTCTAACTTTTTAATGGTTTCTTGTTTCTCAATGATTTCATTAAGAAGATCATTTTCACATTTTGAAAAACCTGCTTTCAACTCTTTCTTTTCTCTTTCAAGATCAGAACAAGTTGATTTTTGTTTAGAAAGTTGGTTGGTTAAGTCTAAAATTTCCGTGTTTAAGGATTTTATTTTCATGTTCAAATTCACATCGAGTGTGTCAAATTTGATTTGCAAATGTTTTTCTCTTAAAACAGAATCTCGATAACCAGTTTCTAATTCTGCCAGTTTTGTTTTAAGAAATACAAAAGCTTTTTCGTTTACCTTATATCTCTCAAGCTCAGCGGTCAATTTTTCATTCGAAAAGGCCTTAACATCGCGATTGACCTTTTTTGAATTTTTCAATTTCAATAATACAATTGTTCAATAATGATTCAAATAACGCACGTGTTTTCTCATCATTCTCAGTATGCTGTGACTCGAAGCCTCCATTAGGATTCATATCTGGAGTTGCCAAATTAATATTGCTACAACTTGGCGTATCCATATATGTATCATAAGTGGGTACTGGAGTCGCAGGATGCTGTTCATCATGAGGTGACATATCAAATATTTCATAATTGTGACATGTATTGAATGATGGTACCTCAGAGACTGCATTAGTATCATACACAGGAGGTGTCTCAGAATCTGTATCATACTTAGCCTCCTGAAGATTTTCCATGAAAATGCAGTTTGCA
This sequence comes from Artemisia tridentata subsp. tridentata, assembly GCA_021014915.2. Classification (NCBI taxonomy): domain Eukaryota; kingdom Viridiplantae; phylum Streptophyta; class Magnoliopsida; order Asterales; family Asteraceae; genus Artemisia; species Artemisia tridentata. The sequence goes on from CP139507.1 coordinate 447,730,723, forward strand.
TCGATGTCCTCAAGGTCTTCCATATCATCCATAAGAGCCATAAAATCATTCTCTTCTGCATTAAACTGAAACCATGCCTTTTCCTTTTGAGCCAATAGCACTGCCTTCTGCAGATACTGTCACAACCCGTAATTTTAGGTCATTTTCCGAACCCCGACGATTCACTATTCATCAGTCACTATTCATCATTTACTATTCACCGATCACTATTCATCATTTTACTATTCATCGTTTTCGGAGTCAATTTGAGATTCTGAGAAGCGTTCAGAAATTTTACTATTCACATGACACTATTCATTCCCGGAGGGAAAACACTATTCATGTCCATCATTCATTTCATCGTAAACGTGGTTTACGGGTATTCATATTCGCGTAACCGGTTGGGTTTAACTGCGAAATTCATGCATCATTAGTAGGGACACTTCATACGGACTAGGAATAGTCTACAAATCATCAGTATCCTAGGTCATGCACGGGTATGCATTATTTCAATTTACGTATGGTTATTTTATTAATTAACGTTACCACTCAGTTTTTACTACTAATAATATACCCGATACTCCCGACAATGATCCTAACATTTTTCATATTTATTATAATGATATAAAAATTATATTATTAATTTACCCGGTGTTTTTTAAATCAACTGCTACATTTTCCGGTAAACGCTTATAACACCGTTGGTTTGTGAATTTTCAACCCGATAATTATTTTAACACCCGATTCTTGCAAGGAATAATATTTTACAACTTTTACAACTTCTTCATATTTTATTTCACCTCGTTAGCAATTATTTCAAGATAACTCGGTACCCGATAACACCCAATACACAATTAAACTACACTAATACTTCCACCACTAGACAAGATCATTAATTGGCACATTTTCTCCTTTTTCTTCCATGTGATGCCGCCCCCCCCCTAGTCCTCTAAGTCTTCAAATCACTTGATTATATAGCACACTCATTAATGTTTATGTCCTTATGTTTCTTATATTAATTTACATAACACATACAACACATTTCACTAGATATTTTCCAAGATCAAGTCATAATCAAGCTCCATTTATCTTCCTAGTTATGATTTTGAGATCAAACCTCAAGATTATTACTCATTTCTTATCCAAACTCATCAAAACATCAAGTAAGTTCAAGAACATCTTTTTGATCTTTTCATACTTTCATTTTTCTAGCTTCATGATGTTTATTCAAGATCTATATGCATATGTTAGTTTATACCACTCTATTTATACTTTTTACAACTTATGAACACTAGATCTATGGTTTTCATTAACACCCTCATGAGATCCACCAAGGTTGGTGATGTTTAGGAACCCATGGCACCCTAAGAAGGTGTATGGTAGGATTGAGAATTGTTTGGTTGTAGTTTGGATGGTTTTGGACTAGATACAAACTAAGAAAACCCATTTTTGAAACAATTAAGTTGCTGGATGACTACTGAGACTATCTAGTGGCTCCAATTAAGTTGTTGGATGACCATTATCTTTGATAACTGTTGTGATAAACTTATACTTGTTTTACTCATACTATATGTTAGCAGTGGGTTGTAAACACACAGGTTGCGAGTCTTGTATGGCCAGGGCTTGGAACTGAGTGGATTTACAATGCCTTTGCTGGGAAATCTTAATCCAATGCAAATTCATTTTACACTAAACTCTATGAACTCACCAACCTCGTGTTGACACTTTAGCATGTATTTTCAGGTTTTATGCTATGGCACGCTACAGGAGGTTTTGGCAGGGCACGGCATGGTCATAGAAGACTCTGATATTCATAAGGGACCGTTTTAAACTATATTTTCAAGGGCCTAATTCCGCACTACTTTTTACAATGTAAATCAACATTTTCGTTAAACTATGTTATTCTAAATGATTGAGTTGAAAACCGTTCTTTGCACTTGTGTTGTGATACCAATTGAGTTGCACCCCAGCTACATGTATGCTTCCGCTGGACCCGATTTTGGGGGTGTGACAGATACCCTAGAACTTTCTTTTTCGGCTTGGTGAGACAGTTCCTTGACATGTGACCGACTCCCTGACAGTTGAAAAACTTTACCAAATTTCCCTGATTCACGTTTCTAAAATTCCCAGAAACTGGAGAAGCAACATTCCCAATCTGATTACCAACATTCTGATTCCTAACATTCTGACCCCTCTGGTTTCCAACAACTTGACCCATCTGATTCCCTGCATACTGACCCATCTGAATCCCTGCATATTGCCCTTGATTACCAATCTGAAACCTTGTAGTATATCCCTGCTGATTCCCATAAACTCCAACCATTTGTCCTTGTTGACCCATATTGAAACTCAGCTGTGCTATCTGCCTATTGCGAGTGTTCGATGAAATACTTTGATTGTTGTTAGTTGGAGTAGAATAGCATCCTTGGAATGCCTTTGACATGAGAACAAATGCTTGAGACAGAGCAGTAGTGGCCTCATCATTGTCAGTGAATTCTGGTTCTTGGAATTGAGGATACTGTTGTTGTGGAATGACTTGTTGTTGTGGTATGACAGCAGTTTGTGGAACGTACTGTTGTTGCATGTAGTTCTGAGTGGAAGATGATGCTGATGGTTATGTGCTCACTGTTATAGGTGTTGGTGTTTGAGCAATTAATGCAAGATGATCATGTTGCTTTGCTAACTTCTCTTTCCTGACTTCATTCGCCTCTGCCTGGTTTTGCTTTAGAAAGTCATAGAGCTGATCATAGTTCACCTGGTGAAGGTCCTTTGTTTAGTTAACAATCGTGACAAATCGTCCCCAGTCTTCTGGTAGATTGTTGATGAACTTGATGTTTTGAACAATTTGTCTTGGTGTCAACTTGTTTCTAATGAGCTCGTTCAATAGAGTGCAAAACCCAGTGTAGTAAGATTCAATGGGTTCAGCTGGAGTGGATGTGAACTTCTCCCATTCAGTTAGAAGCTTTTTTTCAACATCTTGTTGCCCAATTTCTTTGCCATGACAAATCCTTCTAACTCGTTCCCATATATCGTAAGCAGTTTCACAACTGTCGACAACAACAAAGATTTCTCGGGGTAAACTAAGTTGAATTAAGTGCATTGCAAAGGCATCAGCTGCAATTCGCTTCAAATCCTCTGCTGTGTATTCATCTTCTTTTTTATCAAGAAGGGATGGTGGTACGGGAGGTTTTTCATTTGGATCTCCAGTTTCTTGTATCTGACGAGGCTTGAATGGTCCTTTCTGGATGGACTTGAGCAGGAGTTTACCTTGTCCATCAGGTTTGGTTTTGATATAGCGAATCATACGGCTCGTCCATGGAAGATATCCACTTTTTTCAAGCAATAGGAGTTGTGATTGAATGTTACGGGAGTTTACCTTGTCCATCATTGTTGAGGTTTTGTATGATAAAGTTGATGTAGGATCATTGCAACGAAATAGGAGTTGTGATTGAATTTTAAGATTAGTTATTGTAGTGAAGTCTTGGTCTTTAGCTTATGATCGGTTGAAGTTTACTTGCAATTCCTATAAGCAATTTCGATATAAATGAATTTGTATAAGTCTTGCAATTTGTATAAAACTGAATTTCTATAAAGCTTGCAATTTCTATAAAACTGAATTTCTATAAAACTTGCAATTTCTATAAAATTGAATTTCTATAAAACTTGCAATTTCTATAAAACTGAATTTCGATATCCAATTTCGATAGAAATGAAAATTTCGATAGAAGTGACAATTTCGATAGAAATGACAATTTTGATAAATCCTTATACAAGGAATTTCGATAAACCCTTTCTTATAGGAATTCTTCACCAATTTCGATAAACCTAATTTCTATAGAAATTCGTCCACAATTTCTATAAACCCAGATTCTATGGAAATTCGTCCACAATTTCTATAAACCCTTACTTATAGAAATTCATCCACAATTTCTGTAAACTCTCTTTTGTCTAAATTCTTATACAGGAATTTTTGATAAGAGAGATGTTTGAATGAAGCACAAAAACTAAATAACAAGCGATCTTCTTAGTTCTTTTCCACGATCAACCAACTTCAAAAACCCGTAATAACTTATAAAGATCGAACCTTTATCCCATTTTTTCAACTTTTCACTATATTTCGATACAAGGTACTAACTTTTAACGAGCAAACCAAGATTTTGAAGATTCGAATCGAAGAAAAATACCAAAAACTTACTACAAATGCGTAAATAACTATAAAAGTAACAACTTTTAACCTACACAAGATGTAAAAATCAAAGATTTTAAAGAAAAGTTAACGTTTTTTATGGAGAACAAAAACAGACGCAACCTTTTTAACAACTTTGATCCAAAAAAAAAAACAAAAAAAAAAACACTAGAACTCCTAAATCGATGTCTGGCTATATGATACCACTTTTTATGAGCTAAGATCACTACTTTATCACACAAACCATGTAGTATTCGATGGTACTCAAGACAAGAAAGAGATGTGTGGATCGTATGAATTCAAACCGAATGTATATTAGCTTAGAGAAAGAAAACATACAAAACTTAAACACACACACACACACTCTCTCACCAATACTACTATTGAGGCACACTAACTAATGAGGTGAGAGTATCTTTATATAGCCACCAAGTGACGCCCTAAAGGCTTTGAGGTGGGCTTCGGTTGGGCCTTGGTTGTGCTTTCATGGATTGGACAATTCTAACTTAACATACAACATATTAGCTTAGGTCCATGAAGCCCTTGACTATTCTATACCAAATACAACATACACGACACATTACAAAGTTATTAAATACGAAATGACCATCACTTTAATTAATGCTAGTATAAACAAGACTTGAGTCAGTAAAGTCATCATAATATTGAATATCGAGGTATTATTGTAACAAGCATTTCAATAAGAAAGTTTTGGATCAAACATCTAATCAAGCTAAACCAAACGTAAATTACAGTTCCTATGTAAATTCCAATATATAGAAAGAAAGAGTCTTGATCTCATTGTTGAATGTGTGTATACGAGGAGGACTTTTGATCACCTTGTTTCTAACCTTTGTTATAGAAATGCCTGTAACAATATAATGGAAAATTTCATTACTAGATGAGGTAATTAAGCCACTTTAATTTCAGGGTTAAGGAGCCTTTTCTTGTCAATCAGATCAATACTCTTTAAAATATGTAAAACTCAAAAACATTGTCATTATGGACTTGATCAGAAGATTTGAATACATGGTATCAGTGTTCTAATTTTATGATGCATAAATGTATCAGTGTGAGATGCCCTACAATCTAATTTTCTGATGCATAAATGTATCATTGTGAGATGCCCTACAAGCCAGATGATTTTATGGTGATGAAATACATAGAGGGCTAGGTAATAAGCAAAAATATGTTTGGTTCCAAATTTGGGTTAAAATGGATCGGGTTGGGCTGTATGCTAGAGCTACAGACACTTAGTTGCAATTTATGAGAACACTTAACCGAAATCTAGTTATTGAAACCTTGCATTTGTTATTTCCAGTTGAAATCAAAGTGCCATGGATATAAAGAACGTAACAAAATTTTTAACTATATAACTAGTTAGCAATGCCACCTATGGGCATATTTTTTAATTTCAGATATTATCATACAAGAAAGAAAAATGCTACAATTTATTAAGCAAAATAAAATTTATGCTCAGTGTCATTAAAATGAATGAAGCTTTAGCAAGTAGAAATATAAGAAATGTAGTAGCATATACCATTGAAATTTATTTATATGGAGAACCAAAAATGCTGAGTTGTTTTCCATTCCTTTGTAATGTTTGTGGAAAACTAGAAGGGGGTTGAATAATTTTTACTGTTTTTAATTGTTTACAAAACTTTAGATTTGATGATTTGATGTGAAATCAACACAACGTACAATATATGAATATAAACAATAAATAATAAGTAAATGCGAAAATATATAGGAAAGATCAAACCAATAGACACATTTGTTTATAGTGGTTCGACACGAAGCTCTCTTCCTTGCCCTACTCCACTCCTCGAGTACCAAACTCGAGAGTTTGCAAGCACTATATCAACAATCTCCTTTATGGCGGAGAAAACCTTACAACGTCACTTCACTTATTTACCGATACTAAGCTAGATATCGAGTATTTCACAAGGCAAGACAAACCCTATTACTCAATGTATTTTAAGACCTAAAATACTGACCAAACTCTCTAGGTTGTTGTATGATGATCACTACCCAAGTTGGTAGTAGATGGTGAGGTACAATGACACACAAATAATATACTAAGTTATACAACTAAGTATATGATGAAACACTACTAACTACAACACTTGAATGCTTGGAAAACTTCTTGTGTTCTTCACTTGAATTCAAAGTAGAATCGTTGGATCACTTTGACTGTGTTATAGGTCAAGTGGAATGATCAAAGAGTGTTATTATGATGTTATAAGATGAGGGAAATGGTAGTAGTAAGCTTAGAATGGTTGTGTTTCATTAGTTGAAAAAGTTAGACTTGAGTCTTATTTAAGCTTAGAATTTCTGCCCTAATAACGGCTACCGACGGATCTGCGAATCCGTATTTTACGGATCCGCCCATATAAAAATACGGATCCGCGGAGCGTTATCAGACAGCTTTTTGTCTATTGATTTTTAGCATGTTTTGTACTAAAATTATTTTAAAACTAATTATTCTAAAATTACTTGGGCACAAAGGGACTAATTAAATTAGTTTTTCATTTAATTAAATCACTTAAATAAAATGTCTAGTTATTCTAATTAAGTAAACTATGTGTTATTGTTAAGTAAAAATGTGTTTAATAAATATTTAAAGTGTGTTTAAAAATATTTATTACTTGGGCTCTTTGATCATTCGACGTGAGGTATAACCACATTATTCATACCTGAAGTGATATATGTCAGAATATAAACTTGTAACTTATAACTCGATTACCTAGACATTTAATTTGTATCAGTTTATAATTTCCATTATCAAAACATTAAGAGACCGTAAAATATAAATAACGTTTTTACGCGATATTTTTATTAACAATGTTTTCCTTAGCTTTTTTTATAGTGGTTTAGTCAAAATGTTGCTCGTAAAACTAATACAATAAAAATGTAATTTTGTGTTACGCAGAATCTACTAAAGTGAAAATAAAATTGTTGGGCAATAAACAATGCCTAACACCACAACAAAGAAGACATAGTGTTGTTCCCGTTTACTTAGTTATTAACTCTAAAGTTAACACTTCAGTAACATGTCTACTAACAATGGTTTACACTTACATAATATAAAGCACAATAATTCTTTTTTCAACATTTAATTCTTATTAGATGTATATCAAAGAATTATACCCAAGTGTTTGCGAAAAAAAACACTTGAGATTGAATGACAATGTAAGTATTGATCTCCTCACTAACTTAAACACAAAACCGAAGTTATTATGTTTAAGTAAGAAGTATGCTAAGCCAATAGATATGAAATCTAGGACTTAGTTCTATTTGGAGAAGGAAAATGAGCTCTTGAAAGTGTTAAGAAAACTTTTAATACAAGAGACACCTTTTTCCTTCAATACAACAATCTATTTATAGGCAAAGAGAATGTGGATACCCGTGGGGTAAAAAGTGTGTGCCAATAAGTGATTAGCTAAAGTACATTTTTTACTTTAGCTTCTATTCCTATTATGCTATATTGTTGACAACTGTTTGTACTTTTTAATCAATTATAGTACTCCTTGACTTTTGATAAGTGCTTTTGAACTTATCTTCCCAAGAAGTTTCCCGCCTATTATATCAGAGTCTTAGTTGCTCAACAGAGTCAACAAAGTCTTCAGAATGTCATCAGTGGTTAAGGAGATCTTTCAGTGAGTCAGTGTATTATTGTCATCACACACCGACTCCATCATCCTAATCTTGGTTCTTGTCTTCATGCTCTGAGTTCCGCCTCAGGCAGTGATGAGTCATTATCTTCAGACGCTGAAGAACTTCTTGAGGATGACTCCCTGATGTATTATTATAATACATCAGAGACATGTATATACTTAGGTTATTTTTCATTCAAATCTATATTAAGGGAGTTTAGGCACTAAATTGGCCCAACAATCTCCCCCTATTTGGATTGAAAAATAGCCTAAGTGTTTTTTCAGTGTAAGTGAGCAAATAGAACTTCTTGTTACAAATTGAGAGTAAATAAAGTACCGAAGGATATAAAACATAAGTTGATAGACATTATTCATGAGTTACAAAATTCAAAGGATTGCAACATCTATCACATGTTCTAAACATCTTCCATTCCTAGCATCTCCAACATTGCTTTCTTGGAGAGTTACTGAGGAAAGGTCATTTCTATGAGATAAATGCATATCAACAATCTTCACAAACCTCTAAGTTTTAGGAGTTTTTTTTCTTCCAAACTCTGACCTTTTAGTAGATTAGAGCTCTAGTGCCACAAATTCCTATGTCATTTACTCTCTGTAAAAGCAGGTTTACTGAACACATCCATGAAAAAGATATCATGCTCAAATTGTTCAATTACAATTCCATCTCTGAATGGTACTCCCTAAGGAAGAGTTCTATTGCAGTGGAGACCCACGATAAATTGTTCAGGTTCATGCTCTAGTGGTCTTCTTCTTTTCTTCCTTTCAGTAGAAATTTGAAGAGTCAGAGGGTCTCTTGGGTTTATTTTCATGGACTCCTCCACTTCTCTAAGTTCTTCATATTTGAGGCCCAAAGTTTATTTAGGTCAATAGCAGCTTGGCATGTTTTCTTTTTTAGAATAGAGATACATTCATCCCATTCCTTTACTCCCAATGTACCCCATTTGAACTCAGGAATTGTTTCAAAATTTGTTTCACTGCCTCTGACTATAGTAAATGTTGTTGGCTTGGTTCCATGATGTATGCGGAGGTCAGTGATTTTTTCTTCCTTCCTTCTGAAAGTGGTTTTCCTCTAATACTCTTTCAGATTCTTTTCCTTATTCTCGTAATTTGCTTTCTTGATAACCATCATCTTTTGCTTCTGAACCTCCCTAAATTCTTTGTTTGATTTGATCTTAACATCAGATTTTTGAGCTTCTTCAAAGATCACCTTTTTCAGAGCTTTTTCATTTTCCAACTCTTGTTTTGCCTTTTCTTCTTTGTCAAGGATTACATCAAGTTCTTCTTGAGTGCTAAGAACTATCTAACTATCATCAAGTGTAATGGGGATCTTCTCACGACTTTTTGTGATAAGAATAAGTGTTGAAGATGATTGTTATATCAGCTTTGGAGGTGAATGTTCATACCCATAAGTAACACCCTTTCCTTCTCTTTGAACAATTGGGGGGTTGTTATTGAGGTACAGAGACTTGTTGGGGTTTAGGGACAGGATCTGAATAGTCTTGAGTGGAATGGTAGGAAAATTGTATGCAGATGAATAATCCCAATCAGGTTCATGTGAAAACGGTTTAAATATCACCAAGGCATTGTTTGTGTTGATGTGTTTAGGACTTTCAAAAATGAATGGTTTTTTTTTTGGGTAAAAGGGTTACCCCCGATAAAATATTATTACTAAAAAAAAATTAAGTACAACGGGTGTGGGTGAATCCCATACCTCTACCCAAAAAGGCAAACAATACGCACCTACAATGCTTAAGACCTAAACTAGCTTAAGAAAGACAGACCAATCTTATGAACAACTACTATAAGGACAAGAAATAAATCTAATGTTTGAACTGACCACGAAGGTTTATATCCATCGAATCACAAAACGTACGATGTTTTGGAGTTAAACCTTGAAGGTCATAAGTGTCATATAGATCAAAATATTCATCCTCATGTAAACTAGTATCATATGCACCTCTACTCGTCATGAAACGAGAAGTCTCATCATAAGCATCTTCGACTTCATCATCACTATCACTATTCGAAATAACCAAATTCCTAGCCTTAGAAAACAGATTATGTACCTTTGAAATAACACAAGGAGCACCATTGGATGAGCTAGGGATATTTTCATTGTTACCCACGTATCTCGCATTAGCCTCCTTTTGCAAAGGAAGCGGCTTCCCTCAATTATTTGACTTTCAAGCTTATTAATCTTTTCAACAAGAGGTGTAGTACTTGGACTGTCAAATGAATCAATAGTAACACTTGCCTGTTTATCCATGTTCCCAAATCCATAATCAAAATCCGAATCTTTACTAACAATAGGATCCTCATCCAAATCACCAAGAGCATCAGAAGCATTAGATGTGTTAACCACTTTAGGATCCTTACTTGGTTGTTTAGACGTAGACGCTTCTTTAGTAGAGTCTTTAGGAGGAGAAGCCTTTGTACTCTTAGGAGCAACCGGCCAATGCTCCATTTTCTTGGTCTTAGACACCCCAAACACCCACTTATACATGGGACCCTTTCGCTTGACAGTAGTGAACCCATCATTTGACACCTCCTTAGTAGCTCCCGAGGAGCTAGGAACATGTTTAGTAGGAGCTTTGGGACACTCCTCAAGAAGATGACCATATACCAAGAATTTACTACGTAGAGGAGGATCCCATTCATATTCAACATGAATAGTGTGTTTCGTATATCCAGTTCCTTTGAGATTAGGGACAGCGACAATCAAAGTATCACAAAATTCATTAGTCGCATTGATTTCAATCAAGGCTCTAGCATAACTACTTCTACCCCATGATTCCAAGCACATCTCATTAGTATACGAATCAAGGAGCATAGGATTCCTATTTTTTGAGGCAATAGAGCTCAAACCATTTGAAGAATATGCAACAATTGGGACATCATGGAACTTTACCCAAACTGGAATACAAGACAAATCTTCCTTCAAGAGGTTAGTCTCAGGAGACCACTTTTTAAGAGTTATTGGAATTCCACGAATCATCCATGGACCATCACGAAGAACAAATTTTGCACCCTGTGTGGTCGAGAACAGATTCCTGTACCTCTAGAACCCAAAAAATAGGTAACCCGACATCGTAATCAGCATCTTGTGGCATAATATCATCAACTTTCCAAAAATTGACCTTAGTCGCAAGCGACAGATTCAATTTATTTGCGTAACTCGATTGGACATATTTAGGAGTAGTCTCATGTTGTTTACCCGTATTCATACCAAAATTTTGTAACTTAAGGGCCACACCAGTAGATGTATTCAAAGAATCTACCCTGTTAGCTGAGGGTATAAAAGCACTAGCAACACCACGCATTGCTTCTTCGAAACTCAAACCCGCATTAATACACGCATTAAGAGTGTTCATTGCATCATTATTCAAAGGAACTTCAGGCTTACTATTAGCAATAACAACAGGTTCATTTTTGTTTTGCACGTCAATATTGCATGCATTGGTATCATCATGTGAATCAATCATAGCAGTACTATTCGAACCTGTAACAATTAAACCTATACCCGTAGGAGTTTGGCCTTGATTATTCATACGATGCACACTTGATGCATTTACACCAGGAATATGCTCATTTAAATGATCCTTAGAAGCTAACTCAGAAAGAGTCTGGAAGCTTGAGTCCATAACCGACAATGACGATACCATATTGGCAGCACTCGACTCACTCTCTTTTTTCTTTTTCTTCTTTTCTCCTCCTTCACCTGAATTCCAAAAAAACCTTCATTATTACTAGAAACACAAACAAAAAAACCTAGAAGAATGAATAGCGTCTAGTTTTCTAACGAACGCAGAAAATCCTAATAGGTTATATTAGGGTTTTAATAACGAAACACAAAGTCACGTCACATGTTGTAAGCATGCCAAGAATAAGGGATATAATATCAAGATGATAATTGTATAATGTGTAATTGTCAGAGTTTGATGCAATAACTGGACCAACGGTTAAAAAACCCTAAAGAAACCACATATCCGATCGGACCCACACAGATAACTAATAGCAAAATTGATTTGATATAAGGATTAACACAAAGTGATAATTCTGTAATGACCGATAACTACCTTTATCACACAAACTAATACTATCAACTACTCGTGACACTCAAAAGATCGATGTGAGAAATAGATGAAAGATGTATGGATCGTATAGGGTAAAACTTGGTCGAATGATTATTGAACTTTGAAAGTAAAATAACAAACACACTTTGAGTACACACACACTCTCACCTTTTCTACACTTTGAGGCACACTGATTTTGTGAGAGTATGTGTGTATAAATAGCAACACAGCCACGACCTAAGGCTTTAGGTGGGCTTTGGTTGGGCTTTTGGCTCATGGGCTTGACATTGTACATTTACACATTACAAGTAATTATAACTATCTTTGCCCAAAAGCCCAACAAGTTTTAACTATTCTAATGACTTGAACTCGACACACACTAAGTCTTAAACTACAAATGACCATCACTTTCATTTAATAAATTAAATGCTAACAATCTCCCCCTAAGGGATGGTCATTTCAATGATGCTCCTGGTGATTGGTCTTTTGTTTTCAATGTCTTGAACTTCGTGTGTCGATGTAGAATAGTCTTTGTTCATTGTTCCTTCATGCATTGTGATCTTCAAAGAATCGTCTTTTGGTTGTTCTTGCCTTGATCTACTTCTTTTGTCCAGTTGTGTCATCATTGTAGATGATGATGGTGAATGGACTTTCATCAGTACCTGCATAAAACAGTTAGCAATAAATCGACCAGCGCTTATAGGTTCAGATTTTGAGATCGTTAACAGCATAGTGTGAAAACTTTCTCTACTCTTTACCAAGGCCGTTGAGAGCCTCTGAAGTATACCGAAGTATCACTTCAAGACTGTAGACCGTTTGAAGTACGTAACCATCATGACATAAGGCAAGATCCTTAGATCTCATTAAGACTCTTACAACTTGTGTCCTTTATGGTGAACACAAGTTTATTGTAATGGAAGTGTTCCTAAGAGATCTTTTGATGAATCTCATGGCTCTAGACTCGATAATGTGCATTTTGGTTTTAGTGGTCGGAGGCATGGAGTAGAGTGCCACCTTTTCAATATCAACACATATCGGAATGAGAGGCCGATAGATTATGCAGTGTTCTCCGTGAGAAATGAAACAAATATCTTTTAAGAGATATCTGAGTGGCTAGGAGGGGTTGTGCAATGCGTCACTGGGTCCATGACATCTTGTCTTCAATATCAGCATCAACTTTGTGAAAACCGATAGCAGATGTATTGACCCGGTTTTTGACCTAAGTTTTCATGGAGGGCTATTTCTTTTCACCCTTTCATTAAACTTTTCTTTATAATTCTTCAACCCCTTCTTTCTCCTATCTCATTTACTCCTTTTTTCAATCTTACCTAAGGACTTCTAATTCTACTCTATTGGAATCGTCCTTGGGTAGATCCCTCCGGCTCTGGTGGATCATAGGACATAACCTAACCATAATCACCTTATTACTCCATGATTATCCTAGATTATTGATCACTTGCCATAAAAACTTTTGAAAATCTCTCATTGAGAGTTTTGCGTTTTTGAAATACTCCCCCTTCACATGTGCTCATGCATTTTTGAAATAAATTGCACATGTTGGGTAGAGTTCACACATTTTGAATTGATCGATTTTCAATTAATATGACCATTGCGAGACACGTTTACATCACTAGTTAAACTAGCTTGAAGTTATTACCCGTCCCGGTCATATCAAACGATCATCTCTCGAATTGGTACATTCTACTCAGACAAGTCCTTTGCGAGACACGTTTACATTACTGGATAACCAGCTTGAAATTATTACCCGTCCCGGACAAGTCTTTTTGATAACGGACATTTAGTTTCGTCAATTCGAGGGTTAACACTGAGTCTTGAGATTCAATCCATGGTCTTAGATCACATTTTAATCATGTCCTCTCCCCCTCAAAAATAGCATGTAGTGATATTTTTGATATCAATTGATTAAAATGAGACTTTTTGGAGAGACGGACTGATTTTAGCATGAAATTGGAACATTTTTCTTTCATTTTATACTCCCCCTTAAACAAAGCATATTTGTTAAACATTTGAGTTTAAAATCAGTTTAAGGGTTTAGGAGGGAGTTGTCTTGAGCACAGAATTTTAAGAAAGATTTTGAAAAATCTTTTTGAAAGATCTTGATCATTTGCTCAAGGATTTTATTTTTGCCATTAACATTACGAGTCCTGATCGGAAATAATCAGAAGTCATCAATGTAGCGCGGGTTTCGTACTGAAATATACGAAAGCCGTAGAGAAGAAAATTTTGAGGAACGACATGTTTTTGAAGAAAACTTTTAAATGACATTTCTAGATACGTACAGAATATCGATTATACGAGAGACATGTCGTGAGAAGAGTATTTTTGGTTTTTTGATTTTTTATTGTTTTTGTATTTTTGAAACTTTTCTATTTTTATATTTTGTTTTTGTTGGTTTTTCAAATTTTGTATTTTGTTTTTCAAAAATATTTACAGCGAAGCTTTTTGAAATAAATCAAGAAGATTCGAGAAGACTTTCTAACTCTTCGGGAGTTAGGCTTCGCATTCCAATTCGACGAACTAAGCTTTTAAACCGCTCTTTTGGGAGGGCTTTAGTAAATAGATCGGCGAGTTGGTATTCAGTCTTCACAAAAAATAATTCAACAGTACCCTCTTCCACGTGTTCCTTTATGAAGTGATAGCGGACTCTAAAATGCTTGGTCTTCGAGTGTTGAACTCGATTGCACGAGATGGCTATGGCACTTTTCGAGTCACAATACAAAGGTATGCGGTCGAAAGAGAAACCATAATCTGTGAGTTGTGTCCTCATCCATAGAACTTGGGCACAACACGCAGATAGAGACACATACTCGGCTTCTGCGGTTGATAGTGCAGTGCCTTCTTGTTTCCTTGATGACCAGCCTACTAGCTTTTCTCCCAAAAATTGCGCTCCGCCTGATGTACTCTTTGCTGTAACTTGGAAACCGGCATGGTCTGCATCTGAAAATGCTATTAGCGTAAACTCCGAATCCTTCGGATACCAAAGTCCCATATTAATGGTTCTTCGTAGGTACCGAAAGATCCGTTTAACCTCTTGGAGGTGAAGTTTGGTAGGCCTTGCCTGAAACCGTGCTAATAAACAAACAGCAAAATGTATATCGGGTCGACTAGCAGTTAAGTACATGAGAGAACCAATCATGCTCCGATATTTCTTCGGATCCATGGGTTTCCCATATAAATCAGCGCCTATTTTTGGTGAGGTGACCATTGGTGTACTAACAGAGTCACAATTTTCCATTCCATGTTTTTCTAAAATCTCAATTGTATATTTAGCCTGATTAAGAAAAATACCACGTGGGGATTGATGAATTTGTAATCCCAGAAAGAATTTTAATTCCCCCATCATGGACATTTCAAATTTGCTTTTCATGAGATTTGCGAAATGTTTTGAATGTTTCGGATTAGTGGACCCAAAAATTATGTCGTCCACGTAAATCTGAACAATCAAAATGTCATTTTTTAATTTTTGTGTAAACAAGGTCGGATCAATTGTTCCTTTGGTGAAATTATTTTAAATCAGGAAAGATGATAACTCGTCATACCACGCCCTTGGGGCTTGTTTCAAACCATAGATAGCTTTCTTTATCTTGTAGACGTAGTCTGGATGATCTTTGTCAACGAATCCGTCTGGCTGACTCACGTACACTTCTTCTTTCAGAGTTCCATTCAAGAAAGCTGTCTTGATATCCATCTGATAGACTGTGATGTTTTTGTGAGCTGCATATGCAAAGAAAATCATGACTGCTTCAAGCCTTGCTACTGGCGCGAATGACTCCGAAAATCTATCCCCTCTTCTTGTCTGAATCCCTCGACCACGAGACGAGCTTTGTTGCGAACTACAGTCATCTCTTCATTCTTTTTGTTTTTCCATAACCACTTAAGATCAATGACGAGTTTGTCAATTGGTCTTGGAACTAAATCCCAGGTGTCATGTAATTGATATTGGAGAAGTTCTTCCTGCATCGCTTCAATCCAAGCATTATCTTCCATTGCTTCCCGAATGTTCTTTGGCTCTATTAGGCTGACTGAACAGACATAGATGCACATGTCGCAATCGGTGTTGAGCTATTTTCTCGTCTAAATTGGCCTTGAAGGTTCACCAATAACTTGTTCTATTGGATGGTCTTTTGTCCACTGTAACATAGAAGGGTACCTCGAATTTGATGAATGCGTGTTAGATGGTTCATGTAACCTTGAAGATGATTCAGCAGAATATGTTGCAAATGGGTTTTCGAACACTTCATCTTCTAACACAGCATCGTTTTGTTGTGGCTCATCAACTCTTGGTAGAACAATTTCAATTACTGGAGTTGGTGGAGTAGATGTTGATGACGTGGAGGGAGTTGGTGCGTCAGCTTCGAATGTTGTTGATGCATCTTGCGGTGGTGGTGGTAGTTGTTGATGTTGAGCGGGTGCAGCGGAACGTTGTTGAGATGCATTTATCGAAGCTCCACCATAGTACTCATCATACATAAACTCGAAATTTTTTTCCAGTTCTTGATTTGTTGGTGTTTCAGTGTTAGTTGATTGAGCTCCTTGGGGTACGAGTCCTGAACTGATGTGTCCAGAAGTCTGACTTTGTGGTGCGGGTCCTAATCTGATACGATTAGAAGCCATTGGGTTAAGCGCGGGTTCTAGAGCGAGTCTCTCAGAAGCCATTTGTGAAATCTCATCAAATTTCGCATTCATCATCTCCATAATCTTTTTCGTTCGCTTGTTATACACCCTGAATGCCCTCGAGTTTTTTGAGTAACCAATGAAGATTCCAATATCACCCTTAGCTTTCAACTTCCCAAGATCTTCTCTGTCGTTCGTCGGATAGCACAAAGCACCAAATACATGCAGGAAAGAGATATCTGGTTTTCTGTTGTTTACTAGTTCATATAGGGTTTTATTGAATCTTGGATGGACTATGTGGAAAGGTTTCAAACACTTGGGATATGAATCTTAGTAAAGTGTTTGTGAGATATTTATGTATGAATGTGTTTAGCATGCGGAATCTACTACAACACACTTAAAAGAACACAAAGGTGGTGAGTTTATGTAAACGTGAGTATGTAATGAACAAGGAACACAACTTTTGTTAACACAAAATGATTCAATATTATTGATGAAATAATACGGATGATCTAACTATCACCGGGATTACAAAGTAATCTTGAATCTTAGGTTGTAAAAGGATTTGTGAATTGAGTAACTAAGTTACTTGAGAGATAGTTCTGTTATTGGTTAATAGTTGGAGAGATACATGCATGAAGTGGTGACTAAGGTATCCTTTTATAAGATAAGGACACCTTATTACAAGTTGTCAAGTGGTTTAATATAATAAGATACTTTGACTATTCTAGCCTACAATTAAATACAACTACCAATGTACAACTCTGTAATATTCTTCTGTGAACCACAGAGGACTAAACTACTTCTACATAACGTATAACAATGTACAAAGACTAATAATTCAACTAAATATCTATTACAAAATATCTAATCAACTTGACATAAAGCTTGGCAGGACCTTTGTCAACTAGCAGTACCTTCTACCCAGAAGGTACTGTTAGTACATCTTCATACTCTTCAATATCAACTAGCAGGCTCTTTGACATCTTTGGCAGGCTCTTTGACTTGAACATTTTATTCCCAACAATCCTCCCCTAAACTTGTTATTTCCATTAAAATACACAAGTTTCTGATGAATAAAATACATACCTTGAGGATTTGAGGGAACTCTTCCAAAAACCTTCACTCTCTGTTCTTCCTTTTTCTTTTACATTGCTCAAATATGCTCCTCAGCAAACTTTGAACAATTTCTGAATTCTCTTCATCTTTGTCACATCTTAATCTCTTGGAGATCATAGTTGAAAGCACTTCATAACTAAGTGGATACTCTTTCTCAGCCAACATGAAGAGTTCAATCCCACTTGATGTGTAAAGATGATGAATACTGCTAAGGCTTAGAAATTCCCATGTTGTTGAAGGATCATAATAGGGAAATTTCCAATGAACATCTTTGGGATCAGGATCAAACATCCTATTGAATTCTACCCATAGTTCCTGTTCCTTAACATCAGTACTAGAAGTTGTGTCTAGCCTAATCTGAACTAGATTCCACAATTCTTCTAAGTCTGCTCTGTCACATGCTCTAACAAGATTTTCAAAATTCTTAAAGATAGCAGACTGACCCCCAACCCTTATTATTTTCCATGATTTTCCTAATCTATCATGGTTGATCTCCCAATCAATAATAGGTCGTCTACAGCTAATTGGATCAGCATGTATGATAGTTGGCAAAGTAATTAACATCTTACTTACTTGCTCTATGTCCAATTTTGCTTTTTCTTTCTTCTGAGCATCTTGCTTCTTCAATGAGGGCTTTACATCAGATGGAACTTTGTAGTAAAGACTTTTGTAGGCTTGTAGATACAAGTAGTAGATTTCATCATTATATTTCTTCTTCAGTTGATAATCAGTCCAATTTGCCTGATTTTTCAGAAACCTCTTCATAAAAATTACTTGATCTTTCCATGATTTGCCCACCTTAAAACCTCTTTTCTCACTTTCTTTCATCTTTTCAAAAATGTCAGCCAGAGCTGCTGCTTTATACTTCTTGTTGATAAAAGATTCAAGCTCTGCTGTCTTCTCATCAGAATTGAGATTCTTGTCATTCACTATTATTGATGCTTGGCCTTTCACAATTGGATCATTAGCAATAATCCATTGCATCTGTGCATCAAAGGTTTCTTGAGCAATTTGAGTATCAAGAAGAGTCTGTACAGCATCTTTATCATCTTTTTGCTCTTTCATTTCTGCAAGCATTCTTGAAGCTTCAAATGCTTTCAGTTCTTCTTCATGAACCCTTTTGGCCTCTTCTTCTCCTAAAGACATCTGAATTTGCTGTGTTCTTTTCAACTTCTTGGGCTTAGGCTCATCTTCAATCATAATGCTTTTGCCCTTATCCTTTGGAGTTGGTTCTTGAGATGGAGCAGAAGATTGCTCATCAGCAACAAAAATCCTCCCTTGAACAAACAAATTCCCTTGAGGCTCTAAATCCCTCTTTCTCTTGTACACTTTCTCAGCAGACCCTTTGTACTCCATAGCCAATAGCCTCTCAATCCTAGCAGGCTCTTGCTCTGGCCTAGCAGGCTCTTGCCCTGCTCCAACAGGCTCTTCATCATAAACTTGAGTTCCTTAATGGAATTCAAATTGAGCCTCCTCCTCATCTTCAGAACTATCCATCCTCCCCTTTTTGGAAGAGTGACCCACCTATAAGCATCTGATCTTGAAGAACTAGATAAAACAACCTTTGCAGATCTTTTACCCTTTAGCTCCTTCACTTCCTTCTCCAATTTCTTTACCCTCTTGACTAACTTGGTGTTGATCTTAGAAAATTTCTTGTTTTGACTTTTAAGAGCATCTTCTAAGAACTTCACCTTGTCTTTTAGTGCTTGCAATGTCTGAGGTGATTGGGGTGGTGATACATGATGTGATGATGTTGGTGGTGTTGCTGATGGTACTGGAGATGGTATTGGTGATGTTTGATGTGGTGGTGAGATGTAACCAGTTGAAGAACTAGATGATGGTGATTCAGTTGATGGTGTTGGTTCTTCTGGATGTTGTGGTAACATTTCATCAAATAGTGGTATTTCCTCCCCTCTAAAACCAATTCTCATGTTTGAAAATACTTTGTGAGAAAGTTTTGGTGTTTCATAAAGAGTGTGATGGGGAAGCAACAAATGTTTTGATTTTGCAATGATGGATGAAATAAATCTTGGATACATCAAAAACTTTGTTTCACTATCCACATTTTTAATCAATCCTTCAAAAATATGTTTGGAAAAATTGTATTTTCTGTTTGTAGCCAAGCAGATGAGAGCAGAAGCCATGTTTCCACTAAATTGCTCCCAAGAGGTTTTCTTCTGGCTCAAACAATGAAGGATTGTGTGAATCAAAAATCTCCATTGTGGAGTAAGATGCTTTTTTAGAAAAGTGAGTTTGTTAGACTCAGCATGATACCCCATTCTTTGTAAATTTTCAAAAATTTCAGTATCTGGCAACTGACTAATACCATCAGAATCATCCAAATGTTTGCCATCCACTTTGGCCTTAATCCTTTGTTCCCCATTTTCAGAAGTTTCAATTTTAGCTGTTTTCCAAAATTGTAAAATTTGAGATTCATAAATAGTGGGATTGACTAGTAAAGCAAACCTGATGTAGGAGTTATTTAAAAAGTCCACTACTTGATGAAATGAGGCATTATCCTCTGACTTTTCCAAAAATGCTAATTGATTGTGACGTTGGACAAAGTTTAGAACAACTGTGGAATCCATAATGAAAATTTTGAATATGATGGTGGGATTTGTTGGTGGTACTGGTAGAAGATGAAAGGTGTATGTGAATTATGATAAGGACTGATGAAAGAAGATATGAGAGAATTACTTTTAACCGACAATAAGAAAGATTATTATAAGTAAATGTAAAGGCGGTTAAAAAGATCTTTTATATGTGAAATATAATATAATATAATCATCAGTAATTTACATAACTACCCCAACGGCTAATTTTAACTACCAGGCCCAACGGCTAAAACTTTTTCTGACAGGCTCAACGGCTATCTAGCAGTACCATTTTACTCTAGCAGTACCAATTTTTGAACTACCAGTACCTTTGAAAGTTTTATAAAAATCCCTTATAGTTTTTAGCAAACTACCAGCTATCAACGGATTTGAGTTGTCTTTACCAAAATCCGTTTGCTTAAGGACTAGCTAACTATTTACAATTAAGTATGGTTAGTTAACAACCATATAGTTTTTGGTAAACTATCAACCATCAACGGATTTGATTTGTCTTTACCAAAAGCCGTTTGCTTATGGACTAGCCAGCTCTTAAGTTTGTAAAAACTTGGTGAACTGAATACCAAAAGCCATATTGGCCTAAAGATGGTGCAATTTCCTTGGATGGAGGAAATTAATAAGGCAATGATGCTGTGTATCTTGGATGATTGGTTCAACAAGTTAAATCATCTAATTGCATGCCTTTGAGTTGAAACTTTTCTTAGTTTGATCTAGATAGAACTTTCTCCTTTAGGAATGCTTCATCCCTTCTAGATATGTGATCTAATTCTTATCTTTTTCAACCTTTGCATCATCTTGTATGCTCTTGTCTTTTTCCTTCATAAATTGGTTTTTCTTCCATTCTGGGCTATCATATCCTCCCCTGAGATTTGTACCTCCCCTGAGATTAATATAACTTTTGTTTCCCCTTTTTGTTTGGAAGAGCTCTTGTTTTGTTATCAACCTGAAATGTGTTAGTTGCAAACCAAAAGAACAAAGTGCAAAGCACTTGATCTATAGTATTTTAAACAATTAAGCATCAATATGAACAAAACATAGCAAATTATATACTAGCAGGACCAATTATGAACTGACAGTACCTTTTGACTAACTAGCAGTACCATGTTTAAAATCTAATACCAGTTACTTTTATATGCAAAAACACATGTTTTTCATAGATTTATCATTCCAATACCTCCTACAAGATATTTTAATCTACCTAAATCAAAAGCTTTGGTGAGAAGGTCTGCATAATTCTTTTCAGAATCAATTTTAACAACTTGAATTAACCTTTTCTCATTGCAATCCCTTATGAAATGGTGTCTGATTTCAATGTGTTTTGTTTTTGAGTGTTGAACTGGGTTTTTAATGATACATATAGTACTGCTATTTTCAATATAAATAATGGTGTTAAGAAAATTGTACCCATAGTCAAGCATTTGATTTTGAATCCAAAGAACTTGCCCACAACAACTTGCACCAGCAACATATTCTGCTTCAGTTGTAGAGTTGGCCACCATTGTTTGTTTCTTGCATTGCCAAAAGATTAGTCTGCAACCAAGAAATTGACATCCACCAGTTGTGGATTTTCTGTCTAGAGTTGCACCAGCATAGTCACTATCCGAATAAGCCATCAATTCAAAAGATGATTCCGTTGGATACCAAAGACCCAACCTAGGTTGACCCTTGAGATACCTAAAGATTCTTTTGACTACTGTGAGATGAGAGATTTTGGGATGTATTTGAAACCTTGCACATACACATACTGAGAACATGATATCTGGTCTTGATGATGTAAGGTACATCAAAGACCCAATCATTGATCTATAATTATGCAAATCCATATCTTCTCCTTCAGCATCCTTGAGTAGCCCTTTATCTGGATCCATTGGTGTACTTGCAACCTTAGAATCAGCAAACTGAAATTTCCTTAGGATCTCTGCCACATACTTATCTTGGCTGATAAATATGCCTTCTTGAGATTGTTTTACTTGGAGACACAAAAAGAAAGTAAGTTCCCCCATGGAACTCATTTCAGACTTACTATGCATAAGTTTTTCAAATTCTACACACAAGTCTTGGTTTGTTGATCCAAAGATAATGTCATCAACATAAATCTGCACTAGCAAGATGTCTTTCTTTGTTCTTTTGTTGAACAAAGTTGGATCAATCCTGCCTCTATGGAATCCACTTTCTAGTAGAAAACAAGCCAATGTTTCATACCATGCCCTAGGAGCTTGGTGTAGACCATAAAGAGCCTTGGTAACCTTATAAACCTTGTTTGGATACTCTGCATCAATGAAGCCTGGAGGTTGAGAGACATATACTGGTTCTTCAATTTCACCATATAAAAATGCACTCTTAACATCCATTTGATAGACAGTGAAGCCTATGAATGAAGCATAGGCCAAGAAAAGCCTAATTGCTTCAAGTCTTGCAACTGGAGCAAACACTTCTTCATAATCTACCCCTTCTTCTTGAGTATATCCTTGGGCTACCAATCTTGCTTTGTTTCTGATCACTATACCCCTTTCATCTTTCTTGTTTCTGAACACCCATTTGGTTCCAATTGCCCTATGACCTTTGGGGAAATCAACCAATATCCAAACCTTCTGAATCTTGAATTGGAGAAGCTCTTCTTGCATTGCTTCCACCCAACTTGCATCATCTAAAGCTTTGTTTATGTTTTTGGGTTCAGCCTGAGATAGAAAACATGAAAACAGACATATATTGGAAATATCATGATTCTTTTCTTCATAAATAAAGGAGATAAACCCTTCTTCGTCTGAAGACAAGACTTGAGATAAACCAACTTGAGATCTTGTTCTAACACCAGAATTTATGCTACCAATCACATCATCAGTTGAGTGATCTTTGAGAATTCTAGTGTTGGGTGTTTTAGGAACTTCATAGGTAAATGGAAGATTGCTAATTCCCACCTCTTCTGGTAAAGAATCATCTATTTGAACATTCAATGGCTCAGCAGTATCAATACTTGAACTAGCAGGACCATCTGGTGAACTAGCAGTACCATTGTCATTTGTACCACTTTCTTGATTCTCTTGATTCTGAGTTCCATGATCATCTTCATTGCCTTCATTTGTTGATTTTGAAGGTTCTTCTTGACTTGAAGGTAGATCCATTCCTTTCCAAATTGGCATCCAGATGTAATCTTGATCTTTAGGAGTTTCAACATTATCTTCAAAACCTGCATTATCATTAGTATTTGTACCTGTAACAGGCACATAATTCATAGATTCTGAAAGCCTATCAATATCAAACATCCAATCTGGTCCAATTCCTTTCACATTTGTTAGTTTCTCTTGAAACTCTATGTGAAGATTCTCTTCCACTAGCCTAGTGCAAGTGTTAAACACTCTATAGGCCTTACTCTGCAAGGAATACCCTATCAAATAGCCTTCATCTGCTTTTCCATCAAACTTGCCTAAATGATCTTTGGTATTTAGAATAGTGACATGACAACCAAAAGGTCTCATAAAACTTAAAGATGGTGTTCTACCAAAGAAAAGTTCATAAGGTGTCTTTCTATGTGGTTTTGTCACAAGAACCCTGTTTTGTACATAACAGGCAGTACCAACTGCTTCAGCCCAAAATGAAATAGGAAACTTAGAGTCCATTAACATAGTTCTAGCAGCCTCTATAAGTGTTCTATTCTTTCTTTCAGCTACTCCATTTTGCTGTGGGGTTCTAGCTACACTAAATTCCCTTTTTATGCCTTTTTCCTTGCAAAAGTCATCCATAACCCTATTCTTGAACTCTGTCCCATTGTCACATCTGATGACTTTGACTTTCTTATCAGATTGGTTTTCTACCTCAGTGATATACGATTTAAGAATCTCACTAGTTTCATGTTTAGATCTTAAAAAGAAAACCCAAGAAAATCTGCTATAATCATCAGTGACAACAAGACAATATCTTTTACCATTTGATGAAGCGAAAAGTGTACCGCTTTTAAGGGGTCATTTAAGCCCTAAATCGTATTTATTTGATCAAATATCGCCCTAAATCGTTCCTTTTGTCATTTTAGGTACTTTTGAGGAGAAATCTGGAAAAGGAGGCATTTTGGACGTTTTTGGAGCATAAAAGTGAAGAAAACGACAAAGTCTCAAAAATCGGCTAAAAGTTACCTTTGACGGCGTCAGGATTTACTCCATACGGCGTCACGGCTTGGCAAGAAAAGGTGGATGTGAAATTTACTCATGATAAGCCAGTGAAAATTGCATGTGAATTCTGACGGCGTCACGCTTTAACCTGATCAAGGGCGTCACGGCTTAATTCAAAGAGGGACGGCGTCACATTCAAGGTCTGACGGCGTCAAGCCTTGATAAGCCAGAACGGATTTTGGAGAGCTAAAGAGGGACGGCGTCAAGAAGGCCATCTGGGAACCCTAGAAGCGGCGAGGTGACGGCGTCACACTCCATAAGGTGACGCCGTCAGATGTAAAAATCTATATATAGTTTTGCAATTCTTTGTCATTAAAGTGTGGAACTTAGTGTGGAATTTTTGGGAGAAAACCCTAAGACGATTTTAGCATCTTTTTCAAGGCTTTTTGCCTTGAGATCTTCCATGTTACATTGAAGATAAGTTATCAATTAATCATTCAATATGTCTATGTGTTGTTTGATTCTATCTTGTTCTTGTCTTTTGATTAATATGTTAGGCTAGATTTATCTTGTGTTTGCTTAGATCTAATGAAACCTAGCTATTGATTATTGGTTATTAGTGTGTTATTAGTTGTATTGGATGATTGTTTATCTATGTTAGGCTTAAGAAAACTGGCTAACTTCCTATTCGGTAACTTGCTTGAACGTCTTAAGAA
This sequence comes from Artemisia tridentata subsp. tridentata, assembly GCA_021014915.2. NCBI lineage: Eukaryota > Viridiplantae > Streptophyta > Magnoliopsida > Asterales > Asteraceae > Artemisia > Artemisia tridentata. Next base: position 447,755,820 of record CP139507.1, read on the forward strand.
ACATGAACCAAATGCGTACTAAAGGTTTTTATGGTTGTATTTAATGCACAAGCGAATTCTAGTGATCCCATGTTAGGAGCTTCCTAGCCGGCTCGACACAGGAGTGAAGTAGGAGCTTGTAGAGTTGGGGAAGTACGTACGCCACCCCACGATTGGTATTAAGGAATACACCCGTCATCCACGCGACTAATACACACTAATCAACCGGTAAAAGATAGTTAGGGAGTAAGGAAATCTAAGTAAACACATTTCTCTACACTTAAGTTTTCACCAACTTTTTATTTTCAGTTATTTATTTTATTTGCATTCGTAGTAATTTGGGTTAGTTGACTAGCAACTAATTCCGCCCACTCTTTCAAACCCGAGATTTTACTTGCTTTCATAAAAATATAAAAAAACATAAAAAAGAATCTTCCTCAACCCTTAGACCTATTAGAGTAGTCTTTCATACCTAACGAACACTATTCCCTGTGGAGAACGATCAATCCCCCGTACTTACCACTACACTATACTACATCGGTCAGGTACACTGCCTGGTGGGGTTGTAAGCCTCTTGAGATCCCTCGAGAGGTAAAACCTGTTGTAAGGTTGCAAAACCACGCATCACCATTCAAGCTACACACATTAGTAGGACCAAAGAAATCCATATGAAGCATGTATAAAGCCTGAGAAATAGAGTTTTGGGTCTTGGGCTTACAAGAAGCTCTATGTTGTTTGCCTTTTAGACAATCAACACAGGTTTGGTCATTTTGGAAAATCTTTTTGGGTAAACCTCTTACCAAATCATATTTTGCAATAGTGTTGATTGTTTTAAAGTTTACATGACCAAGTCTTCTATGCCAAAGCATAGATTCATCCAATGAGGCTTTTGCTACCAAACAAGTTAGACTCTCCTTAGGATCAATGTTCTTTAAATTGACACTATACATATTGTTCCTTTTTGGGATTTTAAGAAGGATCTGACTCTCATCAGGCATTTTAAAATCAGAAGAAAGAACCATACATTCATTGTCAGTAAATAGAACATTGTTCTTTTTATCACACATTTGTGAGACACTAAGGAGATTAAACTGAAGTTCTTTCACAAAATACACATTTTCAAAATCTAGTTTACTGGTTTTGATAGTACCTTTACCAGTGATATTTCCTTTTATTCCTCCCCCAAAGGTAACATATCCTCCATCAAATGTTTTGAAGTCTGAGAGGAATGACATGTTGCCTGTCATGTGCCTTGAACATCCACTATCTATATATCCTTGATCTCCAATATCAGATGAATGTTCCTGCACATGAATAAACATATTAGTTTCCTTGGGGTACCCAAGCCATAACAGACTTGGGTTTGCCTCTTGCATCAATGAAATCAAACCTTTTTAGGATTGTTGATGCACCTTTTGATTGGATTGGTTTCCAAATCCAACATGCTGAGGACTTAACAACACTTTCCCTTTTTATCCATTTTGTGGTCTTTGGTCTATCAGTACCAATTTTGGCAGTACCATTTGGTCTAGCAGGACCTTTGGGTCTAGCAGGACCTTTGGTTTTTGGTTTCCAAATTTGTGTTTTGACCACAGATTTCTTTTGAATAGGACTATTCACAACTTTTGGTACACTTTTGATAGTGTTTCTTGTACCCTTATCAGTTGGTTTTGTAATAACAGGCTTATTTTGTCTACCAGTATGTTTAACTTTTGTGGTGTTAGACTTAACAAAACTTTTTCTGGGGTGAGTAACATTTGTTTTAGTCTTTGATTTACTCCCAGAAACCCATTTATTACAATAAGCATGAAGATGATTAAAGCTACCACAGTAATAACAAGCCTTATTGTACATAACAAAGTCATCACCTAGTTGTTGTGACTTAAGGTTGTTCCAATTTCTTTGGCTTCCCCTAGGTTTGTTATTACATTTTTCACAACTTTCAACTGTTTTCAAAACAACTTTAGCTTTAGCCTTAATTTCTACTCTTTTAGGACTGATTGGTCCTTCTTTGTTTCCTTTGATAGGAACAGTCTCATCTTCATCATCATCAGATACCCAATCTTCAATAATTAGGACATCTGGTCTCTTATCAGTGAGCACCTTAGAGAGTGAGGCAATCTTAGCACTCTCAGAAGGTTCACTTTTCTCTACAGGTTTAGCTAATGGTTTGTTAATAAATTCATGTAAACCTGATGCTGCAAGATCACTACCTTGGGGACAAGGAATTCCTCTATAAGGAGGTGGACATTTATTGTATCCTATCCCTGATTTGATTCTTTTATTCATCTGATTTTCAACTATGCTTCTAGTGCAATCAGAAGCAATTTCCAATTTAGTAACAGTCAGTTGAATATTATCTCTAGCCAATGTCACTTTAGTACACTCAGTCCTTAACATTTCTATTTCTGAGTCTTTCAAAAATATTTGTCTATTAAGAGCAGCTTTAGCATCAGAAAAGGTAAGTTCATTTTCTCTAAAGTGAATGATTTGTTTTTCTAATTTGGCCATACCACACTTATAATCAACTAAGGTTTGATGTGTTTTTCTATGTTCTAATGTCAGTGCATCATAAGATTTTCTTATAAATTCTAATTCTTTAAGAAATTCACAATTATTAGAACATTTGATAGTTTGTACCTCAGGAGTGGAGAATGCCATCAAAGCCAATTCATCAGAAGTTGACCCTTCTTCACCCATAAAACTCCAATCAAAACCCATGCCATCAATAGCAACCATTGCTTTGGGCTCAATGATTTCCACTTCCTTACTCTTGCTCTCAAAGCTTCCTTTCTTCTCAAAGCTTCCTTTATTCCTCTGCTCAAACCCTCTACCCTTGTCATCCTGCTTCTTAGGTCTTCTACACTCTCTAGAGTAGTGACCCTTCATGTGGCAGTTGTAACACTCCAATTTTGACTTATCATACCCAGTAGGCTCATTACCATTTATCATTATCTTCTTACCCGTCTTCATCAGCAACTTCTTAGCCCTTATGCTCAAAAGTCAAAGTTGCCACTTTATGTCCATCTCTTCAAGATCATCAGGATGAATCTCTTGAAGATCTTCAAATGTTAGTCTGGACCCATTGTGTTGAGATGTAAGAAAAGCACACCCAATTGTTTTATCTAAAATGGTTTTGGTACTGCTGGAAGTACTAGCAGTACTAAAGTTTGTGTTGGCAGTACCTTCTTCTCTGCCATCTTTTTCTTCATCAACAACCTTTGAGATGTTTGGAGATGAAACAAAAGCCATATTTCCTGAGCTTGACCCAGTAGTCTTCTTTACTTCATGCTCTACTATTTTAAAATTGTTGTAGAGATCATTAAGACTCATCTGATCAATATCTGGCTTGTTCTTCCAAACAATGACATGCATGGACCATTCTGTGGGTAAACTCCTAAGAAATTTGGAGTTTAAATCTTCTTGAGTTATCATCACTTCATGGATGGCTAACTGGCTTGAAAGCTTCTGAAGTCTATTGAACATACTGTCCAAAGACTCATTTGTTGTGGCTGTGAAGTTCTCAAATTGTTGTTTGAGAAGTGTTTTCTGTGTTTTCTTGGTTGCATCATTACCACCAAATCTAGCCACAATAGCTTCAAAAAGGGTTTTGGCATCTTTGTATTTGTTAAAGATCAAAAGCTGATCATTTGGAATAGTCATCAGTAACATACTCCTGGCTTTTAGATCATTTCGCTTCTGAATTCTTTCTTCTGCACTTCCTGGTTGTGTTTGTATTTGTGTTACAAGAGCATCATTTACTGTTGTAGTGGTGATTGAGGGTTTAAATGAGTTACCTTCTTCAATGATCTCCCAAAGTGCATAGTCTTGCACTTGGAAATATTTTTCTACCCTTAGTCGCCACATATCAAACTCATTTTGCTTGAGTAATGGAAGTTTAGCTGCAACATTTGTTTGAATATGTTCAACATCCATTGTTCTTATAAATTAGTAAATATCAGCCTAGCTCTGATACCACTTGTGGAAAGGTTTCAAACACTTGGGATATGAATCTTAGTAACGTGTTTGTGAGATATTTATGTATTAATGTGTTTAGCATGCGGAATCTACTACAACACACTTAAAAGAACACAAAGGTGGTGAGTTTATGTAAACGTGAGTATGTAATGAACAAGGAACACAACTTTTGTTAACACAAAATGATTCAATATTATTGATGAAATAATACGGATGATCTAACTATCACCGGGATTACAAAGTAATCTTGAATCTTAGGTTGTAAAAGGATTTGTGAATTGAGTAACTAAGTTACTTGAGAGATAGTTCTGTTATTGGTTAATAGTTGGAGAGATACATGCATGAAGTGGTGACTAAGGTATCCTTTTATAAGATAAGGACACCTTATTACAAGTTGTCAAGTGGTTTAATATAATAGGATACTTTGACTATTCTAGCCTACAATTAAATACAACTACCAATGTACAACTCTGTAATATTCTTCTGTGAACCACAGAGGACTAAACTACTTCTACATAACGTATAACAATGTACAAAGACTAATAATTCAACTAAATATCTATTACAAAATATCTAATCAACTTGACATAAAGCTTGGCAGGACCTTTGTCAACTAGCAGTACCTTCTACCCAGAAGGTACTGTCAGTACATCTTCATACTCTTCAATATCAACTAGCAGGCTCTTTGACATCTTTGGCAGGCTCTTTGACTTGAACATTTTATTCCCAACAGACTAGGGATCGGTTCTAAGTGAAACAAGCAGTGGCAACAGCATCAGCCCATAGGAATAGCGGTGCACTAGAATAAATCAGCATTGTGCGAGCAGCTTCCACAAGAGTGCGATTTCTTCTTTCAACTACCCCATTCTGCTGTGGAGTTCTAACAGCTGATGTCTGATATGTGATACCAGCATCGTCAAGATAGGTTTTTAACTCCTGATTTGTGAATTCTGTGCCATTGTCAATTCTTACTATCCTAACTGGAGCTTGAAGTAAGACTTGAATTCACTTCAGAAAGGTGATGAGGATGCCTGGTGCTTCGTCTTTTGACCTCAGAAATTTTACCCATGTATATCTTGAATAGTCATCGACGATTACAAGAATATACTTCTTCCCATTTATGCTTTGAACTCTCGTTGGGCCACATAAGTCCATATGCAACAAATGAAACTTATCAACCAAACTGAGTACGGCTTTAGGTTTATATGTTGCTCTTTCGCTCTTTCCTTGCTAGCAGGATGGACATAAGTGTTCTTTAGTGTACTTGAACTTTGGGAGACTGTTGACGATGTTGTCTTTGGCAATCTTGTTGATGGTGTCAAAGTTAAGATGGGACAGACGTCGATGCCACAACCAGGACTTTGTTTCGCTTGCCCTTGTCATGAGATAAATTGGTGATGAAGAGGCCATTTGGTTTATGTCTATTGCATAGAGATTGGTGCCACGATTCCCAATTAAGAGATCATTCCCAACCAAATTCCTGACAAAACAAGTGTTTCTCCTAAATGTAACCTCTAAATCTGCATCACAAAACTGTCCGACTGAAAACAGATTGTGTCCCAACCCTTCGACATAGTAAACCCGAGTGATCAAGTAGTTCCCAAACTGAAGATCTCCATAACCCAAAATAGAGTGCAACATGATCAATCCCAAACCGTACAGTTCCCATGAACAACCATACAAATTTGATCAGCAGCTTCAAATTTCCGGTCATGTGCTTGGAGCAACCCAAGTCGACGATCCAAAGATAAATTTCAATGACCTGCTAAGAACAGATGATTTTGTATATGGAAACCATTTAACATTTGGTTCCAAGGGGTTAGAGGTAACAGGTGAATCACACTTAGAGATGGTTTCTATTGTTGCAGTTGGAACAATTTCTAATGTGCCATTCTTAGGTGTAAACATTCTACCCGTTGGTTTCCATGCACAAAACTTAAGATGGTCCTTAGGCAATAGGCTACTAGTGGTTTTCCTAGCTTTTGCAATAAGTCTTCGAATATATCTAGACTTAGCCCTAGTAACTAAGGAACCTCTTTCTGTTCAGGCATATCATTCACATTCACAGTATCAGAAACAATATCATCACAAGCATTTTCAGACAAAGATTTCTTGTTCATTAAACAAAGAGATTCATTACATGCACTTGAAATATTGTCCTTAACATTACATCCTGATGACATATGTTTCTTATTCGAAAGCGATAAATTCCTAGGGTGGTCTTCTACTTCTTTGCATTCACTCTTAGAGACAGACGAGACTCTAGTGTTCCTTGTATTGCTCCTAGGCTTTTGTCTGCTCCTAGAGGTGCTTTCTAATCCTGTAGAAGGTAAGGCACACTCATTAGAAATTATGTTTTTATCCTGATATGTTGTTGTAGCATTCCTAATCTCGTTTGGATTATCTTTTTTACTTTTGTCTATCACCCTATATGTTTTAGATGTAGAGGCAGACGCAGTAGTGGGACTAATCCTATAAAGGCCAGGTGCTATTACATTCGATGTTTGGACAACAGCTTTCTCTTTCTCTTTCTCATTAGGCAAGGGGGTTGATGGTGTTATACCCTTAGTTTCCTCACCCTTCCCTTTTTGACTTTCAAGCTGAGACTTTAAAAGATCAATTTGTGCTTGCTTGTTCTTGTAAGAGCGCTCATATGACAATTTGTCATACTTGCATTCTTTATTTTTCCGATCAAGTTGTTTAAAATATGTGACATTTTGTTTTTCAATCTTGGCAAGTGCCTTTTCATATTTTATAACAATTGCAGAAGTCTCAGCTAGAAGTGTTTCATTATCTTCCACAGAATATGTTTGGTAAATAATGGACATAATTGCAGTCGATAGAGCTACTTCAGAGAGAATGTCATTATGTTTTTCCAAAACTTTGATGTGTTCAATGTTTTCATTCGCTTCCTTTACCAGGGATTTGTGGTCCTTGATAAATTCAGCTGATTCTTTCAAAAGATTGTTTTCAACATTTTGAACTACCGCATAAATTGCAGTGATATGAGGATTGATTTCTGTTTCAAACATCTTTTTCTGTTCAGTATGAAAACTTGAAAACCAGTCATTGTAGTTACTGTTAATTTTGGATGCCACAATCATTTGAAGCGTTTCAACTCTCTATTTAAGATCATCCAAATAACGTCTAGCTTCACTTGTGTGACAAGTGTTCTTAGAGGACATTTGTTCGATGTTAGAAAGATGTTTTAAAACAACTTTTCATTTTGCGACAGCCACTGGTCTTTTGAAAAAAATTGGTGACTCTTTTTGAACAAGATGAACGCCAGAATCTGTGATAAGGTTGTTATAATCAATTGGTTTAATTTCTGGGTTCAGTTGTTTCATTTTAATTCTACTCTGTTCAGTAAGCTCTATCGTTTCATAAGAATCATGAACCTCGGGAGGATCATGTGAAGCATTTAGCACACTACCATTATATAACACATTCTGTTCTTTCTGAGCTTTCTTGAGATAATAAGGGTTTTCACAACCGATAGCCATTTTCTTCATTGTATGTAAAATCGGGTTTGGATCGTTAATTAGCATGTTAACTGTTTGCGTAGACTGACCCATTTTTACAAGCAAATCTTCCAACTTTTTAATGGTTTCTTGTTTGTCAAGGATTTCATCAAGAAGATCATTTTCACGTTTTGAAAACCTTGCATTCAACTCTTTCTTTTCTTTTTCTAGATCAAAACAAGTTGATTTTTACTTAGAAAGTTGGTCGGTTAATTCAAAAAGTTTCGTGTTTAAGGATTTTATTTTCATGTTCAAATTAACATCAAGTGTGTCAAAATTTGATTTGCAAATATTTTTCTCTTAAAATAGAATCTCTATAACCAATTTCAAGTTCTGACTGTCGTTTGTTATTAAAATCAAAAGCTCTTTCATTGACCTTATATCTCTCAAGCTCAGCGGTCAATTTTTCATCTACGGCCTTAACATCGCGATTGACCTTTTTAACGCTCTCAATTTCAACACTACAATTATGCAATAATGATTCAAAGAACGCACGTGTTTCCTCATCATTCTCAACATGCTGGGACTCGAAGTCTCCATTAGGATCCATATCTGGAGTTGCCAGATTTGTATTACTACAACTTGGCGTATCCATATATGTGTCATAATTGGATGCTTGAGTCGCAGGATGCTGTTCATCATGAGTTGACATATCAAATATTTCATTATTGTGACATGTAGCGTATGGTGGTACCTCAGAGACTGCATTGGTGTCATACACAGGAGGTATTTCCGAATCCGTGTCATACTTAGCCTCCTGGAGATTTGCCATGAAAATGCAGTTTGCATCGATGTCCTCAAGTTCTTCCATATCATCCATAAGAGCCATGAAGTCATTCTCTTCCGCACTCAACTGTAACCCAGCCGTTTCCTTATTCGCCAACATTAATGCTTTCTGCAGATAAGCTGGATCTCTCTTTTTTGGCTTGTCTGGACAGTTCCTAGCCATATGATCAACACCCTGACAGTTGAAACACTTTATCAAATTACCCTGATTCATATTCCTGGCCACTTGAGCAGCAACATTCCCATACTGATTCCCAGCATTCTGACCCCTCTAATTTCCAACAGCTGTACCCATCTGATTCCTTTCATACTGACCCATCTGATTACCAACATAGTGCCCTGCATTCTGATTACCCATCTGATATCAAGGAGCATATACCTGCTGATTCCCATAACCTCCAACTATTTGTCCTTGCTGACCCATGTTGAAAATCGGCTGTGCAATCTGCTTGTTCCGAGTGTTCGATGAGATTCGTTGATTGTTGTTGGTGGGTGTGGAGTAGCGTCCTTGGAATGCTTTTGTGAGGTAAGCGAATGCTTGCGTCAAAGCAGCAGTGGACTCATCATTGTCATTAAAATCTGGTTATGGGTGTTGCGGGTATTGTTGTTGTGGGATGGCATGTTGTTGTAGTGGATAGAATGGTGATTGTGGAGTATATTGTTGTTGCATGAAGTTTTGAGTGGAAGATGAAGAGGGTTGTTTATTTATTGTTGCATGTGTAGGTGTTTGGACCATGAGTGCAAGAGGATCATGTTGCTTTGCAAGCTTCTCTTTTTTTACTTCATTTTCCTCCTCCTGATCATAGTTCACCTGGTGAAGGTTCTTTGTTTGGTTGACAATAGTGAAATAGCGTCCCCATTCCTCTGGTAGGTTGTTGATGAACTTGATGTTTTGAACAATTTGAGCTGGAGTCAACTTGTTTCTGATCAACTCATTCATGAGAGTGCAAAACCTGGTGTAGTAAGATTCAATTGGTTCTGCTGGAGTGGACGTGAACTTCTCCCATTCAGTTAGAAGCTTGTTTTCAATGTCTTGTTGACCAATTTTTGTGCCATGACAAAGCCTTCTAACTCGTTCCCACATATCATGGGCAGTTTCACAACTGTGTACAGCACAAAATATTTCTCGTGGTAAACCAAGTTGGATTAAGTGCATCGCCAAGTCATCAGCTTCAATTTACTTCCAATCTTCTGCTGTGTATTCCTCTTCCTTTTGTACCCGAAAGGTCTGTGGAATGGGAGGTGTTGCATTTGGATTTCCAGCTGTTACTTGAATCTGACGAGGCTTCAATGGACCAATCTTGATGGAGTTAATCAAGAGTCTGCCTTGATCCTGAGGCTTTGTTTTCATGTATCGGAGCATACGACTCGTCCATGGAAGATAACCGCCTTTTTCTAGCATTGGAGGATGGTTTTCTGCACCGGCGGCATGAATGTCTTGTTGAGTAGTCATCGTTGATGTTTTGTATGATAAAGTGGATGGAGGATCGTTTCAACAAAATAGGAGTGGTTTTTGTTGAAGGTTAAGCGTGGTTGTTGTTGTTGTGAAGTCTTGGTTCGTTGGTGAAGATCGAGTTAAGTAACTTGTAATTGAGATAAACAAAGCAGATTAAATAAAGTTACAAAATTTGACTAAGCTATAATTTAGACAAAATCTAGAGTTCACAAATTCGACAGAGTTATGTAAATTACAATTTAGATAAAGTGACAATTTCAATAGAAATTTCAATTTAGACCAAAATTTAATTAAATTATGGCAAAATGTCAATTTGTATAGAACTATACAATTTATATAAATCGAAAATTTATATAATCGATCTAACTAATTTGTACTAATTAGTAGATATTCCTTTTTCGATGTATTCGTCACACTTATACAAGCGAGAGAATACCGAGTCCGTGATCTTTGATTTGGTAGAAATTAAAAGTTGTGATCGAATTTATAAAAATTAGTTAATTTGCAAATCGTTTAACTCAAGTACGAGGGTTAGTTATGCCAAATGCCCAAAGTCTGCCAAGTAATTGCGATAAGGGACGAAAACTGTTAATAGTGAAAAGTTCAATTCTGCTGCCAATTGCGATAACTCATCTGAGATGTAATTGCGATAAGGATATCAGACAGAATTGCGATAAGTTTCTCAGGCAAAATTGCGATAAACTTATCGGACATCAATTGCGATAGCCCACAATTTCGATAACTCCCACAATTTGGATAACTCTGACAATTTCGATAACTCAGGCGTTTGCGATAGAATTCAGGTTTTGCAATTGCGATAAGAACGCCAAATCACAATTGCGATAAAAGTCTCCTATTGCAATCTTATACATGATTGCGATATTTTTGGAATTGCGATAGATTGCTCCTGAATTGCGATAGACAGCAGTTTACCAACTCTACCAACTCTTGACTTTTTGGACCTTATCCACTGACTTATCCAAAATGAGATTTAACCACTCTTTACCAACTCTTACCAATAATTCTTGTTCAAGAATTACACGCATGAATTTCCAATGAAGATCCAAGAACAAATCTTACATAATCTTCTAAAAATTTTGTCGATCTAATCACTTAGAACACCAAAAAAAAAAAGAACCTTTAAACACAATATTCGTGTGAAGAACTATCAAATCTTCACAAACCAACTCGTTAAATCACTAACAAACACAACCTTAAACCTTGATTTATGCGTACGATTCCATGAAAAACACAAAAAGTCACGTTTTTATGAGACCAAAACGCGACAGTAGGTTCTATTTGGAACAAAAACCGAACACAACTAAACACCTACCTTGTTGTATGGCGTGTTGATACCACTTGTAATGACCGATAACTACCTTTATCACACAAACTAATACTATCAACTACTCGTGACACTCAAAAGATCGATGTGAGAAATAGATGAAAGATGTATGGATCGTATAGGGTAAAACTTGGTCGAATGATTATTGAACTTTGAAAGTAAAATAACAAACACACTTTGAGTACACACACACTCTCACCTTTTCTACACTTTGAGGCACACTAATTTTGTGAGAGTGTGTGTGTATAAATAGCAACACAGCCACGACCTAAGGCTTTAGGTGGGCTTTGGTTGGGCTTTTGGCTCATGGGCTTGACATTGTACATTTACACATTACAAGTAATTATAACTATCTTTGCCCAAAAGCCCAACAAGTTTTAACTATTCTAATGACTTGAACTCGACATACACTAAGTCTTAAACTACAAATGACCATCACTTTCATTTAATAAATTAAATGCTAACAAATTCAAAGAGCAAAGTCAAAGATGGTAAACAGATTTTGATAGGAAACGAGCAAATTATAGTCGAAGTTAGGGATAGGATGAGTCGCCCAAATTGCCAATCAGTGGGGGAGGTTTTTCTCCTTTTAGAATTTCCCATAGGCTCGAACTCGGGTCTGCTAATTTACAAAAAAACCACTTACCACTGGACCAAGCGTTTAGTGGTAAAATTTGTGAACAACAAGATTCGAACCTGGGTCTGTACATCCACCAACAAACACTCTAACCACTAGACCAACCCAGTTTTTTGTAAAGAGGAAGATCAGAATGGGTGATTTGAGTAAGATTCGGACCTGGATCATGAATGGTTATTCTTGGTTGGTTTGAGTAGATCATGATTCTGAAGCTTTAAGATGGAGATCCTTAGTTTCTAAAGCTTTCTCCCCCTCAACAGCTACTACATATGCTGATGGATGAGTTGTTGATGTTGTGGAAGGAACTGATGATTTCATGAATGCAAACATAGCCAGAAGTGTTGACTCGACATCCGACATTCAAGTTTTTAAAGATTATATATCAGCTGCCAAGTTAGCTTGAACTCTTTCAACAGCTGAGAGACGTATCCCAGCAGACCAGGCTAAGGAACGATAATCCTGAGAAAAAGGTTCAATATCAGAACCTTGATGTATTTCTTGATTTCATCTACAAATTTCTTGAGTGTAGAAGGATTGAGGTTGTGAATATCCCGAAAGAGTTTCTGAGTAACTTGATTGAGGGACTCTGCTTGCTTGACCATCTTATTAAAGCCTGATTTGATGATAGGGACCTCAGTCCTGATGAAAGTTGTTAGGAATTAAGCATTAAGCAGTTAGTACGGCTGAAGAATGAAATTGGTACTGCTGATGAATTTTGAAGACAAAAGTAGTTAGTATAGTTGAATGAAGAAAGTTAGTACTGTTTATGATTTTGTAAAACTTTTAATAGATAAGTATAGAAAGGATTTTGTGTATATCGTCTAGCATTAGATTGATAGTTATCTTGTAAAGGAATCCTTCGTCTATAAAAGGATTGCCTTAGGTTAAAGTATATACGAGAGAGATAGACGTATTGTTTTGTTAAGATTCAAGGTTGTAAACCCTAGTGATAGGAGATTACTCGTATTATTAACATTAATAATATTGAATCGTTGAAGTTGAAGTATATTGTGTTCATTGTTCATTCATTGTTGATTCGTTCATACAAAACACAAACAAACAAATCTTCTAAGTGCTAGCTAGTAAATTCCGCGTGCTAGACTAGACATCATTCAAAGTATTACATCTAACACAAGGAGTGTGTTCAGATCCGGTCAAGTGGTATCAGAGCCAGGTTGCTGATACTTTGGTTTAGAAGATCCAGACAAGAAGAAGATGGACATGGAGACAACAACAAGTCAGACTAATCTTGCTGCTAAGCTTCCAATGCTTAAACCCAATAAGTTCGATATGTGGCGATTAAGAATTGAGCAGTTCTTCCAAGTTCAAGATTATACTCTCTGGGAGATTATTGAGGATGGGAATTCATTCAAACCTACAACTACAACAACCGTTGTTGAAGGTGTCACTGAAACTAAGGTGCAAACAAAGCCAACCACTACTGAAGAAAGGGCACAACACAAGAATGATGTTAAGGCGAGAAGTTTGCTTCTGATGACTATTCCCAATGATCAGTTGTTGAATTTTAGCAAGTTTAAGTGTGCTAAAACTCTTTTTGAAGCCATTGTTGCAAGATATGGTGGGAACGAAGCCACCAAGAAAACTCAGAAGACCCTTCTCAAGCAACAGTTTGAGAACTTCACAGCAACAAGCAATGAGTCATTAGATCATATGCTTAATAGGCTTCAAAAACTAATAAGTCAACTTGCTGTTCTAGGAATTGAGTTACCCCAGGAAGATCTCAACTCAAAGTTCCTAAGGAGTTTACCATCAGAATGGGCCATGCATGTGGTTGTATGGAAGAATAAGCCAGATATTGATTCTATGGATTTAATGGACCTTTATAGCAACTTCAAGATAGTAGAACATGAAGTGAAGAAGTCTGTTGGATCAAGCTCAAGCTCAAGTTCTAGAAATTTGGCCTTTGTGTCAACTCCCAGTACATCAAGTCAAGCAGATGAAGTTCAAGTGGCTGGAGCAGTTGGTACTGCTAGTTCCAATATTGGTACTGCTAGCACTTCAAGCAGTACAAATGGACTCTTAGATGAGAATACTTATTGTGCTTTCCTGACTACTCAGCACAATGGAAGTATGTTAACTCATGCAGATCTTCAAGAGATTGATGAAGATGACATAGAAGAGATGGATATTAAGTGGCAGTTCTCTCTTCTCAGCTTGAGAGCTAGAAGATTCTTGAAGAAGACTAGCAAGAAAATTATCATCAACAACAATGATGTGGCTGGTTATGATAAAGGAAAGATTGAGTGCTATAACTGCCATAAGAAAGGTCATTATTCAAGGGAGTGCAGATTGCCAAGACAACAAGATGGAAAGAGCAGAGGTTTTGGAAACAAGTCAAAGGTTGTGGAGGTTACTGATTCAAGCTCAAAAGCCATGGTTGCCATTGATGGCTTAGGGTTTGACTGGAGCTACATTGCAGAGGAGGAAGCAGAAGCATCTACAGAGATTGCTCTCATGGCATTGTCAGACTCTGAGGTACAAGTTTCTAAATGTTCTAAATCTTGTGAAGCTTTAAAAGATCTAGAAACTCTTAAGAAAAGATATGATAATCAGAGAAAAGAGCTATATGACACTGCTTTTAACTTAGCAAATCATAAGAGGGCTTTAGCTGTGTTAGAAGAACAAATTGTTCATTATAAAAGTAATGAGTCTAAGTTTTCTGATGATATGATTATAGTTAAGAGAGACTTAATGTTTAGAGAGAATGAAATTAGTGTGTTGAAACATGAGCTAGAACAGGTTAAGAAAGCTAAGGAAAACATTCAAATGACTATTGACACACTAGATTTTGCAACTCAGGGTGTTAGTAAGATTGTTGAGAGTCAGATCATCAACAAAGCTAAGTCAGGCCTAGGTTACAAGTCAGTTCCACCTCCTTATAGAGGAATTCCAACACCCCCAGGTATAGACTTAGAACACACAGGACTCCCTGAATTTCAACTACCTGAGCTTAAATATGGTCCTCAACCTAAGAAGGATGTAGTTGATAAACCTGTGTTTGTGAGTGCTAGTGATAAGTCACTATCTGAGGAAAAGGTGTCCTCTGATAGGTCCTCAGCTAAGGACTCAGATTCTCCAACCATAGAGGATTGGACTTCTGATGAAGATGTGAATGATCAGGCTGCAGTTAAGCCTGTTAGTGTTAAAGTGGAGGAACCAAAACTTCCCAAAGTGGTCAAACCTGAGACTGTTAGGCTTAGATCAAATGCTAAACCTTTTAAACCAACAGTTAGGTATGCAGAAATGTATAGAACCACAAACAAGCCCAGAGGTAACCAAAGGAATTGGAATGACCTCAAATCTCACCAACTAGGTGATGATTTTGTGTGCTATAGAAAAGCTTGTTTTACTTGTGGTAGCTTTGACCATCTTGCAGCTTTTTGTGATAAATGGGTAAATAGGTATTCTAGTCCTAGGGTGAATACTGTTAGACCTCCCACTCACCCAACAAACACTAGAATGATACCTAGATCAGTTCTTTTAAGGTCTGGACCCAGACAAATTCAAACTGCCAAACCAGCAGTTCAGCCTGTCAGACCTATTAGACCTTTTTACCCAAGACCAACAGTTCAAGGTGCAAAAACACTTTCCAAATCAGCACCAACAACTGTTGAGAGACCATTTCAAAACAAGGCAGTGGTTAATAACCAAGTTTGGAAACCTAAGGTAACAACTACTAAGCCAGCAGTTCCAACTGCTAGCAGAGTAATTGGTACTGGTGTGAATAAAAACACTGCTAAGGGAAATATGGGTACTGGAGTAAATGCATCAGCATGTTGGGTATGGAGACCTATTAAACCCAATGGTGCTAAGATTGTGTTAAAAAGAATGAATTATGTTGATGCTAGAGGAAAGCCTAAGTCTGTATTGGCTTGGGTACCACAAGGAAATTAATTTTTCTTGTTATGTGCATTGTTAGTCATATACTTGTATCTTGTTTCTTTGTTTTTGGACTAACAAATGCAGAATGGTGAAAAAGCACCAAGGAAATATGTGCTTTATGTTTTGGACTGAATGGTGATTTAGAAGCTCAGTATGTGATCTTTGCATACAACAAATGGTAATTGGTTCACCATGTCTAACACACATAAGAACCAACTAGTCCAGAGCAAACGGTTTCTGGTAAAGACTAATCAAATCCGTTAATGGTTGACAATTTACCAAAAATTGTATGGTTATCAGCTCACCATATCTCACTGTGAAGAGTTGGCTAGTCCAAAGCAAACGACTATTAGTAAATACATATCAAATCCGTTGATAGCTGATAGTTTGCTAAAAACTATGTTTGAGCCATGGTATTTTAAAATACTTTTCAATAAATTAATACGGCTCAATAAAATTTTTTTAACAGTTGGTACGGGTAGTACAAAGATTAGTACGGTTCAACTAGCCGTTATAACTGACGTGTCAGTAATTAATTTTGATGTAAAAACTAGCCGTTGGCGGTTTGTTGCAATTTTTACTGATTGAATTACGGTTTTCGAGGGATCCTCTTATAGATATTTTAACTTTTATTCTATTATATTCTTATTCTAAAATAAAAGTTACCATATTTCTTTAAGTCGGTCAATTGAAACACTAGAATTCTCTCAATAAAATCTCAATTTTACTCTCATCTTCTATCTTTTCACTCAAAATTATTACTATTCATAGCTGTTAACAAAATTTTACCAAGAAGAATGGCTACTTTGAAATTTGTTCAGCGTCACAATCAGATTGCGTTTCTTGAGAAAACAGAGCATGGAGATGGACCAAAATTTCATGAGATTGTAGACTTTCTAAACCACACTCACATAAGGTATGCTCTAACTGTATCTCCTACTCTTTATGTCTCTCACATCACACAGTTCTGGCAGAATGCTACTGTCTTGACTAGTGAAGATGGAGACTTAGAAATTCACTCTGAAGTGGATGGTGTATCTTTTGTTGTTACCGAGTCTATACTTAGGAGACATCTTAAATTAAAAGACTCAGATGGTATTAACACTATGCACAACACTGAAATATGGGAACATCTTACCAGAATGGGGTACGACACATCCGAACATAAATTGACTTTTCAAAAAGGATGTTTCTCACCTCAATGGAGATTTTTGATACATACCCTTTTACATTGTTTAAGTCCTAAAAAGACTGCTTGGGAGCAGTTCAGTAGCAATATTGCTATTGCTCTCATTTGCCTTTCAACAAACAGGGTTTTTAATTTCTCAAAATTTATTTTTGAGGGTATGGTATCAAATGTCAACAGCAAAACCAAGTTTTTAATGTATCCTAGATTTGTTCAAACACTTTTGAATAAGAAGACATATTTGCTTACAAAACCAACTGAAACTTTTGCTACGCCTAGCCTTCAATCAAAAGTTTTTCAAAACATGGCTATGGCTAGTAGGCTTTTTAATGGAGTAGTTATTCCATTGTTTCCTGAAATACTTCAAACTGAAGTGGGTGAAGCTTCAGTACAACCAACTGATCCCCATCACACATCCACTCAAGAACATGAAACAACCCAACCACCAACCATCACTTATAGGAGAAGGTCTAAACCTAGTCTAACTAGGATTGAGACTAGATCCTTGCCCCAAGATTCACCTCTCCTAGCAGGTCACACAGCTAAAAGTAATGAGGGCAGCTCTTCACAAACTGAATTGATGGAAATATGTACCAAGTTAGTTGACAAAGTAAAGACCTTGGAAGAGGAGCTTAAGAAGAACAATGAGGAGCTGAAATCTCATAAAGCAATGTTTTCCAAAGTCTACACCAAGCTAACTAAAAGGGTGAAGAAACTTGAAGATCAGTTGAAGAAGAAAAAGGCAAAAGTGGTATTGGATGATGATTCTTCTGATAGTGATGATTCAGATGGTTCAGATGGGGATGATGAAAATTCTTCCAAACAGGGGAGGAAATTTGGTAAAGACAAGGATAGATCAGGTTCTCAGGGGAGGCATGATAAAGATTCAGAGCATGATGAAGGTAATGTTGCTGATATGGGTTCTGGTGATGTTGACATGGGTGTTGAAGAAGCTGTTGAACAACATGAAGCAGTTCAAACTGGTATTCAAGAAGCTAAAGAAGTTCAGACTGTTGAAGCAATTCAAACTGCTGAGACAGAGCATGAAGCAGTTCAGACTGCTGAGATAGAGTATGAAAGAAAAAGATCAGCAAAAGGAAAGAAGCCAATGACATGTGAAGAAGTTGCTGCTGCTCAAGAGCTAGAAAGGCTTAACAAAGCCAAAAACTCAAGCACAGATAGATCATGATGCAGAGGTTGCAAGAATGATGATTGAAAAAGATATAGCTGATGAACAAAGATAGATTGATCAAGATGCTGAATTTGCAAGGGAAATGGCTTCAGATGATGTAAGGAATATTGCTGGATTTATGGATAGATCAATATCTGAAGAAGTTAATCAAGAAGAGCTCAATGAACAACTTCAATATTTGTTGGATTCTGATATGATTATAAGAGCTCATGGAATGATGATTCTCAGAGATGCAGATCTAAATGAAGAAGAGAAGTCAGAAAAGCTTAAAGAATTCATCTTAAAGATAAACAGAGAAGCTACATGGAATGATCTGATGCAGAGAATAAGAGAAAGGCAAAGTATGGTTACAAGACTAAGATGCCTACAAAGAAGGAAAAGGTTGATTTTATGAAGCACTATTTGATGAATCAAGCTTACTGGAAGTCAAGTAATTTCACAGGAAGGACAGTTGATCAGATTAGAGAAGCTTTTTATAAAGCTTATGCAAGATTGAATACACCTGTTGAAAGGAATGTCACAAAGAGAAAGAGGAGAGAACAAGAAGTTCTGGAAGCTGATGATGCAAAGAAGTTGAAATCTTGAGAAGAAGGTTTAACTGATGAGCAAATCAAGAATATGATGGTGATTGTTCCAGAATCTTCATATATAAAACCTTTACAAACAAAACATCCAATCATTGATTGGGAACTTTTCAAAGATGGAAGAATGAAAGGATGGAAGATAATCAGACTGGGTGATATTTCTGAAAGGTATAAGTTGTTTGAAGATTTACTCAGAGGCTTTGATAGAGAAGATCTTAATCAACTATGAGGTTTAGTAAAAGAAAGATTCAGAGATAAAGATCCTATTGATGACAAAGACAAAGAATTATGGGTTCAACTGAAGGGAATCTATTAACCTGATAGTGGAGAGTCAATGTGGAGGTTTGAATCACAAGACGTTAATTGGTGTTTGTTTGAATCATGTGGAGTACATAGAGTTTCTACTCAAGAGGGAATAGAAATCTATATATTAGTGGAAAAAGACTATCCACTCAGATCATTTGTGTTAATGGCTATGTTATCAGTAAGACTCAAGGTTGAAGAAGATTCGGAGATGGCAGATTTGTTAGTTACAAAGATTTTCAACCTTGCACAGCAAAGAAAAGTCAAAGATTGAAGTGACTGGTGTGATAGATGTTTGAAAGAATTTTATTATTGAGAAGAAGAAACTTAATTCAAAGAAACTTAGTGATTTGAATAGAAATCATAAGTTTAGGGGATGATTGTTAGGAATTAAGCATTTAGCAGTTAGTACGGCTGAAGAATGAAATTGGTACTGCTGATGAATTTTGAAGACAAAAGCAGTTAGTATGGTTGAATGAAGAAAGTTAGTATTGTTTATGATTTTGTAAAACTTTTAATAGATAAGTATAGAAAGGATTCTGTGTATATCGTCTAGAATTAGATTGATAGTTATCTTGTAAAGGAATCCTTAGTCTATAAAAGGATTCCCTTAGGTTAAAGTATATACGAGAGAGATAGACGTATTGTTTTGTTAAGATTCAAGGTTGTAAACCCTAGTGATAGGAGATCACTCGTATTATTATCATTAATAATATTGAATCGTTGAAGTTGAAGTATATTGTGTTCATTGTTCATTCATTGTTGATTCATTCATACAAAACACAAACAAACAAATCTTCTAAGTGCTAGCTAGTAAATTTCGCGTGCTAGAGTAGACATCATTCAAAGTATTACATCTAACACAAGGAATGTGTAGATCCGGTCAAAAGTATCCACATGAGTCTGAAGAGGTCAGTTGCCTTTGGTTTAAAAGGCATGAAGTTGATCATTGGACTTGGTGAAAGCAACAACATCCTGATCAAAATCATTGAAGTGATTCCTTGATTCTTTGTTGATGAACTCAAATAAGTACATTTTATTATCATCATTTATCCTATTTATTTGACTTGTTTTATTTTATTATATATGAGAATTGATACGTTAATGTTTACTTTTGTAATTCTCAGGTAAAAACAAGTATTATGTGAAACTTGGCGATTTTGGACTAATTATGGAGCAAAACAAGCAAGATGTTAAGAGTCTACTGAAATGTACAAGATCAAGATCAAGATCATTCTGCTCCAGATATGCCGCAACCTACTTCTTACATACGGCGTATCACTATCAAGATTTCACAAGTTACAATCCAAGACGGCAAAGGACATGCGCCGCATAGAAAAATGGAGTTACGCCGCATCTTAAGGCGGTGTACGAATATTCCTGAATATATTAATCTTGGACCCCACGCGAAGTTAAGTCAATGCGCCGCATCTACTTATCATATGCGCCGCATCTAACCCTCAGACAAAAACTATAAATACCCCAAGGCCAGACGAATTTCGTAACACCTAGCTAAACTCAGTAGAAGAAGACAGAAACCCTAAAGCCGAATTCAGACGTATTAGCAGCACAAGACACACCCTGAACGAAGATACAAGAGCTGTAAGAAGGTCCTGCATGTATTCAATTCATTAAGTAGTTTTGTTTCATTGTATTAGTACACTTTAATTCATTAGGATTGATGGGCTTGTGTCATTGACTTTGGAAAATCATGCACTTCAACTCCCCTTAAAATTGCTTTCCCATTAATTAAAGTTTATATGTTGATGTCTTTGGTGACTTTTATTAGTGCATTGATAACCTCTGTGTCTAGCTGAGCATTGCTTGGGTCGCCATGCCCCTTCCTCGCCTATCTACTCTAGCGTATACGAAACGTGGGCATCACAAGTGCTCAATATTCTAGGATAGTGGGTTAGACATAAGTAATCATTAAGGGTTTACTCGCCGATAAGATTAGAGTCAACGAGAAAGGGTTAATTACATACACTTCATATAAAACTAGCAATAAAACAAGTGACAAGCTACTTAATTATCAGGACAGGTCTTCTTATTGTCTCAAGTATCTATCTGTGTACGTGTGTGCTAATCGCTGATTCGTGCTCATTAGTTTAGTTTATTATTTAATTGTAACCAAACCGTGCCAGTCTCTCAGGCTGAACCCCCTTGCGTTAGATTAGGTTGTATAGCTAACTTAAGATATTAAAATACTGATTAGAATAACTAGATAGTACGTTCCACTCTTAGTGATCGACACTCTACTTACCATTATATTCATACTGACCGGGTACACTGCTCGTTAAGTGTGTGTGTTATTGATAAGTCGGCTAAATATAAATTTAAAACTTGAGTAGGCATTAATACTGCTAAACCGCAACGACACGCGCACGCACCAAGTTTTTGGCGCCGCTGCCGGGGAGTGAATTGTTATTATCTGTTAATTTGATTAGTATTTTAATTAGGTTTTTTTCTTTTTAGATTCTAACCACTAACCCTGTTATATATTGGATAAATTGCATTCATTGTATATTTTGCATATTTTCTGTTTTTGTGTGTTTTTATTTTCTGTAATTTGTGTTTCTTTTTGTTTGTTTTATTTTCGTTTTTATTTTTTCTTTATTTTTCTGCATTCTGCTGTCGTTGTATTGTGCTGATACAAACGATACGGCGCATCTCTTTTCACAGATACGGCGTATTGCGTTTAATTTTTATAAAATACAACGCGTTTAATAAATTCGAATACGACGCATCTTTCCCCAAGATACGGCGTATTCTGTTTTTAATAAGAAATTTTTCTAAACGTTAACGCCATACGGCGCATCTGTTTTTGCAGATACGGCGTATTTGATATTTAAAATTAAAAACAGTTTTCGAATTATTAAACAGATACGACGCATCGATTTTTATCGATACGGCGCATCTACTAAATCAAAAATCTTGTATTTTGAAACGTAACGAAAATACGGCGCATTAAATTTTGTTAATACGACGCATTTAATTTTAATAAATATAATCGATTTTTGATAAATTAAACTGATACGACGCATTCTAAATCATAAGCGGCGTATCTGCTTTCTGAATAAAAGTCTGATTAAATTTTAACGATTATAAGATATGGCGTATCCGTCTTTCTGGATACGGCGCATCATCTGCAGATATCAGTTATATTTATATCCGTTTCTAAATTCATTAATTTCTCTTCTAGCGAACAAATCCTACTGACGATTTTACCTATGATGACAGGTTTTGCTATGGAAGACATGTCAGTGAACGGATATCTTGCTAAGGAATTTATGGATGATAAGCACAATGAAAAGTCCTGCACCAGAAAGCCGTTGATTCTGGAAAGTGATGAGGAGTGTGATAACTATGAAGTTAGCTTGAGCAAGTTCCCAGCATTAAGCATTACTAAAAGCTCAGAACTGAAAAAGGAACTCTTGCTTTCGGATTTATTCGAAGGGAAAGTTTTTGAAGATGTCAACTTCAATGTGCTCATGATTGATGCCGATTTATTTTCTTATGAGACCCCTCTTGAAGCTACTTATAAGGAATTCAAACGCCTATGCAATATTGAAGATGGGAAATTCTCTTACAATTTACTAATGAGCTACACTGAAGACGAATTGTTACTCTTATGGCCCATCATTGAATCTAAAGGATTAATTTGGACTACTATCGAAGAGAAAGATGGGAAATTCCAAATTGAATACATGAACTCAGCAAATGCAGTCAACAAATCGAGCAAGAAAAGCTATGAAGTCCAACCTACACAAACTTCTTATTTGCCTTATTCCAAACAGTACTGGGGATTAGATGAAAGCAACCTGGATGATGAAAGAATTTATGCTAAATCGGAAATACTGTTTCATAACATGTTGGTAAGGTTGATGGATATCACTTTAGAAGAATGGCTTGAACTTAAATATGGTGATCCTAAACTTGCTCCTGCAAATGAAGTCAAGCGGATTGTGACCTCATGGTTGACACGAAGTTTTAAAGAACAATTTAATGAGTTCATGAAGATAAGAAGGAACATGATTGGTAACACTAGCTTTGACGTTAACCACGATCCTAACAATGTTGATTTTTCAAATTGGTTAGCTAGTAAGTTCAATAACTATAAGAGCATGGACCGAGCTACTAAAGATGTGTTATGGATATATTGGATGAGAGGGGATGATGAGGAAGTAGAGAGAAACAATGGATCGTCAGATGACAATTCAACAATCAAGGAAGGCATTGAAGAATTATTCAGCATAGACATTGATCTGCTCAATTATGAGACGCCCTTGTGCGAACAGTTCAAAGAATTTAATTACCTTCTTCAAGTCGACGCTGATGTGCTAACTGGAGATCTACCGGGATTCAAAACTTATAATGAGTTCAAAAACACCTGGTACTACGAATGGAATAACCAAATACCATGGGTTTGGGATAAACCATGGAAATTTGAGCATATCCATCACACTTGTAAACCTTTCCACTTCAAGGATGGATTTAGTGAATGGCCAACCTGTGATTATAAGAATGATGGAACCTGTAATGGGGGAAGTATAATTGGAATGAAACGGGTTGGAAACGATGTATACTTTGAAGACAATGATTGGTAAGAAAAAGTTAAAGACTGCCCACGTAAAGCAGAGGCTTTGCAAGAAAAAGGTAGAATCGAATACTTAAAAGAACTAAAGGGAGCATCGAATACTACTTTCTGGGAATGGGTGCATGGACAATTTGATGATTACACAAAGCTTAGTCGACGCTTGCAATGGGAATTGAAAAGAGAGTGGGACGAGATTCAAGATAATTATCAAGCCATTAACATGGTTAATTATGATCCCTATGATAATGACGACGAGTCATTAATGGATGAACTTGATGACTATTTGAATAAGGATCCTTATTTCAAGTTTGTTGATAAAGACGAAGAAGAATTCATCAAGAGAAAATGTCAACTACTTGGGATACCTTATAATAACCCACCCATGATAATTTCTGAGAAATTTAAAGTCATCAAATACTCTTTGGGACCAGATGAGGAATATGTTGCGAAGAAGACCAAAAAGTATAATAGATTGAGTCGAACGGAAGAAAATGTTGCGGAGCTATACGGGAACATCTTTCGGATGAAAGAAGAAGGATGGGACGTGACAAGGACGAAATAAAGAGCTGAACGTGAGTCTAACTTGAAGACTCTGGAATAAAGACAAGTGCTGACCGGGAGACAACCCGGATAAATTTTTACATTCTGTTCTGTCGAGTCTGTCAGACCTGCAGAAGATACGGCACATCTCAATCATAAGATGCGACGCATCGCCTGCACTGGTCATATCTTATTTTATTTTCTGCAATTTTTTTTATTTTTGACTTTAAAACTTTCTGTCAGTTTATTTAATGCGGCGCATCCCTGGTTAAGGATGCGACGCATCTTTTATTCTGATTCGTATTTATTCCAGGCTCGATACGGCGTATCTTCTTCCATAAGATACGGCGTATCGACTGACCTGATGATTTACATTTTATTTTTTTTATTTTTTTAGGTTTTATTTTTACTAACTACTAATGTATTATGCAAGTTTGAACCTTCTTAACTCAGGTGTGTTAAAGTCTGAATGGTATTATAGATTCCTGCATTTTTGTGGATACATCATTTTTGAAGCTTAAACGTTCTAATCCACAAGAAGTTGATTTTTGCTCTTATACGAATAATGGAGGATCATACCGAGCAAATCTCAGGGGAGTTTTTCTGTTCTAATTCTTTTGTTTTCCAGTTTTTAACCTTTGACACAAACAACGAGGACGTTGTTTGACTTAAGTGGGGGGATTGGAGAATTAGAACACTTACTTGTCCTAAACTTTTTCAAAATATGCTTAAAATGCGCTTAATATATCAAAATTTAAAATTTTTTTGCATGTTTTTGTTTAAAGTCTAAATTACATAGCTGCACACATAACATTATTTCCAAAAATTGTGAACTTATAAAAATTCACAAATCTATGAGTGTGCCGGTGACTTGTAAACTTTAGAACTTGGCTTGTATACTATTCGAGACCACCATAATAAGTATTATCTATATAATTGGAATGACTTGTCTAAATTGGTAAATTTCTAGGATTACACCCAAATAGCCTTTATATGTTATGTGATATTAACTAACTACACTGGTTAGTTAACCCCCGTATAAAACATTTTGTTACTCTCACTTTTAGAGTAAGATACCCCTAGAAAAACACTCAGAGCCATTCCTTTCGTTTCTTATACCTTTGTTATAATGTTTCGTTAACACCCTTACACCTTAGCCTACCCTGTAGATTAAAATCCGTGGTTGGTTAATTGCTTTAGGCAAAGTGTGTTTCCTTAAATTACCTGTGTTCGCGTGCGTAATTCATTACTTTTTGTTAGGTCGGGAAATTGCACAATGCAATTGGTATGAAAGTAAACATTGTATAACTTTGAGTTTATTTTTCGTGTGTTTGCTACTTTCGCTATTACAGTTATTTCTGAAAGTATGAAGAGTATGGAAAAATTATCTGGAAAAATAGTGATAGAAAGGTTGTGAAATTTTACACATAGATGTCTACAAAAAAAAAAAAAAAAAAAAAAAAAAAAAAAAAAAAAATTGAAAAAAAAAAAAAAAAAAAAAAAAAAAAAAGAAGAAGAAAAAGGAAAAGTTAGAAGTTTGTTTTAACCAACTTATGTAAAGTTTTGTATTAAGTGGGAGATATCACCACTATTTGTTGTATATTATATTTATGGATTGAATGGGAGTTGGCCGTTATGGGAACGCCAACTAAGGTTATTCTTTGATTGAGATCTTGTTGAGTATAATTCGTGTCTACCTAAAGCATGTGTTTCAAGTGTTAAAGCGTGAGTTATTCAATGATATGAGTCTTATTCATGGGATGGTTGAGAAAGTGATTTACCACACTTAGGATTTTAATTTATCTGTTTTGTTTATTTTTCATTTTACACCAATTTGTATCCCAAATATTATCCATACCCTATATCATTCTTTATCCAAACCTTTGATTTATTGAGATTAGGGATTTGAGCAATCTTAAGTATCGTAGTCGTGGATTCGGCTATGTATTTATGATTTTGTCGCCCTTTTTGATATAATATTATTGGTAAAGATTACTTGGTCCTATCTTTAGCCCATTCGAGTTAAGGATTTGAGCAATTGCAAGTATCGTGGTCGTGGATTCGATCATGTATTTATGATTTTGTCGCCTTTTCTGGAATGTGATATCGATAGAGATTAAAAAGGATGATCAACCCTTAACCAACAAACCCTTTTTTACCGCTTTAGACTTGTTATTCCTTGGCTTTAGTGGGGGAGATGCGTATACTTGCCAAGCTTATGATAGAATATTCGTCACGACTGGACTGTTAAACGATTAGATTTGCATTTATCAAAATATTTTATTTTATTTCTAATTCGTTAAGTGTTTGGTTGTGCAATTATGACAAAACGAATACATGCTTAAATATAAAAATAAATCCTAATATCTTTTAGGATACATTTTCATAAGATTTATTCTAAGGTTTACTTGGGGACAAGTAAAGTTCAAGTGGGGGGATATTTGATGAACTCAAATAAGTACATTTTATTATCATCATTTATCCTATTTATTTGACTTGTTTTATTTTATTATATATGAGAATTGATACATTAATGTTTACTTTTGTAATTCTCAGGTAAAAACAAGTATTATGTGAAACTTACCAATTTTGGACTAATTATGGAGCAAAACAAGCAAGATGTTAAGAGTCTACTGAAATGTACAAGATCAAGATCATTCTGCTCCAGATACGCCGCAACCTACTTCTTACATACGGCAAATCACTATCAAGATTTCACAAGTTACAATCCAAGACGACAAAGGACATGCGCCGCATAGAAAAATGAGTTACGCCGCATCTTAAGGCGGTGTACGAATATTCTTGAATATATTAATCTTGGACCCCACGCGAAGTTAAGTTAATGCGCCGCATCTACTTATCCTATGTGCCGCATCTAACCCTCAGACAGAAACTATAAATACCCCAAGGCCAGACGAATTTCGTAACACCTAGCTAAACTCAGAAGAAGAAGACAGAAACCCTAAAGCCAAATTCAGACGTATTAGCAGCACAAGACACACCCTGAACGAAG
Organism: Artemisia tridentata subsp. tridentata; assembly: GCA_021014915.2. NCBI lineage: Eukaryota > Viridiplantae > Streptophyta > Magnoliopsida > Asterales > Asteraceae > Artemisia > Artemisia tridentata. The sequence goes on from CP139507.1 coordinate 447,782,840, forward strand.
ATACAAGAGCTGTAAGAAGGTCCTGCATGTATTCAATTCATTAAGTAGTTTTGTTTCATTGTATTAGTACACTTTAATTCATTAGGATTGATGGGCTTGTGTCATTGACTTTGGAAAATCATGCACTTCAACTCCCCTTATAATTGCTTTCCCATTAATTAAAGTTTATATGTTGATGTCTTTGGTGACTTTTATTAGTGCATTGATAACCTCCGTGTCTAGCTGAGCATTGCTTGGGTCGCCATGCCCCTTCCTCGCCTATCTATTCTAGCGTATACGAAACGTGGGCATCACAAGTGCTCAATATTCTAGGATAGAGGGATAGACATAAGTAATCATTAAGGGTTTACTCGCCGATAAGATTAGAGCCAACGAGAAAGGGTTAATTACATACACTTCATATAAAACTAGCAATAAAACAAGTGACAAGTTATTTAATTATCAGGACAGGTCTTCTTATTGTCTCAAGTATCTATCTGTGTACGTGTGTGCTAATCGCTGATTCGTGCTCATTAGTTTAGTTTATTATTTAATTGTAACCAAACCGTGCCAGTCTCTCAGGCTGAACCCCCTTGCGTTAGATTAGGTTGTACAGCTAACTTAAGATATTAAAATACTGATTAGAATAACTAGATAGTACGTTCCACTCTTAGTGATCGACACTCTACTTACCATTATATTCATACTGACCGGGTACACTACTCGTTAAGTGTGTGTGTTATTGATAAGTCGGCTAAATATAAATTTAAAACTTGAGTAGGCATTAATACTGCTAAACCGCAACGACACGCGCACGCATCATTTGTGCATCTTCTTGACTTTGTGATGAAGTAGAGAGTATGCCACTGCAGATACTTCATGCCTTTGCTCAGCAGCTACTTCATTTACACTAATTATGAAGTCTGCATGCCACAAAAGATTTATAAAAAGTACTTTCTTAGTGATTGGGTGGACGTCATCAGGTTGCCAGTTAGGAGAGCTAGGTGTGACAAGCGGATCTCGGTGATCATCAATATGAGGTTCCTTAGGAGATGATGGAATGTCAACCTTTGGTTAATCAGTGGATGTATTCGTTGGAGTTTTAGGTTGATCAGTTTCCTTAGAGTCATCTCCTAATATGATAGGTTCCTCCTCCTAAGAGAATCCAAGAACTTCTTCCTCATCAGAGTCTGTCAGGAAGTCCTAAAAATCACCAAATGTCAGGCCAGTTTTTTCACAAGAGGCAAACTCCTTAGAGGCGTCTGGTAGAGTAATAAGTTGTACATCAGGACCAGTTTTGGCATCAGAAGCAGAGTCCTCTCCAACAGACTTGGTTTGATATGCCTGGTCTTTAGAGTTTCTTGATTAAGTGATCTTTTGCTCCACAGGTCCTGAATGGTTAGAAGTAGAACCTTCTTAGGAGTCTTTTACTGGTGATGAGTGTTTGGTGTGCCTCTCCTCAGGGGGTTGAGAATTTCCCCCTGATTCATTGAAATCTTTTCACTGTCTCGATGCCTCTGAGTCTGATTTCTCAAAGGAACCCGAGGGATCTTTTCTTTTGGTCAGTGGGATGGTCATCTTTTGAAGGTCATTTTTTTATAATCGTAGCCTTTTTAGGATTAGATTGTTCCTTTGAAGGTCTAGAAGACTGTGACTTGGGTTTAGCCACTTTCTTTCCCTTCTTTAGTCTTTTGGTCACGTCTTCTTGAGATTCAGGTGGTGACTCAGGTGCCTGTTCAACCACACTAAGCATATAGGGTGTTAACACCACTACTGGATCAGGGTTGGGAAGATGATAATTATTTTCACTCGGGACATAATTTGACAACCGTCTCAAATCGGGTTAGCAACCGAGGCTAATTTATAACATCTTTGGCTAAAACTATGCTTGTTAAGCTAGTCTCGTGTTAGTCGGGTCATTTTCATGCTTTGTGTTTAATTTCCATAGGAACCCCCGCGTTACGAACGTACCTTCGACCTACGATTTTATTTAAACGTCAATAAATGGTCTAGGATATGCTTTGATTTAAAATATTTAGTGTCACCCATACTTGAAAATGTAGTCTAATTAACATGTTTAAGTGTTTCAAAATGTTACCTGGTAATACACTATCGCGTTTAATTATTTACATTTGAAACATTATACACATTATATACAAAATAATACACAAAAATTTAAACCTTCCCCCCTTTTCTTACCTCTAAAACCGGTTGAAGCTGAAGCTCCACTTGTCTCATACCATTTCCTTAAAGATTTAGAATACTCTCAGGAGAGGTAATCTTTCGACAAAGAGAAAGATAAGTCCAACCCATCACCACTCCTCTCACCCAATAATATTCGACATCCCATCTACACCAATAAGAAACCATGCATTTTTATCCTTCCAACACATTTCTCCCCATACACCCAACACCCCCATCAAACCCTCTTCCTCCCACTTCATTTTACACACACTAAACACAAAATACTCCCTCCCCTCTCCCCTTTGGACGCCAGCCACACCACCACAACACCGCCATCACCATTTAAAAATCACAAGACTCACATCTAACATCATCACTAGTTACACCCTATCATTCTTTACAACAATCACCCATCAAATAGTCACTAAGGAGCCTCCTTACCACCACCGTAAATCTCAGTAGCAAGGTCTCTCATATCTCTAAATTTGAGTTAGAAAGGTATTTTCTAGGTGCAAGAAGGCACTAGACCGACTCTTGCACCACAAACACTTGTTTTTTTGTGTGTGCATAGTTTGAGTCTTTATGAACTTGTAACTAAAAGGATAAGTAGACATACTGAATAAATATGGTTAAGAACTTAAAAACACTCTAGGAAGGTTGTTATAATGATTTAGAGTCTTGGTTGTGTCATTTGTGTTAATTGGTATAGGAAAAATGCTTGTGAAAGAGTAAGATTTTTGGGACAGTTTGTTGTCATGAAGATATGGTCGACTTTGGAAGACCATATCTCACTTATTAATCAACCACAAGTCTTGATCTTTATACTGAGAGATTGATTTTTGAGTTTTCATTCAAACCCAAGTGGTCTTGTGAAAAGATATGGAGTTTTGGTCGTCCAAATAGTGTAAATAAAACAATGTGTAAATCTGTCTTTTCTGAGCAGATTTAGTATGTCGATTTTGCAAGGTCATAACTCACTCATTTGTTACTAATCACCTTGATTTTTCTTCTGAAACTTAGTTTTACATTTTATCTTTAAAATCCAGGTGATTTCATGGAAATGTATGGAGTTTTGAGCTTTCAAATATTGGTAAGAAATTAAGTTGTTAACAATCAGGTATGAACAGGTTTCATAGCCTCACTTTGATTGGCCATATCTTTGTCATTAAGTAGTAAAAATGATTTGTTCCACCTCTGGGATTCTATGCTATGTTTTAGCTTTAAATTTCAAGTTGTCTTACTTGATGACTCAAAGATTTGATCCCCAAATAGTCGTCGCAAGACAAGTAGTAAAACTGACCTGCTTTGGTAGATTTGATTAGCCAACTTTGAATGACCATATCTTCCTCAAATTTTGGTAAAATTCATAGGTTCTACCTTGGTAACTTTATTTCATGTGTTATCTTTCAAATCCAGGTGATCTTGCTTAAAGACTCAAAGTTTAAGACCACCAACGAGTTGACACAAAACGAGTGTGCAAACAGTTTTGACTTCACTAGTAGTTTGACTTGTAAAATCGTTTTGATGGACTTAGACTTACTGAAAAATTAAGGAAAAATTCCTAAGTACTCCTAAGACATGATATTTATAAATGTGGAAAGGATTGAGTCTGTATAAATTTTTTTATTGGTGAAATGGTCACTCAAAATGACTATAAGTTTTGGACAGATTTACGTTTTTGCTAAAGTAAAGTATTTTTGACGAGTCTAATTGGGTGACCTAACTAGTTGTCGTTCTTGAGTCCGAGCATATCGTTTAGTTATTAATAAGTACTTTACTTGCTTTAGGTCACGTTTAGGAAGGTATATGTTCTAGGGTTGCCTAGTGTTTGTTGTTATGCCAGCTCCTGTACTAACGCTTTTAATCATTAACGTGAATTTTCACAGCCCATTTTTACTATTTACTCGTTTTGAGGTGAAAAGCATGATTTGATACTTAAACTGAATTGGTCGTGGATTTAAGAAGATATTGAATGTTGTGAACCTTGAATTCGTGTTTCGTTATTTTCGTAAATTGGTATGTATACTATGTTAGATGTATTAACTCACTCCCGCGGAACCAGAGTAAAGCGTAGGCTATGTTAGATGTATTAACTCACTCCCGCAGAACCAGAGTTGAGTCGTGGTTATTTATGGAAAGTGCTATTTTGGGGTAGTTCCTCCCCACGGAACCGGGAGTGCATAAAATCACCTTCCTCCCCGTGGAACCAAGAGTACATAATATCACCCTCCTCACCACGGAACCGGGAGTGCATAATATCACCTTCCTCCCTGCGGAACCGGGATTGCATATTATCACGTTGATGCAAATAACGTTCTAAAAACTTTATTTATATCTTTCGATAACTTCACATTTTGAGGATGACAAAATGTGAAAACACTTTACGTTAAAATTAACGTAAACAAGTTTTTTAATCGAAAGTTCCCATTTCTACATAAATCACTCTAGGTAAGAACAAACAAATTTACAACTTGACAAATGATCAAAGAAGTGAATTTGTGTTTAAGACTTCACATTTTTAATATGACAAAATATTTTTTCAAAAATATACTTTACAAATTATTTTTGAATAATTAAGAAATGTTTTAATGAAAAAATGAGTTCAAATATCATACAGCTATTCCCCCCCCCCTAAAAAAAAATCAGCTCCAAACTTCCCCAAATAAGTTTTCACCAGAAAGGAACAAAAAGAGGAGCGTTTTTTCTAGCACGGTACCACAAATTTAGTTTTACCGTGTCCCTGTAACGGCCATATTTTCTCTGCCAATAAATACCAGCCCTATCCACAGTTCTTGGGCACCCTTCTTCAACCAGAACTTTCTGATTTCAATACCCTTATCACATTTTCTATTCTTGATCATTTAGTTTAGTTTTTCTTTTGTTTAAGAGTGATCCAATCTTCCAACTTAGAGATCCTCTTCATTCCTCTTCAGTGCAAGAGAAGAACACAAGGTATCCAAGTAGATACAAAGTGTTGTAGTTTTAGTTAGAGCACTTGTAACATTTGTTACACATTGATTGTATCATAGTATACATCAAGATCATTATTCTTTTGAGAGTTTGTGAGGAAAGATCATTGTGATCTTATAGAGATATTGAATATCTCTAGTAGCCATTGGGATTGTGTGTTGATCAAGTTGATCAAGGGTAGATAGAGTAGATTGAGTCAAGTGAGGGTTGATCATTGTGATCTTGTGAGATCTTGGAGATCTCTTGAAGCCATTGGGCTTGTGTATTGATCAAGTGGATCAAAGAGTAGATCCGGTAGATCGAGTCTTGTGTGAAGTAGTAAAGGATCATGTGGATCTTGGTAGATTGGTGCTAGGTAAGATTAGTACTCGACATTTAGCTTAGTGTCAAAAATAGGATAAGCGACGTGTACGGTTTTCTCCGCCTGAAGGAAGGTCTTGTTGACATAGTGCTTGAAACTCTCGAGTATGATACTCGGGGAGTGGAGAAGGGCGAAGAAGAGCTTCATGACCGAACCACTATAAATCTCTGTGTCCCGGTTAGATCTTTCCATCTTTATCTTTCATTTATAGTTTATATTAGTATAGTCTAGTGTTCATATTGGTGTTGATTGATTACACATAAGATTCGAATCAAGGTTTCCAAAAGTAAAGTTTTTAAGAAGATTTAAAAACCGGTAAAACTATTCAACCCCCCTTCTAGTTTTTCATAATTGGTATCAGAGCCACGTCAGTCAAGTTTAAAGTAAATTGTATTTTAAAACTTGAATCGATTAATGGATTCTAACAAATATCAAGAAGGGCAATCTATGCAAAGACCACCACTTTTCGAAACCGATTGTTTTATATATTGGAAAACAAGATTCGAAACGTATGTGAAGTCAAAAGACATTGATCTTTGGCATGTTATTACCGAGGGTGACTTTCAACCGATTCAAAAGAATCTGAAAACTAAAAAGGATGAAATAGTTTCTTATGATAAACAAAGTGATGAACTTAAAATAAAATTAGCCAAAAATGATGAGGCTAAAATGATGATTTATAATGCTTTGCCGAAAAATGAATTTGAAAGAATTTTTATGTGCAACACGGCAAAAGATATTTGGAAAACTTTGTTAGTCACTCACCAAGGTAATAATCAAGTCAAAGAGAACAAGATTGATCTTCTTGTTCAACAATATGAACAATTTTCCATTCCGGAAGATGAGTCAATTGATAATGCTTTTTCTAGATTTAATACTATTATTACTAGTCTTAAAGCTCTTGATGAAGGTTACTCTAGCAAGAAATATGTTATGAAGTTTCTTAGGGCTCTACATCCCAAATGGAGAGCCAAGGTCAACGCCATTAAAGAGTCAAAGGACTTGGCAATGTTATCAATTAATGAACTAATAGGAAACTTGAAGGTTCATGAAATGATACTCAAAAATGACTCCGATATAGTCAAAGGCAAAAGCGAGAGAGTTAGATCTCTAGCTTTGAAAGCCAAGAAGGAGTCTAGTAATGAGGAATGTTCGGATTCTGATAGTGAAGACGAAGAGTATGCACTAGCCGTTAGAAACTTTAAAAAGTTCCTTAGGAGGAAAGGTAGATTTCCTAGACAACCTCGCGATGAAAAGAGGTCATTCAAAATAAACCGAAATGAGAAGAAGGGGACGAGTGATAGGAAATGCTTTAGATGCGGATATCCTAATCATCTCATAGGAAAGTGTCCCAAACCACTGAGAACCAACAACCAAAGAGCTTTCATAGGAGGCTCTTGGAGTGATAGCGGTAAAAAAGAAGAGAAGAAGCCCAAGGACGAAACATGTCTTATGGCCCAAGCTTCTAATGAGGTACATTCCGACTTTTCTTATTATAGTAATGATAATTCGTCAATAAATGATAACATACTATATGATGTGTACAATAAACTATGTGAAGTAAGTTCTAAAATTTTAGGTAGAAACAAAACACTAAAATTAAAATTGCATGAACTAGAAGTGCAAGTCTTAGAACTAAAGGGTCAAGTTAAAAGACTTGAGAAAAATAAAGAAATAGATGTAGGATGCAAATCATGCATAAGTCTTCAAGTAGATAATGAGAAACTCAAACAAAATGCTTTGAGAATCATTAAGTTTGAAAAAGGAACAAAGACACTTAATGATATACTTGAAAACGTTAGATATGGTCAACATACCTAAGCGGGCTTAGGATTTGACCCAAATAAAGCTTCGACAAGTAAAATGAAACAAGTAAAATTTGTCAAACCCACAAGTTCTGTCAAAACAGTAGACGGCACCACTAAAGGTACAGACGGTACCATTAAATTTAATGGTACCGTGGTACCGTCTGATGCTGGAGACAGAACTGAGTCGAGTCTGAAAAATAATTCAAGTCCTAAACCAAGTAAAATAGTTGTAAATGGTACCAAAGTACCTATTGCTAGTATAAAGGAAGTCAAAAGGTTTTACAAACCTTTTTCAAACCCCAGGCTTGACTTTGTAAAACCCGACACTAGGTCAAAGACTCCTCCACCTAGAAAAATTAATGTTCCTAAACCTCGGTCAAGAACTCCTCTACCGAGAGGTAATTCTAGAAGACAAAGTTACCCAAGTAACTATCCCATAACTTGGAATAACCGTCAACTACAAAGTTACTTACCATAGGAAATTTGTCCTCCGTTCCAACATCCTAACCAAATGCAACTAATGCATGGGATGTTTAATGCTAACAACTTTGGACCTATGTGATATTGGGGACCAAATGTTTGAATGTTTGTCTTATTCATTAGATATGCTTGGGGATCGACTTGGAGCTCGATGAATGGGTCAAGGATAGTGAATGCACTAACCATATGATGGGCAACCGAAGTCTATTCTCATCATACAAGGCTTACAATGGAGGTAAAGTCACTTTCGGTAGCAAACTTAAGGGCAACATCATAGGCAAATGTACGATTACTCAAGACTCCCTCACTATTAGAAATGTTGAGCACGTAGATAACTTAGGATTTAACTTGCTTAGCATTAGTCAAATGGTAGATAATAAATGTAGAGTTATATTCTCCAAAGAGGGTAGTGAGATCACTAAGAATGGTATAACCATAGGCAAAGGAGTTAGGAAAAATGGCTTATTTGTTATGAAAATAGGAAATAAGCCTCAGGTTAAGATTTGCCTAGAAAACATAGATGATAAATCTACTCTATGGCTTAGGAGACTCGGTCACGCCAATATGCATTTAATACAATCATTGGCGTCTAAGGAACTAGTTAGAAAACTACCTAGGATTAAGTTTGACAAACACTTCTGTGACGCTTGTAAAGTTGAAAAACAAGCTCATTCTAGTCACAAAGCTAAGAATATGTTCTCGACCTCTAGATGCCTAGAACTCCTTCACATGGACTTATTTGGTCCATCCGCCGTACGGAGCTATAGAGAAAATTACTACACCTTAGTAATAGTTGATGACTACTCTAGGTATACATGGAATAGATTCCTTAAGTATAAGACACAAGCTTTCGAGGAATTCAAAGTCTTTAGTAAGAAAGTCCAAAATCAACTAGGGTGTACAATAGTCTCAATTAGGACAGATCATGGTTGGGAATTTGATAATGAAGTGAAATTTGGAGTATATTGTGATGCTAATGGTATTACTCACAATTTCTCATCTCCATGCACTCCACAATCAAATGGGGTAGTTGAGCGGAAAAATCGTACTCTACAAGAAATGAGTAGAACGATGTTGAATGAGCAATCAATTCCGCAAAAGTTTTAGTGTAATATGGTGGTCACCTCAGCTTAAATATTTAATAGGATTCTAATTAGACCTATCTTAGGAAAAACACCATATGAAATCTTGAAAGGTAGAAAATATTCTCTAGATTACTTCAGAGTGTTTGGAAGCATGTGATTCATAATTAACACTAAAGACTACCTCATCAAGTTTGACCCAAAGTCTTACGAAGGTGTTTTCCTAGGTTACTCCCAAAATAGCAAAGCCTATGTTGTCCTAAATAAGGAAACAATGAAAGTCGAAGAGTCACTCAACGTGACATTCGATGAAAATCCTCCACCATCTAAGACATCACCCTTGGTGGATGATGACTTAGATGAGGATGAAGCCATTAAGGTCAATGGCAAGAAAACCTTAGAAAATGACATTGAGGATGAAATAGTTAAAGTTGATGAAGTTATCAACAAGGAGGTATACATTGCACAACCTCCGAGATTCGTTGATATCGAAAATCCGAATCATGTTTATAAACTCAAGAAAGCACTCTATGGTCTCAAACAAGCTCCTAAAGCTTGGTATGATAGACTGAAAGCGTTCTTGATTAAACATGAAAAGACCATGGGAATAGTTGACAACACACTTTTCAAAAAGAAACGAAATTCACATCTCATCATTGCTCAAATATATGTCGACAACATTATATTCGGCTCAACTTGTCCAGAACTGTGCGATGATTTTTCAAAGATCATGCGTGACGAGTTTGAGATGAGCATGATTGATGAATTAAATTTCTTCCTTGGTTTACAAATTAAACAAATGGAAGATGCTATCTTCTTTAATCAATCTAAGTACATTAAGGGGATGCTTAAGAAGTTTAGTTTAGAAGAGTCTAAGGGCCCGCTTGGTTCAAATTAAGGGAATGCAAAGGGAAAGGGAAAGGGAAAGGGAATGCAAAGGAATGGGTGATGGTGGGTAATCAATCCCTTACCCCCAATTTACTCTATAATGGTCCATTACCCATTACTGGGTAATCATTATATTACTTAGGGTGAACCAAGCACCATTAATCATTACCTTTGCCATTACCCACCCCCTTAACTCCCCAACCAAGCACCCCCTAAGACTATAAAAACTCCCATGTCCATGGAAATGAAACTCACGAGAGATGAAGAAGGTGAGTCTGTGGATAGCACTAAGTATAGAGGTATGATAGAAAGTTTATTATACCTAACGGAAAGTAGGCCCGATATCATGTTTAATGTCTGCCTTTGTGCTCGCTTCCAAGAGGATCCCAAAACCTCTCATATTGAAGCGGTTAAGCGTATCTTCTGATACATTAAAGGCACTATACACTTGGGATTATTCTATCCCAAGGGGACCAGTGTAGAAACTGTTGTCTATGTCGATTCTGATCATGCGGGAGATTATGTGGATCGAAAAATCACGAGTGGCATTTGTACCTTCATAGGTTGTTTCTTAACTTCTTGGTTCTCAAAGAAACAAACGAATTTAGCTATCTCCACGACCGAAGCCGAATATGTAAGCGCCGAAAAGGCATGTCAACAAGTACTATGGATGAAACAAGCTCTTATAGACTATGAAATCTATCTAGACGATGTCCCTATTATGTGTGATAATAAAGGTGCTATTGACTTGAGCAAAAACCCCGTCCAACACTCTCGCACCAAACATATCAAAATCAGTCGCCAGTTCCTTCGCGATAACGTTCAGAAAGGAAATATTTCTATTGAGAAAGTTCCCTCACAGGACATTATCGCCGACATCCTAACCAAACCTCTAAAACAAGAATCCTTCAACTATCTCCGTCTAGGTCTAGGAATGATGGAACATATTCCATAAATCTCATGACTATTTAAATATTTCATTGGAAATATTGAAGTCATCTCGTGTGTCTCGTCTCATGAATCTTTGAAGTCATCTCCTTTCGTCTAGTCTAGGTTCCCCTTGTCAAAAGAATTTATTAGGTATAAATTTTTTCCTCGTGTCAAAAAGTCTCCCTAAAACTGCGAGACTTATTCGTCAAAAATCAAAACAGGACGAAAAACCATCCTAGCAGATCACGGCTCCACTAAAGTGGCACGACACTGTTAAAATTAATGGTACCGTGGTACCGTGTATCTGATACATCCCGTTTTTCAGTCATCTCTTTCCACATTACTCATCCTTTAACCTTTCCCAACTCCTGCAACTGCTGCCAAAACCAAACCTCACAACCCAAAACTCAATCACACCCCTTCAAGACCTAATTCAAGACATTGATTCTCAAGATTACCAACTACTTTCATCTTTTCAACATGACTTGTAAGTCATCTAACTCTAATTTTTCTTTAATCTTGATTCTAGGGTTTGCTCTTACATGAAAATTGAATTGGGGATTTTTAAATTTTGATTGAGTTTTTAGAAAATTAGGACTAGAATTAAATAATGCATAACCTTCATGATTCCCTTAACATAGGATTTGCACAAAACTACTTAAATCACACATTTTGGTTCAAACCTCACTTTTATTAGATTAAGAAAGTTTAAGAGGAATCATGTTTAGGAAACTTGCAATTAGGATTAGGAGTCATCAAAACTCAAATTTTTCAAAACTTTTGGCGCCAAAACTTCGAAGTCGCCCAAACATCCCAATTCAATCATTTTCAAAAAATTTCATAAAATTAGGATCATTAAACTTTTTTTGTGCATTGTTGATGCAAACTAAAAACGTTTTCTCATGCATATATGATCTCACGAATATTGCTCGAATTACATAACTAATATGTATTTATCGATATATTCTCTTAAGCTAGAGTGAAGTTAGGAGCATTTGGGTAATCTCATTATTTTTTTTGTCGAGATTACCGCACCTCCACATAGTTTGTATATAGGCACACACTAGGCAAGTGTCTTTAAATAAAACTTTCTCAATGTTAATCCTTGATAAATTTTTCATAGGTAACAAGAGATATCACATGTTTGATTACGATCATGAACTTACAGTCGATTACATTCCCAAACTAACACTAGAACCAAACACTCCACCTTGTCACATATAAAGCTTTCATAACCTTGAGTCTTGTTTCTTCCATGAAGGACAAATTGTCGAGTCTTCCTTTCTCAACCATGATCACATCTAAACCATGTTTCAAGAAATCAAATTCGATTGCTTGTTTCGGATTAATGATCTAATCTATCCTAGGTTTGTCCTTGAGTTCTATAGACAAGACAAACTCATACATAACGAGGATCAAACTTTGTCTCTCCAATTTGTAATCCAAAACCAAGAAATCTCACACACCCTTGACCAATTTGCCAACATTCTTGAACTACCGAAACATGGACAATGTTCCTACATGGAAGGTTGATCGCTCAAAACCCTCACGAGACACCAAATTGAGTCCAGTCCTTACGATACCCTCATTCCCACTCCATGTGAGATTAAAGCTCATATTTGTCTTCGTCAAAAAGTTCATGGTTCTCATAAAGAGAATGGTGAAATTAAGTTTCGTGAGTCTTATGAGTATGACTTAGATCCACTCAAAGTCTATGTTGATGAAATTCATCAACGTCTACGTAGATGGATAGAAGTCATCCGTGAAAATGTCTTCTATCTTCCTCACAACCGTGAGCATATTCCGGCGTGTTGTGCTCATATGTTGAACTGTCTAGTCACCGAACAAACCTACAACCTTGCTTACTTTGTGGCAAGAAGAATAGTCAGTGACAGGGGTCAACTTGATAAAGTGATACCCTATGGTATGTTGTTGACTCGTCTATATCATTTTGTTATAAACTCATTCCCTCACCTCCAAAACAATCGATATCTTCTTGTCAATCCCACCATGGCTCCTTAAACCCAAACAACCTATACCTCTCTATATTGGGAATTTACATCATCTCAAAAGAACCATGATGACGGTTTGATATCTTGCTATGATGTTTCATCAAGTGATGATGAATGAGGAGGTGTTCAAGTAAATGGAAATACTTTTATTAGGATTTATCTAGGTTAATTATCTTAGAGATTAATCTTGTTCATTAACTTGCATGCTTGACACTTATCCTATTACCTTGTACGAATATTTTATGTGATATTTGGATGATAGCTTATTTTGTCCTTTATGTTTGCATGCTTATAGATTATCTTAGTAAATTGCATGATAATCTTTATGTGCTAGGAGTAGTTTAATATGGGACACATTAGGAAAATAAATCTTTAGTGATTTGAGGCAACAACATTTCCTGCAAATAGTTCCCCTAGAAAACTCACCTTCGCTGCCCAGAACTAGCCTACACAGGAAAATTCATGACTCCATTGTCACGGTACCGTTAAATAGGCCACGGTACCGTTAAATTTAACGGTACCGTGGGGTATTTAGTGGTACCGTGCCCTTGTTTGACGAATTTTCACTGTTTCCTCTAGATCCCTAAACCTCAAACCTCAAACCTGCAAATTTTTGTAAACTCACATACACCCATAGATTCTCCTCCTACACCATAGGAAACTTCCATACCTTTAATTCAAATTTCCCAACACTTGCCTATATAAGGCCTCACCATTGCAAGCTTATCTTGCACTTCATCTTCAACCTCACATACTCAATCACCATGTCCTCCACACAAGAGTTAACAACTCACATCTCAAAGAAACCTAGGATAACCGTAAGATCACCCACCAAACCTCTCTTTGTCGATCTTACAAAGGATGATGAAGTCATGACACCACCTTCAGTTAAAAAGGAATCAGCAGAGGAGGAAAAGGTATAAGAAAAATTATATGATGAACAGATCCATTAAATGATGGTGGTTATTCCAGAATCTCTTAATATGGATCCTATTCAAGCCAAGCATCCGATCATAGATTGGGAGGTATACTCAGATGGAAGAATCAAGGGGTGGAAAATTATCAGAGTAGGAGGAAAATTTGATGTCTACAAATTCTTTGAAGACATGATCAAAGCTTTTAACAGAGATGATTTGGATAAGCTGTGGAGCTTAGTTCAAGAGAAATTCAAGATCTCAGATCCTCCAGATGATAAAGATAAAGAGCTTTGGGTAGAACTAAAGATAATATATGTTCCTCATATAGGTGAGGCTATATGGAGATTTCAAGCTCAAGTATCAGACATCACATGGAGACTGTTTGATAATTGTGTTATTCACAGAGTTTCTACTAAAGTAGGAGTGGAAATTTATATGTTAGTGGAAAAGGATTACCCACTAAAAGCAGTTATCTTAATGGATATGCTAGCATCCAGACTCAAGGTTGATGAAGAGTCAGAGATGGCAAGAGAATTGATAAGGAAAACATTTCAGCTTACAGAAGAAAGGAAAGCCAGAAGACTAAGGTTGACTATGTAAGTGTTTGGAAGAGTCCTCACAATCATCATTTAATTCAGATAAACTTGATGATTAAAAGTAAATCACAAGTTTAGGGGAGGATTGTTGGGAATTAAATGTTTCTGACTTAGTACTGTTGGAGAATTGCACTAACAGTACAAACTGTTAGTGTATAACTGAAGAGTGCTGAATAAATAACTAACAGTACAAACTATAAGTTAGTACTGCTAGTAATATACTGAAGAAGGTATTGCTGCATGGATAACGGCTTAAGAAGATATGTATTAAAGATAACTATGAAATAGATCTTCTGTATATCACAATTAGTTAAAAATATACAGTAGAATACTTATCTTGTATAGGACTCCTTATGTCTATAAAAGGAGATCCTAGGTTAGATGTTTATGTACGAGTCATACAAGTTTTGTTAAGATTCAAGGTCGTTGTAACCCTAGTGATATTAACATCACTCGTATTATTCTTGAATAATATTGAATCGTTTGGAGTTAAACACTGTGTTCTTTGTCGATACTACATTACTGTTACATTAAACAACATCTTCTAAGTGTGGTAGATTAGATTACGCATAAGGGAGTAACATCCTATGTGTTTTAAATCCTCTCAAATGTCTAACAGTATATTACATGAGACTCGCTCGGCCATCAGCCGGGTCATGAAGCTAGTATGTGTGTGTATGTGTATATATATATATATATATATATATATATATATATATATGTATCACCGAGCCACAGGTATGACACCACTTGTATCAAAAATCAAAAGGGTGGTTCCTATGGAACGGCTTGGTTGATTTGTTATTGTTTTTCTTGCTTTCATTTTCGGTCGACTTTCGATAAGGTTTCACTTGGTTCTTTTTTTTTTCTTGTATATTATTGTGATGATTCTTTTATAGAATTGGTGGCTTGGTTTTAAAAATAAATCGGTAATGGTTAATGTTTACACCGATCGATCTAAATCTTTCTTTTGTGATTTGATTCATATTAGTATTAATCTTGTGTGGCAACTAGTAACTTACCACTAAAACTAGATTAGCTCAATGGATTAAAAGTGCTTATTTTTATTTTGTTTCTTTTATTTTTAGCTTATCTTTTACTTATTGGTATAATATGTTGGAATAAAATTGATGTTGAAAAAATATGTGTTGGGGTGCAATGTTGATTTCAGTAGGATGAGTTGGTGTCTGCTTATTCGAGCCGGCCATGGTGAGTTTGGTTGTGCTCACTGGGTTGTCAAAACTTACTCAAATACATGATAATGTAAAGTAAAACTAGTGTGTATGTCGTTGCCTTGTCGAACCCAATTAGGTGCGTTTGGTTACCATCGGATGTATGTTGTCTGCTTACTTCAGTCAACTTTGGGTTGGTGTCATTCTCGATTCTACAAACCACAAGGGTGGTCGTGTGTTATTTGGTCTCGACTCAACAAGAGCAACCCACAAAGGGTGCGTTATGTGTATTTGTCTCGGTCTAACTATCACACCACAAGGGGCGTGAGTTTGGTTAGTTGGTTCCATCAAGTTTGGTCTCAACACTAGTCGAATTGTAACCGTTAAAATGAGTTCACAGGTCATAGTAGTCGAGTGTCAAAATTTGTCAAAACCTGTGTTTGAAGATTTGGGTAATGGGAGTATGTCTAATGGGATGTATTAATGGGCTAAGAAGCCCAACAGTTTACTAAGGCTGCGTTTGGGTTATCTAAGGGCCAAAGCCCATGTGTTAAATAACAAGAATGCGTTGGTTTTGCTTAAAATGATCACAAAAAGGTAAACTTATACATACAAAAACTCAGTTCTAAGCCTTCTTAAATTTTGAATTGGACTTATTCAACTTATAAAGATTTATTCGAGTTTTACAAACAACATACACGGATTATTATTCAAACATATACTTTGTAATATTTAGTTATCTAGGAAAAACAAAAACATATACACAGGTCATGCCCGATTTTCTAAAAACCCTACATTTATAACCTATTACAAGTGTATTTTTAATTACAAACTCTTTTAATAAAACTGTAACTTAAAATATAATTTTTACGCACTTTTAATATTAGCTAATATTTAGCTATATACATAAATACATAGACTTTTAAACGAAATTCTTATAATCCGACCTCGTCTATCATTTACTTGTGATTACTTTTCGTACATCGTCTATCGGTTACCATCGAACCGAGGACTTATTCGTCTTCATACTTTGATACTTTATACTTACATACTTACGCACTTCCAAGAGCCAATGCTAGTAAATATTTAGAAACCTGTTTTCAGACTTAAATGGTGCCACACAAGCAACAATAACACTACACTTTAAAAATTTTGAGATTAATTTAATCTCATTGATTCTTAAACTTTAACTCTGAACTAAAACATGCCTTACTAATCTAGGTCATGTGTCGGTGCCGCACACTATCACTACTTGAATTTACTATATTCAGACTGCTTTACTAAGATGAGTTCGTGGCCCCTACCATTACTTGTTTTATAACTGTTTTGGGGAGAATACATGCTCATTTTTATTTTAACTCAATGCTTGTTTTAGTTGAAACCTGATTTGTTTTCCCAAAATATACTGTTTGGCTAAAATACTTGATTGTTTACTCGAATGCGTTATATGTTTGCATGTTACATACCTGATTTCTTACTCATGGACACAAGTGCTTGAAACATACATGACCCATACATTGAATAGGTGTACTGGAAAAACATATATAATAGGACCGGGTGTAACGGTCATATTACCGAGTGTAATTGACATACTACCAGGTGTAATGGTCATTATGAGTGTACCGATTAACCAAACATTATAAACTTGTGTTCCACATTTACAAATACTAAAACCTATGAACTCACCAACTTTATGTTAACACTTTAGCATATATTTTCAGGTTTTAAGATGATAGTTTACCCTTGGAGGCGCTTGGCAATGGCATAGTCATAGGCGACTCTGAAAAACAGTTGGGACCGCTTTATTAATTTATAGGCCTATTTCCGCTCTACTTTTGAATAATGTAAATTTAACACTTTTTGTTAATGAATTTTTTTTAAATGACTAAGGTAAAAACCGTTCTTTGTACTTGTGTTTTGATACCAATTGAGTAGCACCCTAGTGACATGTATGCTTCCGCTGGACCAGATTTTGGGGTTGTTACAGATTGGTATCAGAGCCAGTTTATAGAGAACTGGGTATTTTTAAAACCTAGACTATAACTACTTTACAAAAACTTGACCCTATGACTGACACATGCCTGCCTGCCTGCCAAGCCTGCTGCCTTACTTATGATAAAACCTTTTCTTTTAAAGTAAGAGATATATTACTGGTGTAACTGAGCTGAGTATTTCAAAATTTATTGAACCTCGGTGGAATATAGACTGATCACCTATATTCGACCAGGGACAGTGGGACATAGCCTGATCACCTATGTCCGACTCAGAGGTAAATTTTGCGATACTGCGAGTAGTTATACTAGAATATTGTCCAGATTGATTTTCCAGTTGATTTATGAATGTTTCAGAATTTGCAGTGTGTGTACATAATCATTGCATAACATGAACATTCACATCTACACACAACACACTGGCATCACAACACTTTTTCTCTTAACTGGAATACTCCTTTATCACAATCGGGCTATGTTACAGTCGCCTTCACCTCAAACCCTACACCCAACCGATGTTGTACCTTCCGCGTTAAGTACTAAGTACACTACTGAGACAGCCATCTGATTGCTAGTAGCAATAAACACCCTCCTTCAAGGTCGTACTCTGAGCTTGCCAAACTCCCCATTCAGCAGAGATGTTATGCCCAACAGAAACCTTAAGACTTTAAGGAGTAACCTGAACTGCGTTCTTGGAAACAGACACAAAATCTTTCACTCGTCTCTCGGGAATACCAGTTACTTTTGCTACCCTCTTATAAGATAATAAACTGTGTCACTAATACCATACAAACTGTTTTTGATTATTCTACAGACCATTTTGCGGTCACCCTACAAATGTTTTATTGCTACTTCATGAAAAAAAAAAATTGACCTCACTAATGTTTTGTAAACAAGGAATTGTTCTCTTGGTTCTATAAACTGTTTTACAAATCATTTCACAAACAATTTTATTAGCCGATTTGTTGTCCTGTTACAATATTATGAATCGAACTACAGTTTTACTACTATCATGCAAATGATAAACTGATTTCCTATTACTTTATGAGCTGTTTTACAAACCGTTTTATAAACTGTTTTGCAATCACTCTGTGAAACATTTGCTCATTTCGATGCGTTAAAAGTTTCTAGTCGAACTTCATCAAATTTTTGCATATCAAGGAGTGATTAAGTGTAACCTCTGTGAAACCGCCTTATTTACCCTATGTTTAAAGACTACTTTTACTCAAATTATGAGTCTTTTGAAGTCGCATCAGTTTACCTAACTGCAAATTTTCAGCAAAGAATTATGTAATACTCTCCCACAGAAAAAGAGGAGCCTTTACCATCTGGTGCAATTAAAGCTTAGACTTTCACAAATACCCTTTTTCTCCTACAAAGAGTAACGTATCCCTGAGATAGCTCAGTGGGTCGAATTGTTACCACTTAAGCATAGCTTAAGTTTAGATAGGAGACACCATACCTTTTCTATTCAATCCCAAGTGTTTGTTCTGCAAAACACTTGGGTAATAGATTCTTTGATTCATTTCTAATAAGAATTTAAACGTTGAAAAATACTTGTGTGTTTTTATATTTACGTTTCATTAAACTGTTAGAATAAATCAATACATTGTATTAATAATAAACACAAATAGATTAACTTTCTAGTTAACTCAAAGCGTATTAAGGGAACAACAGATAGTATGACGGTGGGAGATTGTAACCTAACCTGGGCAGAAATACCTCCTGAAGAAATTTTAGCGTTTTGTTAAATGAAGTATCACTCCATTTACCGCTGACCTTGATATGCGTAAACTTTGCCATAAAATCCAATGTTGTCATAAAGTCACAACCCGGGTACAGAGCCTGGTTGGAACTTGCATGTAACTCTTCAAACTCGTTAAGCAGAGGAGGTGTCGTTGCTTGAGTCAGCTCGTTACTTGTCTCGCCAATATTTCCATGAGTCGGCTCATTATTCGAAGGAATATCAAGAATATCATTTTGATCATTATTCAGAGGAATATCAAGAATATCATTAAGGCACGCACCCATGTCACTCATATCACGTTGTGTTGTGTTATGTACTAACGACGCAGGATCCGGTTCACCGTGATCGCGCCATTGTGTATAATTGGGTCCCACCCATTTTGGCCTATGTGGTTTTTAAGACCTTCGAGAGATACCCATGGAACATTACGACAACGACGACATGGACATTTTATGTTTGCATAACTATTCAATAACGGTTTGCAATGATCGAGGAAGGCGGCAAGACCATCAAGAAATTCTTTTGAACCACGATTCTCTAAACTGGTCCAACTCTTATCCATTATCATAACTGCATTTTTATGATGCAATCGGTTATTATATGCACTTAATTAATGATTACGAGTTGTTTTGTTCACCTAGTGCAACTATGGAAGGCAATCCTAACCCACTCTTTGAATGATTCGTCTCATATATGAAAGCGTATATCAGATTTACTATTTGAGAAAATTTCGGCAACATTTCCCCTCCACTCCCCAAATATGTGCATTAAGGACATATTCGTAGGAGTAAAGGAGAAACACTGTCGAAATCATCTTAAATAGTAAATCAGATATACGCATCCATATCCTAAATGAGACAAAACATTCAAAAAGAAGTCCCAAACAGGGGACTTTCTGAAATTAATTTCTAATAAATTAATTCCAGACGGGTTTTCAATTGGATGATTAACTTCGGACGGGGACTTTCCGAAATTAATCACTAAAATCGTAAAACATTCGCAAAAGTCTAACAATAATACACAAATTGACTACCATTCTAAAATCACATTCACAAATCGACTAACAATCACATATACAATTATGTCTAATCAACTACTAGTGAACATATCAACTTCCAACAAGTAATTAACATAGCAAACAACTGATTTCACATGTTCTATATATTTATATGTGACAAGATATATGTAGTTTGCTAGTGATTACTGATTCAGAAAAATGTTTTGTGGTTCTAGCATTTATCAAAATCTATATATAATCGTAGGAATGAAAAAGTAGTGTTACAGTTACCACTTATCACAATTACAATTTGTAACTATATACACTTTGTTGTATAATGCATATGTGTTATTCTATAAATGTAGTATTCCCAAAAACAAAAACTGTAACAATAACATATAAATTTTGCTTGTTGTTTTTAAACTGTTCATAAATAGGTTTGCATTCAGAATCATATTGGAGGCTAAGAGAATAAGGGAACAAATATTGCTAAAGGGGTGGGTAGCAACTAATTCATGTCTCATTCCACCACATTATAAACACCATTTTAATTTCGGTCTGCCAATTACACAAGATTATTCTACCCTCACATGAGCTCACAATCCTTATGTCCTGGCCTGGGGTTATTTCTAATTCGAGTTCTTTGAATAATAATAATAATAATAATAATAATAATAATAATAATAATAATAATAATAATAATAATAATAATAATAATAATATAATAATAATAATAATAATAATAATAATAATAATAATCACATAAACACATATCCAAACAACTACACAATATGTAAACCTATCTACGTCAATTATAATAATATTGGCATCCCCTACAAATTCAGTATACAGGCATGCTGGAAACAAAACCACTATCAACTTACAACTTGGAACTACTAGTATTTAGAGAATTTGAGATTCTTACATGGTGTCAACAAAAACATCGAAAAGACATGCCATAACAGTTTCATACTTTCATGTTTCCAACAATACATTAAGCATTCAAAACACAATGTGTCGCTTCGTTGTCTAAATTTGCCAATTAATCTCTTATCCTAAAATGACAAGTTAAATTTGCCAACTAAAATAGCTGGTTTCTCAATCACAAAGCAGTACACAATTTGTTCCAACAACACCAACATGATTCTAGTTGCAGTAAATTATGATACTAGCTTTTCAAGTTCAACTAATTACACTTAATCCGCATTCAACTACGTACCAGAACCAGCATTCAACTAATTACACTTAATCCACAAAGCATAAAAATGAAAAAACAGTAAGCATATATAAACATACTGTCTCAGCTGTACATCTCAGCACTCGGCTCTCGCTCTTGGGCTGTGGTCTCTCGGGCTTTATAAAAAGAGGTAAAACTGTTAAAGACGTAAAAATTTTAACGGCGACATGTCGTCGGGACACCAAAAGTTTAAAAAAAAGAGACCACATTACCTATGTCTCGGTTGTCTCAGCTCTCGGCTCTCGCTCTCGGCTTTCACTACTGTTTCAGAAGTATCCAAAAAAAAAAAAAAAAAAAAAAAATGAAAACAACATCAAAAGAATTAACAAATGCTACGTAATTTAACATTTACATTACATAAATTAATAAAAATCAAAAAATAACAAAAACTAAAAATACCTGCTTATTGAAAAATGTTGAGGAAACATAAAGTGGGGAAGAAGAGGAAGAATTAAACAAGAGGAGGGTTGAGGAAAGAATTAAACAAGAGAAGAGGAGGAGGTATGGTGGTGGAGTACCACTGGTGTACGGTGTTGTAGTGATGGTGTGGACTGTGGGGGTGTAGCCTGTGGTGGTGTAGACTGTGGTGGTGGTGGTGTACGGTGTTGTAGTGATGGTGTGGTGGTGTAGCCTGTGGTGTGGTGGTGGGTTTTTTTGTTATCGCCGGCGATGATCAGAGGTAGAAGAGAGGGAGTAATAATTGAGATGGATATGTCTAAGTGTTGACCAGATCTATTTTTGTTATACTTTTACTTGTCCCGACGACATGTCGTCGGGAACAATAAAGAAACTTTGTCGTTTTGCGTCTTGGCGGGACAAATGAAAATTTTGGTGGGTTTTTAGCGAAAAAATACCGACGACATTTCGTGGGTATGAATAATGAAAAATGTTTATAATAATTTTAAATTAAATACTTTTATTTAATATATAATTAAAATTAAAAACTTTATATTTAAAATTAAATACTTTTATAAAATTAAAAAAAATATATTTAATTTAAGTAATTTTATTTAATATATAATTAAAATTAAAAACTTGATATTTAAAAAATTTATTTCTTATAAATACTTTTATTTAATATATAATTAAAATTAAATACTTTTATAAAATTAAATACTTTTATAAGATGTAATTCCTAACTATGGGCCAAGTGTTAACCACAATGTCTCACCAGGCGTAAAGTAGTTTATTAACTCGCCTGTTTCGTTTAACGAATGAGCCGAGTTGTTTCGTTTGCTTGTCGAGTTGTTTCGTTTGATCTGAGATGATATGGTTCTACATGAGATGTTTAACGAATGAGCCGATATGATATGGTTCTACACGAGATGTTAAACGAATGAGCCGAGATGATATGGTTGTACACGAGATGTTAAACGAATGATCCGAGATGATATGGTTGTACACGAGATGTTTAACGAATGAGTCGAGATGATATGGTTATACATAAGATGTTTAACAAATTATCCGAGATGATATGGTTGTACACGAGATGTTTAACGAATGATCCAAGATGATATGGTTGTACACGAGATGTTTAACGAATGATCCGAGCAATTATGGAACTCGTGCTCAACAACAAAGTTCCAGCTTATCTTGTTCTAGTTTGAAAGATGCAATTCCTAACTATGGGCCAAGTGTTAACCACAATGTCTCACCAGGCGTAAAGCAGTTTATTAACTCGCCTGTTTCGTTTAACGAATGAGCCGAGTTGTTTCATTTGCTTGTCGAGTTGTTTCGTTTGATCTGAGATGATATGGTTCTACAAGAGATGTTTAACGAATGAGCCGAGATGATATGGTTCTGCACGAGATGTTTAACGAATGAGCCGAGATGATCTGGTTGTACACAAGATGTTAAACGAATGATCCGAGATGATATGGTTGTACACGAGATGTTTAATGAATGAGCCAAGATGATATGGTTATACACGAGATGTTTAATGAATGATCCGAGAAGATATGGTTGTACACGAGATGTTTAACGAATGATCCAAGATGATATGGTTGTACACGAGATGTTAAACGAATGATCCGGGCAATTATGGAACTCGTGCTCAACAACAAAGTTCCAGCTTATCTTGTTCTAGTTTGAAAGATGCAATTTCTGACTATGTTTCCTTTGAGTCTTTACGAAATGAGCCGAAATGTTTAACGAATGAGCCGAGATGATATGGTTATACATGAGATGTTTAACGAATGATCCGAGATGATATGGTTGTACACGAGATGTTTAATGAATGAGCATAGATGGTATGGTTGTACACGAGATGTTTAACGAATGAGCCGAGATGATATGGTTGCACACGAGATGTCAAACGAATGATCTGAGATGATATGGTTGTACACGAGATGTTTAACGAATGTGCCGAGATTATATGGTTGCACACGAGATGCTAAACGAATGATCCGAGATGATATGGTTCTACACGAGATGTTTAACGAATGAGCCGAGATGATATGGTTGTACACGACATGTTAAACGAATGATCCGAGATGATATGGTTGTACACAAGATGTTTAACAAATGAGCCGAGATGATATGGTTATACACGAGATGTTTAACGAATGATCCGAGATGATATGGTTGTACACGAGATGTTTAACGAATGATCCGAGATTATATGGTTGTACACGAGATGTTAAACGAATGATCTGAGCAATTATGAAACTCGTGCTCAAAAACAAAGTTCCAGCTTATCTTGTTCTAGTTTGAAAGATGCAATTCCTAACTATGTTTCATTTGAGTCTGTACAAAATGAGCCGAGATGTTTAACGAATGAGCCGAGATGATATGGTTATACACGAAATGTTTAACAAATGATCCGAGATGATATGGTTGTACACGAGATGTTAAACGAATGAGCCGAGATGATATGGTTGTACACGAGATGTTTAACGAATGAGCCGAGATGATATGGTTGTACACGAGATGTTAACCGAATGATCTGAGATAATATGGTTGTACACGATATGTTTAACGAATGAGCCAAGATGATATGGCTGCACACGAGATGTTAAACGAATGATCCGAGATGATATGGTTGTACACGAGATGTTTAACGAATGAGCCGAGATGATATGGTTATACACGAGATGTTTAACGAATGAGCCAAGCACGAGATGTTTAACGAATGAGACGAGATGATATGGTTGTACATTAAAGGATAATAAAACTTATCCTTTCATATCTATTATCTTACAAAAAAATCTCATCCTGTCTCCTTATCTTATCTTTCATATATATTCTTTTCTTTCTCTCTGGATATAGACAATCAGTGGCCATCATTAATTCCCACAAATAACCGATCATCCTCAAATCGGCAAAATACAAATAACCAAATCACTAATTCCCACAAAACACACATAACAATGGATGGTTACACGCCGAAAGAGGAGTGGTCAAAGGTTTTATCGTCGATGCTCCTCTTTGATGAAGTTCTTAATGAATATGGCTCAGAAATTATTGATGAATATGGTTCTTATAAGAAATGTGCACCGTGGATGAGAGACCAGATTCTGAAATGGTTGAGGAAAAAGCCGTACTACAAAGAGTATTTGGACGCTCAAGCTGACGATGAAGCTGAAAGCACGTTGGACACCAAACTTGATGATCTGGGAAATAGGGTAACAAATCTCGAAGATACGTTTGATCATATCAAGCAAAGGAAATCAAGGAAGGGAAAAGATGGTGCAAGTTCTAGCAAAGCGGGAAGTAGCAGCAAAAAAATGAATGGGCGATGTTTGTTAATACTTTCGTGCAAGTTCTAGCAAAGCGGGAAGTAGCAGCAAAGCGGTATATGTCGTGTGTTGTTTCGTTTGAGTTGTTTCATTTGCTTGTCGAGTTGTTTTGTTTGATCTGTTTCGTTTGCTTGTCAAGTTGTTTCATTTGAGTTTGTATGAAATGTATGTGGTTGAGAACTCTTGCGTATTTTAAATAAAATGTTTGCCTTCGTGTTTGTTAATTGTGATATTGCTCCTTCGAATAAGCTCATAAACCCAAACACCCTTTTGGTGCAGAAATAAGCAATCCCAAACACCCCTCTTTGGACAGCATAAACCAAACGGCCCTTGTGGGCTGTTGTTAACCAAATAGCATAAACAAAACACCCCTGTTTGGATAGCATAAACCAAACGGCCCTGTTTGGACAGCGTAAACCAAACGGCCCTAATTGGCTGCTGTTAACCAAACAACATAAACCAAACGGCCCTATTTGGACAGCATAAACCAAACGCCCCTTGTGGGCTGCTGTTAACCAGCTTGTTTTAACCAAAATGGTCATGGTTGCAACAACAACAACAACATTTTATTAAACAACAACAATAACACAAAAAACAACAACACAAACAACAACAACAACAACAACAACAACAACAACAACAACATTACATATGAAGATTGTCCATGTCACCTAACAGCTCATAGAGTATTGCAGCCGACTGACATGCGTGGTCGAGGTCGTCGTGATTCGTTGCCATTTCAAGTCTTTCCTCCAGCATCCTTACTCTTGTCTCTAGCACCTGCTTTTGTGCCTCTAGCATGTTTATCCTAAGATCTTTTTCATTACAGTTTGAGCACCCTGTTGGTGCAGATCCAGAACCGTGAGATGTTGAAGCAGAAGAGGTTACTCGTAACTGCTCATCAAAGTCACTCTTCCACATAAAATATCCGCATCCATGATCTTTTTCTCTTGGCTGTCACATAAATAATGTAATTATATGATTGTTTGTATATTTACATAAATAAGAAATGTATAATTGTTCACCTTCGAAAGAGGACATGCATAATATTCCCATCCAAATGTATCTGGTTGATGTGATTTTCTTTTTTTTTATATTTCCTGCTCCACAATTACACATAAAAGGATTATATCGCTGCATCTCAGGTTTTGAAATTGGTGTGAAGATAAGATGTTGTGAGTTTGAGTGGTTTTGAGGATAAGATAATAACCTGAGATTGGTGTATATAATGTGTTTGGGAATATAATGCCGTCGACATGTCGTCGGCACAATAAAGGCGGGAAAAACCCCGCCCAATTATTCGCTATTATTCACACGCGGGGAAAGTCAAAAATTTTGACCAAATAAATACCGACGTCTTGTCGTCGGGAAAATAACAGTAACAGCAAAATAAATCTTAATCAATCGCTAATCACACGCTAATTGCAATTATTTTTGGGTTTATATTGTGCCGACGACATGTCGTCGACATAATATTGGCGGGCAAATTCCCACCGAAGTTTTGACCATGATTAGCAAAGTCAAACTTTTCCAATATTATACCGTCGACATGTCGACAGTATTTTACAGAGCTAAAAACTCAACGCGCCCTTGGCTCGGTCAAGGCAGTTTTTTGTCGTTTAGTGGTTGATGCCGACGACATTATGTCGTCGGCGTAATCATCGTCGCCCATTCTTGTATTTCTTGTAGTGCTATTAGTCGCGCTATTATAATAGTGCATACCCTTATTCCGAATCCTAGATCCGCCAATGATGTATATTAATTAGATACTTGGATAAAGCAAGAATAAAGTTAATCATTATACAGTTATACTCCTATAAGGCAGGGCCTTTTGAAGTTCGTTCACACATTAAGATTAAGCCACATAATTATCTAAATATTTGCTAACTCATGACTTATAATTTGAGTTTTTTTAACTTAAACTTTCAAATGTATCTTTACTTCACACGTTCAAATTAAAAAAAAATTAAAAAAATAAAAAACCCTAGCACACACATATATTTCACAACTATTTCCTTTTTGTCACATATTATCTTCATTTCTGTCAACCATGTTTATACAATATATTTTACTTACTATCTTAGTTGACAATGGTTTCGCTCACATAGAGAGTTTCGTATGTTTACATGTATGGGCTGCACAAATGCACAACCTCAAGAGTTTCTTAGTTATATCTATATACTAGTACACGCGTACTGTTCACCATAGCTTCATTTAGCCCCTTTAGGGGACCATAGGCCCAACCCGGCAAAAAATATCCCGAACTTCATTTGGATCTACTCCACTCTCTCACACGCCTCTCTCATTCAATCTCAGGTCAATCGGCACTCCGGCACCAACCAAAAACCCGACCGACCCAGCTCCGAAAGATCTACAGTGATTGTTGTGAGTGTTGCTACAGGAAAGTCTACAGTGGTTGTATTATTTTAATGGGTTTGATCTATTTTGTGGTTGTATGAATCCGTTAGGTACAATGTACAGTGGTTGGTTTTTTTAGCCACATCCATCCGTTCTAGATTCATCTTCTTATCAAACCCACCAAACTAACTCTCTCTCTAAACAGGTTTATTTCTTTTTTGTTCCAATGTTCGTGTCAGTAGAACTTGGGGGTTTTAATCAGGGTTGATAAGGTTATGGATTTTTAAATTAGGGTTTTGTTGTAATTTCGACATTTTTTGCTGTTGGAACATGATGTGTGAAAGTGGGCTGTATCTTAGCGGCGCATCACGACCACATTCGTGTTTGCAGCCAGGAGATGTTCGCATACCCTTTTATCCAGTTACGCACTTGCAAATGGCTGCAATTCGCTTAATGTGCGTTCTGCCGGTACGACCATAGCTTCATTTTAGCCCCTTTAGGGGACCATAGGCCCAACCCGGTGAAAAATACCCCGAACTTCATTCGGATCTACTCTACTCTCTCACACGCCTCTCTCATTCAATCTCAGGTCAATCGGCGCTCTAGCACCAACCAAAAACACAACCGACCCAGCTCCGAAAGATCTATAGTGATTGTTGTGAGTGCTGCTACAGGAAAGTCTACAGTGATGGTATTATTTTAATGGGTTTGATCTATTTTGTGGTTGTATGAATCCGTTTGGTACAATATACAGTGGTTGGGTTTTTTTTTCTACCACATAATCTAATTAATTAATGTACTAACTTAAACCAACCTTTCTAATTTCATTAACAACAATACAAGGATTGAGTTATTTCACATAAAATTGTCTCAGCTAAGTGCAATTGTTAGACTCGCTTTTTTATAAAGATGTCGTCACTCTCGTGAATTGGACTAGGTTTGTATTAAGTAGCTCACGCAGGGACTACTTATGATTATTTGGCAAACTAGGGATGTAAAAGAGCCTATAAGTACCCACATGACTCTCCATGTGGGTGTGTGAGAGTATTGTACCATTCATTTGTTTTCTTTCAATAAAGCTAAACATTTGACAGATTCTCTCCACCCTCTCACTACTCTCTCTCTAGAAAGATGAACATCTTCATCTTTCACAGCCAACCAAGGCCACCCGAACCACGAAATACATGAATCTTGGTCTCTACAATTGGTATCACGAGCTAACCAGGGGAGATTCTTGGTAAGTTTACTGATTTTTGTGGTTCGATTCAAGTTTTAGGCTGTTTTTTATCTTCTTTTTGTTGTCATCGGAAAAAAAATTTCGGTCATCGGAAGTTATTTCCGTTTCATTCGATAAAAAACAGACCCATAACTGGTCTTTATGTATCTTTGATGGTCAAAACCATCTCAAATCCATGGTCATACGAGTGTAGATCTGCTCACAGTTCTATATTCGAGTTTAAGTTGAGATTGTTTTTGTCCTTTAATCCGTGAAAATGGTCAAATCTGATGAATATATGGTCGAGTTTTATGCTCGAAATGGGTTTTAGGATCAGATTTTGGGTTGCAAAAAGATGGTCGGAAAAGTTGGTCGGAATTTATGGCCGGAAAAGTGGACTACAATTATTGTACTCAATTATTGATGGGAGGTGGGATGAGTGGTGACAGTTGATGCATTATTGGATAAGAGTGAAAAAGTCAAGAGTGGGTAAAAGCTGGCAGAATCTCGAAATTGCCACATTGTCTCGAAATTGGCAAAAAGTTTCGGAATTGCTCATTTCCTCGAAATTGCAACTGTATCTCGCAATTGGTCATATCTCTCGCAATTGCAACACTTTCGAAATTGCTATCGCAATTGGTCTTTCGAAATTCATTTCGGAATTGCCTTTGTGTCTCGCAATTGACACTGTCTCGCATTTGGGGAGTGTTTCGCAATTCATGGAGTTTTCTCGCAATTGGGGAGTTCTCTCGCAATTGGGGCAATTTCTCGAAATTCACCAATATCTCGCAATTGCCAACTGTTACTCTCGCAATTCATTTCTTTCGTAATTGATAAATATGTTCACTTATAATCCTTCCACTTTGACACCCTTCAACCTAGTATCCCTTCCAAAAAAAAAAAAAAAAAAAAAAAAAATTGGCGGGAAAATGTGAGTAAAATTTAATTTTTTCAGGTGATTAAACGTTCAATTTTTACGCGAGATTCAAATTTTGGTATAATAGTGAAAATTTTGGCCCAAAATTCAAAATTTTTGGTCAAAATTCGAATTTTTTAGGTGAAAATTGGCGTCAAAATCTGTTACACTCAAATTTTTCTAGCTTTCTTGTAACGGCATTTCCTAGTGTATTTCAAATTATGTCAAAAAAAAAAAGAGGGATATAGGGATACCATCGCAACAATCACGGGGATACATCGTTCACGGCTAATATGGTTAAGAAGAATGACTACGGAGAAGAATGGTATTATTGATTTGATTTTGAAGTAACATTTTTCGTGCATGTGTACTTATTTATCTCAAAGTCTAGAGGTTGGTTGGATGCATGACTTTTAGAGATACTTGTTTGGGCTCTCATGGGTGTAGTGATTAAGTCTTGGATTATCTAGTTTTCATAGGTCAAGGGGTGGATGGACGAAGACCTAGTTAACTATCAAAACTGAGATGGAGTACTCAGTGACACACAAAGATGTGGATAATTCGAGAGAGGTTCATATACAGTTAAGGAAGGATGGATGGGTATATGAAACGACCTATGCTTTAAGGAGTTACGTTGTAGTGCTCAGTATAGGTTCTTAGTCACATTATCGTACAAGATTAAGTCACATTTGAGGGGGATGTTTACTTCTTTTTCAAATTGGTCATATCGGGTTGTCTCCACATGTGGTCATTTATTAGAAGCCGGTGAATTTTAAGGTTGGTTTGAGAGACGTATTGAGAGTATTTTTTAACATACTCTCACGATAATTAAGCTTCGACGGGTTGTCGACGTGCTATCATGGATTTAGTATTGCTTCAAGTTCAAGGTACTCCAAGCCATGTACATTATTATATGATGATTACGATGACTCGCAATCATCAGGAGGGAGAAGTACGCCCTTAGGAGGGAAAAGGAAATGGAGAGAGAAGTACGGCTATTACCAAAGTACGCCCTTATGAGGGAAAAGGAAATGGAGAAAGAAGTACGGCTTATTACCAAAGTACGCCCTTAGGAGGGAAAAGGAAATGGAGAGAGAAGTACGGCTTATTACCTACTTTGATGCAATTACTTTGTGAGATATGTTAATGCTCCCGAACGACAACCATTGTGCTTACAGTCTTCGCTGCGTGGTTAAAAGGCTAAAGAGAGTTGTCGATTCAGGAGGGAGCAGAAAAGAATAAAGGGCTCACTAGTTAGGAGGGAGTAATAACCTAACTAGTACATTACAGTTGAAGTTCAGAGCTACAAGGATGTGTGCCGTCAGCACCAAAGATCGAAGCTGCGATCTTCGAATTAGAGAGAACTTCAAGTCTGCCTCAGGATCTAGACTACAGAGACTCTGCACTTCAGCAAAAGTTTATTATTGTAATTTACTTTGTATTGTTTATAGGTCTCATTGTAACCATTCACTTGTGACGACATCTTGGAGGGAGATTGTTAGACTCGCTTTTTTATAAAGATGTCGTCACTCTCGTGAATTGGACTAGGTTTGTATTAAGTAGCTCACGCAGGGACTACTTATGATTATTTGGCAAACTAGGGATGTAAAAGAGCCTATAAGTACCCACATGACTCTCCATGTGGGTGTGTGGGAGTATTCTACCATTCATTTGTTTTCTTTCAATAAAGCTAAACATTTGACAGATTCTCTCCACCCTCTCACTACTCTCTCTCTAGAAAGATGAACATCTTCATCTTTCACAGCCAACCAAGGCCACCCGAACCACGAAATACATGAATCTTGGTCTCTACAGCAATGCTATCCATCATAAGAATTGGTGTCTGACCCATGCTAACAACTAAAATATCACCTTGCGCGGGTGACGAATCAGATAGGCAAGCCCAGCATATGACTACCAACAATAATTATGACAGTTCTCCAACTTTTTTCTATGGCCACCGTGCGCGGGTGACAAGCCGGATAAGATCAATTTAAGTGTCCTAACCGAACTATTACATTATTATATTTCATATTATATTATTTTACTTTATTCCCGTTCTAAGCAAGAGTAAGTAGGGAAATTCAATCGGGTATGGTTTGATCATCTACTAATTATACATATGCCTAACTACATGAAAACCATCAAATCAATTTTGTAACCAAATTATACAGTTGAATCGGGTGCACCTTATAATCATGGCTGGATCTTCTAGTTTGCTCCAATAAGTCATTTATAAGCTAATCTTCAGAATCTGCAAACACTCAACAAATATTTGTAGAAGAAACTTCCACATCTAATTAACACAAAACTCTTATAATGTGATTCCATTTTATTTTTTTTTAATTTTTCCAAAAATCACATTTTGACCCATTTTTTATCACAATTTCACAAAAAAACATATAACACATGTGACACCCCTTCCCCAACTTAAAGCATTGCATTGTCCCTAATGAAACAACATTAAGTTGAAATTGGTTTAAAAATCACTTTGACAAACTCACACAACACAAAAACCTAACTCATTTTCGTAGGAATCACGGTTGCATTTAGCGTATGCAACAAGCCTTTAAACCACTCGGTAGGCCGAGTGAACGAGTTTAGTCTCGTGAGGGTTTGTAGTGAACACACCCACAAAGTTTTTAACACACACAAAAGTAAGAAAATAAAAAGAAACATAAATTAGAAAGAACATAAACACACACTACAACCCACGGGTTGCCTCCCGCGAAGCGCTAAGTTTACCGTCGTGAGCCCAACAATACCTGGTATTAGTTTCACGGTGGTCTGATGGAGCATTTACCAAACGAGTTACCTAGACGCAGTGAAACTTTACGGGTCCATGCCATATCTCTCTTTTCAAACACTTTATGAATATTAGTTTCCCTTATGTAGAAGAAGTGGTTATGCTTTGAAACCCACCAAGAATTCGGTTTTATCAAGATAAACCTATGATCAGATTTCGTAACCACCAAAAATCAACCATAACCAGAAATTGATAGACAAATCTCGTTTTTAGCACTGAAACAACATCGTAACTACCCAAAATCACCAAAAACTCCAAAGCGTCTCCAAAACCATCAATCCAATAAAGACTCACCTACACAACAATCAACCAATAGAAATCAAACTTTCATTACAAAAGTGAAAAAAAAGTAAGTCAAAGATTTAAACTTTGTTTACCTAAAGTCATCGGAGACCAACAACTATCCGCCTCCGAAACCACCAAAAATCAACTAAAACAACCATACCGCCTCCAAAACCACTAAAACACAAAACCGCTCACATCCAAACATTTAAAAAGACACCACCAAAACCACCAAATTTTAAAACCGATTAAAACCATATCATCTGGCGGTGGCGGCGTCGTTTTCAGATGATGGTGGTGGCGGCGAGTAATGGTGGTGGCGGTTAATGGTCGTTAAAGTGACAGAAATTTTTGGTGGTTAATGGTTGTACAGATTCCCCTTTTATTCTATACATAAACATTCGATAGAGAGCAAAAATTAGATGTGTGTGTGTTATGCGTGTATTTGAAAGGTTTATGGTTAGTGAAATAATGAAGAAATGTTTCAGTTGTGTGTGTGTGAGAGATGATAGAGGTTTATGAGGGAAGTTAAAAGAGATATAACGTGGGAAACTGTGCAGGGGAAATAATCTGGTGTTTCGCACCCTCACATTAACTATAATGTGAAAAAGTGTGTTTTCTGATAAGAGAAGTGATCAAGTGTGTCTCACCCACACATTAAGAAAGCACGTGTCACATTTTTATTAAAAGTGAAGCAGTTAGCAGAAGTTATTTTTTAAACCAACGGTGGATAGTATGTGGGACAAAGATCTATTGCTGATATCAAAAGTTGAATTGAAGCGTTCATGATTAAAAGTTGAGAGATCCAATGGTTGAGAAGACTTCCACTTGCCCCTTTAAAAATATGACTGACCGGCAACAATAATAAAGGTAATAATCTCATAAAAATTGCAAAAAAGTCCAAAAACAGTTGCAATTATTGACCCTGCCAATAACTTACGATTAAAGCAACAATCCCTAAGTCAAATTGTTGGACGTTATATAGTATTGAGTGATTTATTGGAAAAATTATTTTGTGAGTTCATGTGATTTATTGGAAAAATTATTTTGTGAGTTCATTATTACAAAAGTATATCGCACACATATAACATATCAAACGTGTTAGTGATGAGATTTATCGTTTTGCTTTTTGCAACGGATGCAAAAACATATATTTTCGAGCTATGAAATAAAGTTTTTATTTATGTAATGTACAAAGGATAATCAAAAATTATCTTTAATACATATAAAACATTACAGTTTCCATGTGAATTAATTTGATATTGCTTAATGTTAATTAAACCCAAAATTTCGAAAAACATTTGTCGGTCACAAAATTAATTACAAGGTATATGTCACCGCAACGCGCGGATACCCCGATAGTTATTACAATATCAAGCAAAGTTAAAAGGGTTGAAAGCTATGTTATCTGAGTCGTTCTATCTTTATCAGGGACAATTTTGGAACCAAAAGTTTCCCATAACGACGTCCGTATTTTCGACGTTTTACTGATTGTGAATGGTATTTCGACATATACCAGTATGCCACAAAAAAGATTTTCGCAAATTAATCTTCATCGTATATCACAATATTTGTGATATTTTCAACTTTGATTAAAACTTTTTACATATTTTGGCTTAGCGTTAAATGAAAATAATTTTACATGAGAAGATACTGAGTTAAAATTACAAATTTATAAAATCTATCTATTGTTAATTTTTCCCAATTTAAACCCTTTAATCAGTTGGTTCAGATTCCATATGGTTCATTACTCATTAGAAATACCAAATGATTTAAACACGTACAGTTTCATAATTGTCTTCAATACAAACATTGCATGTCATACATTAAAACAAATCACTCATGTATGATGGATTAAGGTGACCCTTGAAATCCTTATTTTAAACTTTTGAAACATTTTCCTTAGTTGAACAATTCTGGAAGTCTTGAGGCGACACATTGTCGCACATCTTGAAAAATACCATTCTTCCCGATCATGCCATCGAGCTGTGTAGGTCCCCATTTCTTGTTCTCTATCACCCCGATTGGAGTTTCAGGTATGATACCATCTCTAGCAATATTAACCTACATATAAACAAACGCGGGTGAGTAATTCTTATTTTTTATTTATCGTTAGAAATATATAACTAGACTAACCGTTGCTGAGCCATTAGGTAAAATTGTGTAGAGAACAGCGTCACCTGGCTTCATGTTTTCATCCTTGAAAACCTCAAGATACTTGACAATAGTTTCAGCATCCGCATCATTGTAGGTTCCTTCTTCTTTCCACATCCCAACCATCTTTTCTGCCGCTAAGTCAGAGAAAAACTTACCCGATACCGGTACCAACATTGTAATATGTATAGACTTCTCAAAGGGGCCTGTACAAAGGGTGTAAACATAACTTAAAGTGCTAAAAAATGGGAAAATGATTTCACAGCTGAATGAAGGCTACCACACAAAACACAATTCAGTAAACATCTGTATGATGGATAGACGAAAGGCAAAAACTTAGCGAAGGGTTACCATTATAGATTTCATTGTAAAACTCATCGGAATCCATTAACTCGACATTGGTTTTGCCCTTCCACTTATGAGCAAGTGACTCAATAGCTTTTTCTTCTAAGTACAATCCGGCCACGACAACCTTCTGGATGGTTCCTTGCATTTCCAAATGTCTTACACCTTACGCATGATTTCCAAAAATATAACATTAGCATATGGTTTGATCGCCTGAACAGAGACAAAATATAAGGTCATGTATCAGTTGAGGACCTTAATGTAGAAATAATACCTGCGCCTGCGAGGAACAAATTTTTAGCTGCACTGGGAGGCTTGAAGGACGGTGGAACGAAGACGGATTCGAGCTCTATACCGGTGGAGGAATGAAGCTTAGCCATGGTAGTACTAGTTTGGATTAAAAACTTGAGTTGAGTGAGGCTGATTACTTACTCCGGAGGTATATATAGAGGGAATTCAAGTGATTGAAGACTCTTATATTAATTAAATATTAAACACGAGAGTACTATGCGGTTTTTTTAAAACCATGTTTTTGAATTTTTTAACTTAAACTCCTGTATCTTAACTTGACACGTTCAAATAAAAAACCAGCACACACATATATTTCGCAACTACTTCCTTTTTGTCACGTACTATCTTCATTTCTATCAACCAAGTTGCTTTTTTGAGTGTGTCTCACAATTACTTGAGGATTATATCAAAGGTATGTATATCAGGGGTGGATCTACAGCCACCACAGGTATGCACGTGCATACCCTGTGATTCCTCGTCGTAGTGTAAAATAAAACTGAGTTTTGGAATTTTGTTAATCGAGTTACAAAGAGTGTATACCCAGTGAAAATGAGATGCATACCCTAATCCGACTTGCCATTTTTGATTTATGTAAATGATCACACGACACCAAAACCTCATGTTTGGGACGAGCAAAAAATTTGGGTCGACATTGTCGAACCAAATTTTGGCCATGGCCCACTGTTTTTTCAACCAAAAAGGCAGTCAACGAAAGTTGATAGTTTGTGCAAAATGGGACGACAATATCGTCCCATATTTAAATACATAATAATTTTGGACTTTTAAAAGAAACTTCCCAAAAAATAAATAGTCCCGCCTACAAATTCATTCCCGCCAAGCAGAATGGGACGACATTGTCGTCCCATTTTGTTTGTATTTGTTTTTTTTTTTTTTTTATTTAAAAACTTTTTAAATCAATTTTTATTTTAAAATAAATATTAAAACATCTTAAAAAGAGTGTATGATCACACGACACCAAAACCTCATGTTTGGGACGAGAAAAAAATTTGGGTCGACATTGTCGAACCAAAATTTGGCCATAGCCCACTGTTTTTTCAACCAAAAAGGCAGTCAAAGAAAGTTGATAGTTTGTGCAAAATGGGACGACAAAGTCGTCCCATATTTAAATACTGCTAGCATTTAATTTATGCTATTTAGGAAGTGATGGTCATTTGTTATCTAGTACTTAAGTGTTATGTATAATATGTACTAAGTAGAGTGGGCTAGTAGTATTAGTTGTATTGGTGTGTCATATGATAAGTGTAATACATTTACTAAGCCCACACCATGATCCATTTCAAAGCCCACCAAGGCCCATCTTGGTTGGCTGTGTATCATATTTAACGCATACACACACTCTGCCCTAAAGTGTGCCTCATTTAACATATGTAAAAGAGTGTGTGTGTGTGTGTGAAAGTTCTCCTTTAGTCTTTGTATTATTTTCATCCTATGAATGTAATCATTCGACTAGCATATATCCACATATACTCTTCATGTTCCTAATGTGTATGATTGTGAGTGTCATCGTGTGTTTCTTTGTATGATATAGAAGTGGGTCGATATTTACAAGTGGTATACAAGAGCCAATCAACAAGGTAGAAGGTTAGTGTGTTCGGTTTGTGCTTAAAAGAAACCATCAGCCACGTTTTGCCTTCTTAAAAACGTGACTTCGAAGGTGTTTTCTGGGAACCGAATAGCAAAAATCATGAGTAAGGTTGTGTTTGTTAATATATTCATGACTTGGCTTATGTTTCAGTGAGTATTTCTCATTTGTATGTTGGTTAAAATGCTACACTTTTATTAGTGTTCTAAGTATTTTGATCGAATCAAATAAAGGGAAATTTATTCTATGTGTTTTTTGAATATCTTGGATATTATTGGTCCGAGTTGGTGAAAGTTGTCAGGAATATTAGCAAGTTGGTGAAAAGTTGTCAGTAATATCCCTTAAAATAAGGCAATAGGCAAGTGACTCAAAAGTCAAAAAGTTAGTGAAAAGCTGAAAAGTTTCGGAATTGCTCATAACTCTCGCAATTGCTACACTTCATCGGAATTAGTACTGCTCTCGCAAATGCTGCTGCTCTCGCAATTGCTGCTGCCTTCGCATTTGGTACTGAGTTCGCAATTGCTGCTGGTTTCGCAATTACTATTGGTCTCGCAATTACTACTGTCTTCGCAATTGGTACTGCTCTCGCAATTGAACCTGATCTCGCAATTGCTGCTTGTTTCGCAATTCAGCACTGTTTCGCAATTCAGTTCAGTTTCGCAATTGGCTGGGATTTCGCAATTGGGAATATCTTTTGCAATTCCAACAGAATTTAGGGAACTTTCGGATTTGTCACTTCTGGCCCTCGCAATTGTGATTAAACGAATTCAAAGTTAAATAACTTTTAAGGATTTGATTCGAACGTAATTTCGTCAACTCGAAAGTGAACTCGGTATTTTACCACTTGTATAAGTGTGTAAATTACTTCGAAAAACGGCTATCTACTTTCTTGTATAAGATTGTTAGATTTTTATATAAATTACCAATTTATATAAATTAGATATATTTCTATCTAAATTGATATTTTTCCATAATTTGTATAAATTTTGGTCAAATTGAAATTTCTATAGAAATTGTCGTTTTATCTAAATTGTAATTTACATAAGTTTTGTCGAAATTGTAAACTTTTGACTTTGTCTTAATTATACTCTAATCAAATTTTGTAACTTTATTTAAATTTGTTTCGTTCAACTAAACCTACAACTTCAACGATCATCAACAACAAACCAAGGCTTTACATCAACATTCAAGTTCAACCTTCAACGACAACAACTTCTATTTTGTTGAAACGATCCTCAATCCACTTTATCATACATAATTTTAAAGATGACTACACAACAAGACATTCATGCCGCAGGTTCAGAAAACCATCCTCCAATGTTAGAAAAGGGTGGTTATCTTCCATGGACGAGTCGTATGAAGAGCTACATGAGAACCAAGCCTCGCGGTCAAGGCAAACTCTTGATCAAATCCATAGAGGAAGGTCCATTCAAGCCTCGTCAGATTCAAGTCACAGCTGGGAATCCTGATGCAACACCTCGAATTGAAGCAACCTTTCGGACTCAAACGGAAGAGGAATACACATTGGCAGATTGGAAGCAAATTGAAGCAGATGACATGGAAATGCATTTAATTCAACTTGGTTTACCACAAGAAATATTCTGTGCTGTAGACAGTTGTGAAACTGCTCATGCAATGTGGGAATGAGTCAAAAGACTGTTATGGTACAGATATTGGTAAACAAGACGTGGAAAACAAGCTTCTGAATGAATGGGAGAAGTTCACATCCACTCCAGCTGAACAAATTGAATCTTACTACACACGGTTTTGTACTCTAATGAATGAGTTGATCAGACACAATTTGGCACATAAACAAATTGTCAAGAACATCATGTTCATCAACAACCTTCCAGAAGAATGGGGACGATATGTCACTATTGTCAACCAAACAAAGAACCTTCACGAGGTGAACTATGATCAGCTCTATGACTTCCTAAAACAAAACCAAACAGAGGCAAATGAAGTCAGAAAAGAAAAACAATCTAAATAACAAGATCCTCTTGCACTCATAGTCCAATCACCTACACCTGCAACAGTCAATGCACAACCATCATCATCTTCATCCCAACAATTCATGCAACAACAATACAACTCTCAAACACCGTTCTACCCACAACAACAACATGTAATCCCACAACAACAATACCAGCAACACCCAGATCAACATGATCAGGATGAGTCATCTGATGCTTTGACTCAAGCTTTTGCTTACCTATCAAAAGCATTCCAAGGACGCTACTCCACACCCACCAACAACAATCAACGAATCTCATCGAACACTCGCAACAAGCAAATTGCACAGCCGAGTTTCAACATGGGTCAGAAAGGACAGATGGTTGGGGGATATGGGAATCAGCAGGGATATGCTCCAAGATATCAGATGGGTATTCAGAATGCAGGGCAGTATGTTGGAAATCAGATGGGTCAGTTTGCAGGGAATCAGATGGGTACAGCTGTTGGTAATCAAAGGGTACAGAATGCAGGGAATCAGTTTGGGAATGTTGCTCAGGGAGCTGGGAATAGGAATCAGGGTAATGTGATGAAGTGCTTCAACTGTCATGGTATTGGTCATATGGCTAGGAACTGTCCTGACAAGCCGAATAAGAGGGATCCAGCGTATTTGCAGAAAGCATTAATGTTGGCAAACAAGGAAACGGCTGGGCTTCAGTTGAGTGCAGAAGAGAATGACTTCATGGCTATCATGGATAATTCTGAAGATCAAGAGGACATCGATGCAAACTGCATTTTTATGGCTAATCTCCAGGAGGCAAAGTACGACACGGATTCAGAAGCACCTCCTGTTTTTTACACTAATGCGGTTTCTGAGGTATAACCATATGCTACATGTCACAATAATGAAATGTTTGATGTTTCACCTCAAAATGAACAGTATCCTGGAACTCCTAATCTCATTTACGATACATATATGGACGAACCAAGTTGTAGCAATACTAATTTGGTAACTCCAGATATGGATCCTAATGTAGAATTCGTGTCACAGCATACTGATAATGATGAGGAAACACGTGCTATGTTTGAATCATTATTGCAAAATTGTAGTATGGAAATTGAAAAGGTCAAAAAGATTAATCGCGATGTTAAGGCCGTGAATGTAATCTTGACCACTGAGCTTGAGAGTTATAAGGAAAATGAAAGAGCTTTTGATTTTAATAACAAGCGACAGTCAGAACTTGAAGTTAGTTTAAGAGATTCTGAGTTAAGAGAGAAACGTTTGCAAATAAAATTTGACACTCTCGATGTTAATTTGAATTTGCAAATCAAATCTCTTAACAAAGAAATTTCTGAACTAACCAACCAGCTTTCAACACAAAAATCAACTTATTCCAATCTTGAAAAAGAAAAGAAGGAGTTGAATGAAAGGTTTTCAAAACGTGAAAAGGATCTTCTTAAAGAGATTACTGACAAAAAGGAAACCATTGCAAAGTTGGAA
Organism: Artemisia tridentata subsp. tridentata; assembly: GCA_021014915.2. NCBI lineage: Eukaryota > Viridiplantae > Streptophyta > Magnoliopsida > Asterales > Asteraceae > Artemisia > Artemisia tridentata. The sequence goes on from CP139507.1 coordinate 447,823,350, forward strand.
GATTTACTTGTAAAAACGGGTCATTCTGCACAAACGATTAATTTGTTAATAAATGATAAAAACCCGATTTTACATACATTAAAGAAAACGGCTATCGGTTATGAAAACCCTTATTATCTCAAGAAAGCTCAGAGTGTACAGAATGTGTTATATAATGGTAGTGTGCTAAATGATAAACATGATCCTATTGAGATTTATGATTCGAATGGAACGATTGAGCTCACTGAAAAGAGACGTGTCAAAATGAGACAAATGAACCTGGAAATTAAACCAATTGACTATAACAAACTTAATGCAGATTATGGTGTTCATTTGGTTCAAAAAGAGTCACCAATGTTTTTCAAAAAACCAGTGGCTGTCACAAAACGAATATTTGTCTCAAAACATCTGTCTAACATCGAACAAATGGCATCTAAAAACACTTGTGAAACAAGTGCAGCTAGACTATATTTGGTTGATCTTAAACAGAGAATTGAAACACTTCAAAGTATTGTGGCATCCAAAACAAATAGTAACAACAAAGACTGGTATTCAAGTTTTTAGACTAAACAAAAAGGAATGTTTGAACAAGACATTAATCCACACATTGCTGCAATCTATGCGGTTGTTCAAAATGTGGAACACAATCTTTTGAAAGAGTCAGCAGAATTCGTTAAGGAGCACAAATCCTTAGTGAAGGAAGCTAATGAATACTTGGAACGCATAATGATTTTGGAAAAACAAAATGACTCTCTCTCTTTCGAAGCTCTATCGACTAACATTATGTCTATTATTTACCAAACATATTCTGTTGTGGTTGATGAGCGACTTTGAGCTGAGACTTCCGAAATTGTTGTAAAATATGAAAAGGCACTTGCCAAGATTGAAAAACAAAATGTTACATATTTTAAACAACTTGATACGAAAAAGGAAGAATGCAAGTATGACAAACTGTCGTATGAGCGCTCTTATAAAAACATGCAAGGTCAAAATGATTTTTTGGAGTCTCAGCTTGCAAGTCAAAAAGGGCAGGGTGAGGAAACTACTGGTATTGTACCATCAACCCCCTTGCCTAATGAGAAACAAAAAGAGAAAGCAATTGTCCAAACATCAAATGTAATAGCGCCTGGCCTTTATAGGATTAGTCCCACTACTGCGTCTGCCTCAACATCTAAAACATATAGGGCGATAGATAAAAGTAATAAAGATAATCCAAACGAGATTAGGACTGCTACAACAACATCTCAGGACAACAACATAAATTCTAATAAGTGTGCCTTACCTTCTACAGGACTAGAAAGCAACTCTAGGAGCAAAAGACAGTCTAGGAGCAATAACAAGAAACCTAGTGTCTCGCCTGTTTCTGAGAGTGCAAGCAAGAAAGTAGAAGAACACCCTAGGAATTTACCGCTTTCCAAGAAGAAACATGTATCATCTAGTTGTAATGTTAAGACTCCTGTTTCTAATGCATGTAATGATTCTGATTGTTTAATGCAAAAGAAAACTTTGTCTGTAAATGCTTGTGATGATATTGTTTCTAACGATGTGAAAAAGAATGATATGCCTGAACAGAAAAAGAATCCTTCAGTAACTAGGGCTAAGTCTAGATACATTCGAAGACTTATTGCAAAAGCTAGGAAAACAACTAGCAGCCTATTACCTAAGGATCACATTAAGTTTTGTGAATGGAAACCAACGGGTAGAATGTTTGCACCTAAGAATGGCACATTAGAAATAGTTTCAAACGCAACAACGGAGACCATCTCTAAGTGTGATTCACCTGTTACATCTAACCCCTTGGAACCAAATGTTAAACGGTTTCCATATACAAAATCATCTGTTCTTTGCAGGTCATTGAAATTTGTCTTTGGATCGTCGACTCGGGTTGCTCCAAGCACATGACCAGGAATCTGAAGCTGCTGATCAACTTTGTATGGCAGTTCATGGGGACTGTACGGTTTGGGAATGATCATGTTGCAGCTATTCTGGGTTATGGAAATCTTCGGTTTGGAAATTACTTGATCACTCGGGTTTACTATGTCGAAGGGTTGGGACACAATCTGTTCTCAGTCGGACAATTTTGTGATGCTGATTTAGAGGTTGCATTTAGGAGAAACACTTGCTTTGTCAGGAATTTGGCTGGGGATGATCTATTTATTGGGGATCGTGGCACCAATCTTTATGCAATTGACATAAACCAAATGGCCTCTTCATCACCTATTTGTCTCATGACCAGGGCAGGCGAAACAAAATCCTGGTTGTGGCATAGACGTTTGTCCCATCTGAACTTTGACACGATCAACAAGCTTGCCAAAGACGACATCGTCTCCGGTCTTCCAAAGTTTAAATACATCAAAGAACACCTATGTCCATCTTGTGAACAAGGCAAGAGCAAAAGGGCAACATATAAACCTAAACCCGTACCTAGTTCGGTTGATAGGTTGCATTTGTTGCATATGGACTTATGTGACCCAATGAGAGTTCAAAGCATAAATGGGAAGAAGTATATTCTTGTAATTGTTGATGACTATTCAAGATATACACAGGTAAATTTTTTGAGGTCAAAAGTCGAAGCACCTGGAACCATCATCACTTTTCTGAAGGGGATTCAAGTTCTACTCCAAGCTCCAGTAAGGATAGTAAGAACTGATAATGGCACGGAATTTACAAATCAGGAGTTAAGAACTTATTTTGAAGAATCTGGTCTTACTCACCAGACATCAGCTATTAGAACTCCACAGCAGAATGGGGTAGTTGAAAGAAGAAACAGAACTCTTGTGGAAGCTGCTCGCACAATGCTGATTTATTCCAGTGCACCGTTATTCTTATGGGCTGATGCTGTTTCTACTGCTTGTTTTACTCAAAACCGATCCCTAATCCATCTAAGATTCAATAAAACCCCATACGAACTTATCAACTACAGAAAACTGGATATTTCTTATCTTCATGTATTTGGCGCTTTATGCTATCCAACAAATGACTGGGAAGATCTGGGAAAGTTGAAGGCTAAGGGTGATATTGGAATCTTCATTGGTTATTCAGAAAACTCGAGGGCATTCAGGGTGTATAACAGGAGAACGAAAAAGATCATGGAGACGATGAATGTGAAGTTTGATGAAATTTCACAAATAGCTTCTGAGAGACTCGCTCTAGAACCCGCGCTTAACCCAAGGACTTCCGGACATATCAGCTCGGGACTCGCACCTCAAGGAGCTCAATCAATTCTTTCAGAACAACCCACAAATCAGGAACTGGATAATTTCTTCGAGTTTATGTTTGATGAATACTATGGTGGCGCTTCGAAAAATGCATATAACCATCATTCCGTTGTAACCACTTAAAATCAACAACCACCACCACCACCACCAAATCAAGATGCATCTACAACATTTGAAGCTGGCGCACCAACTCCCTCGCCGTCAACATCATCAACATCGACTCCAGCAACTCCATTCATTGAAATTGTTCTACCAAGAATTGATGAGCAAGAACAATATAATGCTGTGTTAGACGAAGAAGTCTTTGAAAACCCATTTGGAACGGAATCTGCTGAATCATCTTCCAGATTACATGAACCATCTAACATGCATTCAAACAAACCAATGTACCCTTCAACATTACAGTGGACAAAAGACCATCCGATTGAACAGGTTATTGGTGAACCCTCAAGACCAATTCAGACGAGAAAACAACTTCACACCGATTGCAACATGTGCATCTATGTCTGCTCAGTCAGTCTCATAGAACCTAACAACATTCGGGAAGCAATGGCAGATAATGCCTGGATTGAAGCGATGCAGGAATAACTTCTTCAATTTCAAATCCATGACACCTGGGATTTAGTTCCAAGACCAATTGACAAACTAGTCATTGATCTTAAGTGGTTATGGAAAAACAAAAAGGATGAAGAAATGACTGTAATTCGCAACAAAGCTCGTCTAGTGGCAAAGGGATACAGACATGAAGAAGGGATAGATTTTGAAGAGTCATTCGCACCAGTTGCAAGGCTTGAAGCAGTCAGGATTTTCTTAGCTTATGCCGCTCACAAGAACATCACGGTTTATCAGATGGACATCAAGACGGCTTTCTTGAATGGAACTCTGAAAGAAGAAAGTGTTCGTGAGTCAGCCGGACGGATTCGTTGACAAGGATCATCCAGAACACGTCTACAAGCTAAAGAAAGCAATCTATGGTTTGAAACAAGCCCCACGGACGTGGTATGACGAGTTATCATCTTTCCTACTTCATAATAATTTCACCAAAGGAACAATTGATCCGACCTTGTTTACAAGAAAATACAAAAATGATATTTTGATTGTTCAGATTTACGTGGACGACATAATATTTGGGTCCACTAATCCAACACATTCAAAACATTTTGAAAATCTTATGAAAAGCAAATTCGAAATGTCCATGATGGGTGAATTAAAATTCTTTTTCGGTTTACAAATTCATCAATCCCTGCGTGGTATTTTTCTTAATCAGGCTAAATATACAATTGAGATCTTGAAAAAACATGGTATGGAAAATTGTGACTCTGTTGGTACTCCAATGGTCACTTCACCCAAGATAGGCGCTGACCTAAATGGGAAACCCATGGATCCGAAGAAATATCAGAGCATGATAGGGTCTCTCATGTACTTAACTGCAAGCCGACCAGATATACATTTTGCTGTTTGTTTACTTGCATGGTTTCAGGCAAGGCCTACCGAACTTCACCTCCAAGAGGTTAAACGGATCTTTCGGTACCTACGAAGAACCATTAACATGGGACTTTGGTATCCGAAGCATTCGGAGTTTACACTAACAGCCTTTTCAGATGCCAATCATGCTGGATGCCAAGTTACAGCGAAGAGTACATCAGGCGGAGCGCAATTTCTGGGAGAAAAGCTAGTAGGCTGGTCATCAAGGAAACAAGACTGCACTGCTCTATCAACAGCAGAAGCCGAGTATGTGTCTCTATCTGCGTGTTGTGCCCAAGTTCTATGTATGAGGACACCGCTAACAGATTATGGTTTCTCTTTCAACTGCATACCTTTGTATTGCGATTCAAAAGTGCCATAGCCATCTCGTGCAACCCAGTGCAACACTCGAAGACCAAGCATATTAGAGTCCGTTACCACTTCATAAAAGAGCACGTTGAAGAGGGTACTGTTGAATTGTTTTTCGTGAAGACTGAATACCAACTCGCCGATCTATTTACTAAAGCCCTCCCAAAAGAGCGGTTTGAAAACTTAGTTCGTCGAATTGGAATGCGAAGCCTAACTCCCGAAGAGTTAGAAAGTCTTCTCGAATCTTCTTGATTTATATCAACAAGCTTCGCATGTAAATATTTTTGTAAATATATACTAGTTAAAATTAATACTGTAATTTCAGAAAATTTCAAAAAGACATAAAAAAAATATTTTTGTAAATATATCAACAAGTCTTCTCGAATCTTCCCGAAGAGTTAGAAAGTCCTCTCGTATAATCGATATTCTGTACGTATCTAGAAATGTCATTCAACAATGATACGGGCATGTACAGATGCTTGAGCGAGAGTTCTTTTTTATATTTCTCTAAAACATGTTGTTTCTCAAATTTTTCTTCATTAAGGCTTTCGTGCATTTCAGTACGAAACCCGCGCTACATTGAATGACTTCTGATTATTTCTGATCAGAACTCGCAATGTTAATGGCAAAAAGATAAAACCGTGAGAACTTAATCAAAATTGTTTTCGAAAATATTTTTCAAAGTCTTTCTATAAATTTTGTGCTCACATCAACTCCCTCTAAGTCCCCTAAATGCTTTTAAACTCAATTGTTTACTAAAATGCTCTGATTAAGGGGGAGTATAAAAAGAAACATGTTCCATTTTTCATGCTAAAAATCAGTCCATCTCTCCACAAAAAGTTTCATTTTAATCAACTGTTTTCAAAAATACCACTTCATGCTATTTTTGAGGGGGAGATTAAGTGATTATTAAATATAAGGGGGAGAGGACGTGATTAAAATATGATCTAAAAGTTTTTGCGGTTTGAATCTAAAGACTCAGCATGAACCCTCGAATTGACGAAACTAAATGTCCGTTCTCGAAAAGACATGTCCTGGACGGGTAATAATTTCAAGCTGGTTTACCAGTGATGCAAGCGTGTCTCGCAAAGGACTTGTCTGAGTAGAATGTACCAATTCGAGAGATGATCTTTGAATATGACCAGGACGGGTAATAACTTCAAGCTAGTCTAACTAGTGATGTAAGCGTGTCTCGCGAAGGTCATGTTCATTGAAATTCGATCATTTCAAAATGTGCGAACTCTACCCAACATGTGCAATTTATTTCAAAAATGCATGAGCACATGTGAAGGGGGAGTGTTTCAAAAAATGCAAAACTCTCAATGTGAACAAAATGTGTTTTCTCATAAACATGTTGAGAGATTTTTCACAAGGTTTAATGGCATGTGACAAATAATCTAGGATAATCATGGTGTAATAAGGTGATTATGGTTAGGTTATGTCCAATGATCCGCCAGAACCGGAGGGATGTACCCAAGGACAATTCCAATAGCTTAGCATTAGAAGTCCTTAGGTAAGATTGAAAAAAGGAGTATAATGAGAAAGGAGAAAGAAGGGGTTGAAGAATGAAAAAGAAAAGTTTTTGTAAGGGTGAAAAGAAATAGCCCTCCATGAAAACTTAGGTCAGAAACCGGGTCAATACATCCGCTATCGGTACTCACTAAGGTGATACTGGTATTGAAGACAAGACGTCATGGACCCAGTGACACATTTGCACCACCCCTCCTTGCCACTCAGATATCTCTTAAAAGATATTTGTTTCATTTCTCACGGAGAACACTACATAATCTATCGGCCTCTCACTCCGAGATGTGTTGATATTGAAAAGGTGGCACTCTCCTCCATGCCTCCGACGACTAAAACCAAAACGCACATTATAGAGTCTAGAGACATGAGATTCATCAAAGATCTCTTAGGAACACTTCCTATGCAATACACTTGTGTTCACTCAAAAGGATACAAGTTGTATGAGTCTTAATGAGATCTAAGGATCTTGCCTCATGACATGATGGCCACTGGACGATTTATTGCTAACTGTCTTATGCAGGTACCGACGAAAGTCCATCCACCATCATCATCTACAACGACGACGCATCTGGACAGAAGAAGTAGATCAAGGCAAGAAAGACCAAAAGACGATTCTTTGAAGATCACAGTGCATGAAGGAACATTGAATGAAGAATATTATACATCGACACACAAAGTTCAAGACATCAAAAGCAAAAGACCAATCACGGGAGCATCATTGAAATGACCATCCCTTAGGGGGAGATTGTTAGCATTTAATTTATGGTATTTAGGAAGTGATGGTCATTTGTTATCTAGTACTTAAGTGTTATGTATAATTGTCAATAGTCTTAATTCCAGGCCATTTTTCCGAACCTCGACAATTTACTATTCACGAGTTACTATTCATTTTTACTATTTACTGGCACTATTCATTCTAAAATTTTTATTTCATATTCTCGTAAGTTAAACTATTTTAATGATAACCCGAGATTTTGGCACTCGTCGGATAATTTCTGCAAGAATCATGAAACCGTGTCCGAGATTTACCTTAAGGTTTAAACATCATTTAGGCATCCCGATATGTCCAAACAACATTACCAACAAGAGAAATATATGTTTTCCACCTTCCGTGACATTTTCATGAATTTAGGAATTTTAGGATACCCAGTTTTAAGTTTTGTGACTTTACGACTTACAGTTAGCAATTAGCGGGACCAAAACCCACTCCGTATGTCAAAGATAAATATTCAACCTAAAATATCTAGATATTTTCTCAAAAATATCTAGATATTTCGAAAATATAATGAAATTACCATTATACCCTTTTATTGAAATTACCAAACTACCCTTGGACTATATATACAAGTAACTAGCTCATTTTTTCACTAGAAAATCACAAACACACTCTCTTTCTCTCTCAATCCCATGGCATCATCAAGAACACCAAGAAGAAACCATTGATTTTTCAAGAACCAAGTATTTATCAAATCCTAGTAGTGATCTAGTTTGGGTTTGAAATAAAAACCACAAAGATTAAATGGGTTTTCATCACCATCTTTCAATAATCATCTCAAGTAAGTTACTAATAATTTTTCCTACTCTTTTAAACATTTACTTGATGTATTTTCATGATCTAGTAACAAAAACATGCAAATATACTATGATCCATACCACTTTTAATTTGTTTTACAACATATAATGAGTTTTTGATTATCCTATGATTATTCCCATGAAAACCACCAAGGTTAGTGATGTTTAGGACCCCATGACACCCTAAGAAGGTGTATGGTAGGATTGAGTACTTGTGGAGTTGATTTGAAGTAGTTTGGTTAAGTTTTGTACAAGTTATTAACTAAGAAAACCAAGTTTTGACAATATATATAGTTGCTGTCCCATTTTGCAAAACGTGGGAAACTCAGGGGCTAGGGTGTAATTTTGGACTAAAGATTTAGAAAATACTTTCAAAAACGAAGCTATGGGCGAAAGAACGGATTAAAACGAGTTTATACCGAAGAAGTTATGATTTTTCCAAGTTTAACGACGAAAAAACTATTTTCTGAAAATACTACTTGCTGTTGGACGACATTCGACGGACAAGACGAGGCGTTAGACGTGATCTAGGAGGGCCGAGCTACTGAAAATATGTTAGTTCATGTTATGACGAACACGTGGATATAAAGAACGTTGAAAACGGACTTATAACGACCGAGATATGAATTTTTGAAAAGCCGACGAAGTATACTTATTTTGACAGCATTACAACACATATAATTTCTCAGTGTAAAACTAGCAAGTCACTAAGTTCATGGCTGATTTTCTATATGATCGAGGCGCGTATGATCAAAAGTCAAATGAGGCGACATGAAGATTATGTTACAAGGACTTCAAAAACGTCAAGTTCTATTCCTAACTCTTAACGTACAATATTTTGCGACTAGTTTTGCGAGGCCGTTTGGTCATATTTTCACAAGTTGTAAAAAGGGTTATTTTGCGACGAAACTATTTTATTTGGCGATAAAACATCAAATAAGGATCGTGGAGTGCCGTTTCAACATATTTACACGAAAAGTAGTTCATAACTTGCCGAGACGTCAAAAATGTATTTTTCGACGATAAACTTTATTTTCAAAACTAACGAGTGGTATCGTTAACATACGTATTTGCATGTGTAGCATTGTATCATTGCTTACGCTAGATCATATCATTCATAATAGGTCGCGGTTAGAGATCGAGCCTCATTTCATTTTATCCATTATTATCATAGTTGCTATCGCATCAGGTGAGTTTCATAGCCCCTACTTTACACGTTTTGAACTACTTTGGGGGAGATACATGCTTAAACTGCTTGCTTACATACATGATTGTGTTAAACTTATTTGCGTTATTCTTGAAAGCAACTCGCGGACCTAAGTATCTAACACTTGGGGTAGCCGTACAGTACATATCGCGGACCTAAGTATCTAACACTTGGGGTAGCCGTACAGTACATATCGCGGACCTAAGTATCTAACACTTGGGGTAGCCGTACAGTACAGATCACGGACCTAAGTATCAAACACTTAGGGTAGCCGAACAAAACAGATCACGGACCTAAGTATCAAACACTTGGGGTAGCCGTACAGAACATATCACGGACCTAAGTATCAAACACTTGGGGTAGCCGAACATAAGTCTCCTAGTGAGCAGCATAAGGTCTACTAGTGAAATAGAACGCATATCGTATACTTACATGTCTTACTCAAGCTATATTTTAGCAGTGGGTTGTAAACACACAGGTTGCAAGTTTTGTTATGGGCGGGATTTGCAACTGAGTAGATTTACAATGCCTTTGCTGGGAAAATCTTTATTCAAATACTTTACTTGCTGAACAAACTCTATGAACTCACCAACCTCGTGTTGACACTTTAGCATGTATTTTCAGGAACTAAGCAATAGCACGCTACTGGAGGCTTTTGGCAGGGCATGGCATGGTCATAGAAGACTCTGATAAAACATTTGGGACCGCTTAACTTATTTTATGGGCCAACTTCCGCACCACTTTTCATAATGTAAATTTAACACTTTTGACTTCTCAAATATATTCTAAATGATTGATGTGAAAACCGTTCTTTACACTTGTGTTATGATACCAATTGAGTTGCACCCCAGCGACACGTAAGCTTCCGCTGGACCCGATTTTGGGGGTGTGACAGATTGGTATCAGAGCCTAGGCTATAGAGAATTGGGTAATTTTAAAACCTAAACTATAGCTACTTTTACGAAAACTTAACCCTATGACCGCCACGTGCCTGCCTGCCAAGCTGATGCCTCATTTGTAGTTTGTTGCTGACATATTTAATGAGATTTGTATCTTATTGCCAGATAGATTATACTCACTTACTCTCGTTGATTACTATACTTGTATTCCATATAAGTATGCTTACATATCATGCACATCGCAGCGTTACACCTTTTCCTTACGCAGTTTCATCATTCGACCTCAAGCCTGATCACCTGCCTTAGTCTTTTGAACCACCCTTTACATGTGAAGGACATAGTATTAGTATAACTAAGCTGAGTATTCCAAAATTCATTGAACCTCGGTGGAATATAGACTGGTCATCTATATTCGACCCGGGACAGTGGGACATAGCCTGACCACCTATGTTCGACTCAGAGATGTATTTTGCAATACTGAGATTAGTTATAATAGAATTATGTCCAGATTGATTTGATCGGTGTAAGCAATTCCAATATCGAGCCAATCTTTCAAAAGACCTCATTTCAGGATGTTGAATCCATTCTTTCAGACAACTTGTTTCCTAGCTTGATTTAGTGACAGTTCTTGTTTGATGAGTTGCGAAAATCAAGCTAAGAGTCAAGTTGTTACCTGAGCCGATTCAGTTTAATCTCATGACAGTTCTTGTTTGATGAGTTGTGAGATTAAATTTGAATCGACAACCTCAAACCGATTTAGCCTAATCCCATGACAGTTCTTGTTTGATGAGTTGTGGGATTAAGTAAAAATCAGTTACCTAGAGGTCTTTTGGGGACTACGCTCGATAATGGGAAAGTTTACCCCCATCAAACCCGACCACGAGAATATACGTACGAAGAACGAGTGAGCTGAATTCAGGGACTGAATTCCTCTAACGGGTGGAGACTGTCACAACTCGTAATTCCAGGCCATTTTTCCGAACCTCGACAATTTACTATTCACGAGTACTATTCATTTTTTACTATTCACTGGCACTATTCATTCCAAAATTTTTATTTCATATTCTCGTAAGTTAAACTATTTTAATGATAACCCGAGATTTTGGCACTCGTCGGATAATTTCTGCAAGAATCACGAAACCGTGTCCGAGATTTACCTTAAGGTTTAAACATCATTTAGGCATCCCGATATGTCCAAACAACATTACCAACAAGAGAAATATATGTTTTCCACCTTCCGTGACATTTTCATGAATTTAGGAATTTTAGGATACCCGGTTTTAAGTTTTGTGACTTTACGACTTACAGTTAGCAATTAGCGGGACCAAAACCTACTCCGTATGTCAAAGATAAATATCCAACCTAAAATATCTAGATATTTTCTCAAAAATATCTAGATATTTCGAAAATATAGTGAAATTACCATTATACCCTTTTATTGAAATTACCAAACTACCCTTGGACTATATATACAAGTAACTAGCTCATTTTTTCACTAGAAAATCACAAACACACTCTCTTTCTCTCTCAATCCCACGGCATCATCAAGAACACAAGAAGAAACCATTGATTTTTCAAGAACCAAGTATTTATCAAATCCTAGTAGTGATCTAGTTTGGGTTTGAAATAAAAACCACAAAGATTAAATGGGTTTTCATCACCATCTTTCAATAATCATCTCAAGTAAGTTACTAATAATTTTTCCTACTCTTTTAAACATTTACTTGATGTATTTTCATGATCTAGTAACAAAAACATGCAAATATACTATGATCCATACCACTTTTAATTTGTTTTATTACATATAATGAGTTTTTGATTATCCTATGATTATTCCCATGAAACCCACCAAGGTTAGTGATGTTTAGGACCCCATGACACCCTAAGAAGGTGTATGGTAGGATTGAGTACTTGTGGAGTTGATTTGAAGTAGTTTGGTTAAGTTTTGTACAAGTTATTAACTAAGAAAACCAAGTTTTGACAATATATATAGTTGCTGTCCCATTTTGCAAAACGTGGGAAACTCAGGGGCTAGGGTGTAATTTTGGACCAAAGATTTAGAAAATACTTTCAAAAACGAAGCTATGGGCGAAAGAACGGATTAAAACGAGTTTATAACGAAGAAGTTATGATTTTTCCAAGTTTAACGACGAAAAACTATTTTCTGAAAATACTACTTGCTGTTGGACGACATTCGACGGACAAAACGAGGCGTTAGACGTGATCTAGGAGGGCCGAGCTACTGAAAATATGTTAGTTCATGTTATGACGAACGCGTGGATATAAAGAACGTTGAAAACGGACTTATAACGACCAAGATATGAATTTTTGAAAAGCCGACGAAGTATACTTATTTTGACAGCATTACAACACATATAATTTCTAAGTGTAAAACTAGCAAGTCACTAAGTTCATGGCCGATTTTCTATATGATCGAGGCGCGTATGATCAAAAGTCAAATGAGGCGACATGAAGATTATGTTACAAGGATTTCAAAAACATCAAGTTCTATTCCTAACTCTTAACGTACAATATTTTGCGACTAGTTTTGCGAGGCCGTTTGGTCATATTTTCACAAGTTGTAAAAAGGGTTATTTTGCGACGAAACTATTTTATTTGGCGATAAAACATCAAACAAGGATCGTGGAGTGCCGTTTCAACATATTTACACGAAAAGTAGTTCATAACTTGCCGAGACGTCAAAAATGTAGTTTTCGACGATAAACTTTATTTTCAAAACTAACGAGTGGTATCGTTAACATACGTATTTGCATGTGTAGCATTGTATCATTGCTTACGCTAGATCATATCATTCATAATAGGTCGCGGTTAGAGATCGAGCCTCATTTCATCTTATCCATTATTATCATAGTTGCTATCGAATCAGGTGAGTTTCATAGCCCCTACTTTACACGTTTTAAACTACTTTGGGGGAGATACATGCTTAAACTGCTTGCTTACATACATGATTGTGTTAAACTTATTTGCGTTATTCTTGAAAGCAACTCGCGGACCTAAGTATCTAACACTTGGGGTAGCCGTACAGTACATATCGCGGACCTAAGTATCTAACACTTGGGGTAGCCGTACAGTACATATCGCGGACCTAAGTATCTAACACTTGGGGTAGCCGTACAGTACAGATCACGGACCTAAGTATCAAACACTTAGGGTAGCCGAACAAAACAGATCACGGACCTAAGTATCAAACACTTGGGGTAGCCGTACAGAACATATCACGGACCTAAGTATCAAACACTTGGGGTAGCCGAACATAAGTCTCCTAGTGAGTAGCATAAGGTCTACTAGTGATATAGAACGCATATCGTATACTTACATGTCTTACTCAAGCTATATTTTAGCAGTGGGTTGTAAACACACAGGTTGCAAGTTTTGTTATGGGCGGGATTTGCAACTGAGTGGATTTACAATGCCTTTGCTGGGAAAATCTTTATTCAAATACTTTACTTGCTGAACAAACTCTATGAACTCACCAACCTCGTGTTGACACTTTAGCATGTATTTTCAGGAACTAAGCAATAGCACGCTACTGGAGGCTTTTGGCAGGGCATGGCATGGTCATAGAAGACTCTGATAAAACATTTGGGACCGCTTAACTTATTTTATGGGCCAACTTCCGCACCACTTTTCATAATGTAAATTTAACACTTTTGACTTCTCAAATATATTCTAAATGATTGATGTGAAAACCGTTCTTTACACTTGTGTTATGATACCAATTGAGTTGCACCCCAGCGACACGTAAGCTTCCGCTGGACCCGATATTGGGGGTGTGACAATAATATGTACTAAGTAGAGTGGGCTAGTGATGAAGCGAAAAGTGTACCGCTTTTAAGGGGTCATTTAAGCCCTAAATCGTATTTATTTGATCAAATATTGCCCTAAATCGTAACTTTTGTCATTTTAGGTACTTTTGAGGAGAAATCTGGAAAAGGAGGCATTTTGGACGTTTTTGGAGCATTAAAGTGAAGAAAACGACAAAGTCTCAAAATCGGCTAAAAGTTACCTTTGACGGCGTCAGGATCCTCTCCAGACGGCGTCACGCCTTGGCAATAAAATAGTGGATTTGAAAATTACTCATGATAAGCCAGTGAAATTTGCATGAAATTCTGACGGCGTCACGCTTTAATCTGATCAAGGTCGTCACGGCTTAATTTAAAGAGGGGTGGCGTCACCCCTAATTCTGACGGCGTCAACCCCTGATAAGCCAGAACGGATTTTGGAGAGCTAAAGAGGGACGGCGTCAAGAAGGTCATCCAGGAACCCTAAAAGCGGCGAGGTGACGGCGTCACACTCCATAACGTGACGCCGTCAGATCTAAAAGTCTATATATAGTTTTGCAATTTTTTGTCATGAGGGTGGAACTTATTGTGGAACTTATTGGGGAACTTTGTGTGTGAAAACCCTAGGACGAATTTGGCAGCTTTTTCAAGGCTTTTTGCCTTGAGATCTTCCATGTTGCATTGAAGATAAGTTATCAATTAATCATTCAATATGTCTATGTGTTGTTTGATTCTATCTTGTTCTTGTCTTTTGTTTAACATGCTAGGCTAGATTTATCTTGTGTTTGCTTAGATCTAATGAAACCTAGCTATTGATTATTGGTTATTAGTGTGTTGTTAGTTGTATTGGATGATTGTTCATCTATGTTAGGCTTAAGAAAACTGGCTAACTCCCTATTCGGTAACTTGCTTGAACGTCTTAAGAAACATGAACCAATGCGTACTAAAGGTTTTTATGGTTGTATTTAATGCACAAGCGAATTCTAGTGATCCCATGTTAGGAGCTTCCTAGCCGGCTCGACATAGGAGTGAAGTAGGAGCTTGTAGAGTTGGGGAAGTACGTACGCCACCCCACGAATGGTATTAAGGAATAAACCCGTCATCCACGCAACTAATACACACTAATCAACCGGTAAAAGATAGTTAGGGAGTAAGGAAATCTAAGTAAACACATTTTCCTCCACATAAGTTTTCACCAACCTTTTCATTTTCTGTTATTTTATTTTATTTGCATTTGTAGTAACTTGGGTTAGTTGACTAGCAACTAATTCCGCCCACTCTTTCAAACCCGAGATTTTACTTGCTTTCATAAAAAAATATAAAAAACACAAAAAGAATCTTCTCTCACCCTTAGACCTATTAGAGTAATTTTTCATACCTAACGAACACTATTCCCTGTGGAGAACGATCAATCCCCCGTACTTACCACTACACTATACTACATCGGTCAGGTACACTGCCTGGTAGGGTTGTAAGCCTCTTGAGATCCCTCGAGAGGTAAAACCTGTTGTAAGGTTGCAAAACCACGCATCAAGATTTTGGCGCCGCTGCCGGGGAATAGTTATTGTTTAGGTTGAATTTTTATTTTATAGGTCTACTCACTAGATTCCTTTCTAGTGAGATTTTTATTTTATTTTTCTAGGTTTTCTTTAGTCTATCTATTTTCTTCGTTTATTTGTTCGTAACCATTACCATTAGACATCATGGAAGATGGTAATATCCTTAATCCCAACAACCCACCACCACAACAACCACCACCACCTCCTAGAGCCCGTACTTTAGGAGAGTACTCTCGTCCTAGCCACCATGGCTATCGAAACACCATTGAGCTCACTCAAGGAGCCAATGTTACTCCCTTGCGATCCGACACCATCCGGTTGGTGCAAAGCGGATGCGCATTCCATGGACTTCGTTCTGAAGATCCTAATCAACATCTCAAGGACTTTCTCAAAATCGTTGATTCTATAGACCTTGATGTTGCCACTCGAGAGACGACCCGATTGCGTCTCTTTCAATTCTCTCTACGGGACAAAGCTAGTCAATGGCTAGAGCGTCAACCCGCAGGATCCATCACCTCTTGGGATGATCTCACTACTCGTTTCCTTGCTCAGTTTTTCCCACCGGGAAGAACTACCAAGCTAAGGAATGATATCTTGATGTTCCAACAACGTCAAGGCGAAACTCTCTACGAGGCATGGACTCGATTCAAGGACTTACTCCAAAAAGTCCTTCACCATGGCATAGAACTTTGGCTCCAAGTCCAAATCTTCTATGACCATATCAATCTCTCCACAAGGCAAACCATTGACCAATCGGCCAGTGGTAAGCTATGTGATCTAAGTGCGGAACAATCATGGGCTCTCCTAGAGGATCTGCTCTTTATGACAACGAAAGTTGGAGTGATCCCCGTGATTTGAACAAAACGGTCAAGGCAATATCTTTGCCTTCGAACAATTCAAGCACTTCCGACCGTAGGATCATAGAACTTGAAGACCAAGTCAAGTTTCTCATGAAATCCTACGAGGCTCCTAAACCTTCAAGCCAAGTGAACAAAATCACTTCTTCATGTGAATTATGTAGTGGTCCCCACGACACTCGTGATTGCATGGAACTCCCCGAACAAGCTTTTGTGGACTACGCATCCTCGCGTACCGACGGAGCGGGAGACAAGTGGTACACTTTCAAACCCGAGCCAAACCCCTATGGTGATACATACAACCCCTCATGGAAAAATCACCCGAACCTTAGGTGGAAACAAAACCAAAACACACAACAAACCAATTCTTCCAACCCACCTAATCGTTTCCAATCAAGCGGTTCCAACTCGAACCGTACTTTCAACAACAATCCTTCCGGCAATGGTAGTACCGATAACTTTGAAGGATTGATGTCTCAATTTATGGCATCTCAAGAAGCTCGTTTAGCCAAGTTTGAAGCCGATTTCAAACAAAAACAAAGCGAGATGACCAATAAGATTGACACCTTGTTGAAAGCCCTCAATGACCGAGAAATGGGAGCACTCCCTAGCAACACGGTCAAGAACCCGAAACTAAACGTCAACGCTATTTCATCGGTTTCGTCCCCTAGTTCTTGTCCACACTATTATTCGGTCAATTCCATGAGCACGTGTTTCAAACAAACCCATGTCATAGTTGAAACACCTCCCACTCAAAACCTTGACGAAGAATTCAAGGAGCTCCACCTTGAAAGTCCGGTTGTTGATGAGTTGGATGAGAAGAAGCTCAAGTTAGGCGAAAAAGGGACCGCCTTTGTTCAAAACAAACTACCTAAGAAGTTAGATGATCCGGGCTTATTTGTTCTACCTTGCAAGATCGGTAATTCGGAGGCTTATGACACATTAGCCGATCTTGGATCAAGCCTTAACCTACTTCCGTTACCTCTCTACACCTCTCTAAAACTTGGAAAACTTGAAGAAACCGAGGTGATAATAGGCTTAGCGGATGGAAGTGTTGCTTACCCGGTTGGAGTAGTTAAGGACGTTTTAGTACATATTGGAAAACTAACTATTTTAGCCGATTTCCACGTCCTTGATATGGTTAGCGACCCTACATGCCCCTTGTTGATAGGTAGAGGATTTTTGGCAACCGCTAGTGCTATGATTGATTGTAAGGAATCTAAGATAGCGGTAGGAGAAGGTGATACTTGGTCAGTCTATGATGTTAAGAAACATGCCTATGATACTAGTGAGGAACCGACACCCCATTGGTTAGAATCAAATAGGAGACCATCTAGATATGGACCTTGGATCGATAGAGACTTCATAGGACCCCAATGCCCATTTTACCTAGAAGAGGACTTTGTTAACCGAACACATACGGTAGAGCAACTCTTGGCTAGGGACACCAAATTGGATCCATTTGAAGACCCTCTAGTTTTTAGGAAGATGATTGATTTCCTAGGAGTTTTGCCAATTAACCTAGGAATGAATAAGTGGACTTGTGAGGAAGATGATCATAAGTGGAATTGGGATAAACCACCCAAAGATGGAGATGGGTCATGGCATATTAAGATGACATTGTATGACCCGGATGGAGAGAAGTTTGAAAAGATATATCGTACTAAGCGGACCAATAGGAAACTTCAATCCAAGCTTAACCCTAAAGACGTCCTCGATGACGAACTCACTTACATAGGGTAGAAGGACTTTGAGTCTAGCTACAAGACTCGTTAATAAAGAAAAGCGCTTCTTGGGAGGCAACCCAAGCTTTATTTGCTTTGTGTGTTTATTTATTTGTTTGTTTGATTTTATTTGTTTCCGTATGTATGTTTAAGTTTTATTATTATTGATTCATGTTAAAAAATAATTTGTGAAAATGCTTTATTTTGTTTTTAACTTCGTCTTAACTACATATAAAGGTATTTTGCAAAAGTTAAGTGTAAGGGAAATCTAAATCGGTTTATTAGAGAACAAATGAACATGAATCATAATAATATTAAATGAACATACATATTAGTATTTGTTTGAGTCAAATGCTTGTATCGAGTCATAATGATGTTTTGCAGGATTTCCAGGAAGTAAGGTATAGGTTTTTCCAAAATATTTCCGGAAACGTAACATGAAAATTCTGTCAGATCATATCTGACGGCGTCAGGATTTACAACCTGACGGCGTCAGGTTTAATTTTCTGAAAATTTTTGAAAGTTTTGTTTTCATAAAAAGTTTTTATTAAATCTCTAACTTATAATCTCCAGGAATCTGCAAAATTATCATTCCACAAGCATTATATCCTTATATATAGAGTTTATCCCGCCGATGTTATGCAGGTTTTTGTGTTTGTTTTCTCAGGTTTAACAGGTTATTTTGGACAAGGAAATGTTTGTTGAGTCAAGCTTTTGGCGATGCATTAGTCAAGGAGCTTCAACATTACCTTGGAAGAAGATCTAACCGTGTTACTTCATTATCCACCGAGCGAATCAGGGGAGTATTTGATTTCATTCTTTTACTTTTTTCTTTTACATCTTGTTATTTGAACATTGGGGACAATGTTCATCTTAAGTGTAAGGGGGGGGGGGTAAAAGTACGATTAGAGAATGCTATTACGCTTGATTTTTGTTTGTTTAATAGTAGATGTGTAATAAAACTGAGATAAATACCTGTTAGGGTAATTTTAGTGCCAAATTTAAAATTTTTTACAACATTTAGGAGTGAAACTTTAATCTTAATGAGCGTCTCACGGATAGGAGTTATATGACTAGCACAAAACCGTACCACTAAAAAATTTTCCACCCCCAAATATGTAAGGTTCGCCCCTAGAATTGGTAGGAAAAGCATTTATGCTATGATGTGTGTACCGGTAGCACTTAGATTCTAGAACTTGCTTTAGGACCATTCCGAGGCCACAAGTGAGACTACATTCGTGTAGTTAGATTTACTACATGATAAGAGGCATTAGGATTAACCCATTGTTTTACACCTGTGTTTTTGTTATAATTACTTTGGCTACATTGGTCAAGTAATTCTCCCACACCCTTTGCGTTGTACTCATTTTTAGAACACGATACCCCTAGTACACCCCTCAGAGCCTATCTTTTCGTTTCGACCTTTAAGCATTTTACTTGAAGGAAGAATTTGTTACACCCCACTTAAATGTACACCCAAATCGCCTTAGCCTACCTTGTATGCACTCATTTTTAGTGCATTATTGTGACAACATTTGTTTAAACCCCAAGTTAATTATCTAATTGATTACATGGTTGCTAAGTCGAGTCATATCCTTGTACATATTGTTTTGGGACGATTGGGACTCATTGGTAAAGTACTAGTGTAATGGAGTAATGGGGAAGAACATCATTTATTACCCCCATATGTGCTAAATATTTTAAAAGTACTCCAAGTGTTTTGATTATCTTAATTCGAGTCATTAGATTAGTTAATTGTAAAGTTATGTAAGAGTTCAAGTGTAAGGGGAATGCAACACCCCTTTGATGTATTATTTTGGATGGTATGGCAAGAATGTATGAAAAAAAAAAAATAAATAAATAAAAATCGAAAAAATCAAGAAAAATACAAAAGAAATGAGAAAAAGAAAAGTAGAAAAAACATACGGACTACCATCCCGTTTCATTTTATGTTTATTTTATGTTTTTGTTATTTTGCTTTTAGCTTAAGATTGAGTCGAGTCTTTGCTTAGCAACATTGTATAGTACATGTAATTGATCAAGATCTTTAACTCGCCACCAGTAAAATATCCTTTATCCAACAAAACCGTGTTGTCCTTTTCCCTACACCTAACGTTATAACCCGTTTAAAAGCCCTCTTTGATAGTTTATCTTAGGTGCTTACGCCTAGTGGAGGAGGTTTTCGATCCTTTCCCAAGCCTATGGTAATCTATTTGCTATGACAGGTAGTGAGAGATATTATCCGTTTTCATTTATGAGATTTATTTTGATGACACCTGAGAGATGTGAGTATCTAAACACTACTTGTGAGGTGCTAGTATGTAATCTCCATGCTTATTATGATTAAAGTGGAACGAATATTTGTTGTAATTACTTTTATGTTAGCATTAAATGACCCCTAACTTGTATTTTGATTAGAATAAAAGCGCATTTGCTTGAGGACAAGCAAATCTCAAGTGTAAGGGTATTTGATGAAGCGAAAAGTGTACTGCTTTTAAGGGGTCATTTAAGCCCTAAATCATATTTATTTGATCAAATATTGCCCTAAATCGTTCCTTTTGTCATTTTAGGTACTTTTGAGGAGAAATCTGGAAAAGGAGGCATTTTGGACGTTTTTGGAGCATTAAAGTGAAGAAAACGACAAAGTCTCAAAATCGGCTAAAAGTTACCTTTGACGGCGTCAGGATCCTCTCCAGACGGCGTCACGGCTTGGCAATAAAATGGTGGATGTGAAAATTACTCATGATAAGCCAGTGAAATTTGCATGAAATTCTGACGGCGTCACGCTTTAATCTGATCAAGGTCGTCACGGCTTAATTTAAAGAGGGACGGCGTCACCCCTAATTCTGACGGCGTCAACCCCTGATAAGCCAGAACGGATTTTGGAGAGCTAAAGAGGGACGGCGTCAAGAAGGTCATCCGGGTACCCTAAAAGCGGCGAGGTGACGGCGTCACACTCCATAACGTGACGCCGTCAGATCTAAAAGTCTATATATAGTTTTGCAATTTTTTGTCATGAGGGTGGAACTTATTGTGGAACTTATTGGGGAACTTTGTGTGTGAAAACCCTAGGACGAATTTGGCATCTTTTTCAAGGCTTTTTGCCTTGAGATCTTCCATGTTGCATTGAAGATAAGTTATCAATTAATCATTCAATATGTCTATGTGTTGTTTGATTCTATCTTGTTCTTGTCTTTTGTTTAACATGCTAGGCTAGATTTATCTTGTGTTTGCTTAGATCTAATGAAACCTAGCTATTGATTATTGGTTATTAGTGTGTTGTTAGTTGTATTGGATGATTGTTCATCTATGTTAGGCTTAAGAAAACTGGCTAACTTCCTATTCGGTAACTTGCTTGAACGTCTTAAGAAACATGAACCAATGCGTACTAAAGGTTTTTATGGTTGTATTTAATGCACAAGCGAATTCTAGTGATCCCATGTTAGGAGCTTCCTAGCCGGCTCGACATAGGAGTGAAGTAGGAGCTTGTAGAGTTGGGGAAGTACGTACGCCACCCCACGAATGGTATTAAGGAATACACCCGTCATCCACGCAACTAATACACACTAATCAACCGGTAAAAGATAGTTAGGGAGTAAGGAAATCTAAGTAAACACATTTTCCTCCACATAAGTTTTCACCAACCTTTTCATTTTCTGTTATTTTATTTTATTTGCATTTGTAGTAACTTGGGTTAGTTGACTAGCAACTAATTCCGCCCACTCTTTCAAACCCGAGATTTTACTTGCTTTCATAAAAAAATATAAAAAACACAAAAAGAATCTTCTCTCACCCTTAGACCTATTAGAGTAATTTTTCATACCTAACGAACACTATTCCCTGTGGAGCACGATCAATCCCCCGTACTTACCACTACACTATACTACATCGGTCAGGTACACTGCCTGGTGGGGTTGTAAGCCTCTTGAGATCCCTCGAGAGGTAAAACCTGTTGTAAGGTTGCAAAACAACGCATCAGCTAGTAGTATTAGTTGTATTAGTGTGTCATATGTATAAGTGTAATACATTTACTAAGCCCACACCATGATCCATTTCAAAGCCCACCAAGGCCCATCTTGGTTGGCTGTGTATCATATTTAACGCACACACACACTCTGCCCTAAAGTGTGCCTCATTCAACATATGTAAAAGAGTGTGTGTGTGTGTGAAAGTTCTCCTTTAGTCTTTGTATTATTTTCATCCTATGAATGTAATCATTCGACTAGCATATATCCACATATACTCTTCATGTTCTTAATGTGTATGATTGTGAGTGTCATCGTGTGTTTCTTTGTATGATTTAGAAGTGGGTCGATATTTACAAATACATATTAATTTTGGACTTTTAAATGAAACTTCCCAAAAAATAAATAGTCCCGCCTACAAATTCATTCCCGCCAAGCAGAATGGGACGACAATGTCGACCCATTCTGTTTTTTTTTTTTTTTTTTTTTAACTATTTAAATCAATTTTTATTTTAAAATAAATATTAAAACATCTTAAAAAGCAGAATGGGATGAAAACGTTGACCCATTCTTCGTGTATTTCTTTTTTTTTTTATTTAAAAACATTTTAAATCAGTTTTTATTTTAAAATAAATATTAAAACATTTTTAAAAGCAGAATGGTACGACAATGTCGACTCATTCTCTGTGTAAATTTTTTTTTATTTAAAAACCTTTTAAATTAGTTTTTATTTTTAAATTAATATTAAAACTTTTTTAAAAGCAGAATGGTACGACAATGTCGACCCATTCTATGTGTATTTTTTTTTATTTAAAAACTTTTTAAATCAGTTTTTATTTTAAAATCAATATTAAAACTTTTTTAAAAGCAGAATGGTACGACAATGTCGACCCATTCTTTGTGTATATATATATATATATATTTATTTAAAAACCTTTTAAATCAGTTTTTATTTTAAAATTAATATTAAAACTTTTTTAAAAGCAGAATGGTACGACAATGTCGACCCATTCTGTGTGTATATATATTTTTATTTAAAAACTTTTTAAATCAGTTTTTATTTTAAAATCAATATTAAAACTTTTTTAAAAACAGAATGGTACGACAATGTCAACCCATTCTTTGTGTATATATATATTTTTTTATTTAAAGACCTTTTAAATCAGTTTTTATTTTAAAATTAATATTAAATTTTTTTTAAAAGCAGAATGGTACGACAATGTCGACCCATTCTGTGTGTATATTTTTTTTATTTAAAAACTTTTTAAATCAGTATTTATTTTAAAATCAATATTAAAACCTTTTTAAAAGAAGAAGGGTACGACAATGTCGACCCATTCTGTGTATTTTTTTTTTATTTAAAAACTTTTTAAATCAGTTTTTATTTTAAAATCAATATTAAAACTTTTTTAAAAGCATAATGGTACGACAATGTCGACCCATTCTGTGTGTAATTTTTTTTTTTATTTAAAAACTTTTTAAATCAGTTTTTATTTTTTAATCTATATTAAAACTTTTTTAAAAGCAGAATGGGACGACAATGTCGACCCATTCTGCGTGTATTTGTTTTTTTTATTATTTAAAAACTTTTTAAATCAGTTTTTATTTTAAAATCAATATTAAAACTTTTTTAAAAGCATAATGGGACGACAATGTCGACCCATTCTGCGTGTATTTGTTTTTTTTTTTTATTTAAAAACTTTTTAAATCAATTTTTATTATAAAAATACTTGTATATAAATTAATTTTAGAAAATTATTTTCTTTAAAATTATATGTTAGTGTAAAAATTAATTTTAAAAATTACATAAATTAAAAAATTTACAAAATCAATACTTTACTATTTATCAAAAATAATTTTGATGTTAAAACGTAATCAATATGATCGTATTTACGGCTTCGATATAGAAAAAATAATACGACAAAGGTGGCTTGGATGTATATTAAATATTGGGCCAATACGTCATTCCTCATGCATTGTACTGTGGACTTCTAAAAGTGCTCAACAATATCATGCCTTGTTTTTCTATAAATACTTGCATTGTGTTGGGAATTTTCACAAGGTACGAAGATGACTTAGTGAAGAACAGACTTAAGTCTGGTAGCTACGATATTAAGTCTGGTTGTTAGTTAAGTCTGGTTTGTAATAGTTAAGTCTGGTAGTTATGTTAAGTCTTGTTGACTTAATAGTTTAGTCGGGTCAGTAAATTTAGGAAAGTTTGTTAGTATTAAGTTAGGAAAAGATATGTACGAGTTAGGTATCTTTATAGAAGATACGTAATATCTTTTCACACGGTTTTGTAATTAGGGTTTCCTTCATGTATAAAAGGAACCTTAAGGTATTAGCTAGGTAAGAGTTTTACAAGAGTTTTGTGAGTTTGTGTTAGTCGTATTCAAAGATCAATATACGAACTTATATAACTCTGTATTCTTCATCGTTCTTGTTAATTTTCTGCGTTAGCATTAACAATTGTGTAAGAGTTTCTCACTTAGATTGGTTTGGATTTATCCAAGTCATCTACTAAGTAATCTAAGGCTACTTAGAGATCCATATAAATGTGGACCAACAAGTGGTATCAGAGCCTTTAGAGAGACTCTGAGTTGGAAGAATACATCACCACAAACCAATTCTCAATCAATTCACCCTATACAATGTCTGGCCTTGAGCAACCTATCAACACTGAAACTTTTTCATACCATAATAGTGAGGATGAGAGATCAAACCATGAAGAAGAAAACCCTGAAACCAGCACCTCTAAATCACAACCAATCATCCCTACAACCACCATCATATCCAACATAAAGCTTCCAATTCTGAAAAGAGAAGAGTACGACATATGGGCCATGGAGATGGAACATTACTTGGAGTACATTGACAGTGAAGTTTGGAAGGTTATTCAGAAGGGAAATTCAAAGAAAAGGGTTTCAGTTGGTACAGATGGGCAGATTAGAATATTACCACCATTGACTGCTGAGGAGATACGAGCTGTGGAAAAGGAGAAGAAGGCCAGAACTTTGCTGCTTATGGCTATTCCAAAGGAGCATCTACAAAGGTTTCATGGTATGATAGATGCCAAGGAGATTTGGGAGGCCATTAAGAAACGTTTTGGAGGGAATGCAAACTCTAAAAAGATGCAGAAGGCTGTTCTTAAATAGCAATTTGAAACATTCAGTGTGTCAAAGGCTGAAGGATTGGAAAAGGGTTATGACAGATTTCAACATCTTCTGTCACAGCTAGAGGCACATGGTGCTGCTGTATCTGATGAGGATGCCAATCACAAGTTTCTTAGGTCTCTACCTCAAGAATGGGCAAATGTGTCAATGACTATGAGGATGAAGGATGAAGTTGACTCAATGACCCCAGATGACCTGTACAACAATCTTAGGATTTTTGAACGGGACATCAATGAAACCACTCAGGCATCTCCTAGTTCTTCAAATGTTGCTTTTGTGTCTCAAAGCAAAGGCAGCACTCACAAGATTAAGTCTGGCAGTGTTAAGTCTGGTGTTTATGAAGCTTCTACAAGGGAAAGAACTGCTCCTACAGGCTTTGCAGATGAGGTGATTCACTCATTCTTCGCCAATCAACAAGAAGATGAGGGCTTTATCAGTGAAGATTTGGAGCAGATAAATGATGCTGAGGTAGAAGAGATGGACATCAAATGGCACATTGCCATGATTGCTCTGAGGGTAAAAAGGTTTCAAAAGCAGTATGGGAGGTCTATTAAGTTCAATAACAAGTCTCCAGTTGGGTACACTAGAAGGACAGTTGAATGCTACAATTGTCATAAGCATGGACACTTTGCTAGAGACTGCACGGAGAAGTCTGCTGATGGGTATAGAAAGAAAGATGAACAGGATGACAAGCTGGAAAGGAACCAGATGAGTATGGTGACATTGGAAGCTGGAGCTATTAACTGGAATGAGCACACAAAGGAGAATGAAGAGTCCAGTCATGCACTCATGGCCATTGGTTCTAGTAATGAGGTATCATTATGTTCCAAATTATGCACTGATTCCTATAATCATATTAAGGCTTTGTGTGATGAACAGTTGACACTAATAGGTGACCAAGAAGCACAAATTTTAGCTTATAAAAATGCTCTAAAAACATTAGAAGCACAAAAAGGCACCCTTCAGAAACAACATGCTGATTTAAATGAAAAACTATTCTTTCAGGCTAATAAAATATATGAACAAGATGAAAAACTTAAAAGATATAGACAACTTGGCATAAGAATACGAAAAGAGAGGGATGATTTGAGAAAACATGTTGATCATTGGAATAACTCTAATAACAATCTGTTTAAATGTTGGGATTCTCAAGTGAGGTCAAATAAGAAACATGGCTTAGGGTATGAGGAGGATGAGAAAAAGGCTATATTTAAGAATAGAGAGGATGACTATGAAGGTAAACCTTTATATAATCGGTTTGTTAAGGCTGATGATTTCAAGGGAGTTCCACATCCATTAGGTGGAGATTATACTCCTCTTGAAAAAGAGGATAAAGATGACTCTCTATTTGTGTATGGAAAAAGAGGTCCTCAAATGCCTGAGTCAACCACCTCAGAGGGAAAAACTAGTGAGTATTCTACTTGTCAAACTAATGACACTGAAGGATCCATTGGTGATGTCTCTGACCACTCTAAGTCTGAGTCAAAAAGTGAAGTAAAAGAGAGTCCTGAACCTAAGATTGTTAAGGAAAGTGAACCTGTTGTGACTGAACCAAAACCCCAAACAGTTAAACCTAGTTGTGTCAACCACATAAAATCTCCTAGGGAATCTATTGCAATGAATGAGTCACCCAAAAGTGATAGAGTTCACAGAGAAGTTAGGAGTAGTTACACTTACACTCCTAAGAGATGTTTTGTTTGTGGAAGTCTAAGTCACTTGATTAGAGATTGTGACTTCCATGAAAAGAGAATGAAAAGAGAGGCTGAGCTTAAAAGAATGAATGTAAATACTGGTCATGTCAATAGTAAACCAGTGTGGAATAATGTCAACAGAATCAATCATGCCAACCAATTTGTCCCCAGACCAGCCCAATATGTTAACTCTACCCGACCAAACATTAATTCTGGTAGACCAAACATTAAATCTGGTTTAAGGAACTTTAATTCGGGTAGGCAAAATTTCAGTTCTGTGAGGCCTAAAGTAAATTCTGGTTATGCTAATCAAATGAGACCCAGACAGCCTTTCCACAAACCACAGGTGAATACATATAATCAAAGAAACCATTTTCATAAATCTTATTCACCTGTGAGGAGACCAATTGCTAAGAATACAGCACAACCTTCAAATTCTAATGCTGTAAAGGGTAATGGGGGTTCTGCTGTTAAGACCTCAGCATGTTGGTCTTGGGATCCATTCAAGAATGAATATACCTATAAATCCCAAAGCAACAATGGATCAGTTTCATATAAGACCTTTAAATATGTTGATCCACAAGGCGGACCCAAGCCTACTCAGGCCTGGGTTCCTAAGAGAAACTAATTTCTCTTCTTTTTGTGCAGGATCATCCACTCAGCTATATGGGAGATAGAGGAATTTTTGACAGTGGGTGCTCTGGGCACATGTCTGGTAACAAGGACTATCTGAACGATTTCCAAGAATTCAAAGGAGGTTATGTTACCTTTGGAGGTAGCAAGGGGTAGATTACTGGAAAAGGAAGAATCACTGTGGGCAATTTAGAATTTGACAATGTATCCTTTGTAAAAGAACTTGGGCAGTTTAACCTTTTCTCTATATCACAAATATGTGATACGCAACATAAGGTGCTTTTTACTGAAACTGAATGTCTTGTATTGACTCCGGATTTTAAGATGCCTGATGAACATCATATCCTTCTTAAAGTTCCTAGACAACACAACATGTACAGTTTTGATATGAAAGCATCTGAACCTGCAAAAGGTTCTGCCTGTTTGCTTGCAAAAGCTACTTTGGATGAATCTAAATTGTGGCACATAAGGTTTGGTCATGTAAATTTCAAGAATATGAATAAGCTTGTGAAAAATAATTTGGTTAGAGGGTTACCATCAAAAGTGTTTAAAAATGACCAAACCTGTGTAGCTTGTAACATGGGAAAACAACATAGGGCATCCTGTAAGGCTAAATTAGATAGGTTAATCACTGAGCCTTTGAATACCTTACATATGGAATTGTTTGGCCCTACATCTGTCCAAAGTACAAATCATGTTAGCTATTGCCTTGTCATTACAGATGATTGTACTAGATATTGTTGGGTGTTCTTTGTGTCTAGGAAGGATGAAACCACACCTTTGATTCAAACTTTCATTAGGCAGATTGAAAACCTACTTAATAAAAGAGTTAAAATCATTAGGAGTGACAATGGCACTGAATTTAAGAACAAGAGCATGATAGAGTTCTGTTGTAATAGAGGAATAAAACAACAGTTTAGCAATGCTAGAACTCCACAGCAGAATGGAGTTGCTGAGAGAATGAACAGGACACTAATTAAGGCAGCTAGGACTATGCTAGCAGATTTACTCTTACCTACAACCTTTTGGGCAGAAGCAGTTAGTTGTACCTGCTATATCTTTAATAGGGTTAGAGTGACCAAGCCTAAAATCAAAACACCGTATGAGCTTATGTTTGGCCATAAACCAATTGTTAGCTATATAAGGCCATTTAGGTGTCATGTGACTATTCTTGATACACTCAGTGTTCTAGGCAAATTTGAAGGAAAGTCTGATGTGGGGTTTATAGTTGGGTACTCACTGAATAGTAAGGCCTTTAGGGTATACAATCTAGTGACCAAGAAAGTAGAAGAAAATTTGCATGTCAACTTTCTTGAAGAAAAACCTAATGTGCAGGGATTAGGACATAGATGGATGTTTGACATTGATTACTTAAGAGATTATATGAACTATATTCCTGTCTCTAAGGAGAATCAAGCTAACCCTGATGCAGGTACCACAAAAATTACTAACCATGCAGGTACTCAAGCTTCTTCAAATGCAGGGAACACTGATCAAGAAAATGAAAGTGCGGAGCTGATTATGATTCCTACCACAGAAGTTAAGTCTGCTGCAGCTATAGCAGATACCAAGTAGTCTTCTCCACAAGTGAAGGAACCTGTGATCAAGTGTTGGGAATTATGATACGTATCAAGAGCAGACAACTTAGATCTGGTAGTTTATCTAAGTTAGGTCTGTTTGTGTTATTAGGTCTGGTAATGTAATGTTAAGTCTGGTAGCATGTTTAAGTCTGGTTGACTTGTAAAGTTAAGTCTGGTCGTGAAGTTAGGAAAGTCTGTTAGAGTTATGTTAGGAAAAGATACAATGCGTGTATGTATCTTTATAGAAGATTTGTGTATATCTTCTGTGTCGGCTAGGGTTTCCTTGTGTTATAAAAGGATCCCTAAAGATTGTTAGTCAAGGTGTGAGTTGTACGAGTTCAATATTGTGATTATCAATATACGAAGTTAGTGATATCTCTGCTTGTGTTCTTAATTGTTCTTGTTAAGATTCCGCATTAACAATAACAATCACCTAGGGTTTCTCACTTAGATTGGTTCGGATTTATCCTAACCATCTACTAGGTATTCAAGACTGCTTAGTGATCCATATATAATTTGTGGACCAACAAGTGGTATCAGAGCAAGGAGAGAGACTCTGAATTCGAAGAACACTAAATCTCAAAAACCAAATTCTCACTCAAATCACCCTACAAAATGTCTGAATTCGATAAGCCTGTTAACACTGAAACTTTCTCAATCCATAACAGTGAGGATGAGAAATCAAACCATGAAGATGAAGGAAAAACCGATACCAGTAACTCCCAATCACAACAACAACCCATCCCTTCCAGAACCACAATCTCAAACATAAAACTTCCATTACTGAAGAGAGAAGAGTATGATATATGGGCCATGGAGATGGAACATTATCTGGAATACATTGATAGCGATGTATGGAAGGTGATTCAAAAGGGAAATTCTAAGAAGAGAATTTTACAAGGGAATGATGGGCAGCTCAGAATAATGCCACCAGTATCTGCAGAGGAGATTAGGGCTGTGGAGAAGGAAAAGAAGGCCAGAACCTTGCTTCTTATGGCTATTCCTAAGGAGCATCTACAAAGGTTTCATGGCATTCTTGATGCAAAGGAGATGTGGGAAGCTATCAAGAAACGATTTGGAGGTAATGCTAACTCCAAGAAGATGCAAAAGGCTGTTCTTAAACAGCAATTTGAAACATTCAGTGTTTCAAAGACTGAAGGTTTGGAGAAGGGCTATGACAGATTTCAACATCTGTTAACACAACTGGAAGTTCATGGTGCAGCAGTCTCAAATGAGGATGCAAATCACAAATTTCTTAGATCTTTACCATCAGAATGGGGCAATGTATCTGTGGCGAAGAGGATTAAGGAGGAAGTAGATTCTATGACACCTGATGACCTATACAATAATCTTAGGATGTTTGAAAGGGACATCAGTAACAACACTCAGGCTTCAACCAGTTCAACAAATGTTGCTTTTGTGTCACAAAACAAAAGCAGTACTTACAAGGTTAAATCTGGTGGTGTTAGGTCTGGTAACTATGAAACTCCTTCAAGTGAAAGGTCTGCTTTAAGTTTTACTGATGAAGTGATACATTCTTTCTTTGCCAACCAAACTGAAGATGAAAGCTTTATTAGTGAAGATCTTGAACAGATTAATGATGCTGAAGTTGAGGAGATGGACATAAAATGGCACATTGCCATGGTTGCTTTAAGGGTCAAACGATTTCAGAAGCAATATGGTAGGACTATCAACTTCAATAACAAATCACCAGTGGGATACACAAAGAGGACTGTTGAATGCTACAACTATCACAAGCATGGACATTTTTCAAGAGATTGTCCAGAGAAGAAGTCTGCTGATGGGAAAAGAGATGATGATGGGAAGATGGAAAAGAATCAGATGAGCCTGCTGACAATGGAAGCTGGAGGAGTCAACTGGGGTGAGCATCCAAGATTAAATGAGGAGTCTGATCATGCTCTCATGGCCATTGGTAATGAGGTATCATTATGCTCTAAATTATGTACTGACTCATATAATCATGTTAAGGCTTTGTGTGATGAGCAGCAAGAACAAATAGGTGATCTAGAAGTAAATTTATTAGCACATAAAAATGCTGTAAAAACTTTAGAGGCACAAAAGGTCACCCTTCAAAACCAACATGCTGCTTTAAATGAAAAACTATACTTTCAAGCTAATAAGATATACGAACAAGATGAAAAGCTTAAAAGGTATAGACAGTTAGGACTTAAAGTTCAGAAGGAAAGGGATGAGCTGAGAAAAAGGGTAGATCAATGGAACAATTCAAATAATAACCTGTTTAAGTGTTGGGATTCTCAAATTAAGTCAAATAAAAAATGTGGCTTAGGATATGAGGAAAATAAGAGTAGGGCTATATTTAAGAATAGAGAAGAGGACTATGCTAATAAGCCTTTGTATAATAGGTTTGTTAAGACTGGTGACTTTAAGGGAGTACCACCACCTTTGAGTGATGACTATACTCCTCTTGAAAAAGAAGAGTTGGATGATTCACTCTTTGTGTATGGTAAGAAAGGTCCTCAAGTGCCTGAACCAACCACCTCAGAGGACAAATACAGTAGGTATTCTTCTTGTCAATCCAATGACTCTGAAGGATCTATTGATGGTTCCTCTGATCACTCTAAGTCTGAGTCAAATAATGAGGAAAAAGAGAATCCTGAACCTAAGGTTGTTGAGAAGTGTGAACCTGTTGTTACTAAACCTATAGTGACTGAACAAAAGGCTGAGACAGTTAAACCTAGTTGTGTCAATCACATAAAATCTCCTAGGGAATCTGTTAAAATGAATGAGTAACCTAGAAGCAATAGTGTTCACAGAGAAAGTAGGAGTAGTTATACTTATGCTCCTAAAAGATTCTTTGTGTGTGGAAGTTTGAGTCATTTAATAAGAGATTGTGACTTCCATGAAAAGAGAATGAAAAGAGAAGCTGAACAAAAGAGAATGAATGTTAATAAGGGTCATGGTTCAAATAAACCAGTTTGGAATAATGCTAGTAGAATTAATCATGCCAACCAGTTTGTTCCCAGACCTGTCCAACTAAATAACACTACCAGACCTAACTCTTGTGTTAGTTCTGGTAGACTAAATTTTGGGTCTGGCTACAGAAATTTTAATGTGAATAGGCAAAATGTTAACTTTATGAGGTCTAAAGTGAATACTGGTTATGTTAATTCAGTGAGACCTAATGTAAACTCTGGTTTTGTGAGACCCAAACAACCTTTTCAAAAACCTCAGGTGAATGCAAATTTTCAAAGAAATAATTTTTATAAAACTCATTCGCCTGTGAGAAGACAAGTTGGAAAGCAAACAGCAAAACCTTTAAAGGGAAATGGGGGTTCTGCTGTTAACACCTCAGCATGTATGTCTTGGGATTCAAACAAAAATAAATCCATGTATAAATCCCAAAACAACAGTGGATCAGGTTCAATTAAGAAATTTAAGCATATTGATCCACAAGGCGGACCCAAGCCTACTCAGGCCTGGGTTCCTAAGAGAAACTAATTTCTCTTCTTTTTGTGCAGGATCATCCACTTTGCTATATGGAAGATAGAGGAATACTTGACAGTGGATGCTCTGGGCACATGACTGGTAACAAGAACTATCTTAATGATTTTCATGAATTCGAAGGAGGTTCTGTTACTTTTGGAGGAAGCAAGGGACAGATAACTGGTAAAGGAAGAATTATTGTGGGCAACATAGAATTTGACAATGTATCTTTTGTGAAAGAACTTGGGCAGTTCAACCTTTTCTCAATATCACAAATTTGTGATACTCAGCATAAGGTGCTTTTTACTGAAACTGATTGTCTTGTGTTGACTCCGGACTTTAAGATGCCTGAAGAACATCAGATTCTTCTTAAAGTTCCCAGACAACACAAAATGTACAGTTTTGATATGAAAGCATCTAATCCTGCAAAAGGTGCTACCTGTTTAATTGCAAAAGCTACATTGGATGAATCTAAGTTGTGGCACAGAAGGTTAGGCCATGTGAATTTCAAAAACATGAATAAACTTGTGAAGAATAACCTTGTGAGAGGTTTGCCTTCAAAATTGTTTAAAAATGATCATACTTGTGTGGCTTGCAACAAGGGAAAACAACATAGGGCATCCTGTAAGGTTAAATTAGAAAGATTAATCACTGAACCTTTACATACCTTACATATGGATCTTTTTGGCCCTACATCTGTCCATAGTATTAATCATGCATGCTATTGCCTTGTCATTACAGATGATTGTACTAGATATTGTTGGGTGTTCTTTATGTCTAGGAAGGATGAAGCTACCCCTTTGATTCAAACTTTTATTAGACAGATTGAAAACCTTATTGATAAACGAGTTAAAATCATTAGGAGTGATAATGGCACTGAGTTTAAAAACAAGAGCATGCTAGATTTTTGTGGTAATAAAGGAATTAAGCAACAATTCAGTAATGCAAGAACTCCTCAGCAAAATGGAGTTGCAGAGAGAATGAACAGGACACTTATTGAGGCAGCTAGGACTATGCTAGCAGATTCACTTTTACCTACTACATTTTGGGCTGAAGCAGTCAGCAATGCCTGCTACATCTTTAATAGGGTTAGAGTGACCAAGCCTCAAAATAGAACTCCTTATGAGCTTATGTTTGGCCATAAACCAGTTGTTAGCCATATAAGACCTTTTGGGTGTCATGTTACCATTCTTGATACTTTAAGTGTTCTTGGAAAATTTGAAGGAAAGTCTGATGAAGGGTTTTTACTTGGGTATGCATTAAACAGTAAAGCCTTTAGGGTTTACAATCTAGTATCTAAGAAAGTAGAAGAAAATCTGCATGTAAACTTTCTTGAGGAAAAACCCAATGTCAAGGGAATTGGTCATAGGTGGATGTTTGATATTGATTATTTGACTGATTCTATGAATTATATTCTTGTCTCCAAGGAGAATCAAATTAACCCTATTGTAGGTACCCAAGAAGTTACTAACATTGCAGGTACCAAAGACTCTTCAAATTCAGAGAATATTGATGATGTGGCTGAGCTTGTTGTGATTCCATCCACAGAGAACAAGTCTGATGCAGCTGAAGCAGTAATCAAGAATTCTTCCACTCAGAAAATAGATTCTGAAGTTAAGTCTGGCAAAGTCATATCCCCTAACATTACCAGTACTTCCCATTTTAAGTCTGGTAGTAGTGTTCTACCAGACCTTTCTTCAAGTACTGCTTGTGCTGACTCTGAGATGCCAGAACTTGAAGTATTTCCTAATCCTAATGAAGGTGTTTTTGATGGGGCTTCCTATGATGAAGGAGGCATTATTACTGATTTCAACAACTTACCCACTGAAGTGGAGGTCAGTCCAACTCCCACTCTCCGAATTCACCCTATTCATCCCAAGAGTCAAATAATTGGTAACCCCAAGTCTGCTGTTCAAACAAGAAGTAGAGTGCAACATCAGTCTGATTCTCTTGCACTCATTAGCCTGATTAAGCAACAACAATGGGTCAACCATAAGGACCAGCAACATTGCTTATTTGCTTGCTTTCTTTCTCAAAGTGAACCCACTACTGTTTCTGAAGCTTTAGGGGAGGAAAGTTGGGTAGAAGCCATGCAAGAAGAATTGTTGCAGTTCAAGCTACAAAAAGTATGGGTTCTTGTAGACCTACCTAATGGAGCTAAAGTTATTGGTACTAAATGGGTCTTCAGGAATAAAAGGGATGAAAGAGGGGTAGTTGTAAGGAACAAAGCAAGGTTGGTAGCTCAAGGATACAAACAGGAGGAGGGCATAGATTATGATGAGGTTTTTGCTCCTGTAGCAAGGATTGAAGCTATCAGGTTATTTTTAGCCTATGCATCATACATGGGACTCAAGGTATATCAGATGGATGTCAAAAGTGCTTTCCTTTATGGCACTATTGAAGAAGATGTGTATGTACATCAACCTCCTAGCTTTGAGGATCCTGCTAACCCCAATCAAGTGTATAAGGTTATTAAAGCTCTATATGGTCTTCATCAGGCTCCTAGAGCTTGGTATGAAACTCTTTCACAGTTTCTTGAAGAACATGGATACATCAGGGGTGTAATTGACAAGACTTTATTCATTAAGAGAGACCAGAAGGATATCATTCTTGTCCAAATTTATGTGGATGATATCATTTTTGGATCCACAAGAAAGTCTTGGTGTGATGAATTTGAAGGTTTAATGAAGAGCAGGTTTGAAATGAGCTCAATGGGAGAACTTACATTTTTCTTGGGACTGCAAGTTAAGCAAAAGGATGATGGACTTTTTATTTCTCAAGACAAGTTTGCTGCAGAAATTTTGAGAAAGTTTGAGTTCTAAAATGTGAAGGCAGCAGTCACTCCCATGGAGAACAAAGTGCCTTTAACAAAGGATGAAGATGCTGCTGATGTGAATGTGCATCTTTACAGATCCATGATAGGTTCCCTCATGTATCTTACTGCTTCTAGACCTGATATTATGTATGCAGTTTGTGTTTGTTCACGCTTTCAGGTTCAACCAAAGACTTCACATCTTCATGCTGTGAAGAGAATCTTTAGGTACTTAAAGGGCAAACCAAATTTGGGCCTTTGGTATCCTAAGGAGTCAACTTTTGACCTGACAGCTTATTCAGACAGTGACTATGCTGGTACAAGTCTGGATAGGAAATCAACAACAGGAGGTTGTCAGTTCCTTGGAAGGAGGTTAATATCTTGGCAATGCAAGAAGCAGACGATTGTGGCTAATTCATCTACTGAGGCTGAGTATGTAGCAGCTGCTCATTGCTGTGGACAAGTTTTGTGGATTCAGAATCAGATGCTGGACTATGGTTTGAATTTTATGAATACTGTTATCCACATAGATAATAAGAGTACTATCTGTATTGTTAAGAATCCAGTATATCACTCTAAAACTAAGCATATAGAAATAAGGCATCACTTCATTAGGGATTGCTTTGAAAAGAAGTTGATTAGAGTGGAGAAAATACATACAGATTTTAATGTTGCTGACCTGTTAACTAAGGCATTTGATGGTCCTAGATTCAATTATCTGGTAGTTAACATTGGTATGATGAATCCCTAGTTTGAGTTAAGGGGAGGTTTGGCCTAAGGGGAGGTCAAACTGTGAAGTATGTAAAGTATGAATACTTACCAGCATTTAGATTATCTTTAAGTCTTGTAGTTTTGTTTTTAGTTCTTTTAGCGATATAAAAAAAATAAAAAATATATAGTTTGTTTTTATCTGTGTCTTTTATTTCTTTTATAGGCAATGCTGGATTAAGTATATTTTCACAAGTTGTTAAGTGAGATTATTGGAACTTCTCACTTGGTGGAGGTGCTTTGCACTAACACATCAAAAGGTTATCAGTTCACCTTGTCTCATCAGCATAAGGACTGGCTAATCCTGAGCAAACGGCTAACAGGTAAAGATTGCCCAAATCCGTTTATGGCTGACAATTTGCCAAAAATTGTATGGTATTCAACTCACAATATCTAAGATAAGTGAAGAGTTGGCTAGCCCACAAGGTTATGGCTTGTGGTAAAGGCTGTGGAAAACCATAAATGGTAATCAATTCACCATGATGAGGTGCTTTTCCATCAAAGAATTGACTAGTCCAGAAGCAAACGGCTTTTGGTAAAGACTTACCAAATCCGTTGATAAGCTGATGATTTGCTAAAAATCATATGGTTATCAGTGTACCATGGTCTTACACACCAAAACATTTGGCTACTCCAGTAGTGATGGCTATTGGTAAAGAGACATCAAATCCATTAAATTTCAATGATTCACCTCTCACAGGAGTTAACACACCTGGAAGTGATGAGAATAGATATGAAACTTAATATGAATTGATGTATATATAGTCAATGTTGCTGCAAAGACCATATCAGAAGAGCTTATCAAGATTCAAGCTGCTAGAAAGAAACAAGACCTAAATACAATTCAAAGTGTTCAAGATTCAATCCTCAGAAGGCTTAATCAGAAGAACTTGAAATTCATGGAGCATGAAGATCAAGTTAGGGGAGGATTGTTGGGAATTATGATACGTATCAAGAGCAGACAACTTAGATCTGGTAGTTTATCTAAGTTAGGTCTGTTTGTGTTATTAGGTCTGGTAATGTAATGTTAAGTCTGGTAGCATGTTTAAGTCTGGTTGACTTGTAAAGTTAAGTCTGGTCGTGAAGTTAGGAAAGTCGGTTAGAGTTATGCTAGGAAAAGATACAATGCGTGTATGTATCTTTATAGAAGATTTGTGTATATCTTCTGTGTCGGCTAGGGTTTCCTTGTGTTATAAAAGGATCCCTAAAGATTGTTAGTCAAGGTGTGAGTTGTACGAGTTCAATATTGTGATAATCAATATACGAAGTTAGTGATATCTCTGCTTGTGTTCTTAATTGTTCTTGTTAAGATTCCGCATTAACAATAACAATCACCTAGGGTTTCTCACTTAGATTGGTTCGGATTTATCCTACCCATCTACTAGGTATTCAAGACTGCTTAGTGATCCATATATAATTTGTGGACCAACATCAAGTCTCAGGAAAAAGCAAAGGAGGCTACTTCTATCAAAGATTCAGAGGATGTATTATCTTTCAGATCGAAGATGAATGCTTTGGCTGATAAATATCTTGGAAAGCAGGATACCAGTACTTCCAACACTAATAGTACTTCCAACTTTAAGTCTGGTAGTGATGCTCAACCAGAACCTACTCCAAGTGCTATTTTTGTTGACTCTGAGATGCCAGAACTTGAAGTGTTCACAAATCCAAATGAAGGTATCTTTGAAGGGGCTTCCTATGATGAAGAAGGTGTCATAACTGACTTCAACAACTTACCCACAGAAGTGGCTGTAAGTCCAGCTCCCACACTCAGAGTTCACACCAATCATCCCAAAAGTCAAATCATTGGTGATCCTAAGTCTGCAGTTCAAACAAGAAGCAAAGTGCAAATACATCATGATGCTCATGCACTTGTGAGTTTTGTTAAGAAACAACAAAGGGTCAACCATAAGGACCAGCAACACTGCTTATTTGCCTGTTTTCTTTCTCAAAATGAACCCACCAAGGTTTCTGAAGCTTTGGAGGATGAGAGTTGGGTGGAAGCTATGCAAGAGGAGTTGCTGCAGTTCAAATTACAGAAAGTATGGGTTCTTGTAGATCTACCTTTTGGAGCTAAGGTTATTGGTACAAAGTGGGTCTTCAGGAATAAAAGGGATGAAAGAGGGGTGGTAGTAAGGAACAAAGCAAGATTGGTAGCACAAGGGTACAAACAGGAGGGGGCATAGATTATGATGAGGTTTTTGCTCCTGTAGCAAGAATTGAGGCTATTAGATTGTTTTTAGCCTATGCATCATATATGGGGTTCAAAGTATATCAGATGGATGTTAAAAGTGCCTTTCTCTATGGCACTATTGAGGAAGAAGTTTATGTACAACAACCTCCTGGTTTTGAGGATCCTGCTAACCCCAACCAAGTATACAAGGTTATTAAGGCTCTCTATGGTCTTCATCAAGCTCCCAGAGCTTGGTATGCAACACTCTCCCAAATTTCTAGAAGAACATGGGTACATCAGAGGTGTGATTGACAAGACTTTATTCATCAAAAGAGGCAAACAGGATATCATTCTTGTCCAAGTTTATGTGGATGATATCATTTTTGGATCAACAAAGAAATCTTGGTGTGAAGAGTTTGAAGGATTGATGAAAAGCATATTTGAGATGAGCTCAATGGGAGAGCTTACATTTTTCTTGGGACTGCAAGTGAAGCAAAAGGAAGATGGTCTTTTTCTTTATCAAGACAAGTATGTTGCAGAGATTTTGAAGAAGTTTGAGTTTGCTAATGTGAAGACTGCAGTGACTCCCATGAAAAATAAGGTGCCTTTGACAAATGATGAAGATGCTGCTGATGTGGATGTGCATCATTACAGATCCATGATAGGTTCTCTCATGTATCTTACTGCTTCTAGACCTGACATTATGTATGCAATCTGTGTTTGTTCACGTTTTCAGGTACACCCAAAGACTTCACATTTGCATGCTGTGAAGAGAATCTTTAGGTACCTAAAGGGCAAACCAAATTTGGGCCTGTTGGTCCCTTACACGCTTAGAGTTAACTAGAAAGTTAATCTATTTGTGTTTAAGGCTAATACAATGTTATGATTAATTCTAACAGTTATAAAACGTGAATATAAAAAACTCAAGGTAATTTTCAACGTTTAAATTCTTATTAGAAATGAATCAAAGAATCTATACCCAAGTGTTTTGCGGAACAAACACTTGGGATTGAATAGACAAGGTATGGTGGTGTCTCCTATCTAAACTCAAGTTTTGCTTGAGTGGTAACAATACGACCTCACTGAGCTATCTCAGGGATACGTTACTCTTTGTAGGAGAGAAATTGTTTTGTAAAAGTCTAAGCTTTAATTGTACAAAACACACAAAACTTCTCTCCTTCTCTATCTATTTATACACAAGTAATCTGAGTAAAAGTAATTAAAATATTACAAGTTGTTGAGCAAGCGTGTCTGATAATTACAACAGTAATTGTCATTTCCAAGAACCAATAGAAATGGCCTATTAAGTCTTATGGAGTGGTTGGTCTGACACTCCAAGACTTTAAGCCGTCTTAGGAAGGATTTCTTTCTGACAAGATAAGATTTGATCTTATCTTAAATCCTTCCTAGATATTTCTGCCTTTCTTCTCAGGCACTTAGTTCTTCAGGAAACGCTTCTCAGTTATCATTCATAATTACTTCATTGTTGTTGAGGAGACTGGGGTTCAGTGAGTTCTTGTCCAATACTCACTGAACCATCATCTTCTTCTTTGGCTTAAGTGCTACTTCAGGGAGTACCGCCTTCCTGCGTAGTGAATCCTTCTACTTGAATTCGCCTTAAGCATCCTGAAGATGACTCACTGAGTGGCTGTTCTCTCAGTGACTTGAATTGTTCTCGGTTTAAGTTAACACTTAGTTAATTTGTGTCCAAATCATGTTTTAAGTATTCTTGGGTTTTTCATGACCCAACAATCTCCCCCTATTTGGATATAAATTATTCCTAAGTGTTTTGATCAGTAATGAGTGAGCTAAAGACTTCTACTCATACTGAATGTACTAGAATGTAAATAAGGACACTGAAATAATAAAAACATCATCTTATTGATATCATTACAAGTCCTAACAAACTAAATACAAAAAAAAGTTGGTGGTGGTGGTAGTCAGGCATATTCATCAGTTCAGCTTAATACCAAGGGCTTCAAGCTTGGGCTTCTTTGACTGCAGTTCTTGTTGGTCAGGGTGCTCATGGATTTTCTTTTTCAGATCTTGACAAAACTTCACATTTTCAGGTCTCTTGAGTGGAGAGGCCATCATTAGAAAACCAAGCATAGCTTTGATCCCTGACAAATCGATATCACTCCACCTCTGGAAGGCTTGGTCTCCGAATTCATCAATGAAGAACAAACCTCTTTCAGGTTGTTCAATGACCATATTATTCCTGAAAGGAACACCTTCAGGGAGAGCCCTATTGCAGTCAAGACCAGGAACCTTGATCTTAGACTCAACTTCAATCTTCTTTCTTTTTCTTGAAGAAGACTGAGAGGGAGCTGGTTGTGCTGATTCAGGAAGAAGAGATGGAGTGCCAAGTTCCTGAGGTGCAGCTGTCAATCTTTCGTACCTCAGTCTCAAGGACTTCAACAGATTAGGGACCACAACATTTGTTTTCTTTGCTATTAAAGGACCCACCTCATCCAATTCTGTGATCCCGAAGTCAGCGAATCTGAAGGGTTTATGAACATCAAAGTTTCTCATGTCAGCACCTTTTGTAGACAGTAACAGTGGCAGGATTGGTGTTTCGAAGAATATGAACATCAGTGATTGGTTCTGGCTTCAACCTGTTAGTCATATACCACTGATATTTCTTAATTCTGTTCTGCATGATCTCTTCAGCCCTTTTATTCCTTTCCTTCCTTTTCTTCCTGAGAGTGATCATCTCCTCAGTCTGAGCTTTTACAAAGGTCATACCACCTTCTCTTCCTGAGAGATCCTTAGCTTTAAGACCAATCTTCTCAGCTTCTTCATGAACAACCTTAATGATAGCAGGCTTGCTCACTTTTTCTTCCTCCTTTAACTTCTTCTTTGCTTCCTCTTGCTCAAGGTAAGCACTGAGTTCATCAGCTGAGAAGTGGTGAAGAACTCCATCAATTTCATACGGGATCCTGGCTGGTGATTCAGGATCCTTTGCTACCAAGATTGGTGCTGGTTGAGGCTCAGGATCAGTGAGGATGTCTTTGCCTTTATCTTGATGGGTGGAAGAAGCTTCAGGAATCTCCCCCTCAGTGTGAGAAGGAGGTTGTTGGCTTGAACAAGCTTTAGGAACTCCAGTGTCTTTCTCCCCCTCAACTGTTGCTTGAGCCATGGTGATAGCAAGAGTTGGAGCCACTGGAGCAGCAGGACCTTTGAATGCTTGGTAAATCTCAGTCATCATTGATTTGATGTCTGATGTGTCCTGCTGGATGGTGGAGACCTTAGCCTCAATAGAAGCTTGAGAAGCTTCGATGCCTGACATCCTTGACCCAAGAGACCATGCCAAGGATGTTGAAGATTGAGCCCAAGTACCTAGATGGGTTGCCTGAAGACCCAAGGAAGTCCTGATTGAGTCCAATGAAGAGTTAAGACCCTGAAGATTATAATCCTTCAGTAAGCTGAGAAGATCACCGAATTCAGCTGATTGCTTCTGATAAGTCTCAGCAGCCTGAAGGACCTTCTTGTTGAGTTCCGGGTCATCCTTGACAGCTGTTTGAATAGTTTCAAGGCTTTTGGTGATGCCTTCAAGAGTAAGATTGAACTTCCTGAGATGAAGATCAATAGCTGTCAGGGAGTTATTGGTGTCAGAATGAATTTCGTTCACATCATCATGATAACTTTCAACATCTGCCTTCAGGTTGGCATAGTGAATAGCAGCTTCAGTATGATGATCGAACATATTCTCAGTGAGACCAGTGTAAAGAGCTCTATTGGTCATGAGTAGGAACTTGACCAATTTTCTTTCAGTGAGGGGAAGAGAGTCATCATACTTCCTGAGGATGTCAACAGTATCAGAAGAATCAGAAGATTGAGAACCTGACTCTTCACTTTGGTGTGGAGATGACTGATGTGATTGTTCAGGTTGTTCAGATTGTACATCAGTTTCCATATCCTCACCTGCCTAAAAAATTTCCTCTTCACTCTCTTCCTTGAGCTCTTCATCAGACTCAATAAGAGCCTGAAAGTCCCCCATGGACTCAATACCCAAAAATTCAACCGGCTCCTCTTTATAAAAAGACTCGCCTTTGGTTTGGTCAGGTCCTGACCCCGTTGTCATAATAACTGAGTGGGTTTGCTCAGCCTGACTAGCCATAATAACTGGGGTAACACTAGCCAGGCTTTTGGGGGCAGTTCTTGAGAGAATTGGACCGCCTGAGGGGTTTATGGGTTCCATATCAGCGGGTTGTTTCTTTCCCTCTGAGTCTTTGTCCCCCTTAGCACCTTCAACCACTGATGGGTGTTTTCCAGTGGTATCACTAGGTACTGATTGTGAAAGTTGGTGGACCCCCTTCCCATCAGGATTGTGCTGTCCTTTTGGGGATTTAGGGTCCTTTTCTCCCTGAGATCCTGAGGGTGATTGCTCAGGAACGTTAACGGGATGTGAATGTTTGTGGGTCC
The DNA here is from genome assembly GCA_021014915.2 of Artemisia tridentata subsp. tridentata. Classification (NCBI taxonomy): domain Eukaryota; kingdom Viridiplantae; phylum Streptophyta; class Magnoliopsida; order Asterales; family Asteraceae; genus Artemisia; species Artemisia tridentata. Next base: position 447,866,213 of record CP139507.1, read on the forward strand.
CCTTCTCAGTAAGGTAGTGCTGCCTTAATGAGGATTTAGAACCCTTTCCTCCCTTGGGAACTGATTGTTTTTTGACAGTTCCTTCATCGGGATGTGAGGGGGTGTGGGTCCTCTTCCAGTAGGGTGGTGCTGCCCTACCGAGGGTTCAGGACCCTTTCCTCCCTTGGGCACTGATTGTGATTTATCAGTACCTTCATCGGGATATGAGTGGGTGGATGTTCCTGACCTCTTAGACTTGTGTTTGTCTGAGGGGGCATTCAGAAAGGGTTTGCCCGAGGACACTGAGGATGATTTCTCAGTACCCTCCGTTGGCGTTTGTTTTGTGGCCAAGGTGGTCTCTGTAGTGGGTGTCTCAGAGGTCTGGGTCACTTCCAACTTTTTAAGGTTTAGTTGGTTTTGAGGATCAGTCTCAGTGGCGAGTGGCTTGGGTCTAACCACCTGGCTGGACTGACCCTTCTTCGTCTTCTTCACCTTTTTGGTCGGTGAAGGAACTGGTGAGATAGCGTCATTACCCTGAATGACTGATTGCATGTATTCAGTCAGGGCAATATGTGTAACCTCACTGATGCCACTAGTGAAGTTTGACTTGTGCAGGACGTCAGGCTTCGTACCTTCTGCATCAGGCCTCACATAGTCAGAACCAAGTAGGTCCTGAAGCACACAGGAAACAAATCTAGGTAGGACATATGCCTTTGCCTATGTTTTCCTAAGAGCTTGGCAACAAGGTCTCAGAAGATTATTCCTCCGATGTCAATTTTTGTACCCTCAAGGAGACTGAACAGCATCAATTGTTGTGATGAGTTTAATTGTTCCGTAGAGGATTTGTTTCCACCCAGGACCTGAATGACAAATGTCATCAGTATCCTCCAGATAGGATGGAACCATGTTTTGACTACTGGAGCTTTCTCCAATAAGCCCCCAGCAGACGTTGTAGGACGTCTGGGGTCGTAGGGTGCTAAAAAGATCAGTTCATTCTTTATGTCCTGATCGGTAAAGTTGGGTGCAAATGCTTCAGCAAAGTCAAGGCATGTGGCTTTGATGAAGGTTGAGTGGTCAAAGGAGAGGGTTCTACTCCCATTCATCACCGTGAAGGTGATGATTGACTCTTTGGTGTCTTTGGGGCTGGTAGCCACAGCCGTGCACCAGAATTCCCTCAAATAGTCATGGTAGATGACTGAGGGGGTGTGGGTGAAAGCCCTTGCAAGAAAACAATTACGAAGATATTTCATAACGTTCTTGTAGGCTGGGTGGTTTTGTGGATAAGAGAAATTCCCTACCACATTGTTCTTTGTTAGGTCAACGTCCCTAGTGAGGAATTCCACATTGGGAGCGTTTGCTATAGCTTTAGAAGAAGCCATTTGTGGGTAAGCCTGGGTTTGACTAAGGTTTCTGGGTTTCTAAAGCTTAAGAATACACACACAATTTGTTTTTGAGAATTAAAATGGCAGAGTTTTGCTTAAGATTCTATAAAAACGTGTGTGTGTTTCTTTTGGTTGGGGTATTTATAGGAAAGTGGAGATGGGGGTATTTTAGGCATTTGAGCGGTTTTAGTTTATTCAAAAAGAATTATTGGAAACTATTTTGAATAAAATGTTTTGGGATCCGCATTTAATGCCAACACTCCACTTTTCCCTGGTTAGGCGCAACAGTCAAGGTGAACAGTTGAGCAGTTCTGCAAAAGTGTAACTTTGCAGAGATGAGTCATCACATATCTGTAATGTGATTGGAGAGGCATTTAATGCCAAGTGGGAATGTGGTGGCCCAGAGGTGGAAGCCATAAAGGCAAAAAGAACAAATATTCTTGAATTAAATATGAGTTCAGTTACCAACCTCGGACATTTACTAACTAGATACTTAGAGCATTTAAGTCAGTATTTAATGTCTCTTTTCAGGGCCCTGAATGACTTTTCATTCAGTGATGATTTTTCAGGGACTTGGGATTAGTCACTGATGATTCAGGAATATGGATTGATTCCTGAGGAGCAAGGATTCAGGAACTTTGGGTTTTGGTTCCTAAAGCCTAAGATTTCAGGAACTTGGGTTTAGTTCCTGAGGTTTCAAGTGATAAATATCACTGAAGTACACATTGACTCAGGGACCTGAGTTCTCAATATCCAACATTCCTAGTTCAGCCTTCACTCTGGTGAAAGTTGGTTCATCCAAAGGTTTGGTGAAGATATCAGCTAACTGATATTCAGTAGGGATGAAGTGTAATTCAATGTCACCATTCATGACATGGTCCCTGATGAAGTGATATCTGATATCAATGTGTTTTGTTCTCTGATGAAGAACAGGGTTGTTAGATATGGCAATTGCACTTGTGTTATCACAAAAGATGGGAACCATCTTGTAATGAATTCCATAGTCACTGAGTTGACTTTTCATCCAGAGTACATTTGCACAACAACTTGCTGCTGCAACATATTCAGCCTCAGCTGAGGACAAGGTAACTGATTGTTGCTTCTTAGCACTCCAACAGACTAGTTTTCCACCATGAATTTGGCAGTAGCCTGAGGTGCTTTTTTTGTCCATGTTGCATCCAGCATAGTCAGAGTCTGAGTATCCTTTAAGATCAAGCCCTGAGCACTTTGGATAGTATAATCCAAGGTTTGGAGTGCCTTTCAGGTACCTGAATATCCTTTTCACAACAGTGATATGAGATTCTCTTGGGTCAGATTGATATCTGGCACATAGACATACTGAGAATTGGATATCAGGCCTTGATGCAAGTAGATACATCAGTGATCCTATCATTCCTCTAAAGAGAGTTTGATTTACTGGTTTACCAGTGAGATCAGGACCAAGGTTTTTTGGGGGACCATGGGAGTTTTGACTGAGGCACAGTCACTGAGATCATACTTCTTCAGTAGATTCTTTACATACTTCTCTTGACTGATAGTGGTTCCTCTATCATTCTGCTTGATCTGTAGACCAAGGAAGTATGTCAGTTCTCCCATCATGCTCATTTCAAACTTCTTTGCCATTAGATTTTCAAATTGTTTGCAAAGTTTGAAACTTGTTGAGCCAAAGATGATGTCATCAACATACACTTGTACTAGTATGACATCATTATTTGTCTTATAGATAAACAATGTGTTGTCTATCTTGCCTCTAAAAAATTTATTTTGGATTAAGAAGGCTGAGAGAGTCTCATACCATGCCCTGGGAGCTTGCTTCAGTCCATAAAGGGCTTTGTTAAGCTTGCAGACATAATCAGGAGACTCATGGCTTTCAAATCGAGGAGGTTGCTGAACATAAACTTCTTCTTTCAGTGAACCATTTAAGAATGCACTTTTAACATCCATTTGGTACACTTTGAAGTTCATGTATGTAGCAAAAGCAAGGAAGATCCTGATGGCTTCCATCCTTGCTACTGGTGCAAATGTTTCTTCATAGTCAATGCCTTCTTGTTGATTATAGCCTTTGGCTACAAGTCTGGCTTTGTTTTTAATGACTATGCCATTTTCATCAGTTTTGTTCTTGAATACCCATTTCATGCCAATGATTTAGACATTCTCAGGACATTTTACCAATGTCATTACCTTGTTTCTGTCAAATTGTTCCAGTTCATCATGCATGGCCTGAACCCAACTTGGATGTGTAAGTGCTTCTTTAACACTTTTGGGTTCAATTGTGGAAATGAAGTCCATAAATAGGCATTCATTGGCTGAGGCTGCTCTTAGTTCAGCAGCCATGCTTCTTGTAAGCATGCCTTCAGTAGGCTCACCAATGATATTGACAAGTTCTATGTCCTGAGATCTGGTCCAACTGTCCCGAGGTCTTGGGAGTGGATTAGAACTTGTGGAAGCCTGATGGGTATGATCAGGATCAGACACAAGATTTTCATTTTACTGAGTGTCTGAGTGGGTTGTTTCATCACTGAGATTGTTTGGTTCCTGAGTATTTTGTTCCGACTGAGAGATATCTTCAGTACTTGTATGTGCCTCAACAAACTCAGTGATGGTTGGGTTAGGTAGGTTGTGAGGGATTATGTAGTAGGAGATGTTAGCATTATCTTGATACTTAGTGGAAGGATTATTTTCAGGAAGATATTCATCAGGAGGATATCATGAAGAGTAATCAATTCCTATCTCTTCCACTGAGGCAGTTGAGAACCTGATTACATCAGTGCTCTCATCAAAGGTAACATGAAATGTTTCCTCAGTCTGTTGTCTCCTTGTGTTGAACACTCTGAAGGCTTTTGAGACAAGTGAGTATCCCAGGAAGTATCCATCATCAGCTTTTGCATCAAATTTTCCTAAGTGATCCTTGTGATTATGAATAAACACAGGACACCCAAAGACATGAAAGTAGCTGATGTCAGGGATTCTTCCTTTGAATAACTCATATGGGGTTTTCCCATGTATTTTGACAATGATGGATCTGTTTTGTGTATAACAGGCCGTTTTGATTGCATCAGTCCAAAAATGTTTGGAAAGGACTGATCCACTTAGCATTGTCCTAGCAGCTTCAATGAGTGTTCTGTTTTTCCTTTCAGCAACACCATTTTGTTCAGGTGTGTATGGAGAGGAAAAGTTTTGGGAGATACCTTTCTCATCACAGAAACATTCAAGTTCATAATTTTTGAACTCAGTCCCATTGTCAGTTCTAATCTGTTTGACCTTAATGTCATTTTGATTTTCAATGTTCCTGACAAAGGACATGATTGTTTCAGCTGCCTGACTCTTTTTGATCAGGAAGAATACCCAAGTGTATCTAGAGTATTCATCCACTATGACCAGAGTATACTTCTCATGGTTAATAGACCTTGGACTGACAGGTCCAAATAGATCCATATGGAGAAGGTGTAGACAGTTCCTGATGGAAAAGTTGGTTTTGGTTTTAAAGGATGCTCTGTGATGTTTACCTTTTTCACAAGCTGAGCATGGTTTATCCTTTGAAAACACTAGTGATGGTAAGCCAAGGACCTTGTTTTGTTTTACAAGATTGTTTATGTTTTTAAAGTTCAGGTGGGAGAGTCTCTTATGCCAAAAGTCAGTTGAGTGTATCAGTGGCCTTAGCAAAGAGACAAGTTCCATCCTGAGTTAGACTGGACATGTCTAATACATAAACATCTTGTCTTCTTGGTGCAATGAGGACAATTTCCTTATTTGCATCGAAGATGGTTCCTTGTTTATCATCAAACTGAACTATGTATTTTGCATCACATAGTTGACTGACACTGATCAGATTGTACTTAAGACCATTTACATAAGCTATCCTAGTAAAGACAATACCACTTCAGTTTACTGAACCATAACCTTTAGTGAGACATGATGAATTATCAGCAAATATCACTTTGGGTCATGGTTCTTCCACATATTTGTGCAGTCACTCCTTAACACCAGTCATGCTCCTTGAACATCCACTGTCTAGATGCCAAATAGGATTCCTGGCATGCTTCTGCACAAATAGTAAATTGGGTCAGTTCTTTCTAGGACTCCATTTCATGGAGGGTTTGGTTTTGTAGGCCTTTATGAAAGTATTAATCGATTCATGGTCAGTGGTTGAGTGGACTGAGCTACCACATGTTTTGCATTTAGTCGCAGGGGTAGCCTCAGTAGTCTGAGAGGATTGTTTATTTATTCCTCTTCTTGACTGAAAGACCCTCTCTTTTCCTAAGGATTTCTGAGTGGTACTTTCACTAGATTCACAGTGTTTGTCAGTTTGACTGTAACACCCCAACCCGACAAGGGTAAAGATGTCACAACAATGGTGACATATCAGAAACATACACAAGCATACATCTTCAATAATACAAGGGAAGTACAAAGGTTACAAGTGAAATACTGAAATTACAAGGTTACAATGCGACTACAAATTCTAACAATATAAAAACTTCTAATCATCTCTAAGCCAAAATAACTATCAAAGTCTTCTAAGTCCAAAAGTCTCTTCACTCATGCCCAAAACCCGACGTCCTGCTTATTACCTGCCGCACACGAAAAGAAAACGTGCGGCTGAGCTTGCAAAGCCCAGTGAACAGATATATAATAAACGGAAACGAAAGTAAACGGAAATAATCAGATGTAGCATAATGAACGAGATATAAATAAGATACAAGAGTAAAGGTTTAGGATAGTCATCCACCACGAGCCCAGAAACTCAAAGTCATAATCTCAAAGTCACATCTCAAAATCATAGTCTCACAATCAGAGGGGATACCTCTCAGGCAACCAGATAATATGAGGGGTGGCCTCATGTATCAAATGGGGTGGAGTAGCTAGCTCCCAGAAATGTGAAAGGCGTGTAATGCACACAAGCACCAGTCACCTCAAAGTCATACTCAAAGTCATAGTTAAATCCACTAAACATACATGCCTAGGATTGCAATCCATACGCCCCCACTCAAAGTCATCTCAAAATCATAATCTCAGAATCATAATGGCCATATCATAATATAAAAGGGGACGGCGTGAGAAATCACTCCCCCACACAGGAGTCATGCCAGTGGTGCATCACAGACATGGCCAGGTTACCTTCCTGGCTAGGAAACAAAAGGTGGCTCGGGTATCAAACTAAGAGTCAAGTCTCAAGGTCATGCAAACGGTTTCATCTCAAAGTCATATCAAAGCATATCTCAAGGTCATGTCAAATGTGAATCTCAAAGTCATATGAAAAGGTTCATATCAAAAAGGTTCATAGAAAAAAGGGTCATAGCAAAGGTTCATAGCAAAAGTTCATAGCTCAACATCAAAAATCCATTTTAGACAATCCTTTATTCGTGATTTTCATAAAACAATCCTTACAGTAATTCTCATAAAATATTCTTTCAAAACGGTTTTTCATAAAAATTAGTCTTCCAAAATAGCTTTCATAAAAGTTAGTAACATTTATATAAAAATGGTTTTGCCTCATTTATAACCTCTTTTAAAATAGCTTTTCTCAAAACATTTTCAAGATATAATTAGAAAAGGTTTTCATAGCATATCTTCAGCTCAGAAATCATATCAAATGGAATTCAACCGGGGAGGTTCAAGCAACGGGAAATCATAGCAATCGAATCAGAAACTAATGGATTCAGAATACGAGAGAGATCATGAGAAACCTTAAAAGAAAGGTCAGAATATCTGTACCTTATGACGAAAGCACAAACAGAAACATAGCACAGGAATAGGGAATAGCTCAAAGTCACTCCTTCTTCACACCTAAAGGGGTAGAAGAGAATTACAATCTTTCCATTTTAAGTAACATTCCATTTTTTTTTGGCCGGTTTCCATATTTAGTAAGTTTTCATTTTTAGAAAGTTTCCTTATATAGAAAAGTTTCCATATTTAGAAGTATTGGATAGGATAACTTGTTTAAATCATTATTACTTTTAAATGAAGTATCTTTGATCAGAATTATACCTTTAGTACTTAGGGTTTCACAATTTACACTTTACACCCTTTCATTACATAAGTTACACTTTAAACCCTTTTAACATTCATAGTTACACATTAAACCCTTCATTTATCAACTTTACACAATGAGTACTTATTTTAATAAGTTATACTAATGAACCTTCAATTATTCACAATTTACACATCAAGTCCCTCAAGTTATCAAAGTTACATATTAAGCCCCTTTACTGTTTACATAAACATGCGTATGACTTCTATTTAAACGAAACGAAACACACTTGTGATCACATATGCTAGTCGTGACATGTTTAGTGTCGCATAGGTTTTTGTTTTATGTTCTTATGTCTCTTCAAAATAACGAACTAAAATCATCAAACGGTCATATAATACGAGTGTTTGACCCATTAACGTGACTTAGTTTAATCATGAAAGTGAAACTACGTAGAAAGCATGAGGAGATGATACAATAACGTGGGTTACATGAAAGTGGCATACCAAAAGTAACAGGTAACTACAATTTGTTGAGAAGTCCAGATTGATTGTTAAAGAACCATAACTTATATTATGTCCCAGCCACTATATTTGATAAGTGCAGCAATGGTTAGATCGACCCCATACACACACGAAATCACCAAGAGACAAAACACATGGTCGACATCAAAATAAAGTGTGCATACGTTCCAACTTACACCCCTCGTTAAACATATTATTACGCATAGGGTTTTCTGTTTTAGTCGCCGTATTAAGGGTCCTAGTAGACAGTTTTTAGAGCTTGGTTATGAGTTGTGTCAAGGTTACTCAAAGCTGAAAACGAGACACCAAATAGGCCACAAACCCGCGACACCAAAACAATTTAAAAGGGCGCATATCTTGTTATTTTATGTGTTTTTATATGTGGCTTATTGATCAATCGTACACCCGTATTTAACCAAACGGAAGGACCAGTTTTACATATCTTTAAGTGTTCACATTTAAGCTTATAAGTCTAATTATTTCATGAGACTTAAGGATTTATACGTGGGGTGATATAAACGAGAAATATTAAATTTAGTTTTATGTTTCCATGATTCTTCCATACGTATGTATATATCAAAGAGAAAAACACGAGGATGATTTAGGGTACCTCAAGGTCGAAACAAGGATTACATGTGACCACAGCCAAAACCCTTCGAACAGCAAACACAATCCCACGTACAAGAACTCTAATCGGACCAAGACACACCACGATCAGCCTTCCATAACAAGTCACAACAATCTCCCTTGTACCTTCTTTGGTCGATCAGTAATGAAGAAAAGAAAGCATGCAGTAGCCGGTTTTGTGTAGGTTATATTTAGGGTTTTATGTGAGTTTGGTGTCGCTGTATAATCGGTATAAGATGAAGGAGAGAATAATGGAAGTCTGAGTTGAAAAGGAGGCGTGCAGAATCTTCAAAAGAAATCAGCCCTAATGCTAGGCGTGATATAGAATATGCAAACAGGTATGGGCCTTGATAATATTATAGTGCATGTGCATAAGGTATGGGCTTTATTATATATTATGGGTTTCAAGTGTGTTTCTGCATGTATGAAACAAAATAGAATGGGACAAGATGACATATGTGGCGTGAGCTTTAATGAGAAAAATGAGAGTTACAAACAGAAAGTCAATCATGTTGTGATATTTATTAAATTAGTTCGTTAGGGAATTATGCCGAAGATCGAGTGGAAATAAAGAGAGGAGTATCATTTTTAAACTTTCCATATTCAATATTTTTATAAAAAAAAAAGTGTGTGCAAGATTTAATATATTTGGCCCTTATTACTACTTAACGTGTGTTTGAATTTTTTTTTTCATAGTTGCGATCTTAAATGTGTACCATTCTTTTATCATAAGTCTTATTATTGTATTTCTTTTATTCATTCAATGTCTTAACGATTTAATCGTCTTTTATGAATTTGAGATCAAAGGGTATTCCGGGTATTTTTCGTGTTCAAAATTTTTGGGTTTTACAACTCTTCCCCTCTAAAAAAAAATTTTCCGTCCTCGAAAATTGAAGTTGCAAAGTTAAACGACGTCGTAGCAAGTCGCAAAAGATCATCACAAACATTCTTATGCCCAGGGAGTTTCTTTCAAAAAAAATCTTCAGACCAAAAGTTTCTCATGACTCAGATCAAAACGAGGTGGGTTCAAATTTCTCAGAAGGAGACAAAATACGTTGATTTCTGATCAAAAGGTCCATGCCATATAAACTGGACGATAGGTGAATCTTCAGAAAGCTCATATGGAATACGAATAAGATTTCAAATCGAATTAATTGCACCAACAGTAGGAAGTTCTAAAAGGAGTTTCAGGACTCATAAATGATGTCAACAGAATTCAAATCGATGGTTCAAACTCAATCAGATATCTAATGGACGGAAGCAGAGTATACGGATAGATAGGATGAACCTAAAGTCTCACCAATCACAGATAATCCGACGGAGATCAAATTCTAAACTTCTTAGGTACTCCCCAAGATATCCTATGCCCACAACAAGTGCACTTATATGATGTAAGTATTATCACGTTGGCCAGACGTCATAATACTGGCATCATATAAATATGCCCTCATGATGGTCATATTTTATCTCAAGTCGTAATCAAAACCACCTATCTTAATCCACCTAGTACTCTACAGTTCGAGGTCAACAAAAAAAAAAAAAAAAAAAAAAAAAAAACGAATGCCATAGTCAAGAGAGAAAACAAAACTATTCGCAAGAGTATCAAAATCCCAGATTGCCTAGTAGAAGTGAGGTACGCCGTCACCAGTATCATATCTTCCACAACTCGCCAAAATTTCTCAAACAAAGCTATCACCGAACATACGAAAAATAAACACGAACTGAAATGCTTCTAGGAAACTTAAATCATTAGCGATCTTATTAACCTTCAAGAACTTCGGCCTTCATAAAATCTAATCTTCCAAATATGAAGGGTCTGTTTTCCGATTCCGCTCATTCAACACCTCTAATCTCTTCAAGTCCTGTTAGTCTGTCTTCGTCTGTCCCTCAATCGGGAAATGAAATCAAGGTCGGAAACTTGTGTCTGGGTCGTTGAGCCTCCTGCAGTTCTTCTTGGAATGAGATGGAGCAACGTGGATTTCTGGCACGATCTTTCAGTCTCTCCATCATACAGTCTGTTTCCGATCTCAATTCATCTTAGTACAACCAAGATGAATAGGGAAGTGAGACTGCATGTCTTCGCCATCTCCAGGTTCGCCGTCTTGACTAGACTTCTTCTTCTGCATCGCCAACACTTCTGTCTTGTAAGGAACATCTTCTCTCTTCAGGGTAGCCTCCGCAGTTATCAACAAATATCAATCTCCCAGAATGTACACATGATCGTCAAATTCCTAAGAAAGTGCAAAGAAGGGATTTCCGTGCTCTTCCTCGTTTCTAAACGTACTATTAAGTCATACAATGACCACTTGTCCAAGTACTCACGAGAAAACATTATTTATCAAATTCACGATACAGTCAGAGCTTTAGCTAATACTATTAGCGTCATTAATCGTCATGGCAGTCGTTTACGAATACGGAAGGCGATTTCAAGAATAGTATCAATTCATCAGAAAGGAAACTTCGCGCTCTGAATTTAAACAAAACACATAATCGTTCCAGGGTGGAGGAATATTGGCTCCTACAGCAATACGGTTCAGCTTCCATACATATCTCCAGTCATCATTCATCTATATCGCGAACAAAACTAAAACATGCCCAGAAGATACACTTAAGTAAACTCACTTCCTGGTCTTCGGTTGCTGCTCTTCCCGGTTGTTCCAGTCAATTAGTATGATCCAAAAGACATCTTCATTTAGTGACTAGAATCTCTCGGTATCATGTCAAATCTTACTTCATACTCCGGTGGAAAAACTTGACGGTCCAACAGGGATTATGTTCAAGAAGTTCAGGGTGCCAAATAACGTTCAATACAAGGTTCATGTTCAGAAAAACTCAAGGTGCCAAAGGCTTCTACGATGAGGTTCATTTATTGGTGTACGAAATGGTTTCTTAAGAAAACTTTATAACCGCAAACGTAACACACGAGTCTCTAGAGTAATAGTGATAGCAAAGGGTTTAACAATCAGAAATCGTAGTAGGGAGTTCAAAATTGTTGTAAACGTTAAAAGTGAGACATAGAAAGGTAGTTGTCAATATTTGACTGATCATTCCACAATTTCCTCGTCAGAATAAAATCGAAGTTAACTATTCAAAGAAAGACGGTTCGCAAATCAAAGCTATATCATTAGAAGTGAGGAAGAAAACATTCTTATACTCATGGTTACACACCACAAGACTTCTCATAAGGACAGAGATGGGTAAAACGAAATCAATAGTGTCGTAAACTTCATAGATACTTATCAAATAGCAAAACATATCCAGTACGTCATCGCCATAGAGGTTCTCGGAATGCCTGAAGAGGCGTCAAAGTGATTAACAAAAGAATCAGAGTGAAATGCGGGTCATTATTAAAATGATTAACAAAAGGAATTTGAAGATAAGGATCAAATAGTGTCAGGCCATTATTATGAAATTCTCCATGCCTTCAAGATTTAATCAGGTTCAAAACTTAGGTGGTGCAAAGCATAAGCTTTCACTTTCCAGAAGTGGTATCAACAGGATCTAACCAAAAGCAAGGCACGAATCAGAGTGATACGGAAGCAATGATGCTTAAACAAATGCCTTAAAGTCTACCCATTCCTCACCGGTCAAAACTTAGGTTCCTATGGGAAATCCTAAAGCAATTTTCAAAGGTTGACTTACGAGTGCCTACAGGGAAAGCTTAGTGGTCCTAACTTACACAGGTCAAGGGTAAATGTATTACGAAATCGCAGCCTGGCGCTCTGATACCATAATTGTAACACCCCAACCCGACAAGGGTAAAGATGTCACAACAATGGTGACATATCAGAAACATACACAAGCATACATCTTCAATAATACAAAGGAAGTACAAAGGTTACAAGTGAAATACTGAAATTACAAGGTTACAATGCGACTACAAATTCTAACAATATAAAAACTTCTAATCATCTCTAAGCCAAAATAACTATCAAAGTCTTCTAAGTCCAAAAGTCTCTTCACTCATGCCCAAAACCCGACGTCCTGCTTATTACCTGCCGCACACGAAAAGAAAACGTGCGGCTGAGCTTGCAAAGCCCAGTGAACAGATATATAATAAACGGAAACGAAAGTAAACGGAAATAATCAGATGTAGCATAATGAACGAGATATAAATAAGATACAAGAGTAAAGGTTTAGGATAGTCATCCACCACGAGCCCAGAAACTCAAAGTCATAATCTCAAAGTCACATCTCAAAATCATAGTCTCACAATCAGAGGGGATACCTCTCAGGCAACCAGATAATATGAGGGGTGGCCTCATGTATCAAATGGGGTGGAGTAGCTAGCTCCCAGAAATGTGAAAGGCGTGTAATGCACACAAGCACCAGTCACCTCAAAGTCATACTCAAAGTCATAGTTAAATCCACTAAACATACATGCCTAGGATTGCAATCCATACGCCCCCACTCAAAGTCATCTCAAAATCATAATCTCAGAATCATAATGGCCATATCATAATATAAAAGGGGACGGCGTGAGAAATCACTCCCCCACACAGGAGTCATGCCAGTGGTGCATCACAGACATGGCCAGGTTACCTTCCTGGCTAGGAAACAAAAGGTGGCTCGGGTATCAAACTAAGAGTCAAGTCTCAAGGTCATGCAAACGGTTTCATCTCAAAGTCATATCAAAGCATATCTCAAGGTCATGTCAAATGTGAATCTCAAAGTCATATGAAAAGGTTCATATCAAAAAGGTTCATAGAAAAAAGGGTCATAGCAAAGGTTCATAGCAAAAGTTCATAGCTCAACATCAAAAATCCATTTTAGACAATCCTTTATTCGTGATTTTCATAAAACAATCCTTACAGTAATTCTCATAAAATATTCTTTCAAAACGGTTTTTCATAAAAATTAGTCTTCCAAAATAGCTTTCATAAAAGTTAGTAACATTTATATAAAAATGGTTTTGCCTCATTTATAACCTCTTTTAAAATAGCTTTTCTCAAAACATTTTCAAGATATAATTAGAAAAGGTTTTCATAGCATATCTTCAGCTCAGAAATCATATCAAATGGAATTCAACCGGGGAGGTTCAAGCAACGGGAAATCATAGCAATCGAATCAGAAACTAATGGATTCAGAATACGAGAGAGATCATGAGAAACCTTAAAAGAAAGGTCAGAATATCTGTACCTTATGACGAAAGCACAAACAGAAACATAGCACAGGAATAGGGAATAGCTCAAAGTCACTCCTTCTTCACACCTAAAGGGGTAGAAGAGAATTACAATCTTTCCATTTTAAGTAACATTCCATTTTTTTTTGGCCGGTTTCCATATTTAGTAAGTTTTCATTTTTAGAAAGTTTCCTTATATAGAAAAGTTTCCATATTTAGAAGTATTGGATAGGATAACTTGTTTAAATCATTATTACTTTTAAATGAAGTATCTTTGATCAGAATTATACCTTTAGTACTTAGGGTTTCACAATTTACACTTTACACCCTTTCATTACATAAGTTACACTTTAAACCCTTTTAACATTCATAGTTACACATTAAACCCTTCATTTATCAACTTTACACAATGAGTACTTATTTTAATAAGTTATACTAATGAACCTTCAATTATTCACAATTTACACATCAAGTCCCTCAAGTTATCAAAGTTACATATTAAGCCCCTTTACTGTTTACATAAACATGCGTATGACTTCTATTTAAACGAAACGAAACACACTTGTGATCACATATGCTAGTCGTGACATGTTTAGTGTCGCATAGGTTTTTGTTTTATGTTCTTATGTCTCTTCAAAATAACGAACTAAAATCATCAAACGGTCATATAATACGAGTGTTTGACCCATTAACGTGACTTAGTTTAATCATGAAAGTGAAACTACGTAGAAAGCATGAGGAGATGATACAATAACGTGGGTTACATGAAAGTGGCATACCAAAAGTAACAGGTAACTACAATTTGTTGAGAAGTCCAGATTGATTGTTAAAGAACCATAACTTATATTATGTCCCAGCCACTATATTTGATAAGTGCAGCAATGGTTAGATCGACCCCATACACACACGAAATCACCAAGAGACAAAACACATGGTCGACATCAAAATAAAGTGTGCATACGTTCCAACTTACACCCCTCGTTAAACATATTATTACGCATAGGGTTTTCTGTTTTAGTCGCCGTATTAAGGGTCCTAGTAGACAGTTTTTAGAGCTTGGTTATGAGTTGTGTCAAGGTTACTCAAAGCTGAAAACGAGACACCAAATAGGCCACAAACCCGCGACACCAAAACAATTTAAAAGGGCGCATATCTTGTTATTTTATGTGTTTTTATATGTGGCTTATTGATCAATCGTACACCCGTATTTAACCAAACGGAAGGACCAGTTTTACATATCTTTAAGTGTTCACATTTAAGCTTATAAGTCTAATTATTTCATGAGACTTAAGGATTTATACGTGGGGTGATATAAACGAGAAATATTAAATTTAGTTTTATGTTTCCATGATTCTTCCATACGTATGTATATATCAAAGAGAAAAACACGAGGATGATTTAGGGTACCTCAAGGTCGAAACAAGGATTACATGTGACCACAGCCAAAACCCTTCGAACAGCAAACACAATCCCACGTACAAGAACTCTAATCGGACCAAGACACACCACGATCAGCCTTCCATAACAAGTCACAACAATCTCCCTTGTACCTTCTTTGGTCGATCAGTAATGAAGAAAAGAAAGCATGCAGTAGCCGGTTTTGTGTAGGTTATATTTAGGGTTTTATGTGAGTTTGGTGTCGCTGTATAATCGGTATAAGATGAAGGAGAGAATAATGGAAGTCTGAGTTGAAAAGGAGGCGTGCAGAATCTTCAAAAGAAATCAGCCCTAATGCTAGGCGTGATATAGAATATGCAAACAGGTATGGGCCTTGATAATATTATAGTGCATGTGCATAAGGTATGGGCTTTATTATATATTATGGGTTTCAAGTGTGTTTCTGCATGTATGAAACAAAATAGAATGGGACAAGATGACATATGTGGCGTGAGCTTTAATGAGAAAAATGAGAGTTACAAACAGAAAGTCAATCATGTTGTGATATTTATTAAATTAGTTCGTTAGGGAATTATGCCGAAGATCGAGTGGAAATAAAGAGAGGAGTATCATTTTTAAACTTTCCATATTCAATATTTTTATAAAAAAAAAAGTGTGTGCAAGATTTAATATATTTGGCCCTTATTACTACTTAACGTGTGTTTGAATTTTTTTTTTCATAGTTGCGATCTTAAATGTGTACCATTCTTTTATCATAAGTCTTATTATTGTATTTCTTTTATTCATTCAATGTCTTAACGATTTAATCGTCTTTTATGAATTTGAGATCAAAGGGTATTCCGGGTATTTTTCGTGTTCAAAATTTTTGGGTTTTACATTGACAATCCTCAGGATGATGGTCATTGAATCCACACAATGGGCAAGGTGGGAAAGGCTTGGCCTTTTGCTTCTGTTTCTGCTTAGAATCAAAAGGGTAGTTCAGGCACTGAGCCTTAAGTCCTGAAAAGTTTGACATGACTGAGCATTGTTTATGATCAGAGGTCCTGTGATCTTCCTTTTTGCAAATCATGCAATAAAGGACTCTATCGCAATCATTAGTGAGATGATTTGTATAGTTGCACAGTTCACATTTTTTCAGGGGTTTGGTTGGTTTGGGTTTGGTCTTTGAGGAAGCTGGTTTTTGTTCCTTCTTGGATTGAGAAGGTTTTTCAGAAGATGCAATCTTCTCACTTAGCTTCCTGACCATTTCAGTCAACTGATCAATTCTTGGATCAGGACTTTGGGTTGCTACTTCAGAAGGGACTGAAGTTGATGAGTCATCAGTATTTACTGAGACTTCAAGGGGTGGTCTTCTCAGGAGGATTCTACCTTTTCCTGATCTCTCCCTTGGAGAGTGTGGGGAGTAGACCAATGGTGGGAGGTCTGAGCATGGTGTTGCACCCTGAAGGGTATTTAGTGGAGGGAGTGGAGTTGATTCTGATTCAGGCTCACTGATTGGATCAGAAATACTGAGTTGGTCAAAGAGTCCAAGCATACTTTTCAGAGCCTGACTTTCAGGGAGCAAGATGTTTCCAGTCTCAAAGTTTGGCAACTTACTGACTGGGTTGTCCCTGACAATCCAGTCATTTGACTTGGGTTCCATCTCTTGCTCAAAGGATATGCCAGCTGGAACAAAGGTCATTTCACTGGGACTCTCACTGGAGGTTTCAGTGAGGTGGTCAATTCCTATAGTTACCTTAGGAATTAAGCCCACAGTATCAAAGACCTTAGGGTTCTTTTTGGTCCAGCTTTCAATAACAGCCTTTTCTTTCTTAAGTTCTGTTTGAAGGGCTTGGTTTTGTTTCACAATTTCAGTGTTCTGAATTTGTAGAGTGATAGATTCTAATTTGGCTTGTTTCAGTGCAAGCAGTTCATCTCTACATTTATTCAATTCTGACACAATATTGTTATATTTTGAAAACAGGTTAAGCCTTTGTTCCTCAACATACTTTAGATCAACAAAAATATAATTCATGTAAGACTGCCAATCAGAATTATTATCCATAGAAAGTAAAGTATTTACCTTCTTCATGGTAATGTTGACCCACTCTCCATTCCTAGCATGGCTCTTTCCAACAGCCACCTGATCCTCTTCAGAAAGTGCCATCAGTGCACTAACTCTGATTTCCTCATCTGAGGAGACCTCTTCTTCATCCCAGTCATATGCTTCAGCTACTAATACCTTGTTCTTTGTCTGAATAGGTTTGGATGTTTGAGCAGCCTGAGGCAATATGGGGTTAGTTTCAAGAAGTGCAAGTTTAGCTTTGATTTTCCTATACTTTGTTTCAAAATCCTTTTGACCCTTGTTTTGAAATTGTTGGGTGGACTGAAACAATTTTGGTTGAAACTTGTTGGTTCCTGAAAATTTGTAAGAGGGTTCTGAGATGGTTTTAGAATAACAGCCCTTAGCAAAATGACCCTTTTTACCACATTTAAAGCATTCAGTGGTCTCATTTGCTTTTGGTTTTGTAAAGTTGGGCTGATTTCTTTTGATGAAACGTCTTGAACTAGCAAGGAGTGCCCTTTCTTGGAATTCCAAGTTCAAGTCATTCAGGTACTCCTCACCAGTCCTTTCATCAATTTCTTCTTCAGAATCCTCTTGAAAATCCTGCACAACACCATTAGAATAGAAAGCAGTTGATATGGGTGTGGAGGTTAAGGCCTTTTTGGAATCAAGAGCTTTTGAGTCAGGGTATCTCCTTGAGATCAAGTTGTCTTTAATAGTACAAAACACACACAACTTCTCTCCTACTCTATCTATTTATACACAAGTAATCTGAGTAAAAGTAATTAAAATATTACAAGTTGTTGAGCAAGCGTGTCTGACAATTACAACAGTAATTGTCATTTCCAAGAACCAATAGAAATGGCCTATTAAGTCTTTAGGAGTGGTTGGTCTGACACTCCAAGACTTTAAGCCGTCTTAGGAAGGATTTCTTCCTGACAAGATAAGATTTGATCTTATCTTAAATCCTTCCTAGATATTTCTGCCTTTCTTCTCAGGCACTTAGTTCTTTAGGAAACGCTTCTCAGTTATCATTCATAATTACTTCATTGTTGTTGAGGAGACTGGGGTTCAGTGAGTTCTTGTCCAATACTCACTGAACCATCATCTTCTTCTTTCGCTTAAGTGCTACTTCAGGGAGTACCGCCTTCCTGCGTAGTGAATCCTTCTACTTGAATTCGCCTTAAGCATCCTGAAGATGACTCACTGAGTGGCTGTTCTCTCAGTGAATTGAATTGTTCTCGGTTTAAGTTAACACTTAGTTAATTTGTGTCCAAATCATGTTTTAAGTATTCTTGGGTTTTTCATGACCCAACAGGGCCTTTGGTATCCTAAAGATTCATCTTTTGACCTGACAGCCTATTCAGATAGGGACTATGCTGGTGCAAGCCTTGATAGAAAATCCACAACAGGAGGTTGTCAATTTCTTGGAAGTAGATTAATCTCTTGGCAGTGCAAGAAGCAGACAATTGTGGCTAACTCAAGTACTGAAGCTGAGTATGTAGCAGCTGCAAATTGCTGTGGACAAGTCTTGTGGATTCAGAATCAGATGCTGGACTATGGTTTGAATTTTATGAATACTGTTATCCACATAGATAATGAAAGAACTATCTGTATAGTTAAGAACCCAGTATACCATTCTAAAACAAAACATATTGAAATCAGGCATCACTTTATTAGAGATTTCTTTGAAAAGAAACTGATTAGAGTGGAGAAAATACATACAGACTTTAATGTTGCAGACCTGTTGACTAAAGCTTTTGATGGCCCTAGGTTTAATTATTTGGTAGTCAACATTGGTATGATGAACCCCTAGTTGGACTTAAGGGGAGGTTTGTGTTAAGGGGAGGTCAAAATGTAAAGTTTGTATACTAACCAGCACTTAGGTTATTTTTAAGTCTTGTAGTTTTATTTTTAATTATGGTAGTTCTTTTTAATTCTGTTAGTTATTAAAAAATAAAAAATAAAAAAATAATAATAATAATAATTTGTTACAGTGCTGGATTAAGTTGTCAAGTGAGACTATTGGAACTTCTCACTTAGTGGATGTGCATAGCACTAACACAACAAAAGGTTATCAGTCCACCTTGTCTGACCCACACAAGGACTGGCTAATCCTGAGAAAACGGCTACAGGTAAAGATAGCTCAAATCCGTTTATGGCTGACAATTTGCCAAAAATTGTATGGTATTCAACTCACCATATCTAAGATCAGTGAAGAGTTGGCTAGCCCACAAGATTATGGCTTGTGGTAAAGGCTATGGAAAACCATAAATGGTAATCAATTCACCATAATGAGGTGCATTCCATCAAAGAATTGGCTAGTCCAAAAGGGTACGGCTTTTGGTAAAGACAAAACAAATACGTTGATAGTTGATGATTTACTAAAAATCATATGGTTATCAATGTACCATGGTCTTAGACACCAAAACATTTGGCTACTCCAGTAGTGATGGCTATTGGTAAAGAGACATCAAATCCATTAATTTTCAATGATTCACCTCTCACAGGAGTTTACACACCTGGAAGTGATGAGAATAGATATGAAACTTAACAGGAATTGATGTACAAAATGTCATAGTTGCTGGAAAGATCAAATGGATGGCATATCAGATGATGAAAAGATCAAGTAGCTGCATCAACAATCAAATTTGCAGATTTAAAGTGTTTTGAAGATCAAGATAATTCCAAGTGTTCAAAGTTTAATCTTGAAGAGCTTACACAGAAGGAACTTGAAGTTCATGGAACATGAAGATCAAGTTAGGGGAGGATTGTTGGGAATTTTCAGAAGGTACGAAGAAGACTTAGTGAAGAACAGACTTAAGTCTGGTAGCTACAATATTAAGTCTGGTTGTTAGTTAAGTCTGGTTTTGTAATAGTTAAGTCTGGTAGTTATGTTAAGTCTTGTTGACTTAATAGTTAAGTCGGGTCAGTAAATTTAGGAAAGTTTGTTAGTATTAAGTTAGGAAAAGATATGTACGAGTTAGGTATCTTTATAGAAGATACGTAATATCTTTTCACATCATTTTGTAATTAGGGTTTCCTTCAAGTATAAAATGAACCTTAAGGTATTAGCTAGGTAAGAGTTTTACAAGAGTTTTGTGAGTTTCTGTTAGTCGTATTCAAAGATCAATATACGAAGTTAGATAACTCTGTATTCTTCATTGTTCTTGTTAATTTTCCGCGTTAGCATTAACAATTGTCTAAGAGTTTCTCAATTAGATTGGTTTGGATTTATCCAAGTCATCTACTAAGTAATCTAAGGCTACTTAGAGATCCATATAAACGTGGACCAACACATTGTATAGAGCTCTATAGTCATTAGCAATTCATTTGTTAAACAACTCTTATAAACTTCTTATAACCATGGCTCCAGTTTTTGAATTCCCACTTAACGTAGGCCATTCGTTTAACATCTTGTGTACAACCATATGATCTCGGCTCATTCGTTTAACATCTCATGTACAACCATATCATCTCGGCTCATTCGTTTAACATCTCGTGTACAACCATATCATCTCGGCTCATTCGTTAAACATCTCGGCTAATTTCATACAGACTCAAACGAAACAACTTGACAAGCAAACGAAACAGATCAAACGAAACAACTCGACAAGCAAACGAAACAGGCGAGTTAATAAACTGCTTTATTTATGTCTGGTGAGACATTGTGGTTAACACTTGGCCCATAGTTAGGAATTGCATCTTTCAAACTAGAACAAGATAAGCTGGAACTTTGTTGTTGAGCACGAGTTCCATAATTGCTCGGCTCATTCGTTTAACATCTTGTGTACAACCATATCATCTCGGCTCATTCGTTTAACATCTCGTGTACAACCATATGATCTCGGCTCATTCGTTTAACATCTCATGTACAACCATATCATCTCGGCTCATTCGTTTAACATCTCGTGTGCAACCATATCATCTCGGCTCATTCGTTAAACATCTCGTGTATAACCATATCATCTCGGCTCATTCGTTAAACATCTCGGCTCATTTCATACACACTCAATCGAAACAACTTGACAAGCAAACGAAACAGATCAAACGAAACAACTCGACAAGCAAACGAAACAACTCGGCTCATTCGTTAAACGAAACAGGCGAGTTAATAAATTGCTTTATTTACGCCTGGTGAGACATTGTGGTTAACACTTGGCCCATAGTTAGGAATTGCATCTTTCAAACTAGAACAAGATAAGCTGGAACTTTGTTGTTGAGCACGAGTTCCATAATTGCTCGGCTCATTCGTTTAACATCTTGTGTACAACCATATCATCTCGGCTCATTCGTTTAACATCTCGTGTACAACCATATGATCTCGGCTCATTCGTTTAACATCTCATGTAAAACCATATCATCTCGGCTCATTCGTTTAACATCTCGTGTACAACCATATCATCTCGGCTCATTCGTTTAACATCTCGTGTACAACCATATCATCTCGGCTCATTCTTTAAACATCTCGTGTATAACCATATTATCTCGGCTCATTCGTTAAATATCTCGTGTTAATATTTGTTTGTTGTTTGTCATGTTTGTGTTTGGTAGTGGGTCAGGGGGGGTGGTGGTGGTGGATGGGTGTTGGGTGGTGCATTTAGTCATGAAAGTGAACATGATTTAGCAGCCATGGTTAGTGATTTCTTGGAGAATGGTAGTAGTTGTGGTGCTGATTCAAGGTGTAGTAGTGATAGTGATTCTGGTTTCTTTGAACTTGCCAATCTTGCCGACAAGATTTCGGTAGTAATTCGACATTTTTTTATTCATCAATTATTGCTTTTAAAGTTTTTGTATTTTTTCATGATTTTCTTTCGGCTCCATATTTTTCTATAAACAAATGTTAATTTTGTAGAATGATCCTTGTAATGCACTTAGAAATAGCTTTTTCCTTACGATGAATTAAAGTATGCCGTGATGTTTTTCTGCCAAACTTTGGTGAAATTAGATGATTATTTAATGTTTAGGTACATTAGGTGGAATATGACAATTTTCTAATTTTCAATTAGAACATGCCATTAATGATTGCCTGTTTATAAATTTCGGTATGTTTAGGTAGTAGGTAGATTATGTGGAAATTGGCAATCTTGTTATGTATAATCTGAGCATATACCATTAGAATTTGGCCTAATAATAAGATGGTAGGTTGAGTTGTCCACATTTCAAAATTTTCAGTGTGTATTTGTAAAGCTATGAATCTACTCGAACCAACCTAGATCTACAACTAAAAGCAATAAACTAAAGCGTGACACTCAACAGAAACAAGTAAAGATGAAGAGAAGAGAGGCGTATGGATTAACTTATAAACGAATGTTTAATACAAAACCATGAAAGAACATAAAGTAAAATACACACACGCCACACTCTCCTCACACCTAGACAAGACTAAAAGGCCCACATGAAATGGTGAGGTGTGTGTGGCTATTTATAGCAAACTAAGGGACGCCCTAGATGCTTCCATCTATGGGCTTGGTGGGCTTTGTGTTGGACTTGGGCTTTTGCATCTTTCTTTATCATTTCATTACAAAGTCCATCACAAAGCCTTACATAACTTTGACTACTACTCGACACACTATTCTAGTTATTACAAATTACCATCACTTGACTAAAAATATAAATGCTAACAATCTCCCCCTAAGGGATGGTCATTTCCATGATGCTCCCAGTGAATTGTCTTTTGTCTTCAACGTCTTGAACTTTGTGTGTCGATGTAGAATAGTCTTCATTAATCATTCCTTCATGCAATTGTGATCTTCAAAGTATCGTCTTTTGTGGATGTTCTTGCCTTGATCAAAATCTTCTTGTGGTGATGCGTCTTGTCCTCCAACATACTCATACATCTTGGACTATAAACCTCTGCTAAGAATCTTCCCTTGCTAACAATCTCCACTTAATCTTTCATCATTTGACGTATGAACTTTTTCTTGACATCTTGATTAGTGTTTTGACTTTGTTGTTACACTCTGTCTTTAACTTGATCCTTTTATCTTGAATTTTTACACTTGAGCTTTGTTTTAGATGTTTTTCATAAGTATGAGTATGCTGAGATGAAGATGTTTGATGTAACTGATGATGGTTGATGGATGTTTATAGGTAGCTGCATAAAACCGTTAGTAATAATCATCCAGCGCTTATGGGTTAGGACTTCGAGATCGTCAACAGCATAGTGTGAAGACTTTCTCTAATCTCCCCGAGGCCGTTCTGAACCAGATACCCCCAAGAGGGCTTACACGGACACACCGAAGTGCACCCACGATTCAGTGAGTCACTGGAGATCACCCCACGACTGTAGACCATTTGAAGCATAGTAACCATCATGATATATATGGCGAGATACTTAGATCTCATTAAGACTCATGTACACCATGTGTCCTTATTGGTGAACACAGGTGCACAATATGGAAAGTGTTCCTAAGAGATTTTTGATGAATCTCATGGCTCTAGACTCAATTTTGTGTTTTAGTTTTAGTAGTCGGAGGCATGGAGCAGAGTGCCACCTTTTCAATATCAACACATCTCGGAGTGAGAGGCCGATAGATTAGGTAGTGTTCTTTGTGAGAAATGAAACAAAATATCTTTTAAGAGATATCTGAGTGGCTAGGAGGGGTGGTGCAGCGCGTCACTGGGTCCATGACGTCTTGTCTTCAATATCAGTATCACCTTGGTGAATACCGATAGCAGATGTATTGACCCGGTTTCTGCCCTAAGTTTTCATGGAGGGCGATTTCTTTTCACCCTTTCATTAAACTTTTCTTTTTAATTCTTCAACCCCTTCTTTCCCTTTCTCATTTACTCCTTTTTTTTTTTTTTTTTTTTCAATCTTTCCTAAGGACTTCTAATTCTAATCTATTGGAATTGTCCTTGGAAAGATCCCTCCGGCTCTGGCTGATCATAGGACATAAACCTAACCATAATCACCTTATAACTCCATGATTATCCTAGATTTATTGATCACTTTCCATAAAACCTTTTGTGAAAATCTCTCAAAGTGTTTATGAAGAAACACATTTAGATAACACTTTGAGAGTTTTTGCATTTTGAAATACTCCCCCTTCACATGTGCTCATGTATTTTTCATAAAATTGCACATGCTGGGTGGAGTTCAAACATTTTGAATTGATCGACTTTCAATGAACATGACCTTCGCGAGACACACTTACATTACTAGTTATACTAGCTTGAAATTATTACCCGTCCCGGTCATATTCAATGATCATCTCTCGAATTGGTACATTCTACTCAGACAAGTCCTTTGCGAGATACGCTTACATCACTGGAAAACAAGCTTGAAATTATTACCCGTCCTGGACAAGTCTTTTCGATAACGGACATTTAGTTTCGTCAATTCGAGGGTTTATGCTGAGTCTTTTTGTAGAGCTCTTTTGATCTTCAAACCACAATCTTTGAATATTTTGATCACATTTTAATCACGTCCTCTCCCCCTTATACCTAATCTCCTAGCACGTAGTGATATTTTTTATATCAAGAGATTAAAATGAGAGCTTTTTGGAGAGATAGACGGACAATTTTTGCATGATTTGGAACATTTTGTTTTTCATTTTATACTCCCCTTTAAATAAAGCATATTCTTTAAACATTTGAGTTTAAAATCATTTAAAGGTATTGAGGGAGTTTTCTTTTTGAAGAATCTTGAACATAGAATTTGGAGAAAGATTTTGAAAAATCTTTTTGAAAAATCTTGATCATGTGCTCAAAGATTCTTTGTTTGCTTTTGCCGTTAACAATGCGAGTCCTGATTAGATATAATCAAAAGTCATCATTGTAGCGCGGGTTTTGTACTGAAATATACGAAAGCCGTCATTGGACCACGAGTTTTGTACTGATTTGTACAAAAGCCATTATTTAAGAAATTTTTGAGAAACGACATGTTTTAGAAAACATTTAAATGAACTCCCGCTCAAGCATCTGTACATGCCCGTATCATTGTTGAATGACATTTCTAGGTATGTACAGAATATTGATTTATACGAGAGACATGTCGTGAGAAGAATATATATATATATATATATATATATATATATATATATATATATATATATATTTTCTAGGTATGTACAGAATATTGATTTATACGAGAGACATGTCGTGAGAAGAATATATATATATATATATATATATATATATATATATATATATATTATATATATATATATATATATATATATATATATATTTACTGTTTTTGTATTTTTGAAATTTTTCTATTTTTATATTTTGTTTTTGTTGGTTTTTCAAATTTTGTATTTTGTTTTTTGAAAAATATTTACATGCGAAGCTTTTTGAGATAAAAAATTCAAGAAGTTTCGAGAAGACTTTCTAACTCTTCGGGAGTTAGGCTTCGCATTTCAATTCGTCGAACTAAGTTATCAAACCGCTCTTTTGGGAGGGCTTTAGTAAATAGATCGGCGAGTTGGTATTCAGTCTTAACGAAAAATAATTCAATAGGACCCTCTTCGACATGTTCCTTTATGAAGTGATAGCGGACTCTAATATGCTTGGTCTTGGAATGTTGAACTGGATTGCACGAGATGGCTATGGCACTTTTTGAATCACAATACATAGGTATGCGGTTGAAAGAGTAGCCATAATCTGTGAGTTGTGTCCTCATCTATAGAACTTGGGTACAACACGCAGATAGAGACACATACTTGGCTTCTGCGGTTGATAACGCTGTACAGTCTTGTTTCCTTGATGACCAGCCTACTAGCTTTTCTCCCAGAAATTGTGCTCCCCCGGATGTACTTTTTGCAGTAACTTGGCATCCAGCATGGTCGGCATCTGAAAAGGCTGTAAGTGTAAATTCTGAATCCTTCGGATACCAAAGTCCCATGTTAATGGCTCTTTGTAGGTATCAGAAGATCCTTTTAACCTCTTGGAGGTGAAGTTCGGTAGGCCTTGCCTGAAACCGTGCTAATAAACAGACAGCAAAAATGTATATCGGGTCGACTAGCAGTTAAGTACATGAGAGACCCAATCATGCTCCGATATTTCTTCGGATCCATGGGTTTCCCATATAAATCAGCACCAATTTTGGGTGAAGTGACCATTGGAGTACCAACAGAGTCACAATTTTCCATTCCATGTTTCTTTAAAATCTCAATAGTATATTTAGCTTGATTTATAAAAATACCAGGTGAGGTTTGATGAATTTGTAAACCCAAAAAGAATTTTAATTCCCCCATCATGGACATTTCAAATTTGCTTTTCATGAGATTTGCAAAAAGTTTTGAATGTTTCGGATTAGTGGACCCAAAGATTATGTCGTCCACGTAAATCTGAACAATCAAAATGTCATCTTTAAATTTCTTAGTAAACAAGGTCGGGTCAATTGTTCCTTTGGTGAAATTATTATTCAGCAAGAATGATGAGAGTTCATCATACCACGCCCTTGGGGCTTGTTTCAAACCATAGATAGCCGTTTTGATATCCATCTGATAGACCGTGATGTTCTTGTGAGCCGCATATGCTAAGAAAATCCTGACTGCCTCAAGTCTAGCTACTGGCGCGAATGACTCATCAAAATCTATTCCCTCTTCTTGTCTGAATCCCTTGGCCACAAGACGAGCTTTGTTGCGAATTACAGTCATTTCTTCATCCTTTTTTTTTCTTCCATAACCACTTAAGATCTTGTCTGCCATTGCTTCCCGAATGTTCTTTGGCTCTTTTAGACTGACTGAGCAGGCGAAGATGCACATATCACAATCGGTAGCAAGTTGTCTTCTCGTCTGAACTGGCCTTGAAGGTTCACCAATGACATGTTCTATTTGATGGTCTTTAGTCTACTTTAACGTTGAAGGGTACCTTGGATTTGACGAATGCGTGTTAGTTGGTTCATGTAACCTAGAAGAAGATTCAGTAGATTCCGTAGCAAATGGATTTTTAAATGGTTCTTCTTCTAACACAGCATCGTTTTGTTGTTGTTCTTCTTGAATTGGTGGGTTTGGTTTTGCTCATCAACTCTTGGTAACACAATCTCAATTACTAGATTTGCTGGAGTAGATGTTGATGATGTTGAGGGATATGGTGCATCAGCGTTGATTGTGGTAGATGCATCTTGTGGTGGTGGTGGTTGATGTTGTTGAGCTGGTGCAGCGGAACGTTGTTGTGATGCATTTGTCGAAGCTCCACCATAGTACTCATCAAACATAAACTCGAAGAAATTATCCAGTTCTTGAGTTGTTGGTTTGTCAGTGGTAGTTGACTGAGCTCCTTGGGGTACAAGTCCTGAACTGATGTGTCCAGAAGTTTGACATTGTGGTGCGGGTCCTAATCTGATACGATTAGAAGCCATCGGGTTAAGCGCGGGTTCTAGAGCGAGTCTCTCAGAAGCCATCTATGAAATTTCATCAAACTTTACATTCATCGTCTCCATAATCCTTTTGGTTCTTCTATTATACACCCTGAATGCCCTCGAGTTATCTAAATAACCTATGAAGATTCCAATATCACCCTTAGCTTTCAGTTTCCCCAGATCCTCTCTGTCGTTCATGGGATAGCACAGAGCGCCAAATACATGAAGATAAGAGATGTCGGGTTTTCTGTTGTTCACTAATTCGTATGGGGTTTTATTGTATCTTGGATGGATTAGGGATCGGTTCTGAGTGAAACAAGCAGTGGAAACAGCATCAGCCCATAAGAATAACGGTGCACTGGAATAAATCAGCATTGTACGAGCAGCTTCCACAAGAGTTCTATTTCTTCTTTCTACTACCCCATTCTGCTGTGGAGTTCTAACAGCTGATGTCTGGTGAGTGATTCCGGTTTCTTCAAAATATGTTCTTAACTCCTAATTGGTAAATTCCGTGCCATTATCAGTTCTTACTATCCTAACTGGAGCTTGAAGTAAAACTTCAATCCCCTTCAGAAAGGTGATGATGATGCCTGGTGCTTCGTCTTTTGATCTCAAAAACCTTACCCATGTATATCTTGAATAATCATCGACAATCACAAGAATATACTTTTTCCCATTGATACTTTCAACTCTCATTGGGCCACATAAGTCCATGTGCAACAGATGTAACTTATCAACCGAACTGGGTACGGTTTTAGGTTTATATGTTGCCCGTTTGCTTTTGCCTTGCTCACAGGATGGACATAAGTGTTGTTTGGTGTATTTGAATTTTGTGAGACCGGTGACGATGTCATCTTTGGTAAGCTTTGTTATTTTGTCGAAGTTGAGATGGGATAGACGTCTGTGCCATAACCAGGACTTAGTTTTGTCAGCTCTTGTCATGAGACAAATTGGTGATGAAGAGGCCATTTGGTTAATGTCGATAGCATAGAGATTGGTTCCACGATTTCCGGTTAAGAGATCATCTCCAATGAAATTCCTAACGAAACATGTATTCCTTCTGAATGCAACCTCTAAATCTGCGTAATAAAACTGTTCGACTAAAAACAGGTTGGGTCCAATCCTTCGACATAGTAAACCCGAGTGATTAAAAAATTCCCAAACTGAAGATCTCCATAACCCAGAAAAGTTTCTACATGATCATTTCCAAACCGAACAGTTCCCATGAACTTCCATACAAAGTTGATCAGCAGCTTCAGATTCCCGATCATGTGCTTGAAGCAACCCGAGTCGACGATCCAAGGACAAATTTCAATGACCTGCAAAGAACAGATGGTTTTGTATATGGAAATCAGTTAACATTTGGTTCCAGGGGGTTAGATGTAACAAGTGAATCACACTTAGAGATGGTTTCAATTTGTTCATTTGGAGCAATTTCTAATGTGTCATCCTTAGGTGTAAACATTCTACCCGTTGGTTTCCATGTGCAAAACTTAATATGTTCTTTAGGTAATAGGCTACT
Organism: Artemisia tridentata subsp. tridentata; assembly: GCA_021014915.2. Classification (NCBI taxonomy): domain Eukaryota; kingdom Viridiplantae; phylum Streptophyta; class Magnoliopsida; order Asterales; family Asteraceae; genus Artemisia; species Artemisia tridentata. The sequence continues at coordinate 447,895,094 of CP139507.1, forward strand.
AGTGGTTTTTTCTAGATTTTGCAATAAGCCTTTTAATGTATCTAGACCTAGCACTAGTTCTTAAAGGCACATCTTTCTGTTTAGGCAGAGCATTCACATTTACATCATTAGAAACAATATCATCACAAACATTTTCAGACAAAGATTTCTTTCTCACTAAACAAACAGATTCATTACATGCACTTGAAATATTGTCCTTAACATTACATCCAGATGACATGTGTTTCTTATTCGAAAGCGACAAAATCCTAGGGTGTTCTTCTACTCCTTCCGTTTTATTCTTGATTTCACTCTTAGATGTAGATGAGACTCTATTGTTCCTTGTATTGCTCCTAGGCTTTAGTCCCCTGCTCCTAGAGGTACTTTCTACTCCTGTAGAAGGTAAGTCACACGCATTAGGATTTATCTTGTTGTCATTAGAATTTGTTTTAGCAGACCTAGTCTCATTTGGATTTTTTTCACACTTTTGTCTATCGCCCTATATGTTTTAGATATAGAGGTAGACGCAGTAGTGGTACTAATCCTATAAAGTCCAGGTGCTATTACATTTGGTGTTTTGACAACTGCTTTCTCTTTTCCTTTATCACTTTGTTTAAGCAAGGGTGTTGGAGTAACTGGAACACTTTGGGAAATAGACATTTTTGGTTTAACAACTGGCTTGTCCTTAGTTTCTTTACCCTTCCTATTTTGACTTTCAAGCTGAGATTTCAAAAGATCAATTTACTTTTGCATGTCATGGTAAGAACGCTCATACGACAATTTGTCATAATTACATTCTTCCTTTTTTCGATCAAGTTGTTTAAAATATGTTATGTTTTCCTTTTCAAGCTTAGCAAATGCATTTTCATATTTTTCAATAATTGCAGAAGTCTCAGTTCTCAGTCTTTTATCATCTTCCACAGAATATGTTTGGTAAATAATGGACATAATTTCAGTTGATAGAGCTACTTCAGAGAGTATGTCATTATGTCTTTCCAAAACTTTTATATGTTCAATGTTTTCATTAGCTTCCTTCACCAGGGATTTGTGGTCCTTGACAAAGTTGGCTGTTTCTTGCAGAAGACATCTTTCAACATTAAGAACTACCGCATAAATTGCAGGTAGTGGAGGAATGATATCTTTTTCAAACATCATTTTCTGTTCTGTATGAAAACTTAAAAACCAATCATTGACAATATTGTTTGTTTTGGATGTCACAGTCAATTGAAGTGTTTCAACTCTCCTTTTAAGATCAGCCAAATATTGTCTAGTTTCACTTGTGTTACAAGTGTTCTTAGAGAATATTTGTTCAATGTTAGAAAGATGTTTCAAAAAACTTTTCTCTTTGCGACAGCCACTGGTTTTCTGAAAAACAATGGTGACTCTTTTTGAACCTGATAAACTCCATAAATTTTGTTAAGCTCATTATAATCAATTGGTCTGATATCTAGGTTTTTCTGGCTCATTTTAACATGACTCACTTTGGTAAGCTCAATCGTTTCATAAGAATCCCGAACTTCGGGAGGGTCATGATTATCATTTAGCACATTACCATTATACAACACATTCTGTTCTTGCTGAGCTTTCTTGAGAATATAAGGGTTTTCACAACCGATAGCCATTTTCTTCATTGTATGTAAAATCGGGTTTGGATCATTAATTAGCATATTTTGAGTTTGAGAAGACTGACATGTTTTTACAAGCAATTCTTCCAACTTTTTAATGCTTTCTTGTTTGTCAATGATTTCATCAAGCAGATCATTTTCATGTTTTGAAAACTTAGCATGCAATTCTTATTTCTCTTTTTCAAGATCAGAACAAATTGATTTTTGTTCAGAAAGTTGGGTGGTTAATTCAGAAATTTCCTTGTTTAGGGATTTTATTTGCAAGTTCAACTTAACATCAAGAGTGTCGTATTTGATTTGCAAATGTTTCTCCCTTAACATAGAATCTCTATAACCAGTTTCAAGTTCTAACTGTCGTTTGTTATTAAATTCAAAAGCTTGTTCATTTACATTATATCTCTCAAGCTCAGCGGTCAATTTTTCATTCCCGGCCTTAACATCGCGATTGACTTGTTTGACCTTTTCGATTTTAATACTATAGTTATTCAATAATGATTCAAATAAAGCACGTGTTTCCTCATCATTCTCAGTATGCTGTGAGTCGAAGCCTCCATTAGGATCCATATCTGGAGTAGCCAAATTCGTATTGCTACAACTTGGGGAGTCCATATATGTATCGTAAGTGCGTTCAGGAGTCGCAGGATGCTGTTCATTTTGAGATGACATTTCAAACATTTCATTATTGTGACATGTAGCATATGGTTGTACCTCAGAGATTCCATTGATATCATAAATAGGAGGTTCTTCAGAATCCGTATCATATTTAACCTCCTGAAGATTGGCCATGAGAATGCAGTTGGCATCGATATCTTCCAGATCTTCCATATCATCCATCAGTGCCATGAAATCATTCTCCTCTGCACTCAACTGTAACCCGGCCGTTTCCTTCTGTGATAATAGCAATGCTTTCTGAAGATAAGCTGGATCTTTTTTTTGTCCTTGTAGGACAGTTCCTTGCCATGTGACCACTAACTTGACAGTTAAAACATTTCAACACATTCCTTTGATTCATATTCCCAGCATTACCAGCTACTGGAGCAGCAACATTTCTAAACTGATTCCCCATTTTCTGACCCTTTCGATTTCAAGCAACTTGACCCAACTGATTCTGATTACCCATATACTGACCCATCTGATTGCCTGCATACTGTCCTTGATTACCCATCTGAAACCCTGTAGCATATCCCTGCTGATTCCCATATCCTCCAACCATTTATCCTTGATTACCCATATTGAAACTCGGCTGTGCAATCTGCCTGTTGCGAGTGTTTGATGAGATCCTTTGATTGTTGTTGGTTGGTGTGGAATAGCGTCCTTGTACAACTCTTGATAGAAGGGTGAATGCTTGAGACAAAGTAGCAATGTCATGATTTTGATCGTATTCTAGTTCTGGGTATTGTTGTTGTGGAATGACTTGTTGTTGTTGTGGGTAGAATGGTTGTTGTGGAACACATTGTTGTTGCATGAGGTTCTGAGTGGGAGTGGGTGATGATGGTTGTGTATTCACTGTTGAAGGTGTTGGTACTTGAGCAATCAATGCTAGAGGATCATGTTGTTTGGCTAGTTTCTCTTTCCTAACTTCATCTGCCTCTTTCTGGTTTTGTTTCAAAAAGTCATACAGTTGATCATAGTTCACCTCATGAATTGTGACATATCGTCCCCATTCCTCTGGAAGGTTGTTGATGAACTTGATGTTTTGAACAATTTTCCTTGGAGCTAACTTGTTCCTTATGAGCTCATTCATGAGAGTACAAAACCTTGTGTAGTAAGATTCAATTGGTTCAGCCGGGGTTGATGTAAACTTCTCCCATTCAGTTAAAAGCTTGTTTTCAATGTCTTGTTGTCCAATTTCCGTACCATGACAAAGCCTTCGAACTCGTTCCCACATATCATAAGCAGTTTCACAACTGTCAACAGCACAAAATATTTCTTGTGGTAAACCAAGTTGAATTCAGTGCATGGCTAAGTCATCATCTTCAATTTGTTTCCAGTCATCAGCTGTGTATTCCTCTTCCTTTTGATCACGAAAGGATGGCGGAACGGGAGGTACTGAATTTGGATTACCCGAATCTTGAACATGACGAGGTTTGAATGGACCTTTTTGGATGGAGTTAATCAAGAGTTTGCCTTGTGCATTAGGTTTGGTTTTCAAGTATCGAAGCATACGACTTGTCCATGGAAGGTAACTACCTTTTTCTAGCATTGGAGGATGGTTTTCAGCACCAGCTGCATAAATATCTTGTAGAGTATTCATTGTTGATGTTGTATGATAAAGTTGATTCAGTTGATTCAGGATCATTGCAAAGAAATAGGTGTTGTGGTTGTTGAAGGTTGAACTCAGTTGATGTTGGGAAGCCTTGATTCTTTGATGATGATCGTTGAAGTTACAATTTAGATAAACGAAACAAATTAAATAAATAACTAGATTTGACTAGACTATAATTTAGACAAGATCAAAAGTTCACAAATTCGACAAAATTTATGTAAATTATAATTTAGATAAAATGACAATTTCTATAGAAATTTCAATTTAACCAAAATTTATACAAATTATGGCAAAATTTCAATTTAGATAGAATTTATCTAATTTATATAAATTTATAATTTATATAAAAAATCTAACAATCTTATACAAGATAGTAGATATCCGATTGTCGAAGTATTTTGCACACTCATACAAGCGAGAAAATACCGAGTTCACTTTTGGTGTTGAAGAAATTACGTTTGAATCAAATCTATAAAAGTTATTTAAGTTGGAAATCATTTAACACAATTGCGAGGGACTAGTTCTGTCAAATCCTGAAAGTACACAAAGTTGCGTTTGCGATAAGGGACCAAATCTGACAAACAACGAAAGTTCACAAAACTGCCACAAATTCGATAAGGGACTGAACTTGCCAATTAGCGATAGTTGAAACAAATTCGATAAGGGACCAGAATTGCCAATCGCCGAAAGTGGTCACAATTGCGATAACTTGGACTTAACACAATTTCGATAAATAGCTGTTTACAATTGCGATAACTTTGTTGAACCACAATTGCGATAAGGTGCTTTGGCACAATTTCGATAAAAGCTTAGGCACAATTTTTATAAACCCCAATTTATCGCAAATTAAATTTCGATAAACCCCAATTTATCGAAAACCTTATACAAGGTATGGATATTTTCTCAAGTCGAAGTAGCTTACTTTTATCACTTTTCTTATACAAGAAATGTGATAAAATTCAATCCGTAGCAATGGAGAATCGAACCGAGGCCTTTTGAACACTTTTACACGATCACAACGAACCAAAAGTCACGATAAACCCAAAAAGTTTACAACTTTTTCACTAATCTTCACGTTAACCTTAAAAAGCTACCACCTTTTTGTCTTAAACTCACTTTAAACACAAAAAGCTCACAACTTTTTATCAAAAACTCACGATCCAACAAAAAGCTACTACCTTTTTTGTTTTATCACGCGTAAAAATCAAAAAGCTTGAGACTTTTTCCTTAAAAACGCTCGATAAACTTAAAAGCTACAAACTTTATCTCTTAAACTCGTGTAAAACAGAAAAATACGACTAAAGATGCAACTTTTATGCTAAAATGATAAGAAACAACGACACAACTAAGACCTAAATCCTTGTTTGGCGGATGATACCACTTGTAAATCTATGAATCTACTCGAACCAACCTAGATCTACAACTAAAAGCAATAAACTAAAGCGTGACACTCAACAGAAACAAGTAAAGATGAAGAGAATTGAGGCGTTTGGATTAACTTATAACCGAATGTTTAATACAAAACCATGAGAGAACATAAAGTAAAATACACACACGCCACACACTCTCCTCACACCTAGACAAGAGTAAGAGGCCTACATGAAATGGTGAGGGTGTGTGGCTATTTATAGCAAACTAAGGGACACCCTAGATGCTTCCATCTATGGGCTTGGTGGGCTTTGTGTTGGACTTGGGCTTTTGCATCTTTCTTTATCATTTCATTACAAAGTCCATCACAATGCCTTACATAACTTTGAATACTACTCGACACACTATTCTAGTTATTAGAAATGACCATCACTTGACTAAAAATATAAATGCTAACAATCTCCCCCTAAGGGATGGTCATTTCCATAATTCTCCCAGTAATAGGTCTTTTGTCTTCAACGTCTTGATCTTTGTATGTCTTTGTAAAATAGTCTTCAATAATCATTCATTCATGCAATCGTGATCTTCAAAGTATCGTCTTTTGTGGTTGTTCTTGCCTTGATCAAAATCTTCTCGTGATGATGCGTTGTGTCCTCCAACATACTCATATATCTTGTACTGTAAACTTCTGCAAGCAATCTTCCCTTGCTAACAATCTCCCCTTAATCTTTCATCATTTAACATATGAACTTGTCCTTGACATCTTGATTAGTGTTTTGACTTTGTTGTTACACTCTGTCTTTAACTTGATCCTTCTGTCTTGAACTTTTTACACTTGAGCTTTGTTGGAGATGTTCTTCATAAGTATGAGTATGCTGAGGTGAAGATGTTTGATGTGTCTGATGATGGTTGATGGATGTTTAAAGTAGTTGCATAAAACTGTTAGTAATAATCATTCAGCGCTTAGGGGTTAGGACTTCGAGATCATCAACAGCATAGTGTGAAGACTTTCTCTAATCTCCCCGAGGCCATTCTAAAACGGATACCCCCGAGAGGGCTTACACATACACACCGAAGTGCACCCACGATTCAATGAGTCGCTAGAGATCACCCCACGACTGTAGACCATTTGAAGCACGTAACCATCATGATATAAATGGCATGATCCTTAGATCTCATTAAGACTCGTGTACACCCTGTGTCCTTATTGGTGAACACAGGTGTATTATATGGAAAGTGTTCCTAAGAGATTTTTGATGAATCTCATGGCTCTAGACTTGATTGTGCGTTTTATTTTTAGTTTTAGTAGTCAGAGGCATGAAGCAGAGTGCCACCATTTCAATATCAACACATCTCGGAATGAGAGGTCGATATATTATGTAGTGTTCTCCGTGAGAAATGAAACAAATATCTTTTAAGAGATATCTGAGTGGCTAGGAGGGGTGGTGCCGCGCATCACTGGGTCCATGACGTCTTGTCTTAAATATCAGTATCACCTTAGTGAGTACCGATAGTAGATGTATTGACCCGGTTTCTGCCCTAAGTTTTCATGGAGGACTATTTCTTTTCACCCTTTCATTAAACTTTTCTTTTTAATTCTTCAACCCCTTCTTTTCCTTTCTCATTTACTCCTTTTTTTTCAATCTTACCTAAGGACTTCTAATTCTAATCTATTGGAATTGTCCTTGGGTAGATCCCTCTGGCTCTGGCGGATTATTGGACATAAACCTAGCCATAATCACCTTATTACTCCATGATTATCCTAGATTTATTGATCATATGCCATAAAACCTTTTTGTGAAAATCTCTCAAAGTGTTTATGAAGAAACACATTTAGATAACACTTCGAGAGTTTTTGCATTTTGAAATACTCCCCCTTCACATGCGCTCATGCATTTTTCATAAAATTGCACATGTTGGGTGGAGTTCGCACATTTTGAATCGATTGATTTTCAATGAACATGACCTTCGCGAGACACGTTTACATCACTAGTTAGCCTAGCTTGAAATTATTACCCGTCCCGGTCATATTCAATGATCATCTCTCGAATTGGTACATTCTACTCAGACAAATCCTTTGCAAGACACGTTTACATCACTGGATGAACCAGCTTGAAATTATTACCCGTCCCGGACAAGTCTTTTCGATAACGGACATTTAGTTTCGTCAATTCGAGGGTTCATGCTGAGTCTTTTTGTAGAGCTCTTTTGAGATTCAATCCACAATCTGTAAACCTAGCTTTTATACCACTTGTAAAGCTATGAATCTACTCGAACCAACCTAGATCTACAACTAAAAGCAATAAACTAACGTGTGACACTCAACAGAAACAAGTAAAGATGAAGAGAAGAGAGGCGTATGGATTAACTTATAACCGAATGTTTAATAGAAAACCGTGAGAGAACATAAAGTAAAATACACACACGCCACACACTCTCCTCACACCTAGACAAGACTAAGAGGCCCACATGAAATGGTGAGGGTGTGTGGCTATTTATAGCAAACTAAGGGACGCCCTAGATGCTTCCATCTATGGGCTTGGTGGGCTTTGTGTTGGACTTGGGCTTTTGCATCTTTCTTTATCATTTCATTACAAAGTCCATCACAAAGCCTTACATAACTTTGACTACTACTCGACACACTATTCTAGTTATTACAAATGACCATCACTTGACTAAAAATATAAATGCTAACAGTATTGTTACTTTGAAAGCCATTATTATAGTTAAGGTAATTGCTAATATTCTTGGGTTTTCTTGCTTATAAACTACAGATTTTAACTCTAACAAATACTCTGCGAGAATCCATGAATTTTCTGCATTAAAGATTTAAAGATATTCATTCATTTGACCAAAATTTCCTTTTTGGATTGTCTTTCCAATACCACATGCTGCAAGATCTTGGGATTAATCTGAAAGACTTGACTTAGTTTTAAACAAATTTATTGTTTAATACACTGAAAGTGTGTGAATAATTATTAATCCATGTTTATGCAGTACGATAAAGTTTTGCTGGACCAACATGGGATTGACATGCTGTCAGTCGTTAACTCTCTCATTGTATCCAAAATGTTATTCGGCAGCATATGTCAGATGTGTTGAGGCGAGAGGCGGAGGAGGAGGTGGGTTCTTACGAGCAGTCGGAAGTCTTGAGCCGACATATTGTCGCACATCTTGAAAAATACCATTCTTCCCGATCATGCCATCGAGCTGTGTAGGTCCCCATTTCTTGTTCTCTATCACCCCGATTGGAGTTTCAGGTATGATACCATCTCTTGCAATATTAACCTACATATAAACAAACGCGGGTGAGTAATTCTTATTTTTTATTTATCCTTATACCTAGACTAACCGTTGCTGAGCCATTAGGTAAAATTGTGTAAAGAACAGCATCACCTGGCTTCATGTTTTCATCCTTGAAAACCTCAAGATACTTGACAATAGTTTCAGCATCCGCATCATTGTAGGTTCCTTCTTTCCACATCCTAACCATCTTTTCTGCTTCTAAGTCAGAGAAAAACTTACCCGATACCGGTACCAACAGTGTAATATGTATAGACTTCTCAAAGGGGCCTGTACAAAGGGTGTAACCATAACTTAATGTGCTAAAAATGGGAAAAAATGGGAAAATGATTTCACAGCTAAATGAAGGCTACCACATAAAACACAATTCTGTAAACATCTGTTTGATGGATAGACGAAAGGCAAAAACTTAGCGAAGGGTTACCATTATAGATTTCATTGTAAAACTCATCGGAATCCATTAACTCGACATTGGTTTTGCCCTTCCACTTATGAGCAAGTGACTCAATAGATTTTTCTTCTAAGTACAATCCAGCCACGACAACCTTCTGGATGGTTCCTTGCATTTCCAAATGTCTTACACCTTACGCATGATTTCCAAAAATATAACATTAGCATAGGGTTTGTGTTGGAATATGTGAATCATAACAATTTATATACTACATAAATATGAACATCAAAGCATAGCAGCGGAAACATGATCTAAATACTAGTAATTAATTAACTAAATAAAAACATGCGTACCTTTGATTTCTAGCTAAACAAGAAATCGATTGTCCAAGAACGAGCAAAACCCTAAATTAGGGTTTATGAGATTTGACTAAAAGAAGTCAAATAGGGCAAGATAACGCAAGCAAAAGTATGTTAGATCTTCGTTCTTGTACACACGTATTAGTAGCATTTCAATGTGAAAAGCTAGGTTCTAGTACTAGTACAAACAGAAGCAACGCAGGCGACTTTTTTTGCATACTGCCGACGATATGACGTCGGCATAATGAGGTGTCGACGTCATGTCATCGGCACGACCTTGTCGAGATTGTTTCGTCGGGACTTAAGATCCCGACAAACAACGCCGACGACAATGTGGGACCCACATGATTTTCCGGTCAAACGTTCTTGTGGTTCGACAATAATTTACCGACGCCAAGTCGTCGGTATAATACTAAATAATTAACAATTTAATTAACAAAGCTAATTAAAGTCAACAAAAAGTCAACAATTTTGTACATAATACCGACGACATGACGTCGGTATCATTTACAATAGTCAGCATTTTGTAAATAATACTGACGTCATGACGTCGGTATTATTTGAGATAGTCAACGAAAAGTCAACATTTTGTAAATAATACCGACGTCAAGACGTTGGTATTATTTATTTTGGTCAATAAGTTTTATATTTTACTGACGACATGACATCGGTAGCATATTAACATTGTATATGATACCGACGACATATCGCCGGTATTTAAGTTGTATTGCAGCTGCACAGCTGCAATTCCCAGATTTTTGCCGCAAAAATTTGCAGCAAAAATCTACACATTCCCAGCTTTCTAACTTGCACATTCCATTACATTCCAATACATCCAACGGCTAAAACGGCTATAAACTTTATAACGGCTAAAACGGTTATATATAACCACTAAACACTTAATAAACTTTACAAAACAGCCATAAACTTTATAACACCCTCAAAATACATTATAAAGTTTACATAACGGGTGTTACAAAACAGCCATAAACTTTATAACACCCTCAAAATACATTATAAAGTTTACATAACGGGTGTTATAATCGCTAAACCTAGCTACTATATCTACAAATGTTGCAATATCCGCAATGTTCAAAGATAATAAGATTCGGGTTGTCAAAATATAGTTTCAAAGATAAAAACAACACAAAATAACACATAATATATACCTCTACGGCCCCTCGTCGTCATCCTCATCATCATCATCACTCTCGCTGTGAGAGCCACTCTCGCTGCCAGAGCCACTCCTGCTCCCGCCTGAGCCACTCGCGCTCCCGCCTGCGTCGCTCCCTCCCGCGCCACTCCCACTGCCGCCTCCTGTGTCACCTCGAGAACCAACCTGGCTAATAAAAGCCTCCCATTTCGAGTTGGTCGAGACAAAACGCGTCAACAACTCGAGCTGCTTTTGATTTGCCGATGCTTTCTTCTTAGCTCTTCGGGACTTCTTCTCAGTTTTTCTGTAAATCTTCTGAGCTTTTCTGCTCTCCTTCTGTGCTTCAGCCATTGTCTTTTGAGCTTCATCAAGCTTCTTCTGAGCTTCAGCAAGCTTCTCGTCGATCTCGGCCGTACCTATAAACGAAATAATCAAAATTTAAAAATGGTCATTTCAATACATAAGATGAGTCATTTAATATTATCCAACTGTACATACCTGGAGCTGGAGGCGGGGTATCTTCTACCCGTGGCCTCTTCAAGCCGGGTACCACCCTGCCCCTGCCGGCTATGTGACCACGCTGCTTGCCCTGTATTACCCGGGCAAGTATCTGCTCCTCCGTGAGGCACGCCACCTCTGTCGGCATATCGGATCTCGGCTCCCTTAGCCTGACCATCGCTTCCTATGTAGTTGAAAAAAAAATGAGAAAATTAATATATTAGTCGGGTTAATTACTAGATTATGTTTCAATAAATCATTAAAGTGCGTGTTTGGAAAAAAATAAATAAATAAAAAATGATACTTACAAAATGAACACGAGCCTCATCCTGCAACCAAACACCGTCCTTGCAGTGGGTGTCAAAAAAGGTATCGAAGAGGGACGGGTACTGATGGTCCTCGCTGTTCTCGAACTGTATATATATACACATGCATATAGGATGAAACAAATTAAAATGACAAATCAAACACCATATATATTTTATTTAGTATAAATACTTTTAATTAATATATTATTAATATTAAATAATCTTATAAAAATAAAATGTGTCTTACATATTCGTGTCGAGTAGCGGCCAATGATCTCGAACCGTGGCGGCTGTGAATCTTGTTCTTCTTTCGGTTCTCTTTTTTCACAGCCACTCGTTTTTGTGCCTTCTCCGACATGTACAACTCGACATGCTTCTCCCACACAGCCTGCTCCGCGTTCGGAGGAGGATTTCTTCTGATTACTTCCACTCTCGCAGCCCCACCCTTATTGGTAAAGTAATCACGTTTCATCTCATACTTGTTGTCCGAATATCGTTTAGCGAGATACGCGGTGATCCCCGTCTTAATGTTCTCCCATTCCGGTGAGCGCCTGTGGCGTTCCAAATTGAACATACGCTGCAATCAAATATACTTAAAATTAATATAAAGATATAAATAAATAAACAAATTTAAATAAATATACACATTTAAACAAATTTAAATAAATGTACACATTCAAATAATTAAATATAGAGATATAAATAAATATGCACATTTAAATAAATAAACACGATAACATAACAATATAAAAGGAAAATGAAATAACTGACCCCGAGCTGTGGAAGGAAGTGAGCCGTTTTCTCCGGTGGTATGTTGTACCATGAGTCATAGTGTAACGGCAGCATCCTAACGAGCTCGCCGACGTAATTGCTGAACCACTTTTGGTTCTTGCCCACATGAATATACGTCCGCTGATCATTAAGCTCAAACTCAATCGACTGTGGGCCGCTATTATCCACAGCTTTCTTGAGCGCCACGTTCTTCGTCCCTTTTTATCGACGCGGATTACCGCCAGCCCGACCTCCACTACCCCTGCCTCCCCCTGGCCCTACCTCCTCTGCGGGGTCGCCCTGATCCTGCAATTGGAGTGAGTGAAAACGTCATAAAGTTTAAGTGATCAAGTTTAAGTTTCTTTGATATATATATACATATATATATATATATATATATATACATATATATATATATATACATATATATATATATATACATATATAGATATATGTGTGTGGCTATATATATATATATATATATATATATATATATATATATATATATATATATATATATATATATATATATATATATATATATATATATGTATATGTATATGTATATATATACATATATAAATAATCTAGAAATTCTTACCACCATCACGGCACCCGCTCTCAATCTGACGGGTAGGGGAAGGTGGTGGGTCACCGGCACCGTCACCACCATGACTGCGCACAACTGCTGCTGCCATCTGTAAAAGTACAAGTTGAATAACATATATATATAATATATATAATATATATATATATATATATATATATATATATATATATATTTATATATATAATATATATACATATATATATATACATATATATATATAGATATATGTGTGTGTGTATATATATGTATATGTATATATATATATATATATATATATATATGTATATATATATATATGTATATATATATGTATATATATATATATATATATGTATATATATATATATATATATATATATATATAATATATATATATATATATATATATATATATATATATATATATATATATATATATATATATATATATAAATAATCTAGAAATTCTTACCACCATCACGGCACCCGCTCTCAATCTGACGGGTAGGGGAAGGCGGTGGGTCACCGGCACCGTCACCACCATGACTGCGCGCAACTGCTGCTGCCATCTGTAAAAGTACAAGTTGAATAACATATAGAAATTCGGGAACAAATTAACATAAGCATGCACACATTCAAATACATACACATTCAAAATAAATATACAGTTTTAAACAATCCGTAACAATTTTATTAAAATAAGTGTCGTTTTACAAGTTATATTTTAAGATCAATCTGCACAATCACAATCACTATCATAAACAACATTAGTTGCAACTTCAAAGACTATGCAATTCTTATTTAAATTGTCTACCCTTCTACCTAACCAGTGATATGCAATTCTTATTTAAATATATGACCAGCAATGGCCCATCCAACGACATATCCACAGTGATCATTTAGTACATAGGCAAAGAATATGAACTAAGACCTCTAAGTTACCCTAAGCAAGTTTTAATCAAAGACTATGAAGTGAAGGTGCCGAGTTGACGCATTTAGCCATTTACTTATGAGCATGTCAAATTAGGGTGTTTTTTTTAATCTCTAACAAGTTGAATGGATTTATTTTTTTAATAAATCAGCCAAAAAGGTAATGGATGAGTTGGAAATGTTAAAAGTCGCCTAAAGTGTAGCTCCAACGCATATAACCTAATAAAAGATTCTATCAAAAAATCAAGACTATTATTATTATAAGATAATATCTGTAATCATATATAGCACAAAAGTTAATTGTAAAAACTACATAAAATGGACATGAGGTTACCAAATACTTCACATTTTGATTTGGCATTGTAGCCAAACTGTCCATTTTGACACCTCTAGTATAAATTAAGAAGGAACTCAGGACAGATGATGAGGTTGCACACTTATTATGATAGATGTAAGATGTTCACCTTTTGCAATCAGCACTAACACAAAAGGCCAAAGACTCTACGCGGACTTTACCAACCTAACTTTTCAAGAATAATATCATACTCTACTACTTTGGTAAGCATGCACTTCAAATTAGGCCAAAGACTCTAACCTATGTGTTTATATAGGACTCTAGTTGCCATTTAATCTCAAGTTTTCAACCAAGGCTATCTAACTAAACGTCTCAGCAGCATTTATCACAAATCTAACTAACCAAACGCATAATCAGTCACATTTCACAAACATATATAAAAAAAATAATACAACAAAGCATAAAAATGAAAAAACAATACGGGTATGTAACCAAACGCATAATCAGTCACATACTGTCTCGCTCTTGGGCTATGGTCTCTCGGACTGTAGGTGGTCTCGGGCTGTGGTCTCAGGCTCGGGCTATATTAAAAGAGAGCACATTAATATATAGGTTGCTTCAAATTAAAGAGGTAAAATTGTTAACGGCGACATGTCGTCGGGACACCAAAAGTTTTAAAAAAAATAAAAATAAATAGACCACATTACCTATGTCTCGGCAGTCTCAGCTCTCGGCTTTCGCTACTGTTTCGGCAGTATCAAAAAAAAAAAAAAAAAAAAAAAAAAAAAAAAAAAAAAAAAAAGAAGACAGAAAACAACATCAAACAAATTAACAAATGCTACATAATTTAACATTTACATTACATAAATTAATAAAAATCAAAAAAATAAGAAAAATTAAAAATACCGTACTGTTCGTATGGAAGAAAAAGTGGGGAAGAAGAGGAAGAATTAAAAAAGAGAAGGGTTGAGGAAAGAATTAAACAAGAGAAGAGGAGGAGGTGTGGTGGTGGAGTACTGTGGTGGTGGTGGTGTAGCCTGTGGTTGGTGGTGTAGACTGTGGTGGTGGTGTTGTAGTGATGGTGTGGTGGTGGAGTACCACTGGTGCAGTGGTGGTGTGGTGGTGGGTGAAGTATCGCCGGTGGTGTGGTGGTGGGTGAAGTATCGCCGGTGAGAAGAGGGAGTAGTATAATAATTGAGATGCGTCTAAGTGTTTGACCAGATCTACTTTTTGTATATGTTTTAATTATGCCGACGACATGTCGTCGGTACTAATAGAAAAACTTTGTCGTCTTGTGATTTGGTGGGATAAATGAAATATTTGGGCGGTTTTTAACACAAAAATACCGACGACGTGTCGTCGGTATGAATTGGATATATTAAAAAAATTTGTTTCTTATAAATACTTTTATTTAATATATAATTAAAATTAAAAACTTTATATTTGAAATTAAATACTTTGATTTAAAATTAAATACTTTGATTTAAAATTAAATACTTTTATAAAATTTAAAAAAATATACTTAATTTAAGTACTTTTATTAAATATATACTTAAGGTTAAAGTTGAAAAGTAAATACCGAAAAAGTAAAAAGGGGATAATAATTTTAGGACGAGAGATTATTACCAGCTACAATTTCTTGAAAGTTGTAGTCAACAAATACATTCAAAGTCCATGTGATTGGTTCTAGGGTTGCTTACAACATTGAGATAAGTATGAGGCCCTCACCTTCTTAAGAATGTGTACTATATATATGCCATAACAATTCACGAGATGTTAACTAATGAGTCGAATTGTATCATTTGCTTGTCGAGTTGTTTCATTTGCTTGCCGAGTTGTTTCGTTTGCTTGTCGAGTTATTTCGTTTGATATTGTTCTACACGAGATGTTAAACGAATGATCCGAGATGATATGGTTGTACACAAGATGTTAAACGAATGATCCAATATGATATGGTTGTACACGAGATGTTAAACGAATGATCCGAAATGATATGGTTCTACACGAGATGTTAAATGAATGATCCGAGCAATTATGGAACTCGTGCTCAATAACAAAGTTCCAGCTTATCTTGTTCTAGTTTGAAAGATGCAATTCCTAACTAATGAGCCGAGTTGTTTCATTTGCTTGTCGAGTTGTTTCATTTGCTTGCCGAGTTGTTTTGTTTGCTTGTCGAGTTGTTTCGTTTGATATGGTTGTACACGAGATGTTAAACGAATGATATGAAATGGTATGGTTCTACACGAGATGTTAAACGAATGATCCTAGCAATTATGGAACTCGTGCTCAACAACAAAGTTCCAGCTTATCTTATTCTAGTTTGAAAGATGCAATTCCTAACTAATGAGCCGAGTTGTTTCATTTGCTTGTCGAGTTGTTTCATTTGCTTGCCGAGTTGTTTCGTTTGCTTGTCGAGTTGTTTCGTTTGATATGGTTCTACACGAGATGTTAAACGAATGAGCCGAGATTGTATGGTTGTACACGAGATGTTAAACGAATGATCCGAGCAATTATGGAACTCGTGCTCAACAACAAAGTTCCAGCTTATCTTGTTCTAGTTTGAAAGATGCAATTCCTAAATAATGAGCCGAGTTGTTTCATTTGCTTGTCGAGTTGTTTCATTTGCTTGCCGAGTTGTTTCGTTTGCTTGTCGAGTTGTTTCGTTTGATATGGTTGTACATGAGATGTTAAACGAATGATCCGAGATGATATGGTGGTACATGAGATGTTAAACGAATGATCCGAGATGATATGGTTCTACACGAGATGTTAAATGAATGATCCGAGAAATTATGGAACTCGTGCTCAACAACAAAGTTTCAGCTTATCTTGTTCTAGTTTGAAAGATGCAATTCCTAACTAATGAGCCGAGTTGTTTCATTTGCTTGTCGAGTTGTTTCATTTTCTTGCCGAGTTGTTTCGTTTGCTTGTCGAGTTGTTTCTTTTGATATGGTTGTACACGAGATGTTAAACGAATGATCCGAGATGATATGGTTCTACACGAGATGTTAAACGAATGATCCGAGATGATATGGTTCTACACTAGATGTTAAACGAATGATCCGAGCAATTATGGAACTCGTGCTCAACAACAAAGTTCCAGCTTATCTTGTTCTAGTTTGAAAGATGCAATTCCTAACTAATGAGCCGAGTTGTTTCATTTGCTTGTCAAGTTGTTTCATTTGCTTGCCGAGTTGTTTCGTTTGCTTGTCGAGTTGTTTCGTTTGATATGGTTGTACACGAGATGTTAAACGAATGATCCGAGATGATATGGTTGTACACGAGATGTTAAACGAATGATCCGAGATGATATGGTTCTACACGAGATGCTAAACGAATGATCCGAGCAATTATGGAACTCGTGCTCAACAACAAAGTTCCAGCTTATCCTGTTCTAGTTTGAAAGATGCAATTCCTAACTAATGAGCCGAGTTGTTTCATTTGCTTGCCGAGTTGTTTTGTTTGCTTGTCGAGTTGTTTCGTTTGATATGGTTGTACACGAGATGTTAAACGAATGATCTGAAATGGTATGGTTCTACACGAGATGTTAAACAAATGATCCTAGCAATTATGGAACTCGTGCTCAACAACAAAGTTTCGGCTTATCTTGTTCTACTTTGAAAGATGCAATTCCTAACTAATGAGCCGAGTTGTTTCATTTGCTTGTCGAGTTGAGAACTCTTGCGTGTTTTAAATAAAATTTTTGCCTTCGTTTTTGTTAATTGTGATATTGTTCCTTCAAATAAGCTCATAAACCCAAACACCCTTTTGGTGCAGAAATAAGCAATCCCAAACACCCCTGTTTGGACAGCATAAACCAAACGGCCCTTGTGGGCTGCTATTAACCGAACAGCATAAACCAAACGTCCTTGTTTGGATAGCATAAACCAAACAGCCCTGTTTGGCAGCGTAAACCAAACGGCCCTGTTTGGACTGCGTAAACCAAACAGCCCTTGTGGGCTGCTGTTAACCAGCTTGTTTTAACCAAAATGGTCATGGTTGCAACAACAACGACAACGTTTTATTAAACAACAACAATAACACAAAAAACAACAACACAAACAACAATAACAACAACAACAACAACAACAACAACAACAACAACGACAACGACAACAACAACAACAACAACATTACATATGAAGATTGTCCATGTCACCTAACAGCTCATGGAGTATTGCAGCCATTGACATGCGTAGTTGGGGTCGTCGTGATTCGTTGCCATTTCAAGTCTTGCCTCCATCATCCTTACTCTTGTCTCTAGCACCTGCTTTTGTGCCTCCAGCATGTTTATCCAAAGATCTTTTTCATTACAGTTTGAGCACCCTGTTGGTGCAGATCCAGAACTGTGAGATGTTGAAGCAGAAGAGGTTACTCGTAACTGCTCATCAAAGTCACTCTTCCACATAAAATATCCGCATCCATGATCTTTTTCTCTTGGCTGTCACATAAATAATGTAATTATATGATTGTTTGTATATTTACATAAATAAGAAATGTATAATTGTTCACCTTCGAAAGAGGACATGCATAATATTCCCATCCAAATGTATCTGATTGATGTGATGTTCTTTTTTTTATATTTCCTGCTCCACAATTACACATAAAAGGATTATATCGCTGCATCTCAGGTTTTGAAATTGGTGTGAAGATAAAATGTTGTGAAGATAAAATGTTTTGAGGATAAGATATGTATCCTGAGACTGGTGTATATAATGTGTTAGGTAATAAAATACCGTCGACATGTCGTCGGCGTAATAAAGGCTGGAAAAAACCCCGCCCAATTATTCGCTATTATTCACACGCGAAAAAAACCCCGCCCAATTAAATGTCATCGACATGTCGTCGGCACGATAATAGTAATGACAAAATATATATTAATCAAACACTAATCACACGCTAATCATAATTATATATTTTGCCGATGACATGTCGTCGACAAAATATTGGCGGGTCAAACTCCCGCCCAAGTTTTCACCTTATTTTTGAAAAGTCAAACATTGTCATATTATACCAACAACGTGTCGTCGGTATTTTATCAGCACAAAAATTCAACGCAACCTTGGCTTGGTCAAGCCTGGTTTTTGTCGTTTAGTGATTAATGCCGACAACATGATGTCGTCGGCGTTGACTTAGTAACCTGTTCTTCCTTTTCCTGTAGTGTAGTATCACAAATAAAACATCACAACAACTAGGGTTTGATATTCTTGATAATACATGATTGAATCCCCTAGGGATACTTCACTGTTCGTATAACAAGAATATAAAGGAGTAATCTTATTTACATGCATATACATATGCATGCAAACTACTCGTCCCATTAATACATGCACATGCATGGCATATATTAATACTCCTTTTACTGTATGTTTGTCAGTGGATAGAAAAGAGAACCAATGAATCGGTTAGGGATATCTTGTTATTCGATCATATGAAGCTAGTAAGGGGTTTATATACACTCCAAACTTGCTCTCCAAGTTTGAGTCCAACACCTCCTCAAGTTCCAAAATTCGACACTCAACCCCCTCCTCTTTCCTTGTTCGACCATATAAATATTTGTGATTTAATAATTAATCATAACTTATTATATTAATTATTAAAACATTAAAACTCATACGTAATGTGTGCAATCCCGAAGTCTCGTGTTCGAAACTGGTCATACGTGTATTAATTTATATCCATAACTCTAACAGCTCCCACTTGGATATGCATTAATATAGTAATGACATTGGTTAGTCTAGCTTAACACCCCAAATGCCCCCAGATTGACCCTGAGTATGGTTTTCTTAAAAAAACCTTGTGATGATACATCATCATACTTATCCTATTGTTTCTAATACCACATTAATATGGATATGGATCTAAGTCATTCCATAAATAACTATTATGTTTCTCGTTATTTATAATTGATCAAGATTACCAAAACATCTGAACGTATTCCAGATAGACTTTGGGTACGGCTGTACAAACATCTTGTCAACCCTACGAGGGGCCCAACAGTATTATACTTCAAAACAAATTTGAAGGAACAAATCCTTTCTTGACTATGAGCATAACCCTTGAACTTTGCATCGCCTCTGAAAATAGCCCTTATAACCACAAGTTACGGATAGCGTTAGACATATCTTAAAGAAAATGATCTACATCCTTGGCCGTTATCTGGTATCACAAGTCTTAGGATAAATATTCTTGATTTAATTAATGACAAAGATCCATAAAGTACAATCATGTGGTTGGGATCTGTCCTATATTCAATTTATCCATTATTGAATATCATCTAAATTTGGCATGTTCAACGCATCAATATACTTAAGTATATTCTACCACAACTCAGATTTGTCTTAATTCAATAATACTCCCATATTATTGATCGATAACAGACTATTTAGAATAACATAAGTTATTCATGGATTTAAACATGCAAATATAGGATACAATTTATTATTAACGAAAACAAACGTACCACGTACTTTAATTCATTATGAATAATCATTGCTTAACATCCCTTATGCAAATACTAAATAGATCAAGCACGATAATTCCCATTAATGAATTATGCCTCAAGTCAAGTCAAACACATTTGTTGACAAAGCATAAACCAACTAATTTGATCTATCAGAATTTTGAGAATACTTATTTCAAGAATGGAATTCTTGTATGTGTGCATTCATCTACCTAGATATTGCCACACAATATTTTATAAAATGGGTGACATCCTCAATCACCAATTTATGATAATTAAACTACCAAACCTTTTATAGTTTAAAGTATTCTGATTCTTTAATGTAAAATACAACTATGCTCACAATTAAGCATAACTAGTACACATGGCCATTAACAAGGATGTACTCCCCCCCATGACTAGTATTGAGTGTCATCTCAATCTTATTAGCATCATTGTATTCAAACAACAATATACTCCTTTTAACATTGCGTAAACTTTAATATTCATAGTGTAATGTTTGATACCTTCAAATCTTTCAAGATTTGTCAACTATATCGATTACGCAACATTTTGACATATGGTTCATACTTAGAATTTAGAAGCAACTCCAGGATGAGGATGTTAATTCTAAATCCAACCATATCCATTACACTTAGTTATATAATAACTTTCAATTAGATATTAATGTTGTCAAATCATCTTGCATCAAGCATGATACAACAAATAACATGACGTACATGAAAAATCCTTGTGTCAAACTTAGATTTTCATTCATGTCATATCCTTTCTAAGATATTTTTCTATCTAGACTTTCTAATAGTATATCATGTTTATTAGAATCAGTCATTTTACCGCTTATGTTTATATCAATAAACATGTATTCCAATGTTGTATGTTTATTTCCTAAATCTTCACGTGAAGTTTCATTCTAAACTAATACTTAACATTTAATGTTAATGGAATGGTAGTTCCTAAATGTTATACAACATATTTGAAGTAAGAAAATATAACACTCCCACTAGCTTTCAGGAATATTAAGAAATATCTTATTTTAATTATAAATCAACACTAGGATTTAATAACTAAATATAAGTATATCTCCTAGATGCATGCATTAATCTATTCATAAATGATTGCACTTTGTATACTTTCAAAGATTATTTGAATTCAAATACACATTTCAATTACTTATCGTCCTCGCATAAGTAATTACTTAAGAAAGAGTTTTGATATTCCATTATTAATTTCATATAAATGAAACTAAGAATGACAATCATAATATTTATACATTTAATGTGCCTAGAAGAATCACAGTTAATTGCTTAAGTGTGATTAATAATCTATCCATACATTAAATATGTATACAAATTTTGTCCATCATGATTTCTACACCAGAATTTAAATCTCTAGGATTTTCATTTCCTTTGTAGAAACTCATCTTCATTCTGTAGAATAACTATAGAGTTTAAGATCAACTACGTTTCCAAAACTAGTTATCTTCTTGGACTGCATCTAACCATTCATAGTATAAGTAATTTGCCAATTTCAATATTTGCAATTTATCAACAGGTTTACCATAATCCTGTAACTCATAATCCTCAACATATTATACAAATATTTGAGATATACTTGCGGATCAATGAAATGAGAATTCCATCATCTTGAGATTTAACATTAACATGTTTAATCCTCATTATGACTTTGCTAGTGTATTTTAAGAAGATTATGTATCTTGTAATTTTATCTTTTTCAAGATAAAACTCCCACTTGCCTTTTGCAATTATAGATTATCTATAAATACTTAGTAAATAGAGCAACACAAAAATTATTCTCTTTTGGGACTTTACAAATACTTATTGACACTTCCTTACATTAAGCTTGTTAACAACATACTCAAAAGCAGTTTAACAAATTCAGAACTTCAATTTTAAGACTTAATGTGATTCATCACATTCCATAATAAATGTTGTCTTATTAATCCTCTAGGTTGGAGTCTAATTGAGTATATCCATTCCATACTCAATTTTCTAACCTTGGTAACTTTTGGAAGAATATAATATATAGTTATCTTAAATCAAACAATATTACAAGAGTTTGATTTTCCTAACTGAACATACCATACACATTATGTATTTCATTAGGATTAATATTGTAAGTCAATCTTACAATGTGAAAGATAAATATATTTCGTTTCGGCTTACATATTTACCAACTAAGCAAAGTTAATGGTGTAATAGAATTTCCAAGCCAATTGAATGCTTTATAACATAAGTACTTATTCACCAAGCCACTTCATGTCCATGTCTTATCAAGAAGACATAAACTGTTATAATCCCAATATACGTTATAAATCATTGATCAACTCAATAACTTCTTGTATATGTCTTAAAACATAACAAGTTAACGTCTTACAAGTCTTACAGCAGTAAAAGACTTCATATTTATATCTTTACAATAAAATATAAACATGTATAACTAAAGTAACCATGAACACCACAATTTGGTTTCAATAGTTATTTCAAGTTAATTTATTACTTCATATATTTATGACATTCCAAGAATACATAAACATTCAAATTTAAAGTAGTCTTCGATTACTTCATTGATTTATGTCATTACAATAATACATAAATATTCAGTTTGAAGTAGTCTTAATATCATATTGACACTTGTTCTAATAATTATCTAATTTAGAAACTTGTAAATTAACATAGTTTCATCACATCAGCTTAGGCTGTTAGTAATGAAAGTATGTAATTTACCTTGTCATTAATATCTATGTCAAGTTTTCACTTACGCTAGATATTAACTCCAAGTGTTCTATAATTAGATGTGTATAAAAACACATTAGAACATTAATCTCTTACCTTGCAGTCAAGAGAATTCTTTAAATCACACTTCTTTGTGTTGTTACTTGCACATAATAAAGATTTCTCCCACTTGTGCATGGAACAACATCATGTATCAGATAAACAACACGTCAATCGTTTGTTTATGAGATCAATATGATTGTGTCATAGATATTAGTAGATATAGAACCACCTTGTCTAGTAAGGAAACGTATACAACTATCCTTGAAACCACAAGTGTCTATTATTGGAAAGTAATTATCTCAAGAGATTCTAGAGATAATCCGGGTTACTACCAAGATATCAAAGCTTGTAGCTCCCACTGAATGACAGATCATTATATTAACTCATTATTCAGTAATTACAACACAATGCTCCCACTGGATTTGAAAACATTATAAATGTTTCATAACCAGTAAAAGCAAATAGAGTGCTATTTACTTTCCTACACCTTTGAGGAATCCCATACGTAACAATTACTTAGGTACTCAAAGGATGTATTCTACTTTGTAATTGATGGAATATCCATCAATGCAATTAACTTGGAAAGATTGGGCATGTAATTTCTTCCTCAATTGGTCTACCATCACCACAATGGTATGTAGCACCTTTAAATGGTTAAAGCACAACAACTAGATAAAGTATGCTAGTTTGCCTTTTACCAATTTTGCGGTAATTAGTCTAGCTTCTAATTTTAATAACCCATAAAATGTGCAATTTTCTTAACTATTAAAAATTTGCTGTGAGTTATTGCTTAGAATTTAGACAATTCTAATTTTCCTATTATACCTTTCTCATTCATGAAAAGGAATAGGATTAAGTCTTATTCTTCTCAAAGAATGTAGACTAGGTTTATTCTTTTAGTAAAGTTGACTCTATCCAAAACACCTACGGGTGTAGTTCAATTTACCACTAAAAGAATGCCCCACGTTTACGGTTTTAACGTTGCATTTACACATTAAAGGAATTTACAAAATTCAATTTTTAGTATTTTTGATAATACAATTTTTCAAGAAAATTATACACCCATGGTAAATAACATTTAACCATTTAATTTTCACTGAAAACTAGGATCCAAATTGACATAGTTTCATCACATCAGCTGAGGCTGCTAGCAATGAAAGTACTCAATGAGGTACGAGTCGAACTCAATTGTCAATCTCAAATTGCAATTCTTAGAGTTATGGGATTTACATATTTTGCCAACCTTAGTTGCAAATGTAAGCATGTTTTATCCCCATCTTTATGCCTTGACATAGTTTCATCACATCAGCTGAGGCTGCTAGTAATGAAAGTACTCAATTAAGTTAACCAACTTAAGAAACTGCAAATTACCATAGTTTCACCACATCAGCTGAGGCTGCTAGAAATGAAAGTATGTAATTTACCCTTTGATTATCATCCTCTGACCATCACATCAGCTGAGGCTGCTAGTAATGAAGGCATTGTAATCTCAGGTGTTTTTATTTCATTGGATGGCATATAACTTAAATTTATGGGTATTAATTTTGATGTGTGTAATCAAAATATGTACAAAGATGTCATGCATTCATCTTGTATCATATGTTTCAATAAAAATAAATAAATAAATAAATAAAAAACTTTTACTCATTCGTTACATTAATAAGCTCAAATCAACAAAGTTTTAACTGATGGCGTTGAGAAACTTACAACTTTGCCTTAAGATGCTTCGTACATGTATAAAGGTTGTACTTGGTAAGTCTAATTTGACGCACAGGCGAGCGGAGAGACAGAATGGAGTCTCTTTAAGGCCACAATTTAATGCGAAACCAACCTTATACCCACTTTATAGTTTGTCAATATTAGGTCCACTTTTTGATCATTTTTGTACAGTTGCATCAATCAATTAAAAGTTTAAGATTTTTTAAAAGCTTAAAAATTATATGTTGTAAATTATAAAATTGCTAGTCTCGCCTGGGAGCAAAAGGTTTCATAGTTATTAGGTTCATTTATTTATTTTTTTATACAAAAAATTACCCTCTTTTTGCTTACAATTCAACGGTAATTTAAACAAAAAAAGTCAAGTAATTTAACAAAAAATAAACAAACACATAATAACACATATATGATCTTAACCATTAAATCATATAGCCACATGCAAACCTTTTGATAAATCCTATTAATAATCTCTATGTGAATTTTTATGTATATAATTACTAAAGCTCCCATTGGTTTTCGAGCGCATTGTACCCAATGGACCACAGATACCAACTAGTTGGTCATGTAAGCCTTAATAATTATATACCACATTGCACATAATAGATTCATTAATTTAATAATTAGGTTTTCCTAATTTTATATCTATCTAAAACAAGTAGCAATTACTTCAACTTCCATGACAAAACATGCATGTTTTTGTCCTGGATTTCCAAAATAGCACTTATTATCATGACCAACATATAATTAAGTCTATTCTACGCATATTCAATTAATGACATAAACCATGTACTCATTAATCCACACATAAAATTTTACATGCAACCTAGGGTTTCTACAAGTTTTACAAAACTAAAACCCTAATTAAAATAATTTAGGGTAATCGACCAAAACATAAAAAAATTTAGGGTTTACTTATTTTTAAAAGCCTAGAACACCAAAAGCATGTAATAATCACAAAGATTCAATTTTATGTGTTTTAGTAATTAATTACTCAGTATTAACGAGCACTTGATGTCACTGTTGGAATATGTGAATCATAACAATTTATATACCTCATAAATATGAACATCAAAGCATAGCAGCGGAAACATGATCTAAATACTAGTAATTAATTAACTAAATAAAAACATGCGAAGCTTTGATTTCTAGCTAAACAAGAAATTGATTGTCCAAGAACGAGCAAAACCCTAAATTAGGGTTTATAAGATTCGACTAAAAGAAGTCAAATAGGGCAAGATAACACAAGCAAAAGTATGCTTGATCTTCGTTCTTGTACACACGTATTAGTAGCGTTTCAATGTGAAAAGCTAGGTTCTTGTATCACAAATAAAATATCACAACAACTAGGGTTTGATTTTCTTGATAATACATGATCGAATCCCCTAGGGATATTTCACTGTTCGTATAACAAGAATATAAAGCAGTAATCTTATTTTCATGCATATACATATGCATGCAAACTACTCGTCCCATTAATACATGCACATGCATGGCATATATTAATACTCCTTTTACTGTATGTTTGTCAGTGGATAGAAAAGAGAACCAATGAATCGGTTAGGGATATCTTGTTATTCGATCATATGAAGCTAGTAAGGGGTTTATATACACTCTAAACTTGCTCTCCAAGTTTGAGTCCAACACCTCCTCAAGTTCCAAAATTCGACACTCAACCCCCTCCTCTTTCCTTGTTCGACCATATAAATATTTGTGATTTAATAATTAATCATAACTTATTATATTAATTATTAGAACATTGAAACTCATACGTAATGTGTGCAATCCCGAAGTCTCGTGTTCGAAACTGGTCATACGTATATTAATTTATATCCATAACTCTAACAGTTTGATCGCCTGAACAGAGATAAAATCTAAGGTCATGTATCAGTTGAGGACCTTAATGTAGAAATAATCCCTGCGCCTGCGAGGAACAAATTTTTAGCTGCACTGGGAGGCTTGAAGGACGGTGGAACGAAGACGGATTTGAGCTCTATATCGGTGGAGGAATGAAGCTTAGCCATGGTAGTACTAGTTTGGATTAAAAACTTGACTTGAGTGAGGCTGATTACTTACTCCGGAGGTATATATAGAGGGAATTCAAGTGATTGAAGACTCTTATATTAATTAAATATTAAACACGAGAGTACTATGCGGTTTTTTTAAAACCATGTTTTTGAATTTTTTAACTTAAACTCCTGTATCTTTACTTGACACGTTCAAATAAAAAACCAGCACACACATATATTTCACAACTACTTACTTTTTGTCACATACTATCTTCATTTCTATCAACCAAGTTGCTTTTTTGAGTGTGACTCACAATTACTTGAGGATTATATCAAAGGTATGTATATCAAGGGTGGATCTACAGCCACCACACGTATGCACGTGCATACCCTGTGATTCCTCGTCTTAGTGTAAAAAAAAACTGAGTTTTGGAATTTTGTTAATCGAGTTACAAAGAGTGCATACCCAGTGAAAATGAGATGCATACCCTAATCTGACTTGCCACTTTTGATTTATGTTAATAATCAAATAAATAGATTTAAGATGAAAATAAAGAAGAACATTCACCGGAAGTAATGAATATGGTTGGCTCTTGATGGGGAAGAAGGTGAATATTAATATAGCTTGAATATTAATGTATTACTCCCTCCGTCCTAATTTTATTGTCACTTATTCCTTTTTGGGACGTCCCAAAATTATTGTCACATACCCAAAATAGAAAGTGAATAGATAGTGGAGTTTGGTAAAGTTTACTATATTACCCTTGGTTGAAATTAATATTGCAAACTTTAAAGAACTGGTAATTAATTGATTAAGGGTAAACTTGTCATTTGGCAAAAAAGTAAGAGAGAGAAAGTAGTGATAGTGACATTTTTCTAAAAGAATGTGTTTTTTGTCGGGTGACAATAATTTTGGGACGGAGGGAGTATATTAATAGGGCCAATTTAGATGTGAATGTCTACTCACCAATTTTCAAGGCCAACCTATTTTAATACTAGTATTTTATGTTGAATAATTACTCCGTACTTGTTAGTTGTTATTACTTCCCAAGTTCTCTTGAACATTTTTTATTATATTTTGTTGAGTGAGTTATGTTTTGTTTAGTAAGTTTCTAATAGTTTATACAGGAAGCAATAGTTTACGCATCCAACTTTTTGGAATTTATTGTTCAATGTATAACTTTTCTGTTATTCCGATTTGTTAGCCTTTAAAGTTTGTTATAGTCGGGAATTGCAATAGCATTTAAATACAAGGACTAGTTTAGATAATAGTGCTAAGTTAGACTTGTAGTATTGTAATAAATACCTTCCTAGTCGTCACAACTAGGAAGGTGGGATTCACATTGTTCTTGGAGGTGTGTGTTTTCTAAACTTTCTCTCTCTAGAAAACATACACACCTCCCCCAATCAATAAACCGATTATGCTATGTTTAACCTTTATCTAGTGCTTCCCTAACCTCCTAAACGTGATCTTGGTCTCTACACGATTTCTTTAAAATGGTTTAACTTTGTTTTTTGATTTGATGGTTTGTTAATTTAACACTATGATTTATTGTTTAGATTTGATCTTACTCAATTTAGTGATTCACACCTAAACCACACCAACAGTTTAGGCAAATAAACAAAATATATAAGCCAAATCAATTTTATATGACTCGCAACTGTAAAAAGGGACATAACCCGAATCCTTAAAAAAAACCGACCTGAGAACCGAACTATTAGTCGCGCTATTAAAATAGTGCATACCCTCATTCCGAATCCTAGATCCGCCAGTGATGTATATTAATTAGATACTTGGATAAAGCAAGAATAAAGTTAATCATTATACACTTATACACTTATACTCCTATAAGGCAAGGCCTTTTGAAGTTTGTTCACACATTAAGATTAAGCCACATTATTATCTAAACATTTGCTAACTCATGACTTATATTTTGAGTTTTTTTAACTTAAACTTTCAAATGTATCTTTACTTCACACATTCAAATTAAAAAAAAAAATTAAAAAAAAAAAAACCCCTAGCACACACATATATTTCACAACTATTTCCTTTTTGTCACATACTATCTTCATTTCTGTCAACCATGTTTATACAATATATTTTACTTGCTATCTTAGTTGACAACGGTTTCGCTCACATAGAGAGTTTCATATGTTTACATGTATGGGCTGCGCAAAGCACAACCTCAAGAGTTTCTTAGTTATATCTATATACTAGTACACGCGTACTGTTCACCATAGCTTCATTTTAGCCCCTTTAGGGGACCATAGGCCTAACCCGGCGAAAAATACCTCGAACTTCATTTGGATCTACTCCACTCTCTCACACGCCCTATCTCATTCAATCTCAGGTCAATCAGCACTCCGGCACCAATCAAAAACCCGACCGACCCAACTCCGAAAGATCTACAATGATTGTTGTGAGTGTTGCTACAGGAAAGTCTACAGTGGTTGTATTATTTTATGTTATTGCTTGCACACAATAAAGATTTCTCCCACTTGTGCATGGAACAACACTATGTATCAGATAAACAACACGTCAATCTTTTGCTTATGAGATTAATATGATTTGTGTCATAGATCTAAATAGATATAGAATCACCTCGTCTAGTAAGGAAACGTACACGACTATCCTTAATACCACAAGTGTCTATTACTAGAAAGTATTTTATCTCAAGAAATTCTAGAGATAATCTGGGTCACTACAAATATATCAAGACTTGTAGCTCCCACCGAAATAAAGATCACTACATGAACTCATTATTCAGTAATTACAACACTATGCTCCTACTGGATTTGACAACATTATGAATGTTTCAAGACTAGTAAAAGCAAATGGCGTGCTGTTTACTTTCCTATACCTTTGATGGATCCCTTACGTAACACTACTAAGGTACTCAAAGAATGTATTCCACTTTGTCAATGATGGAATATCCATCAATGCAATTAACTTGAAAGAATTGGGTATGCAATTTCTTCCATAATTAGGTCTACCATCCGCATCATGGTATGCAGCATCTTTAAATGGTTAAAGCATAACAACTAGATTAAACATTCTAGTTTGCCTTTTACCAATTATGCGGTAATTAGTCTAGCTTCTAATTTCAATAACTCCTAACCATGCAATTTCTTAAGAAATTAACCATGAGTTATTTCTTAGAATTTAGACAATTCTAATTTTCCAATTATACCTATCTTATTAATGAAAAGGAATAGGATTAAGTCTTACTCTTCACACGAAAAGTGGACTAGGTTTATTCGTTTAGTCGAGTTGACTCTATCCAAAGACCCCTACGGGTGCAGATCAACTTTCCACTAAAAGAAAACCTCACGTTTACGGTTTTAACGTTGCATTAAATACATTAAAATAATTTGCAAAATTCAATTTTAGTATCTTCGATAATAACTTTTCAAGAAAATTAAACACCCACGGTAAATAAAATTTAACCATTTAATTTTCATTGAAAACTAAGATCCAAATTGACATCGTTTCATCACATCAGCTGAGGCTGCTAGCAATGAAAGTACTCAATAAGGTAGAGCTACACTCAATTGCCAATATACAATTGCAATTCCTAGAATCATGGGACTTACATATTTTTCCAACATTAGTTGCAAATGTAAGCATGTTTCATCCCCAAATCTTTATGCCTTGACGCCGTTTCATTACATCAGCTGAGGCTGCTAGTAATGAAAGTGCTCAATTAAGTTAACCAATTTAGAAACATGTAAATTGACGCCATTTCATCACATCAGCTGAGGCTGCTAGCAATGAAAGTGCTCAATTCACCCCTTTTGATTACCATTCTTTGAATCATTACATCAGCTGAGGCTGCTAGCAATGATAGAATGTCATCTTAGGTGTTTCCGTATTAATTGGTTGGCATATTACTTAAATTTAAGGGTATTAATTTTTGATGTGTGTAATCAAAAAAATATGTACAAGATGTCATGCATTCATCTTGTATCATATGTTTTCTACAAAAACCATTTACCAATTCGCAGCTTAAAATCAACAAAATTTTAATTGATGGCGTTGAGAAACTTACAACATTGCCTTAAGATGCTTCGTACTTTATCATGGTGTACTTGGTAAGTCTAATATTGACGCACAGGCGAGCGGAGAGGCAAACGTCCGCCGAAGCTAATTAAAAACGCGCCCCTTTCGGATGACAATTTAATGTCAAGCCTCCTTATACACACTTTATAGTTTGTCAATATTAGGTCCGCCGCTTCGACCACTTTTGTACAGTCGCATCAATCAATTAAAAACTTTAAGATTTTAAAGCTTAAAACATTTATCTAGTAAATTATTAAATTGCTAGTCTTGCCTGGGAGCAAATTGCCATGCGAAGCGAACCACTATCGGCATATAAGACTTGGCAATAAATAATTTTACCACAAAGGTTTCATAGTTATTATGTTCATTTATTTTTATTTAAAAAATTACCCTCTTTGATGTTTACAATCCATCATAATTAAAAACACAAAGATCAAGTAATTAAAAAATAAACAAACACTTAATAACACATATATGATCATTAACAATATCATATAGCCGCATGCAAACCTTTTGATAAATCCTATTAATAATTTCTATGTGAATTTTAATGTATGAAATTAATAAAACTCCTATTGGTTTTCGAGCTCATTGTGCCCAATGGACCACAGACGCCAAATAACTTGGCCGCGTAAGTTTTAATTAATTAGATACCACATTGCACATAACCAATTAATTAATATATTTAATTAGGGTCTTCCCTAATTTTAGATTTATCTTAAAAAACATGTAGCAATTAGACATCAATTATCATGACAAAACATGCTTGTTTTTGTCATGAATCCCCATATTGCACTTATAATCATGTAAACACATATTATTAAGCCAATCATGTACGCATACAAAATTAATGACATCACTAAGGTACTCATTAATTTTCACATAAAATTGCATGCAATCCTAGGGTTTTCTACAAGATTTTAACAATACATAAACCCTAAAAAATAATAGTTGGTAATCGACCAACAAGAATAAATTAGGGTTTTCATAAATCTTAAACCCTAGAATTTTTAAAAGCATGTATCTATTCACATAGGTTCAATTTTATGCGTTTAGTAATTAATTACAATGTTTAAACCTGACTTTGATACCACTGTTGGTTTATTAGAATCATAAAACTATAAACTAATAACCAAATAACATCAAAGCAAACGCACAGCGGAATAAAACAAGATCTATAAACATGTAATTAATTAACCAATATTTAAATAGATGCGTACCTTAAGGTTTCTAGCAAGAACAAGAAACCACGTGATCACCAAGAACAATATAAACCCTAATATGGGTTTAGTATAGATCGACCACTATGTATTCGAATAGGGTAAAGTAACAAGAAGCTAAAACAAGCTTGTACTCCGTTCTTGTACACACGTAATACTAGCATTTCAATGGGAAAAGCTAGGTTCTAATTCACAAGCAAATTAAACACTTATGTGTTTATGACCAATCGAAAATCCCAAGGTGATTGGGAGTTATGGATCAACTAAACACAAGAGGGAGGAGAAGAAGAAGAATAACTTGCTAGAGAATTGGGGCTAGAGATCTAACGAATACAAGGGTTGTATTTATAGGCCTCTAAATCTTCCTCTCCAAGTTAGGTTAGGAAAAAGTTTCCTAATCCCCTTCTAACACCCCTAGGCCGGCCACAATTAGAGTCCAAGAGGGATTCTAGATTCTTCTTGGTCTCTAATTACATATCTAGTCCTTCTAGTTAATATTTAACGACCGTTAACCAAAACCCGTTAAATACTAACGACTTTTAAGTTTTTACTTGTGAAATGAATAAATAAATCATAAAACTATATTTAATTATTCAAACCATTGAGACTCTTACGTATTGTGTGCAATCCAGAAGTCTCGGGTTCAAAACCGGACATACATATATTAATTATTATCCATAAACTCTAGCAAATGGAATTTCGACATATACCAGTATGCCACAAAAAAGATTTTCGCAAATTAATCTTCATCGTATATCACAATATTTGTGATATTTTCAGCTTTGATTAAAACTTTTTACATATTTTGGCTTAGCGTTAAATGAAAATAATTTTACATGTGAAGATACTAAGTTAAAATTACAAATTTATAAAATCAATCTATTGTTAATTTCTTCCCAATTTAAACCCTTTAATCAGTTGGTTCAGATTCCATATGGTTCATTACTCATTAGAAATACCAAATGATTTAAACACGTACAGTTTCATAATTGTCTTCAATACAAACATTGCATGTCATACATTAAAACAAATCACTCATGTATGATGGATTAAGGTGACCCTTGAAATCCTTATTTTAAACTTTTGAAACATTTTCCTTAGTTGAACAATTCTGGAAGTCTTGAGGCGACACATTGTCGCACATCATGAAAAATACCATTCTTCCCGATCATGCCATCGAGCTGTGTAGGTCCCCATTTCTTGTTCTCTATCACCCCGATTGGAGTTTCAGGTATGATACCATCTCTAGCAATATTAACCTACATATAAACAAACGCGGGTGAGTAATTCTTATTTTTTATTTATCGTTAGAAATATATAACTAGACTAACCGTTGCTGAGCCATTAGGTAAAATTGTGTAGAGAACAGCGTCACCTGGCTTCATGTTTTCATCCTTGAAAACCTCAAGATACTTGACAATAGTTTCAGCATCTGCATCATTGTAGGTTCCTTCTTCTTTCCACATCCCAACCATCTTTTCTGCCGCTAAGTCGGAGAAAAACTTACCCGATACCGCTAAGCGTGTCTCGCGAAGGTCATGTTCAGTGAAAATAGATCATTTCAAAATGTGCGATCTCTACACAACATGTGCAAATTTATCTTAAAAATGCATGAGCACATGTGAAGGGGAGGATTTCATAAATGCAAAACTCTCTAAGTGTTATCTAAAATGTTTTTACTCATAAACACTTTGAGAGATTTTCTCAAAAGGTTTTATAGCATGTGATCAACAAATCTAGGATAATCATGGTGTTATAAGGTGATTATGGTTAGGTAATGTCCAATGATCCGCAAGAGCCAGAGGAATCTACCCAAGGACAATTCCAATAGAAAAGAATTAGAAGTCCTTAGGAAAGATTGAAAAAGGAAGTATATGAGAAAGGGAAAGAAGGGGTTGAAGAATTAAAAAGAAAAATTGAATGAAAGGGTGAAAAGAAATAGCCCTCCATGAAAACTTAGGGCAGAAACCGAGTCAATACATCTGCTATCGGTTATCACAAAGATGATACTGATATTGAAGAAAAGACGTCATGGACCCAGTGACGTGCTGCACAAACCCCTCCCAGCCACTCAGATATCTCTTAAAAGATATTTGTTTCATTTCTCACGGAGAACAATGTATAATCTATCGGCCTCTCATTCCGAGATGGGTTGATATTGAAAAGGTGGCACTCTGCTCCATGCCTTCGTCTACTAAAACCAAAACGCACTATCGAGTCTAGAGCCATGAGATTCATCAAAGATCTCTTAGGAACACTTTCCATATATTACACCTGTGTTCACCAAAAAGGACACATGGTGTACAAGAGTCTTATTGCTAACTGTTTTATGCAGGTACTGAGGAAAGTCCATCAACCATCATATGTCTCAACATCTATATTGGAAGAACCGATGCTGTGAATACATGAAGATGTTGACCAAGGCAAAGAACAACCAAAAGACGATTATGTTTGAAGATCACAATGCATGAAGGAACAAAGAAACAAGTCTATTCTGCATCGACACACAAAGTTCAAGACCCAGAAGTCTAAAGACCTAATCACGTGGTGCATCTTTTGAATGACCATCCCTTAGGGGGAGATTGTTAGCTTTAAATTTATATATTAAAGTGATGGTCATTCACATTGTTTAGAACTTTGTATAATATGTTTATCTAGTCAAGGAAAGTGGGCTTTTGGCTCATCTAACATGTAAGACTTAATGTAAAATAGGTCCATGAGCCAAAGCCCACACCAAGCCCATCAAAAGCCTTTAGGGCATCATGCCTTGTAATATATAAACCACACAATACCTCATTTGTGAGGTGGTGCAAGTGTGTGTAATGTATGTGCTTTAATAAGAAGTAAAGTTATCATCTCATCTCTTTCTCTCAATATATACGATCCACACATATCCCTTGTCCCATCTATTGTGCTTAAACGACATACATATATTTTTGTGATAAAGATAGATTTCGAGTCCTTCAAGTTGTAAAGAAGGGATTTCGAGCTAAAACATAATGTGCTA
Organism: Artemisia tridentata subsp. tridentata; assembly: GCA_021014915.2. Classification (NCBI taxonomy): domain Eukaryota; kingdom Viridiplantae; phylum Streptophyta; class Magnoliopsida; order Asterales; family Asteraceae; genus Artemisia; species Artemisia tridentata. Next base: position 447,930,196 of record CP139507.1, read on the forward strand.
AAAAATGGGAGAAAATGGGAAAATGATTTCACAGCTGATTGAAGGCTACCACACAAAACACAATTCAGTAAACATCTGTTTGATGGATAGACGAAAGGAAAAAACTTAGCGAAGGGTTACCATTATAGATTTCATTGTAAAACTCATCGGAATCCATTAACTCGACATTGGTTTTGCCCTTCCACTTATGAGCAAGTGACGCAATAGCTTTTTCTTCTAAGTACAATCCGGCCACGGCAACCTTCTGGATGGTTCCTTGCATTTCCAAATGTCTTACACCTTACGAATGATTTCCAAAAATATAACATTAGCATATGGTTTGTGTTGGAATATGTAAATCGTAACAATCTATATTACACATAAATATGAACATCAAAGCATAGCAGCGGAAACAGGATCTAAATACTAGTAATTAATTAACTAAATAAAAATATGCGTACCTTTGATTTCTAGCTAAACAAGAAACCGATTTTCCAAGAACGAGAAAAACCCTAAATTAGGGTTTATGAGATTCGACTAAAAGAAGTCAAATAGGGCAAGATAACGCAAGCAAAAGTATGCTTTTTTTTATTCTTGTACACACGTATTAGTAGCGTTTCAATGTGAAAAGATAGGTTCTAGTATCACAAATAAAACATCATAACAACTAGGGTTTGATGTTCTTGACAATACATGATCGAATCCCCTAGGGATACTTCACTGTTCGTATAACAAGAATATAATGGAGTAATCTTATTTTCATGCATATACATATGCATGCAAACTACTCGTCCCATTAATACGTGCACATGCATGGCATATATTAATACTCCTTTTACTGTATGTATGTCAGTTGATGGAAAAGAGAACCAATAAACACTACTACACAAAAGCTTAAATAGATCACCTCCAATAGAGCGGTTTTCTTAAAAACCGATCTAACAAATGAAAAAGATGGGGAAGTATAATAAATAGATCGGTTATTTGGATAAAAACCGATCTAACTAACTTCTAGTTGTAAAAATAATTAAATAGATCATTTTTTTAGAAACAGTCGATCTATTAACTCTTGTAAAAATGATTAAATATATCGTTTTTTAGAAACAATCGATCTATTAAATCTCCAGTAATTTAGCGGGATACAAATTTTCATTTGCCGCTTCACCCAAATTACAACTTTTCATTTGCCCCTCACACACAAAACCCTATACCATTTCCCCAAAATCACAGCCTCACCACTCTCACCAAACAAATCCTAACCACCATCACCCTCTTCAATAGTCTGGTTTCTCACCTCCACTACTCACCACCACCACCATCCCTGTCGAAGTTCTAACCCTTACCTCCACTCTATGTAAGTTAAGATCTAAATTTCGTACATAGTTTCTGTCAATTTCGTGCATAGTTAATTGTAAATTTGTTGATGAATTGTTTATTAATATTTTTTTATGTAATAAATTTTAATTCCATAGTTTTCGATGACTTGTTTGGTTAAGTATTAACTTTGCATTGTTTGCCTAATTTTGTGAACCGCGGGACTTAAGCTGTGAGATTGTGATTCAACCATAGTTTTTCAGTGGTAAAAGAACCCTTTTACGATAGCGTAAAACGCCTGTTTTGTATGACGGTACCGAATTTTGCGCACTTCCAATCGCTTTCGAATCTTTTGTGTTATTAGTTTTGCATTTGTGGGTATTATCTTGTTCTGAAAAATGGTATAATGTACTGTAATTTTTTGATCTTTTTGTGGAACGTTTAAGTAAGATTTTGAGCTGTTTTGCTTACTTTATGGTTGTTCTGGTTTAGGTTGATATATATGAAGATAAAGATAATGCAAGGAAGGAAGAGATTGCTGCTCTTGGTGGACAAACTGCTACGGGAACTAATGTTTTTAGCGCTTTTTATGACCGACTGAAAGAGGTAAGCGTTTCCGCTTCCTTTCCGGGTATATATGAAATTAACCCTTTGCTTTTAGGATCTTTATTGAACGTATTGGTTTTGAACTTATCATGCCATTCTCTGTTAAAATCATGCATTAATTATTTTCTGAATTAGTGCTCACTGTCATAAGTGGTTTGGCTTTTTAAATTATATGTATGTGATCTATTTGAGTCTTTTGGTGGGATATAGAAAGCATATTGATCTATAGTTTCTTTTAATCTGATAGCATTAAGACCTGGCTACCAACTCAGTGACAGTACGAAGTCTACTTCATTGTCCTTGTTGCAGCTTCAAATGAAATCAAGTTGATAATTCACATAAATTAGGACCTTGTTAGCTTTTCGAGGGAATAAGTGCGGACTAAAATAAATTTACTATTTAAATGGTCAGTGCATAGCCTATAAACACATGATTTCTTTTGCAGATTCGGGAGAATCATAGGCGTGTTCCATCAGCACGGATTATTGACACGACTGATGAATACGAGCAATTACTCGAAGAAGAACCGATGGTTGAGTTCAGTAGAGAGGTTAGTCACTCTTTGTCGGTTATCATTTGTGGACAACTTTGGTTAACATTTGTAATCAAGTTTTAATTCTTTGTATGGCTTATTCTTTGCAGGAAAGCCATGGACGCTACCTGGATCTGCATGAGTTGTACAATTACTTCATCAATTCTAAGTTTGTCAGTAAAATTGAATACTCTGCTTACCTTGATGCTTTCGCACACCCACAACTCATTCCCCGGAAACTAAAGATGACAAGGTTATAATATATTTGGACTTCTTATATTTTCTTTTCTGTGTTTATCTGTATCGTTGGTTATAACTGTCCAATTTATCGCGAACCGCACTTCACTGCGGGGGTATAAGTGACTAACTCATTAGGCGTTGTTTTAGTTGGCATTCACATACATATTTAAAGGGCTTTTATGAAACTTTGTTATGAATACGGGACGGGGTTAAGTTTTGTAATGAATAGTAACTTACCCTGTTATATTTTCTCTAATTGTATATATATATATATATATATATATATATATATACACTAGACTTCAAGGCCCGCCCACTGGGCGGGCATGACTTTTAATTATAGTTTGGATGGTTTTAGTTAACTTAAAATTATGTTGTAATTTTGTTATATTAAATACAATAAAATAGAGCCAATTATATATGATTAGAAAATTTGTAACCCGCCCGATAGACATGCATAACTTGTAATTATAATTTGGATGGTTTTAGTTATTCTAAAATTATTTTTAAGGACGTTTGTTTTATTTGGCTTGATGGTTTTAGTTAGCTTAAAATTATGTTTTGAGTTTGTTATATTAAATACAATTAAATAGAGCCAATTACATATGATCAAAAATTCAAAACCCGCCCTACAGGCGGGCATGACTTGTAATTATAATTTGGATGGTTTAAGTTATTCCAAAATTATTTTTAAGGGCGTTTGTTTTGTTTTATTTTTTAACATCATAATTATTACCGCTGAGTGCTGTAAAAAAACTCCACACCGATCCTTGCATAAAAGGTATCTATTTTTTTTTCATTTATGTTGGCCTATTTTTCTATAGCGAAAGAAGAGTGGTAAATGACTTGCATATAAATATCGTTGTTGTGGGTTTTTTGCTTCATCATTACGCAGAAAGAAAACTCAATCAATGTTGACAAAATTTTCATAACTGAAAGTTATTATTGTCAAGAACTCATATTTTATAATTAAAACTCATATTTTATAATTTTAATCTAGACGTATATTTTAATTACAATCAAAAAAGAGAACCATATGTCATGGAAAGGGGCTTATACTATATATAAATATACCACCTTCATGGTCTTGCCCTTGCTATATACGCTTCTTTGATGATCCAAAGATACTTAAGTGTTAAAACAAATGATGCAAGTAGTGAAGGAGGATATTGAAGTGAATGTTGTTGGAAAATTTTTAATCATTCAAGCCCCCAATGTAGGATTAGTTGCTCATTGTTTTCAAAAAGTTAATAACAAAACACAATAACATTAAACTTTTTCTACAAAGTTGCTACAGGTTGTAGCGACTACGTTCTTGACTTCTAGTGTCATTACTACACCTATGGCCACAACTGGAATTGCCTCAATCACTACGACCACCACCTCCTTTATATTGTTGTGGCGCCGGTGGTGTGTGTTGTGGCATACTTGGTTGTTGCCTGTTACAAATAGAAATCAAATAATTATGAGCGCAATAAGAAAGTATAATAGTTAATGATGACAGTAGGTAAAGAGAAAAAGCATACCAATGCATCAGTAAGTTAAGATTATGGTAACATAGCATCTAAAAGGTATATAGCATAATTAGATAACTCACCATCATATTTATTTCAAAGAAATCCGCAAGCCTTTTCTTATTCAAGGACTAATTCTCAATTTCAAAATCCCTTTTAACATTTTTAGAAATAGTTGATGATCATATTAAAAAAAAAAATGTTTTGAACTTGTCACACAACTCAGATCAAGTTCCAAGTTGGAATTTATTTCATCTAATTGAAAGGTGAAAAGTATTCAACAAACTTACATTTTATGCACTGATTGACGATTGCTTCTTGCTACTCGAATCTCCTAATAGCAATAAATGGTTAAACTGTTATAATTATGAGTATACGTGTATCTTTTTGAGATCCAAAACCAAAAATTACACAAAGATAACACCAAACTATTTGATAGTTGCTACACCTTTTGTTTTTGAATTGTTGTTGAAATCTTAGAAGACTTGACTTGTTGTATTGCCATTTCTACAGCCTTACTTCCACCAGTAAAATTTGGGTGTGAAGTATTTATATAGTCCATCTGCAAAAGATAAACAAAATGTGGGACGCGTGTAATCTTTTGCATTACTTAACAGTGTGGTAAAAATTACAATGATATACCTCCATTTCAACAATGTGCCCAATAATTTTCTCAGAATAAACCATAAATAGCTTGATTTGTAAAGAGCGAAAATATTTTCATCACCTCGATTAATTGAAATAAGCGTTACGTGATATTTTCAGAATAAAGAGCGAAAATGGTTGATTTATGTTAACGGCAGTTCAAAATTTTGATTATTACAGTAATAAGCGTGTGCAATGATATTCGAGAAACTTACATGTCCAAGAACGTTATCAGAATGATCTTCATGACTGATCCTATGTTTTTCTTCCCACTAACGATCTCCAACACCAAAACACCAAAGCTAAATATATCCAACTTCACTGAAAAAATCCCTTTTTTGCATACTCGGGAGATATGCAGCCCCTGAATATAAGTGATTAACACTTTTTTTATGTATTTGCTTGAGTTTTATGTGCTCCAAACATTCTAGCAGCACCAAAATCTGATATCTTTGGGTTCATGTCTACGTCCAGCAAAATGTTGTCGGCTTTGAGTTCTCTGTGGACAAATCTAAGGCTAGAATCTTCATGAAGATAATGAGACCTCGAGCTATCCCGTTAATAATATTGAATCGCTGAGACCTGTCAAGATACATGGTTAACATTATTTCGAAACTTAGAAGTACATAGGTTCAAAAAAGTTGCCTCCATGTCACTTAATAATCAGAAATGGGCCTATGAGCCATAGCCAATTTCTTGAGGAAAAGAAGTGGCCTCCACAGGATCAAAGAAAAGAGAAATGGTTTGTAAAACCCAGAATTTCTAAAACCTGTGAAAAGACCAAAATACCCTTACAATCTAAAACTTTGATAAATAAGCTTATAATGTATCTTTTTGATTCCAAATTTTTGTAAATAAATAACATATGAAACAAATTGACATTAAGATTAATTTGACACATTGAAAACATATAATGGACCCTTAAAATATTCATTTAGCCGAATAGCATTTTTAGTAAATCATTAAAATTCTTTAAAATCATTTAAGGAGATAATAACTTGGAAATTAAAGGGAATTAAACCATTTTGAATGGGACATTAATTTGTGCCGTTATTATAGCAATCCCCCTCCCCATTTCCATGGCATTCACCCATTATTTTCAGCCCTCATCAATTGTTCTCTCCAAAACAATAAATCGAATCATTCAAAACCCTAATCACACAAATAATTCGCCATTCTCTCATACGATTTTTCCCAAACATTAGACCATTTTTCCTGTATTCTTGGTCACCATTAGAAGGCTAGAAAAATAAGTTTGGAGGTGTTCGTGGCTTAGTTCGATCCCAGCAAGAATTCCTTTGTCGCGTGTAAAATTTGAGGTAAAACTCCAAATCAATTCCATCGATCACTATAAAATTCGTTCACTATTTTTCTCATGCTTCTCATATCATACACGATCTGTGAAAATTGTATTTAAGGTGGTAGAGTGCTGTGGTGTTCGTGGGAGAATTCTTTGGTCGATTCATTCATTCGAGGGACACAAATTCGTAAGCCTATCTCTCCACGTCCTATATTCGAATTGGTATTTTTCTCAGGTCTTTTGCATCATATAAACTCTATGAAAAATGATAAAAATCATATCATGCATGATCTACGAATTTATATTGAATTAAATCTTAAAATCGGATACAAAACCTAAATAATGGCATCCGAATTTTTGAGGCTTGATATCTATTTTATTTGGACTCCTTATAATCATATTAACCTGGTAAAAATGTTATGTCGAATTGTTTAGGCCTAAAATAATTATTTTGGATTTAATTGTATTACCGGATTTAGAGAAAATTAAAGAAAGAAAAGAAAGAAAATGTAATCGATTTAGGGTTAGACTTTTAGGGCTGTTTTGAGTGATTAAATAATGTTATAATGATGAACTAATTATTGGTGCATGATTGGTATTTTTAGAGTTAAGGTTTTGTGTATAAAAATGTTATACGTATAGGGTTTAATTAATTAGGGGGTGTTTTGTAACTTTTAAAACTCAAGGGCTATTTTTGGAACTTAATTTGGACTGCATGAAATTCGAATAAAATATATGTTGGGGGTGTCATGTGTAATTTTTAGATTTAAAAGGATTAAAATGTTATTTTAATAAAGTGAGATTCGAATTCTAAATAATTAAAATTAAGGGACTAAATATGTAATTTCTGGAAACTTGGGGTTGATTTGAGTAATAAATTATATTCAAGGGGTTAGGTGTCATTTTGGTAATTTAAAGGCTTAATATGTAATTATTGATAATTAAATGTTGAAAATGTAAATTAAGGGTTAAATATGTAATTTTGATAACTTGAGAGACTTGATGTGTAAATTATGAAGACTTAAGGGTAGATTCGTATAATATGATTAAATAAGTGATCATTGTGTAATTTTGATAAACTAAGGGTCTAATGTGTAATTATGGATATTATAAGGTTTAAAATGTAAATTCTATAACTTAAGGGTGTAAAGTGTAAAATTGAGAAACTTGAGGGGCTGAATTTGTTAACTTGATAATTAGGGATTCAAAACAGATTATTTGGGATATTTTCATATTTGAACTTTAAGTTTGATATAATTACACTTAAAACCCTAATTCATGTAAAGTTGTCATAAGTAACCCTAAACTTTTGTGACTTGTTAAAATACACCCTAAAACCAAAATATGTTTGATAATGACTTAACCTAAATGAGAATATGGAAATCTTACTAAATATGGAACCCTACTAAAAATGGAAAGTTACTTAAAATGGAAAGGTTGTAATTCTTTTCTACCCCTCTAGGTGTGAAGAAGGAGAGGACCTGATCTTTTCATCTTATTCATTTCTGTTTGTGCTTTGCTTTGGAATAAGGTACAGATATTCTGCCCTTTTAATAAGGTGCCTTCGGTCTCTTGAACCTTTATTATGATTTGATCTTGACCTTTGCTATGAACCTTTGACATTTGAATCTTTGGCATATGAACCTTTTGACATGAACCTTTGATATGAACTTTGATATTTGGACTATGACTATATGAACCTTTGCTTTGATATGAACCTTTGCTTTGATATGAACCTTTGACCCTTGACCCCAGTTTGATACTACGAGCCAAAATTTGTTTCCTAGCCATGAAGGTAACATGGCCGTGTCATTGATGCACCAATGGCATGACTAGTGTGTAGCCCTAGTGATTTGGTTACACCGTCCCCATTTTGATTTGATATGAGCTCACTATGATATGATTTGATATGGCCAATATGATTTGTTTGGGGGGCGAATGGATGCATCCTAGATTTGATTTGTATTTGATTTGATATGTTTGTATTTGGTGACTGATGATGGGTGCAATCCACGTCTTTCACAAAATTTGGGAGCTGATCACTCCAATTTGATACATGAGGACACCCCTCATATTATCTGGTTACTATAGAGGTATCCCCTCTGGACTACTTCAGGATTTGGATATTTGATTTGTTTGGGCTCGTGGTGGATGACTGTCCTAACCTTTACTCTTATACTTTATTTATCTATCGTTCATTATGCTTCGTTTATTCATTTCCGTTTATTATATATATCTGTTCACTGGGCTTTTTAAGCTCAGCCGCACGTTTTCTTTTCGTGTGCGGCAGGTATCTAAGCTAGGAGCTTTTGGATTATGCTTGGATGGGATGAGAGTTAGATGAAGCTTTGACCTTAGATGGCCACCTTTATCTTATGACTTTGTTGAACTTGGATTTCATTTGTATTCGTATCGTTGGATTATTTCTTTTCCTTGAACTTATGTATTATTCAAGTCGTGTTGACTTGACTTTTCCTTTGAATATTTATTAAGACTTCCGCTGTGTGTTTATGTATGCTTTGATTAGTCACCATAATGTGATGCTTCTACCCTTGTCGGGTTGGGGTGTTACAATTATGGTATCAGAGCCAGGTTGCGACCTGCAGTACATAAGTCATGGCCTGTGAGTCTTATGGACCCTAGGATTTGACCCTTAAGGCTTAAGTTTTGACTGGTGAGGTTTTGGGTAGTCATAGGTTCTGTTTCGTCTTCCATTTCGTGCTTATTCCTTTATATTGTTGCTAATCGTTTTCGAAATCATTCAGATGGTGAATACTCGACATCAGGAATATAATGGAGGAAACCCTGATCTTAAGGCCATGATAGCAGAAGCTTTGGTCAACGCTCTTCCTAACTTGGTGACTCAGGTTACCAACAACATTCAGAATGGGGCAGGTTCTTCCGGAGGTGGTGGTGCAGGTTCAGGTCCAGGTGGTGGTGGACCAGTTGGTATCCATGTCTGGATTGAGAGGTTTAACAAGCTCAAACCCCTCTCTTTCCGTAAAGCTGCCGTCCCCACTGAGGCAGAAGACTGGATTATCCACATGGAAAAGATATTTAAGGTTTTGGGTTGTCCAGATGAGTTTAAGACTAGATTGGCTGCATTTAAGTTTGAAGGCGATGCACAGAGCTGGTGGACAGCTTATGTCCAGGCTCAGGAGCAGGGTTTTGAGGAGACTTGTACTTGGGAGGATTTCATGGGTATCTTTTATAAGCAGTACATTCCAGTGGCGGAACAGCAGCGATATGAGCGGGAGTATGGGAACATCCGTCAGGGGGACCAGGAGACTACTGGGGAATTTATGCAGCGATTTATGAGGCTGGCCAGTTTCGTTGGGCCAGAGATTACGGGAGATGCGTACCGTCAGGCTAAGACGTTTAAGTGGGCGTTAAAGAAATGGATACTGAACCAGATAGTGAATACGCAGTATGATGATGTGGCGGCGGTTGCGAACGACGCTCGCAACATCGAGATGTTGCATAGTGATAGTAGTGGTTATAATAAGCGTGATAGGGATGGTAACCGGGTGCATTTCAGAGGACAGAGTCAGCAGGGACAGGGTCAGGATTTCAGAGGTCGGCAGGACCAGACATCCGAGCAGAGAGGTCGACAGGACCATAGGTATGATCAGCGTGGTCGCCAGGATCGGGACTACAGTCAGAAGCGACAGGATTCTCGGGGTTATGATAGGCAGGTTTCTGGGAGGAGTGGTTACAACAACAACAACCCACGTCAGTATCGCGATCAGACTACTCGGAGTGTTCAGTTGGGTTATCATTCAGGTTCTTCTGGACAGGGGAGGACTAATGAAGTGTTACCTCCTCCACCATTGTGTCCCACTTGTGGAAAGCCTCATCCGGGGCCATGTCACAGGGTTACTGGCGGTTGCTTCACATGCGGGTCTCTTTCTCATAGGGTGAAGGACTGCCCACAGGGAAAGCAGGTTGTTCCATCAGGTTCGGGTAGGCCAGCTCCTACTACTGGTCGGGTTTATTCTCTCACACATGATCAGGCGGCAGGCACGTCAGGTACCATTACCGGTTATCTTTATGTTGGAGATCATATTGTTTTTGTTTTATTTGACACCGGTGCAACACATTCTATAATATCTAATACGCTTACCAAGAAAATAAAAGTAACTCCAACACCATTGAATAATCTTATATCTATCTCTACTCCTATGAAAACCCAAGTCACCATCGATTGTGAATATGTAAATTGTCCGCTAAGATTTGATGATTGTGTTCATCCGGCTAATCTACTTCCCCTCGATATGATTGATTTTGATATAATTCTGGGAATGGACTGGTTGTCTTCTCATAAGGCCTCTATCGACTGTCATGCCAGATGTGTAAGATTTGGTGATATCCATCATCCGGATTTTGTTTATCACGGTTCTCAGCCTTTAAAATCTGTTAAACTTATTTCTGCTATGAAAGCGCGGACTCTAATCTCTCATGGTTGCCAAGGGTTTTTGGCCTCTGTTAAAGATACGTCTTCTCAGGGACGTGATATTAGTAGTGTTCCCATTGTTCGGGAGTTCGCTGATGTCTTTCCCGAAGAACTTCCCGGTATTCCTCCCACCAGAGAAGTTGAATTCAGTATTGATCTAGTTCCTGGTGCCGAGCCGATTTCTAAGGCTCCGTACCGAATGGCCCCCATTGAACTCAAAGAATTGAAAGTGCAGTTAGAAGAGTTATTGGAGAACGGTTTTATTCGTCCGAGTGTTTCTCCTTGGGGCGCTCCTGTGCTTTTGTGAAAAAGAAGGATGGTAGTATGCGCCTTTGTATTGATTACCGGGAGCTCAACCGCATTACTATCCGTAACCGCTATCCCCTTCCGCGCATCGACGATTTGTTTGACCAGTTGCAAGGGGCAAAGCATTTCTCTAAGATTGATTTAAGATCGGGTTACCATCAGCTTCGTGTGAGGGAACAAGACGTTCCCAAGACTGCTTTTCGCACTCGCTATGGTCATTACGAATTCCTGGTTATGCCTTTCGGCTTGACCAATGCTCCGGCCGTTTTTATGGACCTTATGAACCGGGTTTTTCATGAGTTCCTCGATAAATTTGTCATTGTCTTCATCGATGATATTCTTGTCTATTCGAAATCTAAGGAGGAGCACGAACAGCATCTTCGGACTGTGTTGGAGATTCTTAGACAGAAGAAGTTGTACGCGAAGTTTTCTAAGTGTGAATTCTGGTTGAGTCAGGTCGCTTTTCTAGGTCACGTTGTTTCTGCGGAGGGTATCTCTATGGACCCAGCGAAGGTCGAGGCTATCACTAAATGGCCTAGACCTACAAATGTGACTGATGTGAGAAGTTTTCTGGGGCTCGCTGGTTATTATCGTCGTTTCGTTGAGGGTTTTTCGCGGCTAGCCTTGCCATTGACACAGTTGATGAGAAAAGGGGAGAAATTTGTATGGACTGAGGAGAAGGAGAACAGTTTTGAGGAGCTTAAGCAGAGACTAGTGTCGGCACCTATTCTGACTCTTCCGTCTGGTTCGGGTGGTTACCAGATCTATAGTGATGCATCTAAGAAGGGTTTGGGTTGCGTTTTAATGCAGCACGGGAAAGTCATCGCCTATGCTTCGAGGCAACTGAAGCCATATGAAGAAAATTATCCGACGCACGATTTGGAATTGGCTGCAGTGGTCTTCGCTCTTAAAATATGGCGGCATTATCTATATGGCGAGTCATGTGACATTTTCACCGACCACAAAAGCCTTAAATATATTTTCACGCAGAAGGAGCTAAATATGAGACAGAGGCGATGGTTGGAGCTTCTGAAAGATTACGACACCAACATCCAGTATCACCCCGGCAAGGCAAATGTTGTTTCCGACGCTCTGAGCCGAAAATCGGGTATGATCGCTAGTCTGAATTTTGAGCCTCGGATTCTAAATGATTTGGAGATTCTAGATGTTGAGTTTTGTGTTCGGGGTTGTGACGGTTACTGGGCTAGCCTAAAGGTTGAGTCCAATCTCATCCTTCGGATTAAAGAAGCCCAGAAAGATGACGGTGAACTCTGGGCCATTGTGCAGAATGTGGAAGATGGGAAGCAATCGGAGTTTCGGGTTGATGAGTTTGGTGTGGTATGGTTCGAGGATCGTCTTTGTGTTCCCAACGATCCTGATTTGCGAGAGGCTGTTTTGTCAGAGGCGCATAGTTCTCCCTTTACTATACATCCGGGTTCCACCAAAATGTACCGAGATTTGAAGCAGCACTTTTGGTGGAGCGGCATGAAACATGATGTGGCGTCTTATGTAGCTAGGTGTTTGACTTGTCAGCAGGTCAAGATCGAGCACCAGAGAGCCAGTGGATTATTACAGCCGTTAGATATTCCGACCTGGAAGTGGGAGGAAATTTCTATGGATTTCGTATCAGGTTTGCCACTCACCAGAAAGAAACATGATGCGATTTGGGTGGTCGTTGATCGACTAACCAAATCGGCTCATTTTCTACCCATCCGTATGGATTATAGTGTCAGCAAACTGGCAGAGATTTTTGAACAGGAGATAGTTAGACTGCACGGTATGCCTACCGCTATTATTTCAGATAGGGATCCACGTTTTACTTCCCGGTTTTGGAAAGGACTGCATAGAGCTTGGGGTACACAGCTTAAGTTCAGTACGGCCTTTCACCCTCAGACAGATGGTCAGTCAGAGCGGACCATTCAGACATTGGAGGATATGCTGAGGGCATGTGCGTTAGAGTGGACGGGTAGTTGGGACGAGTATCTTTGTTTGGTTGAGTTCGCTTATAACAACAGCTGGCATGCTAGTATTCGGATGGCTCCTTTCAAAATGTTGTATGGGCGGAAGTGTAGAGCACCCATTTGTTGGAACGAAGTAGGAGAGCGTGTTATTGAGGGTCCGGAGTTGGTGCAGATCACGAATGAGAAAGTAGATGTTGCTAGAGAGAAGTTGAAGGAAGCTCGGGCTCGTCAGAAAAGTTATGCGGATAAGCACCGTCGTGATTTGGAGTTTCAGGTTGGCGATCGGGTTTTCCTTAAGGTTTCACCGTTTCGAGGAGTTAAACGCTTTGGAATCAAGGGCAAGCTGAGTCCTCGATTCATCGGACCATTCGAGATCCTGGAACGTATTGGAGAGGTTTCCTATCGTTTAGCTCTACCTCCCCAGCTTTCGCTTGTGCATGATGTATTCCATGTATCTCTTCTTCGGGGATACAACTATCATCCTCTTCATGTGGTATCTTACCCTTTCGATCAGATTCAGCCGGATATGTCTCTTCCGGAGGAGCCGGAAGCAGTTCTGGATCGCCAAGAGCGAGTTATGAGACGTAAAGTCATTCCATTCGTTAAGATTCTTTGGCGGAACCACCCAGAGCGGGAAGCTACCTGGGAGACTGAGGAGTCTATTCGAGCTAGTTATCCTCATTTTGTGTTCTGAGCTGGTATGTCTCTATTTTGTTTCCGTTCCATTTCAGTTCCACTTCTTTGCAAATTTCGAGGACGAAATTTTTTTCGTTTAGAGGGGAAGAGTTGTAAAACCCAGAATTTCTAAAACCTGTGAAAAGACCAAAATACCCTTACAATCTAAAACTTTGATAAATAAGCTTATAATGTATCTTTTTGATTCCAAATTTTTGTAAATAAATAACATATGAAACAAATTGACATTAAGATTAATTTGACACATTGAAAACATATAATGGACCCTTAAAATATTCATTTAGCCGAATAGCATTTTTAGTAAATCATTAAAATTCTTTAAAATCATTTAAGGAGATAATAACTTGGAAATTAAAGGGAATTAAACCATTTTGAATGGGACATTAATTTGTGCCGTTATTATAGCAATCCCCCTCCCCATTTCCACGGCATTCACCCATTATTTTCAGCCCTCATCAATTGTTCTCTCCAAAACAATAAATCGAATCATTCAAAACCCTAATCACACAAATAATTCGCCATTCTCTCATACGATTTTTCCCAAACATTAGACCATTTTTCCTGTATTCTTGGTCACCATTAGAAGGCTAGAAAAATAAGTTTGGAGGTGTTCGTGGCTTAGTTCGATCCCAGCAAGAATTCCTTTGTCGCGTGTAAAATTTGAGGTAAAACTCCAAATCAATTCCATCGATCACTATAAAATTCGTTCACTATTTTTCTCATGCTTCTCATATCATACACGATCTGTGAAAATTGGATTTAAGGTGGTAGAGTGCTGTGGTGTTCATGGGAGAATTCTTTGGTCGATTCATTCATTCGAGGGACACAAATTCGTAAGCCTATCTCTCCACGTCCTATATTTGAATTGGTATTTTTCTCAGGTCTTTTGCATCATATAAACTCTATGAAAAATGATAAAATCATATCATGCATGATCTACGAATTTATATTGAATTAAATCTTAAAATCGGATACAAAACCTAAATAATGGCATCCGAATTTTTTAGGCTTGATATCTATTTTATTTGGACTCCTTATAATCATATTAACCTGGTAAAAATGTTATGTCGAATTGTTTAGGCCTAAAATAATTATTTTGGATTTAATTGTATTACCGGATTTAGAGAAAATTAAAGAAAGAAAAGAAATAAGATGTAATCGATTTAGGGTTAGACTTTTAGGGCTGTTTTGAGTGATTAAATAATGTTATAATGATGAAATAATTATTGGTGCATGATTGGTATTTTTAGAGTTAAGGTTTTGTGTATAAAAATGTTATACGTATAGGGTTTAATTAATTAGGGGGTGTTTTGTAACTTTTAAAACTCAAGGGCTATTTTTGGAACTTAATTTGGACTGCATGAAATTCAAATAAATTATATGTTGGGGGTGTCATGTGTAATTTTTAGATTTAAAAGGATTAAAATGTTATTTTAATAAAGTGAGATTCGAATTCTAAATAATTAAAATTAAGGGACTAAATATGTAATTTCTGGAAACTTGGGGTTGATTTGAGTAATAAATTATATTCAAGGGGTTAGGTGTCATTTTGGTAATTTAATGGCTTAATATGTAATTATTGATAATTAAATGTTGAAAATGTAAATTAAGGGTTAAATATGTAATTTTGATAACTTGAGGGACTTGATGTGTAAATTATGAAGACTTAAGGGTAGATTCGTATAATATGATTAAATAAGTGATCATTGTGTAATTTTGATAAACTAAGGGTCTAATGTGTAATTATGGATATTATAAGGTTTAAAATGTAAATTCTATAACTTAAGGGTGTAAAGTGTAAAATTGAGAAACTTGAGGAGCTGAATTTGTTAACTTGATAATTAGGGATTCAAAACAGATTATTTGGGATATTTTCATATTTGAACTTTAAGTTTGATATAATTACACTTAAAACCCTAATTCATGTAAAGTTGTCAGAAGTAACCCTAAACTTTTGTGACTTGTTAAAATACACCCTAAAACCAAAATATGTTTGATAATGACTTAACCTAAATGAGAATATGGAAATCTTACTAAATATGGAACCCTACTAAAAATGGAAAGTTACTTAAAATGGAAAGGTTGTAATTCTTTTCTACCCCTCTAGGTGTGAAGAAGGAGAGGACCTGATCTTTTCATCTTATTCATTTCTGTTTGTGCTTTGCTTTGGAATAAGGTACAGATATTCTGCCCTTTTAATAAGGTGCCTTCGGTCTCTTGAACCTTTATTATGATTTGATCTTGACCTTTGCTATGAACCTTTGACATTTGAATCTTTGGCATATGAACCTTTTGACATGAACCTTTGATATGAACTTTGATATTTGGACTATGACTATATGAACCTTTGCTTTGATATGAACCTTTGCTTTGATATAAACCTTTGACCCTTGACCCCAGTTTGATACTACGAGCCAAAATTTGTTTCCTAGCCATGAAGGTAACATGGCCGTGTCATTGATGCACCAATGGCATGAC
Source organism: Artemisia tridentata subsp. tridentata (assembly GCA_021014915.2). Lineage (NCBI taxonomy): Eukaryota > Viridiplantae > Streptophyta > Magnoliopsida > Asterales > Asteraceae > Artemisia > Artemisia tridentata. Next base: position 447,946,220 of record CP139507.1, read on the forward strand.
TAGTGTGTAGCCCTAGTGATTTGGTTACACCGTCCCCATTTTGATTTGATATGAGCTCACTATGATATGATTTGATATGGCCAATATGATTTGTTTGGGGGGCGAATGGATGCATCCTAGATTTGATTTGTATTTGATTTGATATGTTTGTATTTGGTGACTGATGATGGGTGCAATCCACGTCTTTCACAAAATTTGGGAGCTGATCACTCCAATTTGATACATGAGGACACCCCTCATATTATCTGGTTACTATAGAGGTATCCCCTCTGGACTACTTCAGGATTTGGATATTTGATTTGTTTGGGCTCGTGGTGGATGACTGTCCTAACCTTTACTCTTATACTTTATTTATCTATCGTTCATTATGCTTCGTTTATTCATTTCCGTTTATTATATATATCTGTTCACTGGGCTTTTTAAGCTCAGCCGCACGTTTTCTTTTCGTGTGCGGCAGGTATCTAAGCTAGGAGCTTTTGGATTATGCTTGGATGGGATGAGAGTTAGATGAAGCTTTGACCTTAGATGGCCACCTTTATCTTATGACTTTGTTGAACTTGGATTTCATTTGTATTCGTATCGTTGGATTATTTCTTTTCCTTGAACTTATGTATTATTCAAGTCGTGTTGACTTGACTTTTCCTTTGAATTATTTATTAAGACTTCCGCTGTGTGTTTATGTATGCTTTGATTAGTCACCATAATGTGATGCTTCTACCCTTGTCGGGTTGGGGTGTTACATGGTTACCTATTACAGGTGCTTGCACCAGCAGTACCTCCTGATGCGCGGTTTTGCGACCTTACAACAGGTTTTACCTCTCGAGGGATCTCAAGAGGCTTGCAATCCCCACCAGGCAGTGTACCTGACCGATGTAGTATAGTGTAGTGGCAAGTACCGGGGGATTGATCGTTCTCTAGGGGAATAGTGTCGTTAGGATTGAAAAACTACTCTAATAGGTCTAAGGGTGAGGGAAGATTCTTTTTGTATTTTTATATTTTTTATAAAAGCAAGTAAAATCTCGGGTTTGAAGGAGTGGGCGGAATTAGTTGCTAGTCAACTAACCCAAATAACTACAATTGCAAATAAAATAAAATAACTGAAAATAAAAAGGTTGTGGAACTTATATGGAGAGAAATGTGTTTACTTAGATTTCCTTACTCCCTAACTATCTTTTACCGGTTGATTAGTGTGTATTAATTGCGTGGATGACGGGTGTATTCCTTAATACCAATTGTGGGGTGGCGTACGTACTTCCCCAACTCTATAAGCTCCTACTTCACTCCTATGTCGAGCCGGCTAAGAAGCTCCTAACATAGGATCACTAGAATTCGCTCATGCATTAAATACAACCATAAAAACCTTAGTACGCATTGGTTCATGTTTCTTAAGACGTTCAAGCAAATTACCGTATAGGAGGTTAGCCAGTTTTCTTAAGCCTAACATCGATAAACAATCATCCAATACAATTAATAACACACCAACAACCAATAATCAATAGTTAGGTTTCATTAGATCTAAGCAAACATAAGATAAATCTAGCCTAGCATGTTAAATAAAAGACAAGAAAAAGATATAATCAAACAACACATAGACATATTGAATGATTAATTGATTACTTATCTTCAATTGAACATGGGAGATCCAAGGGTATAAAACCCTTAAAAGTAGCAGAAAAATCGTCTTAGGGTTTCTCCTCACAAAGTTGCACACTAATGACTAAAAATTATGAGAATATATATAGAAAATCAGATCTGACGGCGTCACGTTATAGAGCTGACGCCGTCACCTCGCCGCGGTTAGGGTTTCTTGATGGCCTTCTTGACGCCGTCCCCTTTTAATCATCCAAAATCCTCTCTGGCGCGTCAAGGGTTGACGCCGTCACAATGGTGCTTGACGCCGTCACTCTATATCATCTGACGCCTTCTCTCTTTAACTTAAACCGTGACCACCTAGGCGTCACAAAACGCGACGCCGTCAACTCCTAGCTCCAAAATGGTTCTGGCCCATCATGAGTAATCAATATCCACCTCTTTTGTCAACACGTGTGATGAGTGGCCATTTACTCATCATTTTATACCCGAAAAACCCCACAAAAATGACCAAAAACACCCAAATGGACCATATAATGTAGCAAATATCCTTGGATTGTGTTTTATGTGTTTCAGGTACAAAAGGATTGAAAATGGGGCAAATACGGACAAAACCGAGTTTAATTTGGAAAAGAGTCGAAAACTGAAGCCGGGAAAGAAGATTTTCATATGGATTTTTATTCGAGCTCAAAAATCACAAAATGGCCCTTGGATTATTCTCACTTGGCAAAAATGGTCCCTGGATTTACTTTGATGATGTGGCAGATTTGGTCCCTGAACTTTACATGATTTACACCTTTAATCCCTTTTATCCTAAAACATTTAAATCCTATTTATCCTAAACCTACTAAAATACTCTACCCGGATCCAAGAGTTAAAACCCCATTAAACCCCACAGCCCATCTATCTACCACTTAAACCCATCGCCGGCCCAATTCACTAACCGACCCAACACCTAGACACTTTAACCCACAAAAACCCGACCCACTCTTTAGATAACAAAAGCGGGGTCAAACAATTTATCCCAAATCCCAGTCAAACCCCCCAATCTAAATAGTCAAAATCCCTAACAAACATCTTCATCCTTCTTTAACCTCCCAAACCCGCCACTAAACCCTAATTACCCAACCCATCACTCTCAACCTCCACTACCAGCCAAGAAATCACGTGGGTTTGCCCATGGTCCCCTCACCTCCACCTCATCAATCAAAAGACAAGAAATATCATCAACGGCCAAGAGTAGAAGTTGTGGAGAACAAGATTATCCAAGGGCTATGGATTAAAGAAGAAGCCAAGGCAGAGCAAGAAAACCCTAGTTGAGGGCATATATATAGATCGGATTCTCCTCACAGATTTTTTTTTTGTCCCATTTTTCATGTTTTAGAAAAGTGTTGACCATTTTTATTGTTTTTTGATTTAATGCTTTCATAGTGTAATGTTTTAATCCTAGTTGTAATTTCACTGTTATGTTTAATGAAATTTCAAGTTTTGTTCTTGGTCAAACTCTGGTCAAACGGCTTATTTCACTGCTTATCTGCTAAATTTCTGTCATTAAATTGCTTGTTAATGCTTTTCTTGTAGTTCTTGGTAGTATAGAATAAGTTAAGAGCTTTTATGGTTACATGTTGCTTTAAAATTCCTTAGCAGCCAACATTTTTCTTTTTGCCTCTTAAGCCCCTCTTAGATCTCTGCTTTAGGTAGTATAAGTAGGATTTGGATGTTGATTTTTGTTTTTTAAGTAGTCCTCTTGGTAATTTAAATCTGTTTTAGCTTAATTTTGAGTTTAGAGCTTATTTTCTAGTTGATTTGTGCCCTCAAAACAGGCCTGCTTCTGGTTATCCATTGCTTTTTATAGATTCTTAGTTAATATTTGTTGCTAGTTGTTGCTTCAGTTTATCCACTGTTTTAGTGATTACATTGCTTATTTGATGTAGTTTAGATTTGTTAGTTTAAAAGTGGCTATTGAATACTTGAGGGTTAGATTTAAAAAAGAAATCAAAGAAAAAAAAATAGATAGCAAAAATGTCCTTCCTGGGATTCGAACCCAGGTCAGACAACACACAACCCCAATAACCTAACCACTGCACCATTAGGCTTTTCTCATTTAAACTTTACAGCATTTAATTTAAAACCATTTTCTTTTTGTACCCTTTTAGCTTATCCGAATTTGATTGCTTTTTCCCAGCTTATTGAAATAAGCTGGGACACTTGTTATATTTTTCATAGCTTCATCTTAATATAAAGTATTTTAGAAAAAAAATTTAGAATTTTCTTTTTCCATTTAGTATTTTTAATCAATTATTTTCTTTTAAATAGTTTTTAATGTATAAAAAATTATTAAAAAGTCAAAAAAATATTTTTCTTTTTTCCAAAATTTTCTTTTTATATTTAAGACTTAGGAAAATTATTTTGGTACTCGTAGGATTAATTTTTAAATATTTTGACGTTTTTACTCGTTCGTAGTTTATCGTTCGCATTATTTAATTTTCGCTTTTAGTTGATTTTTTTTAATTCAATTTTCGTTTTTAGGTTAAATGCTTAGTTTAATTGTTCCATTAGCTTAGTTTAATTAGTTTATCTTGTTTGTTATTTTAATATTAGTAGTGTAATCCAAAAATCAATCACTCTTTTTCTCATTCACTACACGAATCACGTCCCGGGAACACAAATTCCATTCGATCTTCGTCGGGACAACGAACCTAGGGTTTTGCATATTTTCTTTGCAATTCTCCTTTTTAGGATATAAATTGTGTTCAAATCAATTTTTGGCGCCGCTGCCGGGGAAGGTTGAAGTGAGTTCGTGATTCCGTTTTTCGATTCGTGTTTTGAAGACCCTTCCCTCGTGGAGTTATCGTTTTCATTTGTAAATATTTTTATATAAAAACCCAAAAAGATTTTCTCTTCAAAATTTATTTTCCTTTTTTCCTTTATGATTTTCCATGTTTCTAAAATTTAAAAAATCCAAAAATATTCTTCTTAATCCTCTTATCCGTTTGATTCTTATCTCTTTACCCTCTCATAATGTTTAATTCTTATCTTCTTAATCCTCTATATTTTTAATTCTGATGGAATCGTTTATCCCGTGCGTCGGTTGTGGAGAGCCGCTCTTCGATTCACCGTGTCGGTGGTGTACGTGCGAACGGTGTGGTAATGATATTCGGGACGAACGTTGTTTATTTTGTGGTTCAAGTAATTCATGTTATGATCCAAATCCGAATTCGTTCACCAACTCCTCAAATTTTTCCGACTGCCCGCCACAGCCACAACCGTCTTCGGTCGACCAGCTTAATTGCTTAAATTGTGGAGATCCGTTAAAAGCTGGTTTACTTTGTGAACTTTGTATGCGCTACTCTAAAGCTGAAACTGCATTCGCTTATGATTCGAATCCAAGTTCTTTCAATGACCAGCTTAATTGCTTAAATTGTGGAGATCCATTAAAAGCTGGTTTACTTTGTCAACTTTGTATGCTTTATACATCAAGTTTGTCACAACAATCATACTGTTGTGAGTATTGCGGAGGTCCCCATTATGGTTCTGATTGTCAAACCGAGAACATGCCCTATGAGCATATTCCATATGACAATCATGACTCATCCGGTTTTGACCAACCTTCCCAATACACAACCCCTCAGCACCTTCTTTTTCAAAGGTTGTTAACTACTAGAGCTGAACAGATGATTGCTCAAAATCAATTCAACATGAACCTTATAGCTGAAATGAACCGTCTTCAGGAGAGGATTCTTATAACTCAAAAACAAGATCCTCCTGTTGACTCGTCTTATCACGAAGAGAGGGAAGCGTCTCGACCAGTAGAGAACCTTCATTGTGCCAATATGTCATTCACTTATTACGATGACGATGATGACGAGGATTCTATTAGGATATATTATAAGGAGCCGTCAACAGAAATCACTCCCGTCCTTCCTTCTAAGGAACCCGAGGACTCTCTAAAAATGGGGGACGAGCTTCTCGACATTTCCGAGGTTACTTCCGGAATTTTCTCTAACCCCCTCTTTGAATATAGTGACGAGTACACTTTTTGTGCCGTTAATCCTCTTTTTGATGGGGTGTTAGAGGACGTTGAGGGCGAGGAGGATCTTCTTTCTAATCTTGATGAGCCCATACCGGAACTCACAGATTCTCCTCGTATTCTCGAATCTCTTCATGAGGAGTTCTCAGAAGAACTCACTCATATCATACCTCCTCCGGAGTATGATTATTTTGTTATTGAAGAAGATCCTGACCCGGGGGGAGATGTACTCTATCCTAAGAGTTTTATTATCCCGACCCTCCCACCCGAGGTTTTTACGAGCTTTACTGATGAAGAATGGATTCCCATTCTGATTATGATCTTTCTTCCTTTCTTCACCTACCCGGTGACTTCTCCTATCTTTCACTCCTTCGGGAGTGAAGACACCATCTTTGACCCCGGCATTTTCTTTTCTATCTAGAGCCGTGGGTATCTCATCGGAGTGGAACTTTCGTATGCTTCAATGTTTATCCAAACATCTTGAACGAAAGTCCGATTGAGATTATCTCTTCCACATGCTCCCCCAAGGACAAATAAATTCGGGGCGAGTCTAAGCTATACGACTCGATCAAAAACAAGCGCTTCGTGGGTGGCAACCCATGCTTATCATTCTATCTTCTTTCTTATTTCTAACACTAAGTGTGGGGGAGTTCCTCTACTTGTTGCTTTGTTGTTGTATGTTTGCCTTTGTTTTCAGGATTCCCGTAGATTGTGATGATTGACGCGCCTGTTTTCAATCCAGCCGCCCAATATCCTATCTTTGTGTTTATGATTATCCAGGGATATCTTATTAATCCTTTTTGTGAAAACAAGATTTCGTTTCCACACTTAGCTAGTAGTATTACCTTTTTACGTTCTATAGTGTCGGCTTAGGCCGGTACTTTGAATATTGAGGGCAATATTCAATTCTAAGTGTGGGGGGAATTCTTGCGAATTTGACCCAATTTTTAAAATTTTCACATGTTGTACCTACTAGTCCCCTAGCACCCCCGTTTTGACCAAAAATTTTAAAATTTTTATCGTATTTTTCGTCTAAAAAGAAGTGCTATGCACAATAAAAATAATTTGCTAAACATTAATGCTTCGGTATTAGTGGAAGTTTAGACTTGATTAGGCTAGAACAAGGGGAATCCCGACTCTGCTAGAGTGTTGATCTAGCTGCTACCCTTAACTTTTAGGCTAAGTTTTTACGAATTGTGCAAATGAAAATGCTAAGCGTGGAGTAGTTGGTTCTCTTTAGAGCTTATATAAGTAATCTATGGCTTTTCCTCCCAGAAGATCCTAATCTGACTAAAATTAGTGCTATTTTCAAACTTTTGAACGCAAAAAACCGTTTTTGTTAAGCAAATAAATTTTTATACAATCTTGATTTAGAATACTAGTTCAAAGTTTTATTTAAATTTTGGAACAAGCATACTTTCTTACAAACGTAATAAGAATGCAAAATGAAAGTGAGTAGCTGCTTGAAAGTTGCAAAAGTTAAAGTTTTAAGTATGAATAAATAAGTGCTCTAAGCTACGGATTCGAGATCGGGCCTTGGATCCTTATTTCCGAAAGGCGTTTAGGTCTTGGCTACCCTCTTGCACTGGCCCTTGGACCCTTAATTCTGAAAGGCGTTAAGGTCTTGGAACTCTCCGTTGTAACGGCCCTTGGATCCTTTATTCTGGAAGGTGTAAGGTCTTGGAACTAAACCGTGAAGCTCCGTCATTTAGGGTACACAAGTAAAAAGTTAGTGAAAAAAATAATAATAATAATAAAAAAAAAAAAAAAAAAAAAAAGTGAAAAAGTGATGAAAAAAAAAATGTTTGTGTTTGTTTATGAATAAATGTGGGGAACTTGCTTCTTCTTAAATTTAAATCGAAAGTTGAACTAGTATTCGTCAATATTGTCTAAAAGTTGGACGGTGATTTAGAAATTGTTGACTTCAAAGATCCCGTGAGCTCCGATACTATTCTCGAGGGTGTAAAAACCTAGCCTCCTAAGTTTACTAAGGATAAGCTGAGAAGAAAGTCGCTACATGGAGTGATCTCACCTTTGAATCTCTAATTTCTAAATCATTGTCGGTTTTTAACCCTAATAAATGTCAATTTTTACGATCAAAACATTGAAAACAAGCACACACACCTAACTTCTGAACAATTGTGGGAGTGAAAAGTTAAGTCTCGGCTTACATAGGTTGCTAATATAAGTAGCGTTAGCATTTTACAAAAACGTTTGCACAAGGGTTTTTAGACTTAGTTGGGAAGTATAAAAAGAGGATGACGATTACAATTCGCCGGAATCACCCATTTTGTGTGATTCCCGTTCCATGATGCCATTTTTGAAAATCAAGCATGATATTTACGTTTGTTCTCGTTTAGTTACTTGCAATTTATAAAGTCAAAACGGGGTGGTATATTTTTGGTAACCTTGATATTTTTGATCCTTTCATTACTTTATATGATCGGATTGCTAGGGACTAGCAATTGCTTAGTGTGGGGGATTGATGAGTGGCCATTTACTCATCATTTTATACCCGAAAAAACCCCACAAAAATGACCAAAAACACCCAAATGGACCATATAATGTTGCAAATATCCTTGGATTGTGTTTTATGTGTTTCAGGTACAAAAGGATTGAAAACGGGGCAAATACGGACAAAACCGAGCTTAATTTGGAAAAGAGTCGAAAACTGAAGCCGGGAAAGACGATTTTCATATGGATTTTTATTCGAGCTCAAAAATCACAAAATGGCCCTTGGATTATTCTCACTTGGCAAAAATGGTCCCTGGATTTACTTTGATGATGTGGCAGATTTGGTCCCTGAACTTTACATGATTTACACCTTTAATCCCTTTTATCCTAAAACATTTAAATCCTATTTATCCTAAACCTACTAAAATACTCTACCCGGATCCAAGAGTTAAAACCCCATTAAACCCCACAGCCCATCTATCTACCACTTAAACCCATCGCCGGCCCAATTCACTAACCGACCCAACACCTAAACACTTTAACCCACAAAAACCCGACCCACTCTTTAGATAACAAAAGCGGGGTCAAACAATGTATCCCAAATCCCAGTCAAACCCCCCAATCTAAATAGTCAAAATCCCTAACAAACATCTTCATCCTTCTTTAACCTCCCAAACCCGCCACTAAACCCTAATTACCCAACCCATCACTCTCAACCTCCACTACCAGCCAAGAAATCGCGTGGGTTTGCCCATGGTCCCCTCACCTCCACCTCATCAATCCAAAGACAAGAAATATCATCAACGGCCAAGAGTAGAAGTTGTGGAGAACAAGATTATCCAAGGGCTATGGATTAAAGAAGAAGCCAAGGCAGAGCAAGAAAACCCTAGTTGAGGGCATATATATAGATCGGATTCTCCTCACAGATTTTTTTTGTCCCATTTTTCATGTTTTAGAAAAGTGTTGACCATTTTTATTGTTTTTTGATTTAATGCTTTCATAGTGTAATGTTTTAATCCTAGTTGTAATTTCAGTGTTATGTTTAATGAAATTTCAAGTTTTGTTCTTGGTCAAACTCTGGTCAAACGGCTTATTTCACTGCTTATCTGCTAAATTTCTGTCATTAAATTGCTTGTTAATGCTTTTCTTGTAGTTCTTGGTAGTATAGAATAGGTTAAGAGCTTTTATGGTTACATGTTGCTTTAAAATTCCTTAGCAGCCAACATTTTTGTTTTTGCCTCTTAAGCCCCTCTTAGATCTCTGCTTTAGGTAGTATAAATAGGATTTGGATGTTGATTTTTGTTTTTTAAGTAGTCCTCTTGGTAATTTAAATCTGTTTTAGCTTAATTTTGAGTTTAGAGCTTATTTTCTAGTTGATTTGTGCCCTCAAAACAGGCCTGCTTCTGGTTATCCATTGCTTTTTATAGATTCTTAGTTAATATTTGTTGCTAGTTGTTGCTAGTTGTTGCTTCAGTTTATCCACTGTTTTAGTGATTACATTGCTTATTTGATGTAGTTTAGATTTGTTAGTTTAAAAGTGGCTATTGAATACTTGAGGGTTAGATTTAAAAAAGAAATCAAAGAAAAAAAAATAGATAGCAAAAATGTCCTTCCTGGGATTCGAACCCAGGTTAGACAACACACAACCCCAATAACCTAACCACTGCACCATTAGGCTTTTCTCATTTAAACTTTACAGCATTTAATTTAAAACCATTTTCTTTTTGTACCCTTTTAGCTTATCCGAATTTGATTGCTTTTTCCCAGCTTATTGAAATAAGCTGGGACACTTGTTATATTTTTCATAGCTTCATCTTAATATAAAGTATTTTAGAAAAAAATTTAGAATTTTCTTTTTCCATTTAGTATTTTTAATCAATTATTTTCTTTTAAATAGTTTTTAATGTATAAAAAATTATTAAAAAGTCAAAAAAATATTTTTCTTTTTTCCAAAATTTTCTTTTTATATTTAAGACTTAGGAAAATTATTTTGGTACTCGTAGGATTAATTTTTAAATATTTTGGCGTTTTTACTCGTTCGTAGTTTATCGTTCGCATTATTTAATTTTCGCTTTTAGTTGATTTTTTTTAATTCAATTTTCGTTTTTAGGTTAAATGCTTAGTTTAATTGTTCCATTAGTTTAGTTTAATTAGTTTATCTTGTTTGTTATTTTAATATTAGTAGTGTAATCCAAAAATCAATCACTCTTTTTCACATTCACTACACGAATCACGTCTCGGGAACACAAATTCCATTCGATCTTCGTCGGGACAACGAACCTAGGGTTTTGCATATTTCCTTTGCAATTCTCCTTTTTGGGATATAAATTGTGTTCAAATCAATGTGACGCCGTCACCTATCAAAGGGTGATGCCGTCAGGCACTGTTTCCAGCATGGTTTAGAGACTTTGTCGTTTTCTTCACTTTTATGCTCCAAAAACGTCCAAAATGCTTCCTTTTCCAGATTTCTTCTCCAAAGTACCTAAAATGACAAAAGGAACGATTTAGGGCAATATTTGATCAAATAAATACGATTTAGGGCTTAAATGACCCCTAAAAGCGGTACACTTTTCGCTTCATCAAATACCCTTACACTTGAGATTTGCTTGTCCTCAAGCAAATGCGCTTTTATTCTAATCAAAATACAAGTTAGGGGTCATTTAACGCTAATATAAAAGTAATTACAACAAATGGTCGTTCCACTTTAATCATAATAAGCACGGAGATTACAGACTAGCACCTCACAAGTAGTGTTTAGATACTCACATCTCTCAGGTGTCATAAAAGTATATCTCATAAATGAAAATGAAAAATATCTCTCACTACCTGTCATAGCAAATAGATTACCATAGGCTTGGGAAAGGATCAAAAACCTCCTCCACTAGGCATAAGCACCTAAGATAAACTATCAAAGAGGGCTTTTAAACGGGTTATAACGTTAGGTGTAGGGATATGATAAACACGGTTTTGTTGGATAAAGGATATTTTACTGGTGGCGAGTTAAAGATCTTGATTAATTACATGTACAATATGGCGTTGCTAAGCCAAGACTAGACTCGACTTAAGCTAATGAAAAAAATAACTAAAAGATAAAATAAACATAAAATGAAACGGGATGGTAGTCCGTATGTTTTTTCCTACTTTTATTATTATTATTATTATTATTATTATTATTATTATTTTTTTTTTTCATACACTTTTGCCCTACCATCCAAAATATTACATCGTAGGGGGGTTGTATCCCCCTTACACTTGAATTTTTACATAACTTTACAATTAACTATTCTAATGACTCGAATTAAGATAATCGAAACACTTGGAGTACTTTTAAAATATTTAGCACATATGGGGGTAATAATGTTGTTCTTCCCATTACTCCATTACACCAGTACTTTACCCATGAGTCCCAGTCGTCCCAAAACAATATGTACAAGAATATGACTCGACTTAGCAACCATGTAATTAATTAGATAATTAACTTGGGGTTTAAACAAATGTTGTCACAATAATGCACTAAAAATGAGTGCATACAAGGTAGGCTAAGGCAATTTGGTTGTACATTTAAGTGGGGTGTAAACCAATTCTTACTTTAAGTAAAATGCTTAAAGTTAGAAACGAAAAAGATAGGCTCTGAGGGGTGTATTAGGGGTATCGTGTACTAAAAATGAGTACAACGCAAAGGGTGTGGAGAATTACTTGACCAACGTAGCCAATGTAATTATAACTAAAACACAGGTGTAAAACAATGGGTTAATCCTAATGCCTCTTATCATGTAGTAAATCTAACTACACGAATGTAGTCTCACTTGTGGCCTCGGAATGGTCCTAAATCAAGTTCTAGAATCTAAGTGCTACCGGTACACACATCATAACATAAATTCTTTTCCTACCAATTCTAGGGGCGAACCTCACATATTTGGGGGTGGAAAATTTTTTAGTGGTACGGTTTTGTGCTAGTCATATAACTCCTATCCGTGAGACGCTCATTAAGACCAAAGTTTCACTCCTATATGTTGTAAAAAATTTTAAATTTGGCACTAAAATTGCCTTAACAGGTATTTCTCTCAGTTTTGTTACACATCTACCATTAAACAAACGAAAAATCAAGCGTAATTGCATTCTCTAAAGTATCGTACTTTACCCCCCCCCCCTTACACTTAAGATGAACATTGTCCACAATGTTCAAATAATAAGATGTAAAAGTAAATAAGGTAAAAGAATGAAATCAAATACTCCCCTGATTCGCTCGGTGGATAATGTGGCAACATGGTTAGATCTTCTTCCAAGAGAATGTAGAAGCTCCATGACTAAAGCATCGCCAAAAGCTTGATTCCAAATACATCTCCTTGTCCAAAATAACCTGTTAAACCTGAGAAAACAAACACGAAAACCTGCATAACATCGGCGGGATAAATCTGTATAAGGATATAATGCTTGTGGAATGATTATTTTGCAGATTCTTGGAGTTTATAAGTTAGAGATTTAATAAAGCATTTTATGATTCCGGAAGAAAAATAAAACTTTCAAAAAAAATATTCCAGAAAACTGTTCCTTACGCCGTCAGCCTGGGGCCTGACGCCGTCAGAAGTGATCTGACAGATTTTTCATGTTAAGTTTCCGGAAAATTTCTGGAAAAACTCAATCCTTATTTCCTAGAAATCCTGCAAAATATCATTATGACTCGATACAAGAATTTGACTCAAACAATTACTAATATGTATGTTAATTTAATATTGTTATGATTCATGTTCATTTGTTCTAATAAACCGATTTGGATTTCCCTTACACTTATCTTTTGCAAAATACCTTTATATGTAGTTAAGACGAAGTTAAAAACAAGATAAAGCATTTTCACAATTTAGTTTCGAACATGAATCAATAATAATAAAAATTAAACATACATACGGAAGCAAATAAAATCAAACAAACAAATAAATAAACACACAAAGCAAATAAAGCTTGGGTTGCCTCCCAAGAAGCGCTTTTCTTTATTAACGAGTCTTGTAGCTAGACTCAAAGTCATCGTACATTACGTGACTCCATCATTGGTCATGGTTTCTAGGCCATTCTCATGTCCGGTTTTATATTCCGGTCCTAATTTCAAACAATCCTTGTAGAAACCGGATATCCTTTCCATAACATAGTCTACTCCTTTACTTCTATCTCCATCATTCCTATAGTAGACTGCTTGCTTAAGCTCTTTCTCAACATTTGACAAGTGTTGGAATTGCTCTATCTTATATGGCATTTGGTAATTTACCTCATCGGTCTCATCCTTAAATCTAACTATCCCTAAGGAAGGTTCATAAGTCATTCTAGAGACCTTAACAAATGGTTTTCCAAAAACTACTTGAGTTAAGCATGCATCGACTATTGGGCGGATATCTTCTACAATTACAAAGTCGGTGACATAGGTGAAGTTTCCTACATAAACCGGTAATCCCTTAACTCTTCCCGTGAAGTTACTCATCCAACCCTTATCAGGGAGCATCCTATACCCAAGTTGATTTTTCATTATCAGGTTGTAGTGGGCTCTAGTCATGATGTTTATGGGTGATCTAAGGTCGATGTAAGCTTTCCACACATGCAAATGTCCGATGTTGCATGGTATGTTGAGATTAGAAGGGTCGCCCATTTTTATAATTGGTCTACCTAGGAAGTATGGTGTCTCGGGGTCATCGAATAAGTCTGTATGATATGCGCGCTCTTCCTTAGTGGGTAGCCTATTGAAGTAGTCCTCATCATCATCTACTTTTTCAATCTCACTTTTCCTATATTCTTTATCAACCTCGACTTTCTTAACCTCATCCTCAGGTTCACTATTATCCTTATTCCTATCAATTGGTTTAATAGTGACAATGTTGACGAAGTGGACATGTTTGGATGAAGAGGGGTCTTTTACTTGGGGTCCGCTATTTGTGTTTCTAGCGTCCTTATGTGGAGGTGATAGCACTTGGTTATTTAGGGCTTTCAATAAGTTGTTGATTTTATTGGTCATCTCCGTTTGTTGTTGACTGAATTCGGATTCGAATCTAGCTATCCGAGCTTCTTGAGATGCCATAAATTTGGACATCAATCCTTCAAGATTATTGGTACTACCATAATTTTTGGAAGGATTGTTATTGAAAGTACGGTTTGGGGATGAACCGCTTGATTGGAAACGATTAGGTGGGTTGGAAGAATTGGTTTATTGTGTGTTTTGGTTTTGTTTCCACCTAAGGTTTGGGTGATTTTTCCATGAGGGGTTGTATGAATCACCGTAGGGATTTGGCTCGGGTTTGAAAGTGTACCACTTGTCTCCCGCTCCGTCGGTACGCGAGGATGCGTAGTCCGCAAAAGCTTGTTCGGGGAGTTTCACGCAATCACGAGTGTCGTGGGGACCACTACATAATTCACATGAAGAAGTGATTTTGTTCACTTGGCTTGAAGGTTTAGGAGCCTCGTAGGATTTCATAAGAAACTTGACTTGGTCTTCAAGTTCTATGATCCTACGGTCGGAAGTGCTTGAATTGTTCGCAGGCAAAGATATTGCCTTGACCGTTTTATTCAAATCACGGGGAACATTCCAACTTTCGTTGTCATAAAGAGCAAGATCTTCCAGGAGAGCCCATGATTGGTCCGCACTTAGATCACGTAGCTTACCACCGGCCGATTGGTCAACGGTTTGCCTCGTGGAGAGATTGATGTGGTCATAGAAGATTTGGACTTGGAGCCAAAGTTCTATGCCATGGTGAGGGACTTTTTGGAGTAAGTCCTTGAATCGAGTCCATGCCTCGTAGAGGGTTTCGCCTTGACGTTGTTGGAACATCAAGATATCATTCCTTAGCTTGGTAGTTCTTCCTGGTGGGAAAAACTGAGCGAGGAAATGAGTGGTGAGATCATCCCAAGAGGTGATGGATCCTGCGGGTAGGCGCTCTAGCCATTGACTAGCTTGGTCCCGCAGAGAGAATTGAAAGAGACGCAGTCGGGTCGTCTCTCGAGTGGCAACATCAAGGTCTATGGAATCAACGATTTTGAGAAAGTCCTTGAGATGTTGATTAGGATCTTCGGAACGAAGTCTATGGAATGCGCATCCGCTTTGAACCAACCGGATGGTGTCGGATCGCAAGGGAGTGACATTGGCTCCTTGAGTGAGCTCAATGGTGTTTCGATAGCCATGGTGGCTAGGACGAGAGTAGTCTCCTAAGGTACGGGCTCTAGGAGGTGGGTGTTGTTGTGGTGGTGGGTTGTTGGGATCAAGGATATTACCACCTTCCATGATGTCGGATGGTAATGGTTACGAACAAAGAAACGAAGAAAAAAGATAGACTAAAGAAAACCTAGAAAAATAAAATAAAAAATCTCACTAGAAAGGAATCTAGTGAGTAGACCTAATAAAATAAAAATTCAACCTAAACAATAACTATTCCCGGCAGCGGCGCCAAAAACTTGATGCGTGGTTTTGCGACCTTACAACAGGTTTTACCTCTCGAGGGATCTCAAGAGGCTTGCAATCCCCACCAGGCAGTGTACCTGACCGATGTAGTATAGTGTAGTGGCAAGTACCGGGGGATTGATCGTTCTCTAGGGGAATAGTGTCGTTAGGATTGAAAAACTACTCTAATAGGTCTAAGGGTGAGGGAAGATTCTTTTTGTATTTTTATATTTTTTATAAAAGCAAGTAAAATCTCGGGTTTGAAGGAGTGGGCGGAATTAGTTGCTAGTCAACTAACCCAAATAACTACAATTGCAAATAAAATAAAATAATTGAAAATAAAAAGGTTGTGGAACTTATATGGAGAGAAATGTGCTTACTTAGATATCCTTACTCCCTAACTATCTTTTACCTGTTGATTAGTGTGTATTAATTGCGTGGATGACGGGTGTATTCCTTAATACCAATCGTGGGGTGGCGTACGTACTTCCCCAACTCTATAAGCTTCTACTTCACTCCTATGTCGAGCCGGCTAAGAAGCTCCTAACATGGGATCACTAGAATTCGCTCATGCATTAAATACAACCATAAAAACCTTAGTACGCATTGGTTCATGTTTCTTAAGACGTTTAAGCAAATTACCATATAGGAGGTTAGCCAGTTTTCTTAAGCCTAACATCGATAAACAATCATCCAATACAATTAATAACACACCAACAACCAATAATCAATAGTTAGGTTTCATTAGATCTAAGCAAACACAAGATAAATCTAGCCTAGCATGTTAAATAAAAGACAAGAACAAGATATAATCAAACAACACATAGACATATTGAATGATTAATTGATTACTTATCTTCAATTGAACATGGGAGATCCAAGGGTATAAAACCCTTAAAAGTAGCAGAAAAATCGTCTTAGGGTTTCTCCTCACAAAGTTGCACACTAATGACTAAAAATTATGAGAATATATATAGAAAATCAGATCTGACGGCGTCACGTTATAGAGCTGACGCCGTCACCTCGCCGCGGTTAGGGTTTCTTGATGGCCTTCTTGACGCCGTCCCCTTTTAATCATCCAAAATCCTCTCTGGCGCGTCAAGGGTTGACGCCGTCACAATGGTGCTTGACGCCGTCACTCTATATCATCTGACGCCGTCTCTCTTTAACTTAACCCGTGACCACCTAGGCGTCACAAAACGCGACGCCGTCAACTCCTATCTCCAAAATGGTTCTGGCCCGTCATGAGTAATCAATATCCACCTCTTTTGTCAACACGTGACGCCGTCACCTATCAAAGGGTGACGCCGTCAGGCACTGTTTCCAGCATGGTTTAGAGACTTTGTCGTTTTCTTCACTTTTATGCTCCAAAAACGTCCAAAATGCTTCCTTTTCCAGATTTCTTCTCCAAAGTACCTAAAATGACAAAAGGAACGATTTAGGGCAATATTTGATCAAATAAATACGATTTAGGGCTTAAATGACCCCCTAAAAGCGGTACACTTTTCGCTTCATCACCTCCTCAGCTCCATTCAGTGTTTCTGAATGCTAGTGGTATTGCATAGAGGGAGCAAGGATTCTGAATTCTCGATCACCTTTCAGCGATTCTACACCAATATCAAATTACCAATCTGAAGCTTCATTTCTACTTGAGGTATAATGCGAGTTATAGTAAACTAACCGGCTTTGATCACTGCACATTAGCACAACATATCGTCCATTGTTTTCAAAAATTCTAAAGACAATAGCAGTTTGTTCAGTTAAATCATTAGACGCCAAAGCTAACAACCCAAATGGTCCAAATTTTCCTAGCGTGTTGCTGGTGTTCCTGATAGCTGCAATACTCCTGTGACTGTAAAAAATGTTGGACGTACAGAAGATATACGAATATATATGTGTTCAAAGATTTTTAGATTTTAGATGTACCTGTATTTCTTTTCACATAGCATGAGCTAACAGCTATAATAACTGGTTTTGGTAGCTCCATCTACTGGTCTTCTTCAAAGTTTGTCGCCATTTCATTCCATATGGTGAATGTAACGGTATTGCCACTGGAAGATTGATGATCGGATTAGTTTGTGTATGTCGCTATTAGAGTAGTAAAAGAACGGACAGAAGCACTCACTTTAGGTTTTGAATGTTGATATTTCTGACTGTCAATCTATTCGTGCTAGCACTTCCATATTCTTTGGATTCACCAATACTTTGGATGATTCCTATATAGTCTGTTTGATGTAGAAAAGAGTTTTAGAAATTTGGAAATTTGGAACTCTCTTTTTGGTTAGTGAGAATACCTGTAAGTATTTAGTTTTTCACATCTACTCAAGATTCAACTTCATTGTATGCAGCAAAATTGAAATAGTGTTCAGGAAAATCATCGGCTGCTATAGGGTCAACCTGTTTAAACATGCCAAAAATGAGATTCGTCTCATTATCCAGTGTTATTTTCCATCTTTCTGTTTTTTGGGATGATTTCTTTTGCCATCTAACCATCTCGTCTTGGTCTAGCTTACGGCATCGAGCTGCAATGTCACACAATATTTGCGCAGCAGACAATGTCCCTGCAGAATGTTCAACTGTGGAAGAACATGCAGAAATTCACGGAAACGATTAGAGGTGGCAATTCAACCCTTCTATTTATGAATGATCAAATTAGGTTATTTTTTATCTTGGGGTCAGACCAGATAAAATAAATGATTAGCTTTAGTAAGAACAGCTTAAATTCTTCGAAAGATTATGAGTCAAATTGATCGAATGTTGTGAAAGTGCCGATGCACACTTTCTGTGATGCATATGGTATAGATGTGTCAATTTCTAATCCATATAATGCTCAGGTCCGGAATGTAGTGGCATAACGTGTTACTTATCCGCTCACTTTATTTGCTATAGTCTCATGTTACCTCACTTGAAACCCTTGGCCACTAAGTGGCGTTTCATCGACATAAAAGTACCTCAAAGCTTCAATAATCACATGACACACCTTAAGTTGAGTATGAAAAGATACCTTAGCTTGTTGATCAGTAGATGAAAATTGGTGTCATTGGTAGCAGGTGAAAATGGGTAGGTTTTGAGTGCATCGGGTTTGGTTGACCAAATACACATTTTTGTGCAAAGACTTCTTTTATAAATTACTATTATCGTAACAAATTTGATTACAGCCATTATATTATATCAGTGAAAATCTAATTCACTTTCACAACATTCGATCAATTTGACTCTCAGAAGAATATATCAAATTGACTCAAAACACTTAAATCAAAACTTCTCATCTATATACCCAAGTCCACCTATGTCATGGGCTTATATGTTCTAGGAAGAATAATATATTCCTGTCATAAATAACATAACAAAAGGGGAAATTAAGATAGTTCACCTGGATTTTTCGAAGATGATGTGCGAGTCCCAGATGGTGCTATTGTATCGTGTATAATCCATATCAGAAAAGCAAGCATCAATAAAAGGTCACAAACATCAGCAAACACTTGTGAGAACCGAAGAAGTATCATAAACTTCGAGTTATAGTAAACTAACCGGCTTTGATCACTGCACATTAGCACAACATATCGTCCATTGTTTTCGAAAATTCTAAAGACAATAGCAGTTTGTTCAGTTAAATCATTAGACGTAAAAGCTAACAACCCAAACGGTCCAAATTTTCCTAGCGTGTAGCTGGTGTTCCTGACAGCTGCAATACTACTGTGACTGCAAAAAATGTTGGACATACAAAAGATATACGAATATATATGTGTTCAAAGATTTTTAGATTTTAGATGTACCTGTATTTCTTTTCACATAGCATGAGCTAACAGCTATAACAACTGGTTTTGGTAGCTCCATGTACTGGTCGTCTTCAAAGTTTGTCACCATTTCATTCCATAAGGTGAATATAAGGGTATTCAAATGCATAGTTGACATTTAGTACTGCTACGATCAAATGATCAAATGCATAGTTGACATGTAGAAAGATTTTTAGTACTTACAGTGAAACTAACGTACATCTTTCGTACGAATTATGTATAATGCCCTTGCCACTCCTGGAACCTGATATGGACCCGCTTCATCTGCAAAATCAGATAATAATGGTCATGTTTCTGTCCAACAAAACCCACCCATTTTTACACATATACCCTTGGATGTATGAAAGATACTGACATATATTGAATGAAGAAATCATGAGGCTTTACTTTTTAGTGCTCAGTTTCTGAATCACCATCTATTTTTTCATCGCATTCTATCTTAAAGTCAACCATATGCTCGACACACTACAGGAAAATTATTTCAGTAAACAGCAATATAATCTAATTATAATTGAGATCATGAGAAAGAAAGAAAGATAATGACACACCTGTAAGTTGGGGTCCTCCATGGATAAGTGTCCTGTTGCTGTTGATGTTTGGAGCCAATGTCCATTTGAGTCTTCATGGATAGCTTAGCAAGTTCTTATTTATACGTATGACCTAATACTGATAAAAATATAATACATACGGACTAATTCATGAGTATATATAATACATTCCTAGACAAATACCTCTATATGATTTAGGATATATTTCTGAGTTTACGATCCATGGAACCGGGCAAAATATAAGCTTGACATTATCCTCCAAGACGGTCTTCAATACCTCCAAGGTTTACATTAGTAGGCATAAATATCTTCTTGTAAGCTGCTCTCAGGCTCCTGATCTATATCATTGCCAATAAAATGAATTAACACTACCATAAGCATAATAGGACAAAGCCACAAATCAAATAAATGGACAGATAATTGCAAAGAGAACTAACAAATATCACTTGGGAATCATTCTATATATAACTAAATCCTCCAATTATAAACAAAAATATGTCATACTGCAACTTCATAACAAAAGAGTATACCTCACCTAAAAATTCTGACGAATATGAACTTATAACAGCTCACATGATCAGAAAATAATGGTGGAAAAGATACCACACATATACAATAAAACTTGTAGTAGACGATGTAAAGCATTTAAGTCATACAGAAATCAGAAGCTAAAATAAGAAATTCAACTATCATAAAATTTAATCACAAACTTACATAACTAATCAAATTTTAAACGAAAACTAAATCCTTCATTGGGCCATGGCAAGGTCTTTGCTACCTTGTGATCTTCTTCCATACTCGTATAGTCACCTACTCACCCATGTGGAGTCACCTACTCACCCATATGGAGTCACCATCCATATGAAGTTTTACCTACATGCCATTTTTATATAGTTTAAATGCTAACCCTGCTCACTCACTGTGTTACTTTTCCTAATGGCCAGGTCCTAATTGGGGTTTAAGCCTTCAAATGATTCCTTATATAAACACATAATTGAAAGAAGTACACATAATTACTACCGAATATATTGTAGATATGTCACCTAACACCCAACCCGAGTCCACCCCATTTCGACCCATTACTTAACCACCCAACTCGACCACTTTGTTACGCACCTTAAGTTCCTTACTTGCAATAGTGGCATTTGATATGATTATAAAAATTAAAAAGAAAAACATAATCCATTACATCCAAATATGCATTTTGTCCGACATCTGACAAAGCTGGCAGTACTAACAATATATCCAATAAAACTAACAGTATTAACTTTCTTGAGCCAGCAGTGTTAATGAAACAAATAAAAGGAGAGGAGTACCCAAGAACCTGTTTTGAATAATGGCCTAGTGCCTTTCCCCTCCTATGACTGTTTCTTATACTCGCGGTTGACCGACGACGAAGCCCCATGTTCTTTTTTGCTTTAGTATGAATCTCCGCAATAGTCTTGGCTTTCACCTTCATAATGACAAAGAAACCATGATACTGATTTTATAATAAGTAAAAATTCATCTAAATAGACCCACTCTTTTTTTGATCTCTGAGTATTCTACTCAGAGACGTATTCATCTAAATAGTCTTGACACACTTTAACCTGATTATATCAATTAAACTTTAAGGCTTTTCCACACTTCATCTAAATAGTCTTGACACACTTTAACCTGATTATATCAATTAAACTTTAACCTGATTATAATGACAAAGAAACCATGATACTGATTTTATAATAAGTAAAAATTCATCTAAATAGACCCACTCTTTTTTTTATCTCTGAGTATTCTACTCAGAGACGTATTCATCTAAATAGTCTTGACACACTTTACTTATTTAGATGAATTTTTACTTATAGACTTTTCGTGCACGTTCAACATCATTATATGAACTTTAAGGCTTTTGCAAGAGAAACATACCTTGAATTTCATGCTTAGTTCAAAGTTTCTGGAAAAATAGAAAATGTAATCATGCTTAATAATGAAAATAAAAAAGCATTATAGAAGCAAAATAAAATTATGGAGAGGAAAAATTAGGGTTTCCTGTGATCAATAATTAAAACTGTATATTAAATGGCCTTACAAATCCGGTATATACTCTAAAATATATGCATAATCTATTCCTTAAATATAGCTTAACAATATCAAAATTTTAAGCATGACTTACTTTTTTTGTATTGTAAATCACAAAAAAATGGCTTGGTCTAGTGGTTGAAGGATTTGTATGTTGATTAAATGGCCCAGGTTCAAATCTTGCAAATGACAATTTTTTTTTAAAATTAAATCCGAATTTTATTTGGTCAATGCGAATTAATTTGGTCAAACATTGCTTAGGTGGCATGCTTAGGTGGAATAAGAGCATGATTACTCATCAATCCAGCGCTTATTCATCAATCCTGCATTTGATGACGTCATACGCATCCTGTTATATATAATATGTATATATATATATATATATATATATATATATATATATATATATATATATATATATATATATATATATATATATACAATATCATAATTTCTATGTAGAATCTATTATTTATTATAAGTGTAAGCAATAATCTGTATGCCTGATTGTATTTAGTTTTTCCAGTCAATACAAGGATTATCTGAGCAAAATGCTAGAATACCTGGTGTCTTTCATTATACGCACTGAGCCCCTGCAAGATCTTGACAGATTATTCTCAAAGGTACCCACTCTTAAATGTTTATCTTACCTTTTCATTTTAGATATTTTATATGCATTATATGCTCTGTATATGGTATGACCATCTTATAACTGTAGTAGTTTCTGGTGAAATACATGCAATGGTTAACGATTTATTGCAGTATTCTTTATATTTCACTCAATTAATTAGACCCTAGAGTTCTTAACTCGGTCTACTCCAGTAGAATAGAGTGTAAATGTTGTACTTTTTGTATTTTTCACTTCTTGCTCCTTGCTAAAAAGATTCAAGTCATCAATAAATTGAAGAGATGCGGTTGTGTTTTTTAGTATAGCACTTGTTTATTACTCCTATCTCTTGGGTAGAAAAGCGATATATAGTTGTATATTACATGTTTTATCATCAGAAGCTGATCGAATTTTTATCGTTTGTTTTCCTAATGATGGTGTTCTCGTGCGTTATATCTTTGTAACAAATTGGGTAAAGGTGATCACAGAAGAGCTTGGTATGAACCTTGAGAAAGTGGGAGTAGAAATGCTCGAGACCTGCAAAAAGGTTAACCTTGGCTTCCTACAACTACGCTTTGCTCACTACTAGCTGTATGAAGCTGAATACTATTTATAATTATGCTAGCTATAGTTTAGCTTGTTAATAAGAGGTTGTCGGCCCAGGAATCGAGTTGGCGTTTCTTCATCCTTTGCAATTTCATTGGTTTCTTCTTGTTGCAGTTGATTGTTTCTAATAAGTTGAATCCGTTTTTCCCTTTTTTTGGCGACCCTCTCCCGTCTTTTCTTCCTGTCAGCACCAACAGCAGCATAAGAAGCAGTAGGTTTGGTTTGTTCTAGTTGTAGTTCAATTAAATGGTGTTGTATTTTTTTGAATCCATTTTGTTTGGTATCGTAAGATGATGATATTGTTGAACACATATGTATCGGATTAATATTGTTAGTGTATTCTGTGTGCAATGGAACAGATATTTCAAGAAAATATGGTTTCAATAAAAAAAAATTTCCTTCTGAAAATGAATATAAAGATCGGTTCTTAGGTATTAACTGATCTTTTCATTTTATCAGTAAGATCGGTTCACAACCGATCTACATGTGTTTCTCTCATAAAGATCACCCTTTTATAGAGCGGTTCAAAACCGATCTTTTTGTGGGTTTTCCACCGATCTTTTGAACGTTTTTGTAGTAGTGAAATCGGTTAGGGATATCTTATTATACGATCATATGAAGCTAGTGAGGGGTTTATATACACTCCAAACTTGCTCTCCAAGTTTGAGTCCAACACCTCCTCAAGTTCCAAAATTCGACTCTCAACCCCCTCCTCTTTCCTTGTTCGACCATATAAATATTTGTGATTTAATAATTAATCATAACTTATTGTATTAATTATTAAAACATTGAAACTCATACGTAATGTGTGCAATCCCGAAGTCTCATGTTCGAAACTGGTCATACGTATATTAATTTACATCCATAACTCTAACAGCTCTCACTTGGATATGCATTAATATAGTAATGACATTGGTTAGTCTAGCTTAACACACCTGTTAGGATTTATATTTTTAGAAAGTGATGGTCATTTATCTTTTTTGTATATTTGGTTGGTGTGTCGACCAAGAGAAATTAGAATAGTTAGTTAAGGCTTGTGTTGGACTTTGTTAAGAAAAGATCAAGCAACATGACAAAAGCCCAATGATTCCTCCCAAACTAGTTATCTTTTATTTCTCTATCACACAAGTCAACCACTTGTGAATGGTCAACCGTAATAAATGATAAAATATAAACAGCCTCAGAACGAATGCTCGTGTGTAGTGTGAAACCAGGCAAGTGATCACCCGGATCGTTTCCTAACGAGGTGTGAATGGAAAACTGTGAAAAGCTAGGATTAGAGTGATTGATTAATCAGATATTTTTGATTTTGCTTTATTTAACAATTCTAAATAACAAATGAAAACAGATATACACAGGAAATTTAAACGCGAAAAAAAATAAACTTACAATGCGTAACAGAAAATCTAAAACGGGACAAAAACTGAAATTTATAAAATTTATGAAATTAAAAACCTAAAAATGTAAAATAACTTAAAACTTATTTAAAAACTTAAATTATAATTTTTTACACTTTTTATCTATTTATTATTAATTATTTATTATTTAATTACTTATTAAACTATTTAAATTTATAAAAAATACTAAATGAACTAAGAAAATTCTAAAACTTTTTCTAAAAATATTATTAAGATGAGAAAAAGTTAAGAAAATTATAAAAATGAGAATTACTTAATTAAAATTTAAAAAGATAAATTCTATTAAATAGAAGCTATCACTATATTTCTATTTTTGATTTTTCTTAAGGTCTAAAAATGTAATTATATTTTTCCTGGATTAAAATTAACAAAATAAAATTATGAAAATTGGAATTATATTTTTCTGATTATTATTCTATTTATTATGATTTAATTACTATAATAAATTAATTAAAATGATTAAAAATATTAAAACTATTCAGAAAATTATGAAAATTTATAGATAAATCTAAAATATTATTAAAAAGCTAGGAAAAATAAAATTAAAAGTTGACTAAGCTTATAAGGCTGATTTGGGCAGATAAGCAGTTTAGGAATAAGCCCAAAATAAGCTAAATGATATCCAAAAATTCCCAAAAGCTCAGGAATGGATTAAACAACAATAATAAGCACAAAACAACTTGAAAATACAAATAAACACAAGAATTAAGCTAGATAAGCACTTGGCTGTTTGCAAAGCTTATGCAGAAAATCAGGAAAACTAGCTAACTTGCAGACTAGATTAAGCAAGGAAATAAGCTACTGAGATGCAATATTAAGGAGGCAAAATTAAGCTTATACTATGAGCTATCTAAAAAACATAAAAGCCCTATCAATAACATCCCAATTGAATCCCAATTAGGCCCTAGATCAGGTACAAAAACAACCAGGTCTGCTGTGGTGTCTGTTTTGTGAAGAAGTGCACAGAAGTGAGCACACCCAAAGGATTCTACCTAGGCTATTTTGATTATACTAATAGGACTATGAGTGACTTAGTAAAGCAAAGAAACAGGCCAAAGTAAGCTTGTGGCTTATTCTAGCTTGTTTGGTCTTTATATGGACTAAAATTCACACAAGGCACTAAAAACTTGAATTCCTATCTAAGCTACTAATGAGGACTTCAAAACAGCTTTTTATGGCTAAGATAAGCTGATGCAAAGTTTGGATTAAGGCAAATGTACAGTAACTAGCCTTTTGACCTATTGACTGAGTTAAATCCAAACAGTCCTTAATGAGGTGACTGTCTTGGTTTTTCAAATGAAATTCAATATTTTGAACTAAAAGTCTAATTATTATTGATGAACTAACTTATGCTAACTCAGATTAACAACTTTTAACAGGAAGATAAGCACTATAATAAGCTATACTACTTTTGACTATTTTTGGTCTTTTTGAGATTTTAAGCAAAATGGAAAACAAATTAGATAACTACTGATTTTATTGATCAAATATGATCACAAACTAACAATAAGCATGAACCAACCACAATAAGCTATTATTAAGCAGTTGTACAGTACTATGGGAAATTATGGAAAAATCCAAGAAAAGCTTACAACTGATTTTGCTATGGAAATGAGAAAACTAGAACATAACCAATCTAGCTTGTTAGAAACAAGCTAGAAAACCCAGAAAAGCTTCCTGAACTAGCTTATCCACTCAGAAATAGCTTATTGGCCTCCAAGTTGACTTTCATTGACTATCTTGATTTCTTGAATTCAGAACATGATTAAGCTAAAATAAGCTTACCACAAGCTATAATAAGCTTGCATAAGCTTATAGAAACAACTTATAAGTTATTTCAATTACTACTTATTTGATTCGAATTATCAGTATAACATGAAATTCTAGAATTATCATTAACTAATGAAATGGCACAAAGATTATCATCAAACAAACTTAATTTACTTATTATTGATTACTGAAAACATGAGATTACAATTATGTCTACTGGAAAGGAAAATACAATTATGCTACTATTACCTACTTGCCAATTAAGGCTTACAAAGCTATCTATATATACATAATTTAAGTGGGATAACCCTTTGTCGACATCATGATCATATCCCCACCATTTAATTTCTCTCAATTTATCTCAAACGTCCACTTGTAATTTTGGCGGGAAATCAGGAAAGTGGTTGTTTCTTCTGATTTAGCTAGTGGGAGTGGGAGAGAAGCATTTAATGCTTTTGGCAATGTTAGGTAGCGTGTAGGAGGAGGGGGATGAGGTGGTGAGTGGTATTGGTGAGGTGGGGGGTGACTGGATGGTTTTGGCGATTTTGGTGGTAAAGGAGACGGGTTTGACTTTGTTTGACTGAGTGGTTAACTCAGTCAAACGATTGGGCTTATTTCTTTTTGGGCATGGGTGTTGGGGTATGTAATGGATTGGGTTTTAATAATAAAAGGGTTGGGTTGGTTTGTTTATTTATTTTGGGTTAAGGTTTAGATCCGGATTTAGTTTTAAATAAGCACAAGGACCAATCTTGCCATTTGCTGAAAGTTGAGGGCCTGAACTTGTAAACTTCCAAAATATCTTCAAGGAACTAAACCTGCCATAAAACAATTACACAAGGACCAAAGTTGTATTTTTTTGCATTTTATAAACTTTAGGGACCTAATATGTAAATTTGGATTTTAGAGGGACTTGTTTTGTAAATTCCCAAAAGCTATCAATAAAGTTCCAAATTGTAAGTTCATGCATAGTACAAGGGTATTTTGTGAAATTTCAAGTTTTATAATACCCAGGGACCATTTTTGCCAATTTTGATACTTGAGGGGTAAAAGTTGCCAAGTTGTGTAAACTTTTATCCAGGGACTATTTGTAAACATTTTTGGTTTCCCAAGGACTTAAGTTGACTTTTCATTTATTTAAAACCTTCAGGGACTAGTTTTGACAATTTGTGAAACTCCAGGGACTGAAAATGACAATTGTGTAAACTTTGTGTGTTTTTCACTTGTTTTTCAATCTTTTGTACCTGAATCACATAAAAACACATTTTCATGATATTTGTACCATTTTGTGAGTCATTTGTGTGTTTTTGGTCGTTTTGTGGGTTTAATCAATACTAAATATATGTGTATTTAGACACATATCAAATCTCCCACACTAAACTATTGCTAGTCCCTAGCAATATTTTTGAAAATTTAATGGATTTTATCTCTTTACCAAAAGCCATTACTTCTGGAGTAGCCAAATGTTTTAGTATGTGATACTTTGGTACAATGATAACCAAATGATTTTGAGCAAACCATCAGCTGTCAACGGTTTTGATTTGTCTTTACCAAAAGCCGTTTGCTTCTGGACTAGCCAACTCTTAGATAAATTATCAATATTATCTTTGGTGAGCTGATTACCAATATGGAATTTCACTGCCTTTACCACAAGCCATAACCTTGCGGGCTAGCCAACTCTTCACTTTTTAGGATATGGTGAGTCGAATACCATACAATTTTGTGCAAATTGCAAGCCATAAACGGATTTGATATATCTTTACCAAGAGCCGTTTGCTCCTGGATTAGCCAATCCTTATGTGGGTTAGACATGGCGGACTGATAACCATTTATTGCGTTCTAAGTGAGAAAAATTTTTAAAATTTTGGCCAAAAATGGGGGTACTAGATGGTACATTTGATCAAATTCGCAAGAATTCCCCCCCACACTTAGAACTGAATATTGCCCTCAATATTCAAAGAACCGGTTGTTAAACCAACACTTAGAACGTGAAAGGGAAATACTAATAGCCTTTTATTTCATATACACACATTTTTTTTTTTTACTGTACATATTTACAACATGTGGGGCATCTCCCCCACACTTAGGTGAAACATGGGTGAAAACCCATATATTTGCTACTGTTTTTGATTCCCGAGTCGCTAGCTTGACTCGACCCCGAATTGAGTTGATTCCTCCCGAACAGTCAGGTTTATCACGCAAGCTAACCGCTTGTGAACGGTCAACCGTAACAAAGGGTTCCTGAACAGCCCGGGAGAAAAAGCAATTTAAAAGTCTATGGGGAAGTAAGTGGAAGAAACCATCTTCATCGGACTTTCATTCAAATTGTTTGAACATAAGAAAGTTCCACACCGATGAGATAAATCCGGCATTTAAACCAATGTTAGATGGACAATGCCGGGGTCAAAGGTAATATCCTCACTCCCGAATGAGTGAAAGATAGGGGAAATCACCGGGTAGGTGAAGGGAAGAAGAGAGATCTGAATAGCAATTAGGACAAGAACTTCCTCCTCAAGAATTTCAAGTGGAGGAGGCAAGTCCTTAAACTTAATCTCAGGAATTTTATCAGTTTTTTCAACTGACTTGGTTCTCTGATTATGAAGTTGTTTTGGTGGAAGAGGGGAAGATGAATCTTCATTTAACAAATTTTCTAGAAAAAGAATGTCCCCCTCAGGATCAAGATAGTTATCATCAACCTCATGCGGAGGTGAACTATCTAGAGCGAGAAAAGCGTCGACTTCATCCCAAAAGGGATCACTTCCCTCAACCGAAGTGAGAGAAGGGGAAGAGTCTGCTATGATAAGTCGAGAAGATGTGGTGGGTTCCCCACTCACAGAATTATGAAAATAACCAAGATTTTCATGAGAGTATTCCTTTGAAGTAATGTCAATGACATCGATTCGGTTAACCGAAGCAGAATTATAATTTGAGTAGTACCTCGAAGTTTGATCATGGTTAAAGGTAACAGCTTCCTTATCCACATGCAAGGTGATCTCATGCTTGAATACATCAATAAGAGCGTGGCCCGTTTTTAGGAATCCTAGTCCAAGAATGAGAGGAACCTTTTGATCAGCGTCAAAGTCAACAACTACAAAGTTAGCTGGAAAATGGAACTTTCCTATTTTCACAAATACATCTTCGGCAATGCCGCAAGGATGAGATATGGTTCGATCTGCAAGCTCAAGAGTCATGCAGGTAGGAGTAAGAGCCGGAAGAGAAAGTTTCTTCCATACTGAATGAGGCATTAGGTTGATGCTTGCACCTAGATCAGCTAAGGCATAGCATTCAACCATTCCCGAAAATACACAAGGTAGTAGAAACTTTCCAGGATCTCCAAGCTTCTCCGGAAGCTTTTTCAAGATAACCGCTGAGCAGTTCTCATTTACTGGAGTTTTAGCCATTTCAATCAGTTTTTCCTTGTTGCTTAACAAGTGTTTGATTGATGATGCAAATTTGGGCATCAGAATGATAGCATCCGCAAAACTTATGTCAAAATGTAATTCTTTAAAGATTTGAAAGAATTTGTCCATTTGTTGACTAGCCTTCTCACGGAGCTTTTGTTCATTTAAGCGCGATGGGTAAGGAATATAAGGTTTGGATTTTTGGGCAATGACTTCAGGAGTCTCTACAGATTCAAAGACAACTCCTGGTTTGGATTTCTTTTTAGGGACAATCGGAGGCTGGACATGTGTTGTATTTGGTGGGTTTGGAATTTGCACTTTGTCCGTTGTATCCTCCGTCTCTTTTTCCATTTCAAATAACGGAGGAGGAATAGGGCCAGCTGGCCCCTCATAAGCAGCACCACTCCGAGTGGTGATAGCTTTGACGAAAGTGGTATCTTCATCATCATCACTGTCATCAAGTACACTGACAGGAACAGCATTGAGCATTTCGGAATAATATCTGGCTGATCTTTGCTCACTAAGTTTGGTTGACAAACTTTTAACCGTAAATCGTGAAAGAGTAGGATCGATTCTTGACGGTTGAGGAGCAATTGTGGGTGTAGATTTTTGGATGACAGAAGGTTGGACGTATTTAGCACTTCCATTGTTAGTGGGAAGTACCGGGTCCTTTATCACCTTGAATCCAACATGAGATTTACCACTACGTGTACTGACAGCTTTGAGTTCACCCCTAGGGTTGACAACAGTGTTACTTGGGAGACCTCCCGAGGTAGAAGGTATATCAGTTAAAGACTTTTTGATCTGGTTTAATTGAGCAATCAATAACTGGTTTGTCTCATATTGTGTCTTATTTGTTTCCTCTTGGGTTTTCATGAATTGCTTAAGCAACTCATCTGAGGACGTCTGATTTCGGTTTGAACCTTGGTTTTGATTAAAATTTGGACCACGGTTTTGGTTAAAATTACCCTGATTCTGACCTCGGTTTTGATTGAAATTTTGAGAATTGTTGAAATTTTGTCCCTGATTTTGAACAAAGCGATTTTGATTATTCTGATTTGGCACGGGTGGAAAACCAGGTGGGACCATAGCATTCGGTGCTCGGTACTGAGTCTCAGCATGCGGACGGTATTGATTTTGGTTTACTGCAGCTACGGGAGCTAGGTAAAGAGAAGCATCGGTTGCTTGACAATCATAATACGCATGTGGGCCACCACAAGTTTCACACACTTTGTTTATTGCTTTAATTTGTTCTGGTTTGTGAATTTCACTCTTCAGTTCTTTCATTTCCTTCATCATACAACGCATTGAGTCCGTTAAAAAGGCTAACTCTGAGGAGTTACCGGATGACGAGGCAGGAGTGACAGGAACATTCACTTTGTTTCGAGAAATAGGAACTTTTGATTTATTTTCACAAATTTCAACAACCTCTCTAGGTCGACGATTCAAGATATTGCCACCAGCGGCTGCGTTAAGTGCATCTTGATCGTTTTGGGTTAACCCATTATAAAACGTATTTATCTGTTGTAACTCCGTAAAATCGTGATGTGGGCATTTTCTTAGGAGATCTTTAAATCTCTCCCATGCCTCTCCGAAATTTTCATTGAAACTTTGACGAAAACCAGCAATTTCATTTTTTAAATTAGTCGTCTTTGATGGAGGGAAGAAATAATTGACAAACTTCTGCACTAGATCTTCCCAAGTTTCAATGGATCGAGGGGGTTCTTTATCCAACCAAATTCGGGCTGCCCCCTCAAGTGAGAATGGAAATAGCATCAATTTGATCGCGGTTTGCGGCACATTTTTGTAATTGATTGTAGAGGTCAGTTTGTTGAACCAACGAATGTGTGCATAAGGATCCTCTCGTTCAAACCCGTGGAATTGGTTGGTAGAAACGAGCTGAATCAAATGTGTTTTCAGTTCAAAATGATCGGAATCGATGGCTGGTAAAACGATGGCATCTCCGTAACCCTCGGTGGGTGCACGGAGCATTTCCGCCATTGTGCGATTGTCTGCCATATTATTAGTGGGAACAGTACGAATCTCGGGTTCGACTATTTGGGCAGCACGTCTACGATTACGTCTTCTCGAAATATTTACGAGTTCACGTAAAGGGCTTGATGACGTGGAAGAACGAGTGCGCATGCACTAAGTAAAATGTTCCAATTAAAACAAGACAGAAACAAAACACAAGTGAACTTAAACCAATAATCAACAAGCGTACGGTAGCTCTCTAAAAGATAAACGCACAGAGTGGCGGAGAAGCAAAGGTGGGCAATTAAATGCTCCTTAAAAACCCGCTTCTTTCAGTCCGACAATTTAATGTCAGACTATCCTTAAACCTCCGTTAGAGTTTGTTTATCAATTAAAGGTGAGCCGATATTCGCAAGTGATACAAAGGCAAGTTTTAAATCTTTGGTTTGGGAACTTATTATGGTCGTACCCCCAGTTAGGTAGTACTCTGTCTTGGTTCTCGATGGTAAATTTTATTATTATTTATTTAAACAAAGAAAATGGAATTTATTTTTGGTGTTTTTATTTTTTTTATTTTTTATTATTTTTATTTTTTTTATACGATAATAATAATAATAATAATATATATATAGAAAAGAAAAGAAAAATATTTTTGGTATTTTATATTGTTTTTGGAAAATAGGAACTTCTGGGAGAAGGGTCTCGAATCGCTAATCGCTAAAACTTACACAACTGTCGCAGCACAACCTCCCCGGCAGCGGCGCCAAAATTTGATCCCTCCCAAACTAGTTATCTTTTATTTCTCTATCACACAAGTCAACCACTTGTGAATGGTCAACCGTAATAAATGATAAAATATAAACAACCTCAGAACGAATGCTCGTGTGTAGTGTGAAACCAGGCAAGTGATCACCCGGATCGTTTCCCAACGAGGTGTGAATGGAAAACTGTGAAAAGCTAGGATTAGAGTGATTGATTAATCAGATATTTTTGATTTTGCTTTATTTAACAATTCTAAATAACAAATGAAAACAGATATACACAGGAAATTTAAACGCGAAAAAAAATAAACTTACAATGCGTAACAGAAAATCTAAAACGGGACAAAAACTGAAATTTATAAAATTTATGAAATTAAAAACCTAAAAATGTAAAATAACTTAAAACTTATTTAAAAACTTAAATTAAAATTTTTTACACTTTTTATCTATTTATTATTAATTATTTATTATTTAATTACTTATTAAACTATTTAAATTTATAAAAAATACTAAATGAACTAAGAGAATTCTAAAACTTTTTCTAAAAATATTATTAAGATGAGAAAAAGTTAAGAAAATTATAAAAATGAGAATTACTTAATTAAAATTTAAAAAGATAAATTCTATTAAATAGAAGCTATCACTATATTTCTATTTTTGATTTTTCTTAACGTCTAAAAATGTAATTATATTTTTCCTGGATTAAAATTAACAAAAGAAAATTATGAAAATTGGAATTATATTTTTCTGATTATTATTCTATTTATTATGATTTAATTACTATAATAAAATAATTAAAATGATTAAAAATATTAAAACTATTCAGAAAATTATGAAAATTTACAGATAAATCTAAAATATTATTAAAAAGCTAGGAAAAATAAAATTAAAAGTTGACTAAGCTTATAAGGCTGATTTGGGCAGATAAGCAGTTTAGAAATAAGCCCAAAATAAGCTAAATGATATCCAAAAATTCCCAAAAGCTCAGGAATGGATTAAACAACAATAATAAGCACAAAACAACTTGAAAATACAAATAAGCACAAGAATTAAGCTAGATAAGCACTTGGCTGTTTGCAAAGCTTATGCAGAAAATCAGGAAAACTAGCTAACTTGCAGACTAGATTAAGCAAGGAAATAAGCTACTGAGATGCAATATTAAGGGGGCAAAATTAAGCTTATACTATGAGCTATCTAAAAAACATAAAAGCCCTATCAATAACATCCCAATTGAATCCCAATTAGGCCCTAGATCAGGTACAAAAACAACCAGGTCTGCTGTGGTGTTTGTTTTGTGCAGAAGTGCACAGAAGTGTGCACACCCAAAGGATTCTACCTAGGCTATTTTGATTATACTAATAGGACTATGAGTGACTTAGTAAAGCAAAGAAACAGGCCAAAGTAAGCTTGTGGCTTATTCTAGCTTGTTTGGTCTTTATATGGACTAAAATTCACACAAGGCACTAAAAACTTGAATTCCTATCTAAGCTACTAATGAGGACTTCAAAACAGCTTTTTATGGCTAAGATAAGCTGATGCAAAGTTGGGATTAAGGCAAATGTACAGTAACTAGCCTTTTGACCTATTGACTGAGTTAAATCCAAACAGTCCTTAATGAGGTGACTGTCTTGGTTTTTCAAATGAATCTCAATATTTTGAACTAAAAGTCTGATTATTATTGACGAACTAACTTATGCTAACTCAGATTAACAACTTTTAACAGGAAGATAAGCACTATAATAAGCTATACTACTTTTGACTATTTTTGGTCTTTTTGAGATTTTTTGCAAAATGGAAAACAAATTAGATAACTACTGATTTTATTGATCAAATATGATCACAAACTAACAATAAGCATGAAACAACCACAATAAGCTATTATTAAGCAGTTGTACAGTACTATGGGAAATTATGGAAAAATCCAAGAAAAGCTTACAACTGATTTTGCTATGGAAATGAGAAAACTAGAACATAACCAATCTAGCTTGTTTGAAACAAGCTAGAAAACCCAGAAAAGCTTCCTGAACTAGCTTATCCACTCAAAAATAGCTTATTGGCCTCCAAGTTGACTTTCATTGACCATCTTGATTTCTTGAATTCAGAACATGATTAAGCTAAAATAAGCTTACCACAAGCTATAATAAGCTTGCATAAGCTTATAGAAACAACTTATAAGTTATTTCAATTACTACTTATTTGATTCGAATTATCAGTATAACATGAAATTCTAGAATTATCATTAACTAATGAAATGGCACAAAGATTATCATCAAACAAACTTAATTTACTTATTATTGATTACTGAAAACATGAGATTACAATTATGTCTACTGGAAAGGAAAATACAATTATGCTACTATTACCTACTTGCCAATTAAGGCTTACAAAGCTATCTATATATACATAATTTAAGTGGGATAACCCTTTGTCGACATCATGATCATATCCCCACCATTCAATTGCTCTCAATTTATCTCAAACGTCCACTTGTAATTTTGGCGGGAAATCAGGAAAGTGGTTGTTTCTTCTGATTTAGCTAGTGGGAGTGGGAGAGAAGCATTTAATGCTTTTGGCAATGTTAGGTAGCGTGTAGGAGGAGGGGGATGAGGTGGTGAGTGGTATTGGTGAGGTGGGGGGTGACTGGATGGTTTTGGCGGTTTTGGTGGTAAAGGAGACGGGTTTGACTTTGTTTGACTGAGTGGTTAACTCAGTCAAACGATTGGGCTTATTTCTTTTTGGGCTTGGGTGTTGGGGTATGTAATGGATTGGGTTTTAATAATAAAAGGGTTGGGTTGGTTTGTTTATTTATTTTAGGTTAAGGTTTAGATCCGGATTTAGTTTTAAATAAGCACAAGGACCAATCTTGCCATTTGCTGAAAGTTGAGGGCCTGAACTTGTAAACTTCCAAAATATCTTCAAGGAACTAAACCTGCCATAAACCAATTACACAAGGACCAAAGTTGTATTTTTTTGCATTTTATAAACTTTAGGGACCTAATATGTAAATTTGGATTTTAGAGGGACTTGTTTTGTAAATTCCCAAAAGCTATCAATAAAGTTCCAAATTGTAAGTTCATGCATAGTACAAGGGTATTTTGTGAAATTTCAAGTTTTATAATACCCAGGGACCATTTTTGCCAATTTTGATACTTGAGGGGTAAAAGTTGCCAAGTTGTGTAAACTTTTATCCAGGGACTATTTGTAAACATTTTTGGTTTCCCAAGGACTTAAGTTGACTTTTCATTTATTTAAAACCTTCAGGGACTAGTTTTGACAATTTGTGAAACTCCAGGGACTGAAAATGACAATTGTGTAAACTTTGTGTGTTTTTCACTTGTTTTTCAATCTTTTGTACCTGAATCACATAAAAACACATTTTCATGATATTTGTACCATTTTGTGAGTCATTTGTGTGTTTTT
Source organism: Artemisia tridentata subsp. tridentata (assembly GCA_021014915.2). Lineage (NCBI taxonomy): Eukaryota > Viridiplantae > Streptophyta > Magnoliopsida > Asterales > Asteraceae > Artemisia > Artemisia tridentata. The sequence continues at coordinate 447,982,065 of CP139507.1, forward strand.
GGTCGTTTTGTGGGTTTAATCAATACTAAATATATGTGTATTTAGACACATATCACCCAAGCCCAACACAAGCCCGCCAAAGCCTTTTAGGGCAACAAAGGCAACCGGCCTTAGGGCTATATATACCACACTCTCACACTCATTTTGTGTGCCTCTTAGAATTGTCTAGGTGTGAGAGTGTGCGTGTATGTGTTATACTTTTGTATTTGTTCTCTTATGGTTATAAAAGCATTCGACTAGTATTTCATTTACATGCATCATTCTTCTTCATCTATTCTTCTCTTATTTACTTTGAGTGTCACGTTGAGTAGTTATTAGTAGCTTAATATAGTTTTAGTTTGTAGGATAAAGGTTGGTTCGAATAGATTTAGTGCTTTACAAGTGGTATCATCCGCCAAACAAGGATTTTGGTATTAGTTGTGTTGTTATTTTCTCGTTATTTATCAAAAAGGTTGTCGCTTTTTTACTTTTTACGCATCATTTAGTAAGGATTAAGGTTAAAGCTTGAAGCTTTTGTAATTTATCCTGCGTATAGAAGAAAAAGCTTATAGCTTTTTGTGTTTTTCGTGAAGATTAGTGAGTTTTTGACAAAAAGGTTGTAGCTTTTTTGGTTTAACGCAAGCTTCAGGGAAAAAGTTGTGAGCTTTTTGTGACTTTTACGAGAAAAGTGAAGTTGTGATCGTGAAAAAGGTGCTCCAAGTTGCGTCTCAAAGTTCGATCCTCATTGGTTTATATTTTTATCACATTTCTTGTATAAGAAATTTGATAAAAGTGGTTCTATTCGACTTGGGAAAAATCAAAATCTTGTAAAGATTTTTGATAAAAGAAGGGTTTTTCGAAATTCAATTTCGACTGAAAAGGGTTTTTCTCTAATCATTTCAGTAAGAAAAGGGTTTTTTCGCAATTTACCCAGCTTTCGCAATTGCATACCTTTTGCAATTGGTTCTCGGACAACAAAGGGAAAGTTTTCGCAATTGGTTATCGGACAACAAAGGCCTTTCGCAATTGGATCTCGGATAGACAAGACTTTTCGCAATTGTCAGCTTTTGCCCTTTTCGCAATTGGCAGTTTGTTCAAGTTTCAAAATTGGCAGGATCAGTCCCTCGCAATTGTGTTAAACACATTCCAACTTAAATAACTTTTATAGATTTGATTCGAACGTAATTTCTTCAACACCCAAAGTGAATTCGGTATTTTCTCGCTTGTATAAGTGTGTAAAATACTTCGAAAATCAGATATCTAATATCTTGTATAAGATATTTAGATTTTTTATATAAATTATACATTTATATAAATTAGATAAATTCTATCTAAATTGAAATTTTGCCATAATTTCTATAAAATTTGGTTAAATTGAAATTTCTATAGAAATTGTCATTTTATCTAAATTGTAATTTACATAACTTTTGTCGAATTTGTAAACTTTTGATTTTGTCTAAATTATAGTCTAGTCAAATTTAGTAACTTTATTTAATTTGTTTCGTTTATCTAAATTCTAACTTCATCAACGAACCAAGGCTTCACAACAACAACAAAGCTTCAACAACCACAACACCTATTTCTTTGCAACGATCCTTAATCAACTGAATCAACTTTATCATACAACAACATCAACAATGACTACTCAACAAGATATTCATGCAGCTGGTGCAGAAAACCGTCCTCCAATGCTAGAAAAAGGTTCTATCTTCCATGGACAAGCCGTATGCTTCGATACATGAAAACCAAACCTAATGGACAAGGCAAACTCTTGATTAACTCCATCCAAAAAGGTCCATTCAAGCCTCGTCAGGTTCAAGAACCGGGTAATCCAAATTCAATACCTCCCGTTCCACCATCCTTTCGTGATCAAAAGGAAGAGGAATACACAGCTGATGATTGGAAACAAATTGAAGCTGATGACTTAGCCATGCACTTAATTCAACTTGGTTTACCACAGGAAATATTTTGTGCTGTTGACAGTTGTGAAACTGCTTATGATATGTGGGAACGAGTTCGAAGGCTTTGTCATGGGACGGAAATTGGACAACAAGACATTGAAAACAAGCTTCTACACAAGGTTTTGTACTCTCATGAACGAGCTCATCAGGAACAAGTTGGCTCCAAGGCAAATTGTTCAAAACATCAAGTTCATCAACAACCTTCCAGAGGAATGGGGACGATATGTCACAATCGTTAACCAAACAAAGAATCTTCATGAGGTGAACTATGATCAGCTCTATGACTTTTTGAAGCAAAACCAGAAAGAGGCAGATGAAGTCAGGAAAGAGAAGCTAGCCAAACAACATGATCCTCTAGCATTGATTGCTCAAGCACCAACACCAACAACAGTAAATACACAACCATCATCACCCACTCCCACTCAGAACTACATGCAACAACAACACATTCCTCAAACCACTGTCATAACACAATAACAACCATTCTACCCACAACAACAATAAAATCCACTATTCTAAGAACCTGAAATCACTGACCAAGATAAAGTTATGGCAGCTATGACACATGCATTTGCTCTAATGACAAAAGCATACCAAGGACGCTATTCCACACCAACCAACAACAATCAAAGGATCTCATCGAATACTCGCAACAGGCAGATTGCACAACCGAGTTTCAACATGGGTAATCAAGGACAAATGGTTGGAGTTTATGGGAATCAGCAAGGATATGCTACAGGGTTTCAGATGGGTAATCAAGGGCAGTATGCAGGCAATCAGAAGGGTCAGTATATGGGTAATCAGAATCAGTTGGGTCAAGTTGCTGGAAATCGATGGGGTCAGAATATGGGGAATCAGTTGGGAAATGTTGTTGCTCCAGTAGCTGGGAATGTTGGAAATATGAATCAAGGGAATTTGGTAAAGTGTTTCAACTGTCAAGGAACGGGTCACATGGCAAGAAACTGTCCCTCTAAGCGAAAGAAGCAAGATCCGGAGTATCTTCAAAAAGCATTGCTCTTAGCTTAGAAACAAAAGGCCGGGTTTCAGTTAAATGCAGAAGAGCATGACTTCATGGCACTTATAGATGACACGGAAGATCTAGAAGATATCGATGCCAACTGCATTTTCATGGCTAATCTTCAGGAGGTTAAATATGACACGGATTCTGAAGCACCTCCTGTTTATGATATCAATGGAATCTCTGAGGTACCACCATATGCTACATGTCACAATAATGAAATGTCACCTTAGAATGAACAGCATCCTGCGACTTCTGCACCCACTTATGTTACATATATGGACTCCCCAAGTTGTAGCAATACTAATTTGGCTACTCCACATATGGATCCTAATGGAGGCCTCGAGTCTACTACAAATAATGAGGAAACACGTGCTTTATTTGAATCATTATTGAACAACTGTAGTATTGAAATTGAAAAGGTCAAACAAGTCAATCGCGATGTTAAGGCCGCGAATGAAAAATTGACCACTGAGCTTGAGAGATATAAGGTAAATGAACAAGCTTTTGAATTCAAACGACAGTTAGAACTTGAAACTGGTTATAGAGATTCTATGTTAAGGGAAAAACATTTTCAAATCAAATACGACACTTCGATGTTAAGTTGAACATGCAAATAAAATCCCTAAACAAGGAAATTTCTAAATTAACCACCCAACTTTCTAAACAAAAAGCAATTTGTTCTGATCTTGAAAAAGAGAAGAAAGAATTGCATACTAAGTTTTCAAAACGAGAAAATGATCTTCTTGATGAAATCATTGACAAACAAGAAAGCATTAAAAAGTTGGAAGAATTGCTTGTAAAAACGGGTCAGTCTGCTCAAACTCAAAAGATGCTAATTAACGATCCAAACCTGATTTTACATACAATGAAGAAAATGGCCATCGGTTGTGAAAACCCTTATACTCTCAAGAAAACTCAGAAAGAACAGAATGTGTTATATTATGGTAATGTGCTAAATGATAATCATGACCCTCCCGAAGTTCGGGATTCTTATGAAACGATTGAGCTATCCAAAGAGACGTGTGCCAAATGAGCCAGAAGCACCCAGATATCAGACCAATTGATTATAATGAGCTTAACAAAATATCTGGAGTGTATCAGGTTCAAAGAGAGTCACCATTGTTTTTCAAAAAACCAGTGGCTGTTACAAAGAGAAAATTTGTTTCGAAACATCTTTCTAACATCGAACAAATATTCTCTAAGAACACTTGTAACATAAGTGAAACTAGACAATTTTTGGCCGATCATATAAGGAGAATTGAAACATTTCAATCAACTATGACATCCAAAACAAACATTAATGTCAATGATTGGTTTCAAAGTTTTCATACAGAACAGAAAAAGATGTTTGAAAAAGATATCATTCCTCCACTATCTGCAATTTATGCGGTAGTTCTTAATGTTGAAAGATGTCTTCTGCAAGAAACAGCTGACTTTGTCAAGGACCACAAATCCCAGGTGAAGGAAGCCAATGAAAACATTGAACACATAAAAGTTTTGGAAAGACACAATGACATACTCTCTGAAGTAGCTCTATCGACCGAAATTATGTCCATTATTTATCAAACATATTCTGTAGAGGATGATGAAAGATTAAGAGCTGAGACTTCTGCAATTGTTGAAAAATATGAAAATGCATTTGCTAAGATTGAAAAGGAAAATATAACATATTTTAAACAACTTGATCGAAAAAAAGAAGAATGCAAATATGACAAATTGTCTTATGAACGTTCTTACCAAGAAATGCAAAAACAAATTGATCTTTTGAAGTCTCAGCTTGAAAGTCAAAATAGGAAGGGTGAGGAAACTAAGGACAAGCCAGTTGTTAAACGAAAAATGTCGATTTCTCAAAGTGTTCCAGTCACTCCAACACCCATGTCTAAACAAAGTGATAAAGGAAAAGAGAAAGTAGTTGTCGAACCACCAAGTGTGATAGCACCTGGACTTTATAGGATTAGTACCACTACTGCGTCTACCTCTACATCTAAAACATATAGGGCGATAGACAAAATTGTGCAAAACAATCCAAATGAGACTAGGGATGCTAAAATTTCAAAGGACAACAAAATAAATCCTAATGTGTGTGCCTTACCTTCTACAGGAGTAGAAAGTACCTCTAGGAGCAGCACACTAAAGCCTAGGAGTAATACAAGGAACAATAGAGTCTCGTCTGCATCTAAGAGTGAAATCAAGAATAAAACGGAAGGAGTAGAAGAACACCCTAGGATTTTATCACTTTCGAATAAGAAACATATGTCATCTGGATGTAATGTTAAGGACAATATTTCAAGTGCTTGTAATGAATCTGTTTGTTTAATGAGAAAGAAATCTTTGTCTGAAAATGTTTGTGATGATATTGTTTCTAATAATGTGAATGTGAATGCTCTGCCTAAACAGAAAGATGTGCCTTCAGGAACTAGTGCTAGGCCTAGATACATTAAAAGGCTTATTGCAAAATCTAGGAAAACCACTAGTAGCCTATTACCTAAGGACCATCTTAAGTTTTGCACATGGAAACCAACAGGGAGAATGTTTACACCTAAGGATGACACATTAGAAATTGCTCCAAATGATCAAATTGAATCCATCTCTAAGTGTGATTCACCTATTACATCTAACCCCCTCGAACCAAATGTTAAACGGTTTCCATATACAAAACCATATGTTCTTCGCAGGTCATTGAAATTTGTCTTTGGATCGTCGACTCGGGTTGCTCCAAGCACATGACCGGGAATCTAAAGCTGCTGATCAACTTTGTATGGAAGTTCATGGGAACAGTTCGGTTTGGAAATGATCATGTAGCAGCTATTATGGGTTATGGAGATCTACAGTTTGGGAATTTTCTAATCACTTGGGTTTACTATGTCGAAGGGTTGGGACACAACCTGTTTTTAGTCGGACAGTTTTGTGACGCAGATTTAGAAGTTGCATTTAGAAGGAATACATGTTTCGTTAGGAATTTGATTGGAGATGATCTCTTAACCGGAAATCGTGGAACCAATCTTTATGCTATCGACATTAACCAAATGGCCTCTTCATCACCAATTAGTATTATGACAAGAGCTGACGAAACTAAGTCCTGGTTGTGGCACAGATGTCTATCCCATCTCAACTTCGACACTATCACAAAGCTTGCCAAAGATGACATCGTCACCGGTCTCCCAAAATTCAAATACACCAAAGAACACTTATGTCCATCCTGTGAGCAAGGCAAAAGCAAACGCGCAACTTATAAACCTAAAACCGTTCCTAGTTCGGTTGATAAGTTACATCTGTTGCACATGGACTTATGTGGCCCAATGAGAGTTGAGAGTATTAATGGGAAAAAGTATATTCTTGTGATTGTCGATGATTATTCAAGATATACATGGGTAAGGTTTTTGAGATCAAAAGATGAAGCACCAGGCATCATCATCACCTTTCTGAAGCGGATTCAAGTCTTTCTTCAAAATCCAGTTAGGATAGTAACAACTGACAATGGCACGGAATTCACAAACCTGGAGTTAAGAACATACTTTGAAGATACTGGAATCACTCACCAGACATCAGCGGTTAGAACTCCATAGCAGAATGGAGTAGTTGAAAGAAGAAATCGAACTGTTGTGGAAGCTGCTCGCACAATGCTGATTTATTCCAGTGCACCGTTATTCTTATGGGCTGATGCTGTTTCCACTGCTTGTTTTACTCAGAATCGATCCCTAATACATCCAAGATTCAATAAAACCCCATATGAACTAGTGAACAACAGAAAACTCGATATCTCTTACCTCCATATATTTGGCGCTTTGTGCTATCCTACGAATGACAGAGAGGATCTGGGAAAGTTGAAAGGTAAGGGTGATATTGGAATCTTCATTGGTTATTCAGATAACTCGAGGGCATTCAGGATGTATAATCGTAGAACAAAAAGGATTATGGAGACGATGAATGTGAAGTTCGACGAGATTTCACAGATGGCTTCTGAGAGACTCACTCTAGAACCCGCGCTTAACCCGATGGCTTCTAATCATATCGGATTAGGACCCGGACCACAAAGTCAAACTTCTGGACATATCAATTCAGGACTCATATCCCAAGGAGCTCAGTCAACTACCACGGATAAACCAACAAATCAATAACTGGATAATTTCTTCGGGTTTATGTATGATGAGTACTATAGTGGAGCTTCGACAAATGCATCACAACAACGTTCCGCTGCACCCGCTCAACAACAACCACCACTACCGCAAGATGCATCCACAACAATTGAAGCTGAAGCACCAACTCCCTCAACATCATCTACATCTACTCCAACAACTCAAGTGATTGAGATTGTGTTACCAAGAGTTGATGAGCAAAACCAAACACCACCAATTCAAGAAGAACAACAACAAAACGATGTTGTGTTAGAAGAAGAACCATTTGAAAATCCATTTGCTACGGAATCTGCTGAATCTTCTTCTAGGTTACAAGAACCAACTAACACGCATTCGTCAAATCCAAGGTACCCTTCAACGTTAAAGTGGACTAAAGACCATCCAATAGAACATGTCATTGGTGAACCTTCAAGGCCCGTTCAGACGAGGAAACAACTTGCCACCGATTGTGATATGCGCATCTTTGCCTGCTCAGTCAGTCTAAAAGAGCCAAAGAACATTCGGGAAGCAATGGCAGACGACGCATGGATTGAAGCGATGCAGGAAGAACTTCTCCAATATCAATTACATGACACTTGGGATTTAGTGCCGAGACCACTTGACAAACTCGTCATTGATCTTAAGTGGTTATGAAAAAACAAAAAGGATGAAGAGATGACTGTAATTCGCTACAAAGCTCGTCTCGTGGCCAAGGGATTCAGACAGGAAGAGGGTATTGATTTTGAAGATTCATTCGCGCCAGTAGCCAGACTTGAGGCAGTCAGGATTTTCTTAGCATATGCGGCTCACAAGAACATCACGGTCTATCAGATGGATATCAAGACGGCTTTCCTGAATGGAACTCTGAAAGAAGAAGTGTATGTCAGCCAGCCAGATGGATTCGTTGACAAAGATCATCCCGACTACGTCTACAAGCTCAAAAAGGCTAACTATGGTTTGAAACAAGCCCCAAGGGCGTGGTATGATGAACTCTCATCATTCTTGCTGAATAATAATTTCACCAAAGGAACAATTGACCCGACCTTGTTTACTAAAAAATTCAAAGATGACATTTTGATTGTTCAGATTTACGTGGACGACATAATCTTTGGGTCCACTGCTCCAAAACATTCAAAACTTTTTGCAAATCTCATGAAAAGCAAATTTGAAATGTCCATGATGGGGATTTAAAATTCTTTTTGGGTTTACAAATTCATCAAACCCTACGTGGTATTTTTATAAACCAAGCTAAATATACGATTGAGATTTTAAAGAAACATGGAATGGAAAATTGTGACTCTGTTGGTACTTCAATGGTCACTTCACCCAAAATAGCAGTTTGATAACTTAGTTCGACGAATTAGAATGCGAAGCCTAACTCCCGAAGAGTTAGAAACATGGAATGGAAAATCTATTTACTAAAGCCCTACCAAAAGAGCGGTTTGATAACTTAGTTCGACGAATTAGAATGCGAAGCCTAACTCCCGAAGAGTTAGAAAGTCTTCTCGAAACTTCTTGAATTTTATCTCAAAAAGCTTCGCATGTAAATATTTTTGAAAAAACAAAATACAAAATTTGAAAAACCAACAAAAACAAAATACAAAAATAGAAAATTTCAAAAATACAAAAACAGTAAAAAATATATAAATCAAAAATATTCTTCTCACGTCATGTCTCTCGTATAAATCAATATTATGTACGTACCTAGAAATGTCATTCAACAATGATACGGGCATGTACAGATGCTTGAGCGAGAGTTCATTTAAATGTTTTCTAAAACATGTCGTTTCTCAAAAATTTCTTAAATAATGGCTTCGGGGCAATTCAGTTTCGGACCTGAGCTTCAAAGAAAGGAAAGTGCTTCATCAAAACAAAAGTTTTAAATACTTTTTCGAGCACTTATCCTAAAAAATCTAAATGGATTTCGTATACTTTAGTACGAAACCCGCACTTAAATGACGGCTTTTGTACATTTTAGTACGAAACCTGAGCTACAATGATGACTTCTAATTATATCTGATCAGGACTCGCATTGTTAAATGGAAAAACAAACAAAGAATCCTTGAGCACATGATCTAGATTTCTCAAAATTTTCTCCAAATTTTGTGCTCAAGATCCTTCAAAATCAAAACTCCCTCTATACCCTTAAATGATTTTAAACTCAAATATTTAAAGAATATGTTTTATTTAAGGGGGAGAATAAAAAGGAAAAACAAAATGTTCCAAATTCATAAAAATCCGTCCATCTCTTAAAAAATGTTTCATTTTAATCTCGATTTCAAAAATCCCACTCCGTGCTATTTTTGAGGGGAGATTAAGTATAAGGGGGAGAGGACGTGATTAAAATGTGATCAAAATATTCGAAGATCATAGATTGAATCTCAAAAGAGCTCTACAAAAAGGACTCAGCATGAACCCTCGAATTGACGAAAACTAAATGTCCGTTATCGAAAAGACTTGTCCGGGACGGGTAATAATTTCAAGCTGGTTCATCCAGTGATGTAAACGTGTCTCGCAAAGGAATTATCTGAGTAGAATGTACCAATTCGAGAGATGATCATTGAATATGATTGGGACGGGTAATAATTTCAAGCTAGTTCAACTAGTGATGTAAACGTGTCTCGCAATGGTCATATTCATTGAAAATTAATCAATTCAAAAATGTGCGAACTCTACCCAACATGTGCAAATTTATATCAAAAATGCATGAGCACATGTGAAGGGGGAGTATTTTAAAAAGTAAAACTCTCAAAGTGTTATCTAAATGTGTTTTACTCATAAACACTTTGAGAGATTTTCACAAAAGGTTTTATGGCATATGATCTATAAATCTAGGATAATCATGGAGTAATAAGGTGATTATGGTTAGGTTTATGTCCCATGATCCGCCAGAGCCGGAGGGATCTACCCAAGGACAATTCCAATAGATTAGAATTAGAAGTCCTTAGGTAAGATTGAAAAAAGGTGTAAATGAGAAAGGGAAAGAAGGCTTTGAAGAATTAAAAAGAAAAGTTTATGAAAGGGTGAAAAGAAATAGCCCTCCATGGAAACATAGGGTAGAAACCGGGTCAATACATCTGCTATCGGTATTCACTAAGGTGATACTGATATTGAAGACAAGACGTCATGGACCCAGTGACGCGCTGCACCACGCCTCCTAGCCACTCAGATATCTCTTAAAAGATATTTGTTTCATTTCTCACAGAGAACACTGCATAATCTATCGGCCTCTCACTCCGAGATGTGTTGATATTGAAAAGGTGGCACTCTGCTCCATGCCTCCGACTACTAAAATTAAAACGCACAATAGAGTCTAGAGCCATGAGATTCATCAAAAATCTCTTAGGAAAACTTCCATAAGAATACCCTTGTGTTCAACAAAAAGGACACAAGCTATACATGAGTCTTAATGAGATCCAAGGATCTTGCCATTTATATCATGATGGCTACGTGCTTTAAACGGTCTACAGTCGTGGGGTGATATCCAGCGACTCACTGAATTATGGGTGCACTTCGGTGTGTCCGTGTTAGCCCTCTCGGGGGTATCCTGTTTAGAACGGCCTGCTGGAGATTAGAGAAAGTCTTCACACTATGCTATTGACAATCTCGAAGTCGTAACCCGTAAGCGCTGGTTGATTATTACTAACGGTTTTATGCAGCTACCTATAAACATCCATCAACCATCATCAGATTCATCAAACATCTTCACCTCAGCATACTCATACTGTTGAAGAACATCTCTAACAAAGCTCAAGTGTAAAAAGTTCAAGACAAAAGGATCAAGTTAAAGACAGAGTGTAACAACAAAGTCAAAACACTAATCAAGATGTCAAGAACAAGTTCATATGTCAAACGATGAAAGATTAAAGGGAGATTGTTAGCAAGGGAAGATTGTTAGCAGAAGTTTACAGTCCAAGATGTATGAGTATATTAGAGGACGCGACGCATCATCACTAGAAGATTTCGATCAAGGCAAGAACGATTGAAATACAATGACTTTGAAGATCACGACTGCATGAAGGAACGAGTAATGAAGACTATTCTACTTCGACACACCAAGTTCAAGACATTAAAGACAAAATACCACTCACCAGAGCATCATTGAAATGACCATCCCTTAGGGGGAGATTGTTAGGATTTATATTTTTAGAAAGTGATGGTCATTTATCTTTTTTGTATATTTGGTTGGTGTGTCGACCAAGAGAAATTAGGATAGTTAGTTAAGGCTTGTGTTGGACTTTGTTAAGAAAAGATCAAGTAACATAACAAAAGCCCAAGCCGAACACAAGCCCACCAAAGCCTTTTAGGGAAACAAAGGCAACCAGCCTTAGGGCTATATATACCACACACTCACACTCATTTTGTGTGCCTCTTAGTATTGTCAAGGTGTGAGAGTGTATGTATGTGTTATACTTTTGTATTTGTTCTCTTATGGTTATAAAAGCATTCGACTAGTATTTCATTTACAAGCATCATTCTTCTTCATCTATTCTTCTCTTATTTACTTTGAGTGTCACGTTGAGTAGTTATTAGTAGCTTAATATAGCTTTAGTTTGTAGGATAAAGGTTGGTTCTAATAGATTTAGTGCTTTACAACCCTAAATGCCCCCAGATCGACCCTGAGTATGGCTTCCTAGAAAAAACCTTGTGATGATACATCATCATACTTATCCTTTTGTTTCTAATACCACGTTAATTTGGATATGGATCTAAGTCATTCCATAATTAACTATTATGTTTCTCGTTATTTATAATTGATCAAGATTACCAAAACATCTGAATGTATTCCGGATAGACTTTGGGTACGGCCGTACAAACATCTTGTCAACTCTACGAGGGGCCCAGTAGTATTATACTTCAAAACAAATTTGAAGGAACAAATCCTTTCTTGACTACGAGCATAACCCTTGAACTTTGCATCACCTCCGAAAATAGCCCTTATAACCACCAGTTACGAATAGCGTTAGACATATCTTACAGAAAATGAGCGACATCATCGGCCGTTATCTTGTATCTCAAGTCTGAGGATAAATATTCATGATTTACTTAATGACAAAGATCCATAAAGTACAATCATTTGGTTGGGATCTGTCCTATATTCAATTTATCCATTATTGAATATCATCTGAATTTGGCATGTTCAAGGCATCAATATACTTAAGTATATTCTACCACAACTCAGATTTGTCTTAATTCAATAATACACCTATATTATTGATCGACAACGGACTATTTAGAATAACATAAGTTATTCATGGATTTAAACATGCAAATATAGGATACAATTTATTATTAACGAAAAAAAATGTACCACGTACTTTAATTCATTGTGAATAATAATTTCTTAACATCCCTTATCCAAATACTAAATAGATCAAGCATGATAATTCCCATTAATGAATTATGCCTCAAGTCATGTCAAACATACTTGTTGACAAAGTATACATCAACTAATTTGATCTAGCAGAATTTTGAGAATACTTATTTCAAGAATGAAATTCTTGTATGTGTGCATTCATCTACCTAGATATTGCCACAATATATTTCATAAAATGCGTAACATCCTCAATCACCAATTTATGACAATTAAACTACCAAACCTTTTATAGTTTAAAGTATTTTGATTCTTTAATGTAAAATGCAACTATGCTCACAATTAAGCATAACTAGTACACATGGCCATTAACAAGGATGAACTCCCACCATGACTAGTATTGAGTGTCATCTCAATCTTATTAGCATCATTGTATTCAAACAACAATATGCTCCTTTTAACATTCCGTAAACTTTAATATTCATCGTGTAATGTTTGATATCTTCAAATATTTCAAGATTTGTCAACTATATCAATTACGAAACATTTTGCTATATGGTTCATACTTAGAATTTAGAAGCAACTCCAGGATGAGGATGTTAATTCTAAATCCAACCATATCCATTATACTTAGTTATATAATAACTTTCAATTAGATATTAATGTTGTCAAATCATCTTGCATCAAACATGATACAACAAATAACATGACGTATATGAAAAATCCTTGTGTCAAACTTAGATTTTCATTCATGTCATATCCTTTCAAAGATATATTTCTATCTAGACTTTCTAATGGTATATCATGTTTATTAAAATCAGTCATTTTACCGCTTATGTTTATAACAATAAACATATATTCCAAGGTTGTATCTTTATTTCCTAAATCTTCACGTGAAGTTTCATTCCAAACTAAGATTTAACATTTAATGTTAATGGAATGGTACTTTCTATATGTTATACAACATATATTAAAAAAGAAATATAACACTCCCACTAGCTTTCAAGAATATTAAGAAATATCTTATTTTAATTATAAATCAAAATTAGAATTTAATAACTAAATATAAGTATATCTCCTAGATGCATGCATTAATCTATTCATAAATGATTTCACTTTGTATACTTTCAAAGATTATTTGAATTCAAATACTCATTTCAATTACTTATCGTCCTCGCACAAGTAATTACTTAAGAAAGAGTTTTGATATTCCATTGTTAATTTCATATAAATGAAACTAAGAATGACAATCATAATATTTATACATTTAATGTGCCTAGAAGAATCACAGTTAATTGCTTAAGTGTGATTAATAATTTTTCCATACATTAAATATGTATACAAATTTTATCCATCATGATTTCTACACCAGAATTTTAATCTTTAGGATTTTTATTTCCTTTGTAGAAACTCATCTTCATTCTATAGAATAACTATAGAGTTTAAGATCAACTACGTTTTCAAAACTAGTTATCTTCTTGGACTGCATCTAACCATTCATAGTATGAGTAATTTGCCAATTTCAATATTTTCAATTTATCAACAGGTTTACCATAATCCTGTAACTCATAATACTCAACATATTATACAGATATTTGATGTAACACCCCCAACCCGACAAGGGTAAAGATATCACAACAATGGATTCATATCAGATCAAAACAAAGCATACAAATACAGTAATACAAAAATCTCAAAGGATTACAAATGAAATACTGAATTCACATGGTTACAAATGAAAACTTCCAAGAACTACTTCTAAGATATGCTAACTTCAAATCAACTCTAATCCAGCGTAGCTATCAAATCTTCTAAGTCCAAAAGTACACTCTTCCCTCATTCCCAGCTTCCTACTAAAACCTGCCGCATGAAAAGAAATGCGGCTGAGCTACGAGAGCTCAGTGAACAGATATATAGATAACAAGAAACGATAACGGATAGCAGTACTGATCCGCCCCGAACCAACACTTATATTTAAACAAATGCAGACCCGGAACTGGATGCTCGTGTGTAGTGTGTATACTGGGTAAGTGATCACCCAGGTCGTTTCCCAACGAGGTGTGAAATTGACAAACTGTGCAAAGCTAGGATTAAAGTGATTTGATGATTCAGATATTTTTGGATTTTGCTTTATTTAACAATTCTAAATAACAAATTAAAAACAGATATACACAGGAAATTTAAACGCGAATAAATTAAACTTAAAACGCGTAACGAAAAAGCTAAAATGGGACTAAAATTAAAATTTATAAAATTTAAATCCTAAAAATGTAAAATAACTTAAAACTTATTTAAAAACTTAAATTATATTTTTTTACACTTTTTATTTAATTTTTATTAATTATTAATTATTTAATAACTAATTAAACTATTTAAATTGATAAAAAAATACTAAATGAACTAAGAAAAATATGAAACTTTTTCTAAAAATATTACTAACTAAATAAAAGCTAAGAAAATTATAAAAATGAAAATTACTTAATTAAAATTTAAAAAGATAAATTCTATTAAATAGAAGCTATCACTTTATTTCTATTTTTTGATTTTCTTAAGGCCTAAAAATATTTTTATATTTTTCCTAGATTAAAAATGACAAAATAAAATTATGAAAATTGGATTTGTATTTTTCTGATTGTTTTTCTATTTATTATGATTTATTTACTATTTTAAACTAATTAAAATGATTAAAAATATTAAAAGACTTAGGAAAATTATGAAAAATTACAGATAATACTAAAATATTGTAAGGAAGCTGGGAAAAATAAAATGAGAAGTTCTCTAAGCTAGATAAGCTGATTTAGGCAGATAAGCTATAAGCTAATAAGCCCAAAATAAGCTAAATGGAATCCAAAAATTCCCAAAAGTTCAAGAATGGATTAAACAACAATTTTAAGCACTAAACAACTTAATAATCCAAATAAGCACTAAAGATAAGTTGAAAAGCAAATGGGCTGATTTGAAAACTATGCACAGAAAACTCAGATAAATAGCAGACTTGCAGACTACTTTAAGCACTCAATAAGCTGTCTAAAAGGCAACCTAAGGGGGGCAAAAGCAAGCTTGAACTACTGGGTATCTAAAAATCACAAAAGCCCCATCAATAACATCCCAATTGGGATCCAATTTGGGCCTAGATCAGCAGCAATGGCTGCTCAGTACACACTGAGTGTGCTGTTTGTCTGTTGTGTTTGTGTTTTTGTGCACCACTTGTGCACAGGTTTGGGGTTTGTGTGGACTGACTAAGTGAACCAAAAGGAGTACAAAAATACCAAAGAAAGGGTCAAAACAGGCTAGTAGCTGATATGCACAGGTTTGAGCTTTCTAGGGACTGAAAATCACAAAGACAATGAAAACTTGCTTAACTGATCTAAGGGACTTATCAAAGCTTGAAAATGACTTATTAGGACTGAGATAAGCTAGTTCAAAAGTGAACTTATGACCAATCTACAGTACTAGCCTATTGACTGTGTAAATCCAAACAGTCCTTTATGGATTGACTGATTTGGAATTTCAAAGGGAAATCAAAATTTTACACTAAGAGCTTATATATTATTGACTTACTAACTTATTTTACTACTGATTAACAACTTTTAACACAAAATTAAGCAATCTAATCAGTTATGCTAGGGTGGACTGTTTTTGGCTTTTTATAAGATTTTTGAGCAAATTAATGAAAAGCTATGCAACTACTGAAAAGATATATCAAATACACTTATAAACTAATAAAAAGCTTAAAACAATAATAATAAGCTAATGATAAGCACAAGCACAGTGATATGGAAATAATGCCAAAAATTTAGAGAAGCTTACAACTGATATGAACTGATGCACAAAGAACAAGGAACCAAGGACCAATCAAGCTTGTCAAAAACAAGCTAGATAACCCAGAAAAGCTTCTTGAACTAGCTTAATCATCCAGAAATAGCTTATTGACCTTCAGTTGACTTTCATTGACCATCTTCCAATCTTGGATTTAAGAACAAGTTACACTACAATAGACTTATGATAAGCTATGAGAAGCTTATATAAGCTATTAAAAACAGCTTAGAAGCTATTCTTGATACTACTTAACAATGATCTAATTATCAGTATCAATGAAAATCAGAACAATGCATAAATATTACACTACTGACAATAATCAAATAACAACAATAAATACACTAATTTTAACTTGTATTGATTGATGGAATTTGGAATTACAAAGTACAATTACTGGAAATGGAAATTCGACTATACTACTTTTCCACACACTTATTTCTAGCTACATTACATATTATATATACTAATTTTGAACTGGGATAATCCTCTATCGACATCCACAATGCATCCACACCATTGAATTGCTCTGATTAAATCTCCTCAGTCCATTTGTCAGTTTGGCGGGAAAACAGGATTTTGACTAAATCCTCTGATATTGCTAGTGGGGAGTGGGAAGAAAGCATTAATTGGTTTTGGATGTGTTAGGTGACTTGTAGGAGGAGGGGGATGAGGTGTTTAAGCCAGCTGGGGGGATGACTGGTTATGGCGGGGTGAGTGGGAAAGAGACGGGTCAAAGGTTTGTTTGACTGAGTTTGGTTAACTTAGTTAAGGGTTGGGCTTGTTTGTGTTTGGGCTTGGTAAATGGGTATAAGGATTGGGTTGGGTAAATAATAAAAGGGTTGGGTTTATTTGGATTTTATGGGTAGTGTTTTGATCCGGATTTTATTTTAGATAATCATAGGGACCATTCTTGTAATTTACTGAAACTTTAGGGCTGAGTTGTCATCTTCCCAAACTTTATTCCAAGGACTAAACCTGCCATAAAATAATTACACAAGGACCAAAGTTGTATTTTTTTATTATTTTAAAACTTTAAGGACCTAATATGTAAATTTGGATATTTGAGGGACTTGTTTTGTAAATTCTCAAAAGTTATCACAAGGGTATTTCTTGCCAAGTATTAATAGTACAAGGGTTTAAAACATGATTTTCCATTTTTAAAACACTCGAGGACTAAATTTGACAACTTTTGAAACTTGAGGGACTAGATTTGCCATTTATGCAAACTTGGTTCGTTTTCACTTATTTTCAATCATTTTGCATTTGAAACAGATAAAAACACATTTTCAATGATATTTATAATATTTGTGTGTTTTTGGACGTTTATGTGGGTTTAAACCGGGTAAATTATATGTGTTTTTAGACACATATCAAATCCCCCACACTAAACTATTGCTAGTCCCTAGCAATCTTTTATGAAGAACTTAATGGATTTTAACTCTTTACCAAAAGCCATTACTTCTGGAGTAGCCAAATGTTTCAGTTCAAGTAAGAACTTTGGTACACCGATAACCAAATGATTTTGAGCAAACCATAAGCTGTCAACGGTTTTGATTTGTCTTTACCAAAAGCCGTTTGCTTCTGGACTAGCCAACTCTTAGATAAATTATCAATATTATCTTTGGTGAGCTGATTACCAATCATGGATTTTCACTGCCTTAACCACAAGCCATAACCTTGCGGGCTAGCCAACTCTTCACTTATGAAGATATGGTGAGTCGAATACCATACAATTTTGGGCAAATTGCAAGCCATCAACGGATTTGAGACATCTTTACCAAGAGCCGTTTGCTCTTGGATTAGCCAATCTTTATGTGGGTTAGACATGGCGGACTGATAACCATTTTTTGAGTTCTAAGAAAGAAATTTTTTTTTTAAAAATTTTGGCTAAAATGGGGGTACTTGATGGTACATTTGATCAAATTCGCGAGAATTCCCCCCCACACTTAGAACTGAATATTGCCCTCAATATTCAAAGAACCGGTTGTTAAACCAACACTTAGAACGTGAAAGGGAAATACTAATAGCCATTATTTTTATATACTTATTTATTTTATTTTTATTTAATTTGCATTTAAGCCGTTAAGGCATGCAAAATCCCTCTTTAGGAATGTTTTTTTTTTTTTTTTTTTTTTTTTTTTACACTAAAATTACAACATGTGGGGCATCTCCCCCACACTTAGGTGAGACATGGGTGAAAACCCATATTTTGCTACTGTTTTTGATCACCGAGTCGCTAGCTTGACTCGACCCCGAATTGAGTTTATTCCTCCCGAACAGTCAGGTTTATCACGCAAGCTAACCGCTTGTGAACGGTCAACTGTAACAAAGGGCTCCTGAACAGCCTGGAAGAAAAAGCAATTTTAAAAGTTTATGGGGAAGTAAGAGACCAGGAAAACCGGCATTTAAACCAATGTTAGATGGACAATGCCGGGGTCAAAAGTAATATCCTCACTCCCGAATGAGTGAAAGACAGGGGAAATCACCGGGTAGGTGAAGGGAAGAAGAGAGATCTGAATAGCAATTAAGACAAGAACTTCCTCCTCAAGAATTGCAAGTGGAGGAGGCAAGTTCTTAAACTTGATCTCTGAAAATTTATCAGTTTTTTCAACTGACTTGGCTTCCTCATTATGAAGTTGTTTTGGTGGAAGAGGGGAGAATGAATCTTCGTTTAACAAATTTTCTAGAAAAAGAATATCCCCCTCAGGATCAAGATAGTTTTCATCAACCTCATGTGGAGGTGAACTATCTACAGCAAGAAAAGCATCGACGTCATCCCAAAAGGGATCACTTCCCTCAACCGAAGTGAGAGAAGGGGAAGAGTCTGCTATGATATGTTGAGAAGATGTGGTGGGTTCACCACTCACAGAATTATGAAAACAATCAACACTCTCTTGAGAGTACTCCTCTGAAGCAATGTCAATGACATCTATTCGGTTAACCGATTCAGAATTATAATTAGAGGAGTACTTTGAAGTTTGATCATGATTAAAAATAACAGCTTCCTTATCCACACGCAAAGTAATCTCATGCTTAAATACATCAATCAGAGCATGGCCCGTTTTTAGGAATCCTCGTCCAAGAATTAGAGGAACCTTTTGATCTGCGTCGAAGTCAACAACCACAAAGTCAGCTGGAAAATGGAACTTTCCTATTTTTACAAATACATCTTCGGCAATGCCGCAGGGATGAGTTATGGTTCGATCTGCAAGCTCAAGAGTCATGCAGGTAGGAGTAAGAGCCAGAAGAGAAAGTTTCTTCCATACTGAATGAGGCATCAGGTTGATGCTTGCACCTAGATCTGCTAAGGCATAACATTCAACCATTCCCGGAAATACACAAGGTAGTAGAAACTTTCCAGGATCTCCAAGCTTCTCCGGAAGCTTTTTCAAGATAACCGCTGAGCAGTTCTCATTTACTGGAGTTTTAGCCATTTCAATCAGTTTTTCCTTGTTGCTTAACAAGTGTTTGATTGATGCTGCAAATTTGGGCATCAGAATAGTAGCATCCGCAAAGCTTATGTCAAAGTGTAATTCTTTAAAGATTTGATAGAATTTATCATTTTGTTGACTAGCCTTCTCACGGAGCTTTTGCTCATTTAAGCGCGATGGGTAAGGAATGTGAGGTTTGGATTTAGGAGCAATGACTTCAGGAGTCTCAAAAACAACTCCTGGTTTGGATTTTTTCGGGACAACCGGAGGATAGACATGTGCTGTACTTTGTGGGATTGGAATTTGCACTTTGTCCGTTGTATCTTCCGTCTCTTTTTCCATTTCAAATAACGGAGGAGGAATAGGGCCAGCTGGCCCCTTATAAGAAGCACCACTCCGAGTGGTGATAGCTTTGACGAAAGTGGTATCTTCGTCATCATCACTGTTATCAAGTACACTGACAGGAACAGCATTGAGCATTTCAGAATAATATCTGGCTGACCTTTGCTCACTAAGTTTGGTTGACAAACTTTTAACCGTAAATCGTGAAAGAGTAGGATCGATTCTTGACGGTTGGGGAGCAATTGTGGGTGTAGATTTTTGGATGACTGAAGGTTGGATGACCGAAGGTTGGACGTATTTAGCACTTCCATTGTTAGTGGGAAGTACCGGGTCCTTTATCACCTTGAATTCGACATGAGATTTACCACTACGTGTACTGACAGCTTTGAGTTCACCCCTAGGGTTGGTAACAGTGTTACTTGGGAGACTTCCCGAGGTAGAAGGTATATCAGTTAAAGACTTTTTGATCTGGTTTAATTGGGCAACCAATAACTGGTTTGTCTCACGTTGTGTCTTATTTGTTTCCTCTTGAGTTTTCATGAATTGCATAAGCAACTCATCTGAGGACGTCTGATTTCGGTTTGAACCTTGGTTTTGATTAAAATTTGGACCACGGTTTTGGTTAAAATTACCCTGATTCTGACCTCGGTTTTGATTGAAATTTTGGGAATTGTGAAAATTTTGTCCCTGATTTTGAACAAAGCGATTTTGATTATTTTGATTTGGCACGGGCGGAAAACCAGGTGGGACCATAGCATTAGGTGCTCGGTACTGAGTCTCAGCATGCGGACGGTATTGATTTGGATTTACTGCAGCTACGGGAGCTGGGTAAACAGAAGCATCGGTTGCTTGACAATCATAGTACGCATGTGGGCCACCACAAGTTTCACACACTTTATTTATTGCTTTGATTTGTTCCGGTTTATGAACTTCACTTTTTAATTCTTTCATTTCTTTCATCATACAACGCATTGAATCCGTTAAAAAGGCTAACTCTGAGGAGTTACCGGATGAAGAAGAAGCAGTAGGAGTGACAGGAACATTCACTTTGTTTCTAGAAATAGGAACTTTTGATTTATTTTCACAAATTTCAACCACCTCTCTAGGTTTACGATTCAAGATATTGCCACCGGAGGCTGCATTGAGTGCATCTTGATCGTTTTGAGTCAACCCATTATAAAACGTATTTATCTGTTGTAACACATTGAAATCATGATGTGGGCATTTTCTTAGGAGATCTTTAAATCTGTCCCATGCCTCTCCGAAATTTTCATCGAAACCTTGACGAAAACCAGCAATTTCATTTTTTAGGTTAGTCGTCTTTGATGGAGGGAAGAAATAATTTACAAATTTCTTAACGAGATCTTCCCAGGTTTCAATGGATCGAGGGGGTTCTTTATCCAGCCAAATTCGGGCTGCCCCCTCAAGTGAGAATGGAAATAGCATCAATTTGATCACTGTTTGCGGCACATTTTTGTAATTGATTGTGGAAGTCAGTTTGTTGAACCAACGAATGTGTGCGTAAGGATCCTCTCGTTCAAACCCGTGAAATTGGTTTGTGGACACGAGCTGAATCAAATGTGTTTTCAGTTCAAAATGATCAGAATCGATGGCTGGTAAAACAATGGCATCTCCATAACCCTCGGTGGGTGCCTGGAGCATTTCAGCCATGGTGCGTTCGTCTGCCATATTTTCAGTGAGAACAGTACGAATCTCGGGTTCGACTATTTGGGCAGCACGTCTACGATTACGTCTTCTCGGAATTTCTACGAGTTCACGTAAAGGGCTTGATGACGTGGAAGAACGAGTGCGCATGCACTAAGTAAAATATTCCAATTAAAACAAGACAGAAGCAAAACACAAGTGAACTTAAACCAATAATCAGCAAGCGTACGGTAGCTCTCTAAAAGATAAACGCACAGAGTGGCGGAGAAGCAAAGGTGGGCAATTACGCTCCTTAAAAACCCGCTTCTTTCAGTCCGACAATTTAATGTCAGACTATCCTAGAACCTCCGTTAGAGTTTGTTTATCAATCAAAGGTGAGCCGATATTCGCAAGTGATACAAAGGCAAGTTTTAAATCTGATGTTTGGGAACTTATTATGGTCGTACCCCCAGTTAGGTAGTACTCTGTCTTGGTTCTCGATGGTAATTTTTTATTATTGTTTATTATTTATTAACAAAGAAAACGGAATTTATTTTTGGTGTTTTTATTTTTTATATGATAATAATAATAATAATATATATAGAAAAGAAAAGAAAAATATTTTTGTATTTTATATTGTTTTTGGGAAATAGGAACTTCTGATAGAAGGGTCTCAGATCACTAATCGCTAAAACTTACACAACTGTCGCAGCACACCTCCCCGGCAGCGGCGCCAAAATTTGATCCGCCCCGAACCAACACTTATATTTAAACAAATGCAGACCCGGAACTGGATGCTCGTGTGTAGTGTGTATACTGGGTAAGTGATCACCCAGGTCGTTTCCCAACGAGGTGTGAAATTGACAAACTGTGCAAAGCTAGGATTAAAGTGATTTGATGATTCAGATATTTTTGGATTTTGCTTTATTTAACAATTCTAAATAACAAATTAAAAACAGATATACACAGGAAATTTAAACGCGAATAAATTAAACTTAAAACGCGTAACGAAAAAGCTAAAATGGGACTAAAATTAAAATTTATAAAATTTAAATCCTAAAAATGTAAAATAACTTAAAACTTATTTAAAAACTTAAATTATATTTTTTTACACTTTTTATTTAATTATTATTAATTATTAATTATTTAATAACTAATTAAACTATTTAAATCGATAAAAAAATACTAAATGAACTAAGAAAAATATGAAACTTTTTATAAAAATATTACTAACTAAATAAAAGCTAAGAAAATTATAAAAATGAAAATTACTTAATTAAAATTTAAAAAGATAAATTCTATTAAATAGAAGCTATCACTTTATTTCTATTTTTTGATTTTCTTAAGGCCTAAAAATATTTTTATATTTTTCCTAGATTAAAAATGACAAAATAAAATTATGAAAATTGGATTTGTATTTTTCTGATTGTTTTTCTATTTATTATGATTTATTTACTATTTTAAACTAATTAAAATGATTAAAAATATTAAAAGACTTAGGAAAATTATGAAAAATTACAGATAATACTAAAATATTGTAAGGAAGCTGGGAAAAATAAAATGAGAAGTTCTCTAAGCTAGATAAGCTGATTTGGGCAGATAAGCTATAAGCTAATAAGCCCAAAATAAGCTAAATGGAATCCAAAAATTCCCAAAAGTTCAGGAATGGATTAAACAACAATTTTAAGCACTAAACAACTTAATAATCCAAATAAGCACTAAAGATAAGTTGAAAAGCAAATGGGCTGATTTGAAAACTATGCACAGAAAACTCAGATAAATAGCAGACTTGCAGACTACTTTAAGCACTCAATAAGCTGTCTAAAAGGCAACCTAAGGGGGGCAAAAGCAAGCTTGAACTACTGGGTATCTAAAAATCACAAAAGCCCCATCAATAACATCCCAATTGGGATCCAATTTGGGCCTAGATCAGCAGCAATGGCTGCTCAGTACACACTGAGTGTGCTGTTTGTCTGTTGTGTTTGTGTTTTTGTGCACCACTTGTGCACAGGTTTGGGGTTTGTGTGGACTGACTAAGTGAACCAAAAGGAGTACAAAAATACCAAAGAAAGGGTCAAAACAGGCTAGTAGCTGATATGCACAGGTTTGAGCTTTCTAGGGACTGAAAATCACAAAGATAATGAAAACTTGCTTAACTGATCTAAGGGACTTATCAAAGCTTGAAAATGACTTATTAGGACTGAGATAAGCTAGTTCAAAAGTGAACTTATGACCAATCTACAGTACTAGCCTATTGACTGTGTAAATCCAAACAGTCCTTTATGGATTGACTGATTTGGAATTTCAAAGGGAAATCAAAATTTTACACTAAGAGCTTATATATTATTGACTTACTAACTTATTTTACTACTGATTAACAACTTTTAACACAAAATTAAGCAATCTAATCAGTTATGCTAGGGTGGACTGTTTTTGGCTTTTTATAAGATTTTTGAGCAAATTAATGAAAAGCTATGCAACTACTGAAAAGATATATCAAATACACTTATAAACTAATAAAAAGCTTAAAACAATAATAATAAGCTAATGATAAGCACAAGCACAGTGATATGGAAATAATGCCAAAAATTTAGAGAAGCTTACAACTGATATGAACTGATGCACAAAGAACAAGGAACCAAGGACCAATCAAGCTTGTCAAAAACAAGCTAGATAACCCAGAAAAGCTTCTTGAACTAGCTTAATCATCCAGAAATAGCTTATTGACCTTCAGTTGACTTTCATTGACCATCTTCCAATCTTGGATTTAAGAACAAGTTACACTACAATAGACTTATGATAAGCTATGAGAAGCTTATATAAGCTATTAAAAACAGCTTAGAAGCTATTCTTGATACTACTTAACAATGATCTAATTATCAGTATCAATGAAAATCAGAACAATGCATAAATATTACACTACTGACAATAATCAAATAACAACAATAAATACACTAATTTTAACTTGTATTGATTGATGGAATTTGGAATTACAAAGTACAATTACTGGAAATGGAAATTCGACTATACTACTTTTCCACCCACTTATTTCTAGCTTACATTACATATTATATATACTAATTTTGAACTGGGATAATCCTCTATCGACATCCACAATGCATCCACACCATTGAATTGCTCTGATTAAATCTCCTCAGTCCATTTGTCAGTTTGGCGGGAAAACAGGATTTTGACTAAATCCTCTGATATTGCTAGTGGGGAGTGGGAAGAAAGCATTAATTGGTTTTGGATGTGTTAGGTGACTTGTAGGAGGAGGGGGATGAGGTGTTTAAGCCAGCTGGGGGGATGACTGGTTATGGCGGGGTGAGTGGGAAAGAGACGGGTCAAAGGTTTGTTTGACTGAGTTTGGTTAACTCAGTTAAGGGTTGGGCTTGTTTGTGTTTGGGCTTGGTAAATGGGTATAAGGATTGGGTTGGGTAAATAATAAAAGGGTTGGGTTTAATTGGATTTTATGGGTAGTGTTTTGATCCGGATTTTATTTTAGATAATCATAGGGACCATTCTTGTAATTTACTGAAACTTTAGGGCTGAGTTGTCATCTTCCCAAACTTTATTCCAAGGACTAAACCTGCCATAAAATAATTACACAAGGACCAAAGTTGTATTTTTTTATTATTTTAAAACTTTAAGGACCTAATATGTAAATTTGGATATTTGAGGGACTTGTTTTGTAAATTCTCAAAAGTTATCACAAGGGTATTTCTTGCCAAGTATTAATAGTACAAGGGTTTAAAACATGATTTTCCATTTTTAAAACACTCGAGGACTAAATTTGACAACTTTTGAAACTTGAGGGACTAGATTTGCCATTTATGCAAACTTGGTTCGTTTTCACTTATTTTCAATCATTTTGCATTTGAAACAGATAAAAAACACATTTTCAATGATATTTATAATATTGTGTGTTTTTGGACGTTTATGTGGGTTTAAACCGGGTAAATTATATGTGTTTTTAGACACATATCAAGTACAAAGGAGATCAGGAAATACATACCATACAGGAACAAAATCAAATGAAGGAATAGGAATAAGAAATGGGATCAATGAAACAAAATAAGACTAAAATAAATAAGGTTTAAGAATAAGGAAAACAGAAATCTATCACGAGCCCATTTAACAGACAATATCATAACAGTGTAAGCACATAAGTAATCTAGAGGGGATGCCTCTCAAGTAACAGATAATATGAGGGGTGTCCTCATGTATCAATTTGAGTGATCAGCTCACAGATATATGTGAAAGACGTGTATCCCACACACCATCAGTCACCAGTCATAATATAAACAATAAACATAACACATAAGCAGATAACAGGTCAAATCTAGGATGCACCCATACGCCCCACAGACAGTCAATAATCATAATTATAATGGCCATAGCAAATAATAAATAAGGGACGGAATAGGTCATCACTCTCCTGCCCTAGAGTCATGTCAGAGGTGCATCAATGACATGGACATGAAACCCTCATGCCTAGTGATTGGCTCGTAATATCAAACTGTAGGTCAAAGGTCAGGCGTACTATCAAAATAATCAAAAGTCATATCTTAAGGGTACATGGCAAAAGGTTCATGTCAAGAAATTTTCAGGATTTAATATCAAAGATTTAAGTCAGAGTTTATCAGATTAAGTTTTTATATCAAGTTTACGTTCGGATTAAAAGGGCAACATCAAAAGGTTTACAGAAAAGAGTTTTCACAAGTTCATAATTAGAGCTCGTAGCAAAATTTCATTTAGAAAGGTTCCTATTCAAAAGTTCATTTAAAACAATCATTCAAAAACGGTTTTCATAACAACTGATCTTACAATTTAGTTCTCGTAAAATGGTCTTCCAAACTTTTATTAATTTCCATTAAAAGTGGTGTCGCTTCTTTTAAAATGACTTTTCTCAAACGGATCATATGTATTTTTAAAGATGGTTCAAAATCAATTTGGTTCAAATAAGAATTTAACAGGTTAAGGTTTATATTCAAAAATCAGATAAATTATACAACAAATACGTCAGGTTAAGATCCAAAACAAAGTTCACCGATCAGGGTTCAAGACAAGAGGTCACAACAAAAGGTTCAATAAAGGTTCATAACAAATGAAACATATCAAGGCTTCACAAACAAAAGATCACATAAGAGGTGCACAAACTGGAGGGAACATAGCAATGGTATTGGGAATCCTAATAAGGAAAATGAAAGACTGAGAGAAAAGGGAATGAAGAACCCTTACTGAAAGAGGGCAGAATATCTGTACCTTATCAGCAAAGCAGATAAACAAGGATAGCAAGTGACAAGGATCAAATTACTCCTTCCTCGAACCTAAGGGAGTAGAAGACAAAATGACAAGTGGGTTTTAGTTATCCTTTCATTTTAAGTAACTTTCTATTTTTGGTAACTTTCCAGATTTAGTAATCTTCTATTTTTAGCAGGTTTCCAGAATTAACAGCTTTTCACATTTAGCAAGATATTAATATCTCAGATTAGGTTAAGTCCTTATTCAAGGCTTATTATGGTATTAAGGTATCTTTTAGCAGGTTACAAAAGTTTAGGGTTTATTATGACAGATCTTCATAGTTCAGGGTTTTAATTGTAACTTATTTAATTTAAAGGCATAAAGTAAAAACACCTTAAGTTATAGACTTAAATACTTATTCTATTCAGAATAACATCTTAATCCTTTTAGTTTCACAATTTACAGATTAAACTCCTCTAGTTACCATATTTACAAAGCAAACCCTAGATTTATATATCTTACTAATTAAACCCTACAATATCCATATTTATCAAACAAGCATCTTCTTTTACATAATTACAAAATGTAACATCAGAATTAATTGTATTATAGATTAGATCCCTCAGGATTTATAAATTACACATTTGGTCCCTCTACTTTAATTAATTACAATTCGACCCTTATAAATACAATTAATTCATTATCTTGCAATATTTACACTTAGGACCCTCAAGTTATATTTTTCCCACATTCCTACTGACTTATATAACATTACAAAAATATCCTACAAGTTTCAAAGTTGGCAAAACATACCCTTATACTTTTTAAAAACCCAATCGTATATACTTTTAATGCGCAAAACCAAACCCTAATACATCTAATCATTAAGACATCATTCCCCAATCATTGAATGCATTTATTACTCAGATCCAAACCACAAAAACATAACCCTATTTCGTTCTAGGGTTTTTCTCTAGTTTTCCTTATTATTTCACATGATCCGATTTAAACAATAATTAGCATCAATTAATCTAGGCTTCTAAAATCAATTGGCTATTTTTCCTAGCTTATATTAACGTCAAAGAACATATAGAAAATATGGTTGCACCTCAGAAAATTCATATAGCATGATTTACGAATTTCATTTGTTTTATGCCTTTTATTATGGTATACCTTAATAACCATGCATGATGTGTGTTTCTTATTTTTATTAGGTTATATTCGACCCATAGAACACTAGAAAAATGCTGGATAATTTTTAGAACGTAAATATTAGGTCGTGGGAATTATACCTCTCGTACGTATAGACCGAACAAAATAATTGTACTACGATCGAACGAAAGCTTCAATACTCCAACTCCTATTTTTCGTGGCTCCTTTACACTCCAAAGAACTCCAGAAAATTGTTAGATCAGGTCTAGAAATCGTGTGGAGGGTTGGGTCGATTTTGAGGTTGTCGACTTTAGGGTTTCGGTTAGGGTTTAATAAAATAATTGGGATTTGTTAACTAAATGAGATATAAGCCGAGAATTTGGAGGGGGAATGGGCTTAAGAACCGGCCTAAATCAGATAAAATCAAAAGGATTTGATTTGGTATTGATTTCCCATTTTATTTTGTATTTATCTCTTTATAATGATTTTACAAAATATAATTAACTTAAATAATTATATATTTCGGATTGTATGTGTGTACATGTGTGAATTAATAATTTTTTTGGGACATTCAAAATATTGAAATGTTGTCTCAGAATTTATTTTATTTCATATGTAGTTCATTTTCAGAAGTTTGGAATCGTTTCAGGATTTTTATAAGTGATTTAATTTAGTTTTAAGTTTCAGGGGTATTTTGGTCATTTACATGCTTTCTAAATTTCAGGTATTACAACTTCTTCCCCTCTAAAAAAAAATTTCGTCCTCGAAAATTGAGGTGAAACGAAACGGAAACACAACCGACTGTGAACAGGAATATGAAAGACTTCGGTTTCCTCAAAAAGACAAATCGTACCGAATCTAGATCAAAAGAATAATATATCGAACGTAACGGATGATAATCGGATCTTCTTGGAAGAGATGCAGGAATACATGGGATTTTGACGGATATGCCATCCTCGAAAATTTGCAAAGAAAGGAAATGAAATTGAACGGAAACGAACAAAGACATACTAAATCAAAATACGAATTAAAAATACTAGCTTACATAGATTCCTCGGTTTCCCAGGTAACACCACGTTCTGGGTGATTCCTCCAACGAATCTTTACAAACGGAATGACTTTATTTCTCATGACTCGAATTAAAACAAAGTGGGTTCAATTTTCTTAGGAGGAGACAGATAATTTAATTTGATCAAAAGGTCACACAACATAAAATGGACTATAAGTGATTCATCAGGATCTCCTATGGAAAGAGTTCAAATCAAATTAATTTCGTCAACGGAAGAGAGCTTTATAAGAGTTCAAGATTTATAACTGAGGTCAACAGTATGAAAACGAGAGTACAAACTCATCCAGGTATTTAACGAACGAAGGTAAAGCATACGCATAGGTAGAACGAACCTAACGTCTCACTAATCACGCATAATTTAACAGAATTCAAATTCTAAACTTACTAGGTACTATCCAAGATATCCTATGCCTACAACAAGTGCTCGTTATATGATGTAAGTATTATCACGTTGGCCAGACGTCATAATACTGGCATCATATAATTATGCCCTCATGATGGTCATACTTTATCTCAAGTCGAGAACAAAATAACTTATCTTAATCCACCTATTCTTCCTACGGTCTCAGAGGTCATTAAAATCAAATATTCTAACTAAGAGGAAAACAAATCACTCAAGGAGTTAACGGAACCAATCTAGAATGTTTATCAGAATTTGGGCACATCAACAAAAGCATCAGGTCATCCATCATTCGTCAAATTTGACATATCAAAATCATCGTCCTACATACGCGGAATGAACACAAAGCGGAATTTCTAATAGAGAACCTAAACCATTCAAAGGATTTTATCGCCAGGTGTAGGAATTTAAGTAGGTCAAACGGAAATGAGCTACGTCATCCATTCAATATATGCTCTTAAGTCTCTCCCAATTCCAAACAGCCTATCTATGTTTGTCCAAATGGTCATCGGTTGAAAAGGATTTATAACTTGAGTCTGATCCCCAAGCCTTCGGCTCTTCTTCTTGGAACTGTGGTGGCACAGTGTGTATTTCTAGCATGCATTTTTTTTTTCAATCATCCAGTCTGCTTCTGCTCTCAATTCATCTTAGTACAACCAAGACGAATCGGAAAGTGGGACTGTATGTCTTTATCAGCTCTAGGTTCGCCATCTTGACAAGATTTTGTTTTCTGCTTTGACAACACTTCTGCCTTGTAAGGGATGTCTTCTCTGCTCAGGATAGCCACCGTTTTTGTTAGTTCTAGGTCGTGTAGTGAAGTAACTCTTCCAATATGATTCTAATTGTCCCAACTAAACATCAACCTCCCAGAATATACAATGATCGTCAACCTACGGTGCAAACTGATTTCCATGTTCTTCCTAGTCTCCGAATGTACTATTAAGTCATACAATGACCATTTGCTCAAGTACTCATGAGAAAACATTATTTATCAAGTTCACAAAAATGTCCGAGCTTAAGCTAATACTATTAGCGTCACTAACCGTCATACTACTCGCTACGAATACGGAAGACAATTTCAGAATTAACCTCAATTCGTCAGAAAGGAAAATATCACGCTCTTAATTTAAACAAGACACATAATCGTTCCAGGGTAGAGGAATATGTGCTCCTAATAGTAACTTAGTTCAGCTATCTCTGGTAGCCATCCTTCTTTATCGCGGACGAAACTAAAATGCGTCCAGTAGATACACTTAAGTAAACTAACTTCTTGGTCTTCGGTTGCTGCTCTTCCCGGTTACTCAGATCAACTGATATGGTATCGGTCACCTCTAAAAGCACCTTTGCTTGATGACTAGAAATCTCTTGGTATTATGTCTAATCCTATTTCACGCTCCTATGGAAAAAGATATGTGGTTCCGCCACAAATCATATTCAGAAACTCAGGGTGCCAAACACTCTCAAGAAAAGGGTCATTTATTGGTGTACGAAATGGGTTCTAGGAAGACTTTTAATACTCGGAACTTCTATAGAGGTATCTTTAATGGATGTCAGGAAATCAAAACAACTATGGGGAATCAAAGTCCTGGCTTTCATAGCCGAGATTTGCTTGACAGACTCAAAAGATTGAAAATCATGATAAACACATATCACACAAAATTTATTCCAAAGATTGCTCAAGCCTTATTATAAAATATTCGGAGAAAACCCCATAATCCAACGGAATCCGTACAAAATAATGTCAAAAGAAACGTAAGACAAAATTCTAAACAAAATAACACACATGACTCGAGCTCTATCCATAAGTCTAGACCTTGTTACTCGCGGTGGACTCCAAATCTGAATCCACTTCATCTTCATCACTAATCCATCCGTTTCGATTCCCCTCAGGCTGTGGCAGTGGTCGTCTCACAAAACCATCCTCAGAGTTCCTTCCTTCATCTCCTACATCGTCCACAAATCCATACAAATTGTGAGGCTCAGCCCGCACTACTCCTCCTTCTTCTATGAACTTAGAACACCTTTCCGGGTACCTAGTCACGAAGCTGTTTCCATCGGTTACCTCCGTCTCGTGCAGATGTATCTCTTTTCCACTTATATTTACTACGGTCATCCTTTCTTCAACCCGGCATGGCCACATACTAGCAGGGATCGAAATCCTCCTGTGAGTCCTTCTCAACTTACCAATCCTTTTTCGGCCAGTAGCGAAAACAGTTGCCCAATGATACTTGATGCGTGCCGGAGGTGCCATGCGTCTGAACGATTTTGAAAATGATTAACGAAATATACAGAATAAGCACGAATGGAAAGATAAAACAAAATCCTAATGTCTACCCAAATCCTCAACGGTCAAGACTTACGTTCCTATGGGGAAAATCTTAAGGCAATTTTCCAAATATTGTCCTACGAGCGCCTACAGTGGAAACTTAGTGGTCCAGAATTCACAGGTCAAGGGTAAATGTATTACGAGTCGCAGCCTGTTATCTCTGATACCATAAATTGTAACACCCCCAACCCGACAAGGGTAAAGATATCACAACAATGGATTCATATCAGATCAAAACAAAGCATACTAATACAGTAATACAAAAATCTCAAAGGATTACAAATGAAATACTGAATTCACATGGTTACAAATGAAAACTTCCAAGAACTACTTCTAAGATATACTATCTTCAAATCAACTCTAATCCAGCGTAGCTATCAAATCTTCTAAGTCCAAAAGTACACTCTTCCCTCATTCCCAGCATCCTACTAAAACCTGCCACATGAAAAGAAATGCGGCTGAGCTACGAGAGCTCAGTGAACAGATATATAGATAACAAGAAACGATAATGGATAGCAGTACAAAGGAGATCAGGAAATACATACCATACAGGAACAAAATCAAATGAAGGAATAGGAATAAGAAATGGGATCAATGAAACAAAATAAGACTAAAATAAATAAGGTTTAAGAATAAGGAAAACAGAAATCTATCACGAGCCCAGTTAACAGACAATATCATAACAGTGTAAGCACATAAGTAATCTAGAGGGGATGCCTCTCAAGTAACAGATAATATGAGGGGTGTCCTCATGTATCAATTTGAGTGATCAGCTCACAGATGTATGTGAAAGACGTGTATCGCACACACCATCAGTCACCAGTCATAATATAAACAATAAACATAACACATAAGTAGATAACAGGTCAAATCTAGGATGCACCCATACGCCCCACAGACAATCAATAATCATAATTATAATGGCCATAGCAAATAATAAATAAGGGACGGAATAGGTCATCACTCTCCTGCCCTAGAGTCATGTCAGAGGAGCGTCAATGACATGGACATGAAACCCTCATGCCTAGTGATTGGCTCGTAATATCAAACTGTAGGTCAAAGGTCAGGCGTACTATCAAAATAATCAAAAGTCATATCTTAAGGGTACATGGCAAAAGGTTCATGTCAAGAAATTTTCAGGATTTAATATCAAAGATTTAAGTCAGAGTTTATCAGATTAAGTTTTTATATCAAGTTTACGTTCGGATTAAAAGGGCAGCATCAAAAGGTTTTCAGAAAAGAGTTTTCACAAGTTCATAATTAGAGTTCGTAGCAAAATTTCATTTAGAAAGGTTCCTATTCAAAAGTTCATTTAAAACAATCATTCAAAAATGGTTTTCATAACAACTGATCTTACAATTTAGTTCTCGTAAAATGGTCTTCCAAACTTTTATTAATTTCCATTAAAAGTGGTGTCGCTTCTTTTAAAATGACTTTTCTCAAACGGATCATATGTATTTTTAAAGATGGTTCAAAATCAATTTGGTTCAAATAAGAATTTAACAGGTTAAGGTTTATATTCAAAAATCAGATAAATTATACAACAAATACGTCAGGTTAAGATCCAAAACAAAGTTCACCGATCAGGGTTCAAGACAAGAGGTCACAACAAAAGGTTCAATAAAGGTTCAGAACAAATGAAACATATCAAGGGTTCACAAACAAAAGATCACATAAGAGGTGCACAAACTGGAGGGAACATAGCAATGGTATAGGGAATCCTAATAAGGAAAATGAAAGACTGAGAGAAAAGGGAATGAAGAACCCTTACTGAAAGAGGGCAGAATATCTGTACCTTATCAGCAAAGCAGATAAACAAGGATAGCAAGTGACAAGGATCAAATTACTCCTTCCTCGAACCTAAGGGAGTAGAAGACAAAATGACAAGTGGGTTTTAGTTATCCTTTCATTTTAAGTAACTTTCTATTTTTGGTAACTTTCCAGATTTAGTAATCTTCTATTTTTAGCAGGTTTCCAGAATTAACAGCTTTTCACATTTAGCAAGATATTAATATCTCAGATTAGGTTAAGTCCTTATTCAAGGCTTAGTATGGTATTAAGGTATCTTTTAGCAGGTTACAAAAGTTTAGGGTTTATTATGACAGATCTTCATAGTTCAGGGTTTTAATTGTAACTTATTTAATTTAAAGGCATAAAGTAAAAACACCTTAAGTTATAGAATTAAATACTTATTCTATTCAGAATAACATCTTAATCCTTTTAGTTTCACAATTTACAGATTAAACCCCTCTAGTTACCATATTTACAAAGCAAACCCTAGATTTATATATCTTACTAATTAAACCCTACAATATCCATATTTATCAAACAAGCATCTTCTTTTACATAATTACAAAATGTAACGTCAGAATTAAGTGTATTACAGATTAGATCCCTCAGGATTTATAAATTACACATTTGGTCCCTCTACTTTAATTAATTACAATTCGACCCTTATAAATACCATTAATTCATTATCTTGCAATATTTACACTTAGGACCCTCAAGTTATATTTTTCCCACATTCCTACTGACTTATATAACATTACAAAAATATCCTACAAGTTTCAAATTTGGCAAAACATACCCTTATACTTTTTAAAAACCCAATCGTATATACTTTTAATGCGCAAAACCAGACCCTAATACATCTAATCATTAAGCCATCATTCCCCAATCATTAAATGCATTTATTACTCAGATCCAAACCACAAAAACATAACCCTATTTTGTTCTAGGGTTTTTCTCTAGTTTTCCTTATTATTTCACATGATCCGATTTAAACAATAATTAGCATCAATTAATCTAGGCTTCTAAAAATCAATTGGCTATCTTTCCTAGCTTATATTATTGTCAAAGAACATATAGAAAATATGGTTGCACCTTAGAAAATTCATATAGCATGATTTACGAATTTCATTTGTTTTATGCCTTTTATTATGGTATACCTTAATAACCGTGCATGATGTGTGTTTCTTATTTTTATTAGGTTATATTCGACTCATAGAACACTAGAAAATTGCTGGATAATTTTTAGAACGTAAAGATTAGGTCGTGGGAATTATACCTCTCGTACGTATAGACCGAACAAAATAATTGTACTACGATAGAACGAAAGCTTCAATACTCCAACTCCTATTTTTCGTGGCTCCTTTACACTCCAAAGAACTCCATAAAATTGTTAGATCAGGTCTAGAAATCGTGTGGAGGGTTGGATCGATTTTGAGGTTGTCGACTTTAGGGTTTCGGTTAGGGTTTAATAAAATAATTGGGATTTGATAACTAAATGAGATATAAGCCGAGAATTTGGTGGGGGAATGGGTTTAAGAACCGGCCTAAATCAGATGAAATCAAAAGGATTTGATTTGGTATTGATTTCCCATTTTATTTTGTATTTATCTCTTTATAATGATTTTACAAAATATAATTAACTTAAATAATTATATATTTCGGATTGTATGTGTGTACATGTGTGAATTAATAATTTTTTTGGGACATTCAAAATATTGAAATGTTGTCTCAGAATTTATTTTATTTCATATGTAGTTCGTTTTCAAAAGTTTGAAATCGTTTCAGTATTTTTATAAGTGATTTAATTTAGTTTTAAGTTTCAGGGGTATTTTGGTCATTTACATGCTTTCTAAATTTCAGGTATTACATTTGAGATATCCTTGCGGATCTATGAAATATGAATTCCATCATCTTGAGATTTAACATTAGCATGTTTAATCCTCATTATGACTTTGCTAGTGTATTTTAAGAAGATTATGTATCTTTTAATTTTATCTTTTCAAGATAAAACTCCCACTTGCCTTTTGCAATTTATAGGTAATACTTAGCAAATAGAGCAACACAAAAATTATTCTCTTTTGGGACTTTACAAATACTTATTGACAGTTTCTTACATTTAGTTTGTTAACAACCTACTCAAAAGCAGTTTAACAAATTCAGAACTTCAATTTTAAGACTTAATGTGATTCATCACATTCCATAATAAATGGTGTCTTATTAATCTTCTAGGTTGGAGTCTAATTGAGTATATCCATTCCATACTCAATTTTCTAACCTTGATAACTTTTGGAAGAAAATAATATATAGTTATCTTAAATCAAACAATATTACAATAGTTTGATTTTTCTAACTGAACATACTATACACATTATGTATTTCATTAGGATTAATATTGTAAGTCAATCTTACAATGTGAAAGATAAATATATTTCATTTTAGCTTACCTATTTACCAACTAAGCAAAGTTAATGGTGTAATAGAATTTCCAAGCCAATTGCATGCTTTATAACATAAGTACTTATTCACCAAGCCACTTCATGTCCATGTCTTATCAAGAAGACATAAACTGTTATAATCCCAATATACGTTATAAATCATTGATCAACTCAATAACTTCTTGTATCTGTCTTAAAACATAAAAAGTTAACGTCTTACAAGTCTTACAGCAGTAAAAGACTTCATATTTATATCTTTACAATAAAATATAATCATGAATAACTAAAGTAATCATGAACACCACAATTCGGTTTCAATAGTTATTTCAAGTTAATTTATTACTTCATATATTTATGACATTCCAAGAATACATAAACATGCAAATTTGAAGTAGTCTTAAATTACTTCATTGATTTATGTCATTACAATAATACATAAATATTCAGTTTGAAGTAGTCTTAATATCATATTCACACTTGTTCTAATAATTATCTAATTTAGAAATTTGTAAATTAACATAGTTTCATCACATCAGCTTAGGCTGCTAGTAATGAAAGTATGTAATTTACCTTGTCATTAATATTTATGTAAAGTTTTCACTTACGCTAGATAATAACTCCAAGTGTTCTATAATTAGATGTGTGTAAAAACACATTAGAACATTAATCTCTTAGCTTGCAATCAAGAGAATTCTTTAAATCATATTTCTTTGTGTCGTTGCTTGCACATAATAAAGATCTCTCCTACTTGTGCATGGAACAAAATCATGTATCAGACAAACAATACATCAATCATTTGTTTATGAGATCAATATAATTGTGTCATAGATATTATAGATATAGAACCACCTTGTCTAGTAAGGAAACATATACAGCTATCCTTGAAACCACACGTGTCTATTATTGGAAAGTAATTATCTCAAGGGATTCTAGAGATAATCCGGGTTACTACCAATATATCAAAGCTTGTAGCTCCCACTGAATGATAGAGCATTACATTAACTCATTATTCAGTAATTACAACACAATGCTCCCACTGGATTTCACAACATTATAAGTGTTTCATGACCAGTAAAAGCAAATAGTGTGCTATTTACTTTTCTACACCTTTGGGGAATCCCATACGTAACAATTACTTAGGTACTCAAAGGATGTATTCTACTTTGTAATTGATGGAATATCCATCAATGCAATTAACTTGGAAATATTGGGCATCTAATTTCTTCCTCAATAGGTCTACCATCACCACAATGGTATGTAGCACCTTTATATGGTTAAAGCACAACAACTAGATAAAGTTTGCTAGTTTGCCTTTTACCAATTTTGGGGTAATTAGTCTAGCTTCTATTTTTAATAACCCATAAAATGAGCAATTTTCTTAACTATTAAAAATTTGCTGTGAATTATTGCTTAGAATTTAGACAATTCTATTTTTCCTATTATACCGTTTTCATTCATGAAAATGAATAGGATTAAGTCTTACTCTTCTCAAAGAAAGTAGACTAGGTTTATTCTTGTAGTAAAGTTGACTCTATCCAAAACCCCTACGGGTGTAGATCAATTTACCACTAAAAGAATGCCCCACGTTTACGGTTTTAACGATGCATTTATACATTAAAGGAATTTACAAAATTTATTTTTTAGTATTTTCGATAATACAATTTTTCAAGAAAATTAAACACCCATGGTAAATAACATTTAACCATTTAATTTTCACTGAAAACTAGGATCCAAATTGACATAGTTTCATCACATCAGCTGAGGCTGCTAGTGTAACACCCCAACCTGATAAGGGTAAAGACATCACAACAATGGTTTCGTATCAGATCAAAACAAAGCATACCTCAATAGTAATACAAGAATTCTCAAAGATTACAATTGAAATATAGGAACTACAAGGTTACAAAAGAAACTTCCAACAAATACTAATTCCAAAACAATAATAACTTCTAGTCACTTCTAAGTCCAAAAGTAGCTATCAAGTCTTCTAAGTCCAAGATACTCTCCACCCATTCCCAGCTTCCTACTAAAACCTGCCGCAGGAAAAGAAATGCGGCTGAGCTACGAGAGCTCAATGAACAGATATAACGATAACAAACAGTAATAGAGAATAGTACAGAATAACATAAACAAAGGTCAAACAGATGTAATATGGTTCAAGGGATAAGTCAGTGAATAAGTATAAAGGAAAGAAAAAAGGGATAGTAATCCACCACGAGCCCAGAAACAGATCATATCATTTCGTAACCATAAATCTTCAAATCATATAGAGGGGAGACCTCTCAGATAATCAGATAATATGAGGGGTGTCCTCATTCTTCAAATGGAGTAGCTAGCTCCCAGATATATGTGAAAGGCGTGTATTGCACACAAGCACCAGTCACCAGACAATAATAAATCATATATAGATAATCC
This sequence comes from Artemisia tridentata subsp. tridentata, assembly GCA_021014915.2. Classification (NCBI taxonomy): domain Eukaryota; kingdom Viridiplantae; phylum Streptophyta; class Magnoliopsida; order Asterales; family Asteraceae; genus Artemisia; species Artemisia tridentata. Next base: position 448,020,523 of record CP139507.1, read on the forward strand.
ACTAAACAGAACAGATCTAGGATGCATCCATACGCCCCCGCAGATAAAATAGTGGCCAAATAATATAATGCGCATATCAGATAACAGATAAGGGACGGTGTGGAACATCACTCAACCACACTAGAGTCATGCCATCGGTGCATCAATGACATGGCCATGTTACCTTCATGGCTAGGGTCACAAATTTTGGCTCGGGTATCAAACTAAGAGTCAGATATCATATCAAATCAGAGTGTCATATCAAAAGGTCCATATCAAATGGGTTCATAACAGATGGTTCATAACAGATATATCAGATGTAATGCCAAAGGTCCAAATCAGAGTTTACCAGATCAAGGTTCATATTAAGTAATCAAGTCAAGGTTCAGATCAAAAGTTCATTTCAAAAGTTTCTATCAAAAGTCCATTTTAAACAATCCTTTATTCATGATTTTCATAAAACGATCCTTTAAAGTGGTTTTCAAAAAAATAATCTTTCAAAACGGTTTTTAAAAAGATAGTCTTCGAAATATAGTTTTCATAAAAGTTAGTAACATTTTATATAAAAGTAGTTTCGCATCATTTATAAACATCTTTTAAAATGGTTTTTCTCATAACATTTCCATAGTATAATTAAAAGGTTTTCATAACATAGGTTCATAACAGAGGTCATATCAGATGGGATCAACAGAGAAGGTTCGAGCAAATGGAATCATAGCAATGGCATCAGTTCAGAAACTAACGGATCAGAAAATGAAAGAGATCATGAGAAACCTTATAAGGAAGGTCAGAATATCTGTACCTTATTTTTCCCAATGATTAACATAGGCTTCTATAATTCGAAACACTATTTTTCCCAGCTTATGTGATGATCATAGAACCTATAAAAATTAATAACACAGCCCAGAAAAATCGTATCGCATGTTTTAGATATTTAACCCGGTTTACACATTTAAAATTTATTCGACCCTTTAAGCCTTGCATGATTGGAATCCTATATTTTTCATGGATTATATATGATAGAATAAGCATAATAAGAATACCAGACCAATTATTTAACGTGTGGAAGAGCCAAAATAGAATTAAGCCTCTCGGATGGTTTTTTTTTTTCGACAAAAATAAACCCCACGCCCAAACGAACGAACTTCAAACCTTGAACCCAATTTTATTAGCTCCCTTAATTGATGTAGAATACCAGAAAAATAACCCACGAATTTTAGAGAGCCTTATGGAAGAGATACGAAATTATGTTGTGTTTTTGATATTTTCGGTTTAGGGTTTTCAAGATAAAAGAAGTGGTTATAAAAAAAAGGTAAGGCCGAGCAATTAGGGGGGGGGGGATTGACTAAATAACCGGCCCAAATCAATGCCAATCAAAATATTGATTTTGTATTTAATTTCCTTATTTAACTTATAATTATATGACTTTATAACATAATAATTAAATAATTATTTTCGGCCCAACATAGAGTTTTATGTGCTCATGGTAATTTTTGGTACATTACAAAATGTTAAATGTAGAAGCCAAAATTAATTTACTTCATATCTTGATCATTACCAGAAGTTTGGGATTTATTTGGTACTTTATAAGCTTATTAATTCAAATTTAAGATTGTAGGGGCAATTTGGTCTTTTTACACGTTTCAGATTTTTGGGTATTACAACTTCTTCCCCTCTAAAAAAAATTTTCGTCCTCGAAAATGGAAGTGAAACGAAACGGAAAGCATAACGGACCGTGAACGGAAAATGTGAATGGCTAGTTTCTCATGATTCTCTCTTGATAATCGAAATAGTTTCGGTTTCTTCAGAAAGGACAGACCATAATTCACAACAGATCATCATGAACAGATTCATCGAATGTTAGACGTACATATAGCAACACATAGGTGTACTCCTTCATAGTAACAGATAGAGTCCATGCAGACAGAAAACAGATTATCAGACGGCAGAAAGCTCTACAACAGGACCTAAGATTCTCATCGGAAGTACAGATGTCAGCAAACGCGTGTTGAGTATCCAGACGTATCAAATCGCAAAACGGTGAAAGCAGATTACGCGTATAGGTAGAATGAATCCTAAAGTCTCAATCAGATATCAGAATTTCTAAGGTTCTAAGGCACTCCTCGAAATATCCTATGCCCACAACAAGTGCACGTTAGATGATGTAAGTATTATCACGTTGGCCAGACGTCATAATACTGGCATCATATAAATATGCCCTCATGATGGTCATACTTTATCTCAAGTCGTGAACAAATAACCTATCTTAAATCCACCTAATCCAACTACAGTCTCAGAGGTCATCAAAAATCAAACACCATAACTAAGAGGAGAACGAACTACTCGAAGAGTAACGGAAAAATTTTAGAACGTCTATCAGAAATGGATACATCGCCAGCAGCGTCAATCCTTCATCACTCACCAGAATCAACTCAGACAACATCAGTGGTTACGTCAAAATTCTCATAACAAACCATCATCCCACATGCGCGCAGTCTACACAAAAAGGAATTTCTAGCGGGAAACCTAAATCATTCAGAGGATCTTATCATCAGGTAACGGAAATTTTAGTAGGTCAAGCGGAAATGAATTACGTCATCCATAGCTTTATTCTTTACAGAATCAACTCTTCCAAACACAAACATTCGCTTCAGAATCATCGTCCATTCAAATACATGATCCTAAACTTCTTCCAAGTCCATGCAGTCTGTTGTATGATCATAGGGTGGAAAGGAATTACAACTCGAGTCTGGTCCTTCAAGCCTTCGGCACTTCTTCTTGGAACTGTGGTGTAGTAACGTGGATTTCTGGCACGATCTTTAAATCTCTTCATCATCCAGTCTGCTTCCGCTCTCAATTCATCTTAGTATAACCAAGATGAATAGGGAAGTGAGACTGCATGTCTTCATCAGCACACAGGAGGGAAACTTTTGCATTGGTAGTACTAGTTTGGATTAAAAACTTGACTTGAGTGAGGCTGATTACTTACTCCAGAGGTATATATAGAGGGAATTCAAGTAATTGAAGACTCTTATATTAATTAAATATTAAACAGGAGAGTACTATGCGGTTTTTTTAAAACCATGTTTTTGAATTTTTTAGCTTAAACTCCTGTATCTTTACTTGACACGTTCAAATAAAAAACCAGCACACACATATATTTCACAACTACTTCCTTTTTGTAACATACTATCTTCATTTCTATCAACCAAGTTGCTTTTTTGAGTGTGACTCACAATTACTTGAGGATTATATCAAAGGTATGTATATCAGGGGTGGATCTACAGCCACCACAGGTATGCACGTGCATACCCTGTGATTCCTCGTCGTAGTGTAAAAAAAAACTGAGTTTTGGAATTTTGTTAATCGAGTTACTGTAAACTAAGAAATAACTACTCGAACCAACCTTATACTACAACTATATTAACTACTATGATACCGTGACACTCAAATGAATAAAGTAAAGATGAAGAGAATATGATGCGTATGATTTAAGCTTTTAACCGAATGTTTATTTAACAAACCATAAGAGAACAAAAGAGAAAACATACACACGCCACACATTCTCACACCTATACTAAACCAAGAGGCACACCAAAACTAGTGAGAGTGTGTGGTATTTACAGGAAATAAGAAATGATGGGACGCCCTAGGTTACTAACCTTGGGCTTGGTGGGCTTTGTGTTGGACTTGGGCTTTTGTATGATACTTGAACTTTTCTACTTAAAGTCCAACACAAAGCCCTTACAATACATAACTTAACTACACGACACACTATTATAAAAATTACAAATGACCATCACTTGATTAAAAATATAAATGCTAACAATCTCCCCCTAAGGGATGGTCATTTCCATGATGCTCCCAGTGATTGGTCTTTTGTCTTCAACATCTTGAACTTTGTGTGTCGATGTAGAATAGTCTTCAATAATCATTCCTTCATGCACTGTGATATTCAAAGTAATCGTCTTAAGTTCTTGCCTTGATCAAAATCTTCTTGTGGTGATGCGTCGTGTCCTCCAACATACTCATACATCATGTACTGTAAAGTTCTGCAAGCAATCTTCCCTTGCTAACAATCTCCCCGTAAACTTTCATCATTTGACATATGAACTTGTTCTTGACATCTTGATTAGTGTTTTGACTTTGTTTATACACTCTGTCTTTAACTTGTTATCTTGAACTTTTTACACTTGAGCTTTGTTGGAGATGTTCTTCATAAGTATGGGTATGCTGAGGTGAAGATATTGGATATATGTGATGATGGTTAATGAATGTTTATAGGTAGCTTCATAAAACCGTTAGTGATAAATCATCCAGCGCTTACGGGTTAGGACTTTGAGATCGTCAACAGCATAGTGTGAAGACTTTCTCTAATCTCCCCCAAGCCGTTCTAAACTGGATACCCCCGAAAGGGCTTACACGGACACACCGAAGTGCACCCACGATTCAGTGAGTCGCTGGAGATCGCCCCACGACTGTAGACTGTTTGAAGCACGTAACCATCATGATATAAATAGCAAGATCCAAATATCTCATTAAGACTCTTGTACACCTTGTGTCCTTTTTGGTGAACACAAGGGTATTCCAATGGAAGTGTTCCTAAGAGATCTTTTGATGAATCTCATGGCTCTAGACTCGATAGCGCGTTTTGGTTTTAGTAGTCGGAGGCATGGAGCAGAGTGCAACCTTTTCAATATCAACACATCTCGGAATGAGAGGCCGATAGATTATGCAGTGTTCTCCGTGAGAAATGAAACAAATATCTTTTAAGAGATATCTGAGTGGCTAGGAGCGGTGGTTCAGCGCGTCACTGGGTCCATGACGTCTTGTCTTCAATATCAGTATCACCTTAGTGAATACCGATAGCAGATGTATTGACCCGGTTTCTGCCCTAAGTTTTCATGGAGGGCTATTTCTTTTCACCCTTTTATTAAACTTTTCTTTTTAATTCTTCAACCCCTTCTTTCCCTTTCTCATTTACTCCTTTTTTCAATCTTTCCTAAGGACTTCTAATTCTAATCTATTGGAATTGTCCTTGGGTAGATCCCTCCGACTCTGGCGGATCATAGGACATAATCCTAACCATAATCACCTTATTACTCCATGATTATCCTAGATTTATTGATCACATACCATAAAACCTTTTGTGAAAATCTCTCAAAGTGTTTAAGATTAAACACATTTTTGTTAACACCTTGAGAGTTTTACATTTTAGAAATACTCCCCCTTCACATGTGCTCATGCATTTTTTATAAAATTGCACATGTTGGGTAGAGTTCGCAGATGAGTGTGTAAATACTCATCAGTTTACACCCATAAAAGACACAAAAATGACCAAAAACACCCAAATATATTGCAGATATCCTTGGTTTTGTGTTTTTATGTGTTTCAGGTACGAAGGATTGAAAACGGAGCGAAAACAGGCATTTTTGGATCGACTCGACAACAATGGTGCAATTGATCAAGTGAAGACAAAAAGTCAAACTCAAAGTCAAAGTCAAGTCAACTCCCAAAAATGCCAAAACAACACAAATGGTCGTTGGAATTAATTCTCAGTTTGGCAGCCTTGGTCCTTGGGATTTTCAATATTTACAAGATTGGTCCTCAAAGTTTAAATAACATTCCAATATTAAATCCCTTTATCCAACAAACCTTAACTACCCAAACCTTTAACCCACAGCCACAAACCCATCAACCAAATCCTTAAACACCCAGCCCATCACCACACACAATCCCAAGCCCAAACAAATAAATACCCAACCCGTTTTAATTAGTTAAACACCCAGGTTGACTAAGTCAACTTCCCCTTCCCAAAACCATTTCCCGCTCACTTTTCCCCTTCCCCAGAAAACCAACACCAGACAACTTCCCCCCCCCCCATGTCCCCCCAACATTCTTGTCCCCTCCACTGCCATAGCCACCATCTTTTCCCCCACTCAAAAGGTCAACGCATCTCTCTAACCAGATTTCCCGCCAAAAACAGGATGGAGGGTTGTGATTATTTCGAGAGGATCCAATTGCCAAGAATTGATGAGAAGAAGCTCAGAAGCAAGAGAAACCCTAATTTCTTAGTATAAATAGACCATTTGTAAGCCAATGTTGGGCAGTTAGTTAAGTAGATTTTAGTTCAGTCGTACTTTTAATTTAAATGTAAAATTTGTAGTAATTTAGTTTTCCAGCTATCAATCCAAGTCATTTTTTATCTATTGTTCCTGTTTTAAGTATCTCTGTACTAGTTTTCAAGTTTAATAAAAGTTCAAGTTTCTTTTGGTAATTCGTATTAAGTTTTTCAAGTTGTTAAGAGTTAATCACAAGCCTCAGTACCCTTAATATAAGCTTATAAAAGCTTATTATAGCTTTGTGTAAGCTTGTATTCGATTCTAAAAGCTTAATTCTAAAAAGTCAAGAAAAAGTCAAAGAGTCAAGAAAAAGTCAAAAAGTCAAGAAAAAGTCAAATTAAGTTCAAAAAAGCAGTTTTACCTATGCATTTGTCGAAAGCATTGGAAGTGGTCGAAATGGATTGGCCAGAGGGACTTTACTAGCTTGTTGTAAAACAAGCTAGAGCTTGTAGTTGCCATTAAGTTGGAGCCCTTGTTTAAGCTAGGGTCAAAGGTGTGATTTTCCATTTTTCTTGCATAATGGCTTAGTTTCTATTTCAGTATCATGAATATTGTTTATCTTAGCTTATTTTAACTAGTTATAGCTTAGTGTATGATTGTTTTGAGCTTTTATATGAAATTGAGTATGTTACTGCCATGTTTTAGCTTAAACTGCTTCTTGGTGTTCTAGCTGTTAAAGGTTACTTTTGATTGTCAATTAAGCTTTTAATACAGTTAAGACATTCAGTTGAATCATTGGTTTGGTAGTTTAAGGCCTAAATCTTCATAAGTTAGTGAAAAAGCTCAAGTCAGTTTTGATTAGGAGTGTTTGGATCAGTGTGGACTTCTGTGTTTCAGTTTGTGTAGAGTATTGCATACTGTTTAGTTAACTCATATTAAGATAATTTAGTATAGCTGTATCATAAAATCCATAGGTTAATAGTTTAAAAAGTCAAAATCATTTTCAATTTATCTTTTTCTGCATAAAAGTTAGTGTAACAGTTAGTTTAATCATTCATATAGTTGCAATAGTAGCTAATCTAGCTTACATCATTCATATTATAGCTTATTTCATCATCAATAGTCAGTTAGGATCATTCAAAATTCATCAAATTCAAAGTAGAAGTTAATAGGAAAAAAGTCAGCAATCAGTGAAAAATAGGAAGAAATCAGTTTGAGTAATCTGATCTAGGCTTATTTTTGGCTTATCCACTTGAGCCTATTGCATAAGCTTATTTGAGCTTTTTGTGTTTGTTTAAGCAGCTTATTTGCTTATTGCATAAGCTTATTTGAGCTTTTTGTGTTTGTTTAAGCTTAAATAAGTGTGTTAAATCATTCCTGAGCTTTTGGTAATTTTTGGATAGCTTTAGCTTATTTTTAACTTATTTGCAAACTGCTTATTAGCCCAAACTGCTTATTATGGGTTAGATAGCTTCTGCTTTTATTTTTCCTAGATTCCTAGTTAAATTTTAGATTTACCTGTAATTTTTTAGAATTTTCCAAAGTCATTTAATATTTTTAAATCATTTAAATAGTTTATTTTAGTTTTTAATTCATAAAAAATAATTTAAAAGTCAGAAAAATAAAATTCTTTCTTTCAAAATTTTCTTTTGTCATTTAGCACGTAGGAAAAATAATTTGGAAATTGTAGGATTAGTTTTTGCAAGATTTTACTTTTAAGCTCGTTTTTAGATTTCCCGATTCGCGTTTTCTAGTTTGTGCTTAACTTTGCTTTGTAGATTTACATGTGTAGGTTTCCCTTAGCCTATTTATGCTTCCCGTAGTTGTAGGATATTTAATCAAACACCAAAAATCAAAAATCCAATCATCAAGCATTTTAATTCAGAACCAAAAACGAAATCCTCGATTCACACCTCGTTGGGACACGACCCGGGTAATCACTTATCCGGTATCACACACCGTATTCACGGGTTTTGCACGTTGATCTTTTTCCTAAAAGGTTGGCTAGTTGATTCCCAAGTATCACGGGTATCTGATATTATATTTATATATATACTCACACACGGATTAAAATTTTGGCGCCGCTGCCGGGGAGGTTGTGTTGCGACATTATCGTTTAAGCTTTAAACGATTAGTGACTTGAGATCCATCTTCTTGAAGTTTTTGCTTTCATAAAATTATAAAAAACAAAAATATTTTTCTTTTCTTTTGTATATATATTATCATATAAAAACAAAAATACAAAAACATTTTTGTTTTCTTGTGATAAAATAAAACATAAAAGCAATCTCAATATAATATTCCTCAACTTGGAGTATTATCATAACAAGTTCCCAAACCAAAGATTTAAAACTTTCCTTTGTGTCGCTTGCGAATTTGGCTCACCTTTGATTGATTAACAAACTATAACGGAGGTTCTAGGAGGTCTTGACATTAAATTGCAGACCGAAAGGAGCGGGTTTTTAAGGAGCATTTATTGCCCACCTTTGCTCCTCCGCCACTCTGTGCGTTTTTCTTTCAAAGAGCTACCGTACGCTTGTTTGATTTAAGGTTTAAGTTCACTTGTGTTTTGCCTCGGTCTTGTTTTAATTGAATTGTTTTTGTTAGTGCATAACACTCGTTCTTCTCCGTCAACAAGTCCTTTACGTGAACTCGTACATACTACGGGAAGACGTAATCAGAGACGTAATCGTAGGCATTCCGCCTCAATAGCCGAACCCAAAGTTTGTGCTATTCCTAACCCCGTTCCTCCCATTATCACAATGGCGGAGGAACGTACCATGTGTGAGCTTCTCCAAGCACCCATCGAGGGTTATGGAGATGCTATTGTTGTTCCCCCGATCGTTGCCGATAATTTCAAACTTAAACCGGCGTTACTATCCTTAGTAACGTCAAATCAATATTACGGTTTCGAGAGGGATGACCCTCATTCCCACATTCGATGGTTCAACAAAATTTCATCTACCATCAAATGTATGAATGTTCCTCAAGAAGCAATCAAATTGCTTCTCTTTCCTTTCTCTCTCGAGGGGGCAGCCCGAATTTGGCTTGAAAAACAACCCCCTCGTTCTATCTTAACATGGGAAGATTTGGTGTCGAAATTTGTGAACGAATTCTTTCCTCCATCAAAAACCACAAGCCTTAAAAATGAAATCACCAAATTCACTCAAAAATTTGATGAATCCTTTAGTGAAGCGTGGGACCGTTTTAAAGAATTACTTCTCAAATGTCCTCACCATGGTTTCTCCGAGTTACATCAACTCGATACCTTCAATAATGGTTTGAACCACTCTGATCAAGACTCTCTAAATGCCGCCGCCGGTGGTAATCTCGTGTATCGGACGACTAAAGATGCTCTAGCCATCATTGAGAATAAGTCTAAGGTCCGCACTACACGAAACAAACCGGTTGTTTCCCAAGTTAATGCTTCACCTTCTACTTCATCTCCCGTGAGTTCTTCTAGCACCGATGCTAAGATTGACAAACTCACGGAGGCTATTCAAGCTTTGGTTCTTTCCAAGCAAAAGAAACAATCTTCCCCACAAACTTCTTCACCCACTCAAGTCAAAGCGGTGGAAGAAACTTGTGTCACTTGTAGTGGTCCTCATGCATACTACAATTGTACTGCCACCGATGGTAGTCGTTGTGACGTTAATGCGGTAGCCGGGTCTTACAACCAAGGAGGTAACCAATACCGTCCTCAAGTTAACCCGACCTATCGTGCTAGCAATCAAAATGGACCACCCGGATTTTCTCAACCCAACAATCCAAATAGATTCAATCAAAACCTACCAAGAGGGCAAAATGTTCAAAATCAATTTCAAGCCCTGATCAATCAATTCCTAAATCAAGGTGGTAATTTCAATCAAGGCTTTCAAGCTTCGAATTACCAAGCCCCAATTGCTTCCTCAAATGAACTTGCTAATTACATCAAGTCAAATGAAGCAAATATGAGGTCAATGCAAAATCAAATCACCACCTTGAAGAATGATTTTCAAACTTCAATATCCAAACAAGGTTATGAGCTTAAAAATGAACTTAAGAATACAAATCAAAAGATTGATCAATCTCAAAGTAAAATTGAGAACATGTTTGCTAGTCTCATGTGCCAATTGACTCAACCTTCAACTTCGGGAACCCTCCCGGGAAATACCATTCCAAACCCGAAGGGTGAGTTGAAAGCTATTACCACCCGAAGTGGTAAAGCATATGATGGACCCTCGATTCCTACTCCTTCTCCGGTGAAGGAAGTGGAACGAGAAACCAAGGTGACAAAGGAAAAAGTGCAAATTACTAGCCAACAAAGTACCGCAAACGTCCAATCTTCGGCCGTCCAAACTCCAATTCCGGAACCCGATGTTCCGAAGATGAATCCTAAGCCTTCAATTCCTTATCCTTCAAGGCTTAGTGACCAAAAGCTCCGTGACAAAACTAATAGTCAAATGATGAAGTTTCTTAAAATCTTTCAAAAGATACACTTCGATATTAGTTTTGCGGACGCTCTTCTCTACATGCCAAAGTTTGCTTCAACATTCAAGAGTCTCCTTAGCAATAAGGAAAAATTGTTGGAATTGGCAAAGACTCCATTGAATGAGAATTGTTCGGCGGTGATTCTTAAGAAGTTACCCGAAAAACTAGGAGACCCCGGCAAATTTCTCATTCCTTGTGACTTCCAAAAGCTTGATGAATGCTTAGCCTTGGCCGATCTTGGCGCAAGCATCAATCTAATGCCTCTTTCCGTATGGGCAAAGCTTTCTCTACCAGAACTTACTGATACACGAATGACACTAGAGCTTGCAAATCGATCGGTTACTGTTCCAAAAGGTATTACCGAAGATGTCTTCGTGAAAGTAGGCAAGTTCCATTTCCCTTCTGACTTCGTAGTGGTCGATTTTGATGCCGATCCTCGTGTCCCCCTTATCTTGGGAAGACCATTCTTGAAAACGGCTCGTGCATTAATCGACGTCTACGAAGGTGAAATGACTCTTAGAGTCGGTGATGAAAAATTGGTCATTAATATTGAGAGTACTTCAAAATATCCTCTCAAGCGTGATAGCGAGTCAATTAACCAAATTGATATCATTGATGCTACATGCGAGGAATATTTTCATGAAGCACTAAGTGGCAATCCCACTTCTTTAGACCAAACCGTTGCTCTTTCTTCCCCTTCTCTCACTCCGTTTGAGGGAGGTGACTTCATCTTGGAAGAGATAGAAGCTTGGTTGTCTTGTGATTCAATTCCATTTGAAACTGATGATGGTGTATTTGACATGGAGGGAGACATTCTTCTAATTGAGAAGTTACTTAATGAAGATCCATCATCCCTCCCTCCGATAGAACTTCATAATGAGGAAATCAAATCTGTTGAAAATTCTGATGATCCTCCGAGGGTCGAACTTAAGGACTTACCGCCTCATCTCGAATATGCATTTTTGGAGGGTACCGATAAATTACCCGTCATAATTGCTAAAGATTTAAATGATGAGGAGAAAACCGCTCTCATAAAGGTTCTAAAGTCACACAAGCGAGCCATCGCTTGGAAACTTTCCGACATTAAGGGTGTTAACCCGGAATTTTGTACACACAAGATTTTAATGGAAGATGACTTTAAACCAGCGATTCAACATTAAAGAAGGGTTAATCCAAAAATTCACGAGGTTATCAAAAAGGAAGTTCTTAAACTCCTTGATGCCGGCTTGATTTACCCTATCACGGATAGTCCTTGGGCGAGCCCCGTTCATTGCGTGCCTAAAAAAGGTGGCATTACCGTTGTTACAAATGATGAAAACGAGTTGATTCCTACTCGATTAGTGATGGGATGGCGTGTATGCATTGACTACCAAAAGTTAAATGACGCCACCCGTAAAGACCACTTCCCTCTTCCATTCATGGACCAAATACTCGAAAGACTAGCGGGAAACGAGTACTATTGTTTCCTTGACGGTTTCTCGGGTTACTTCCAAATTCCCATTGATCCGCAAGATCAAGAAAAGACCACTTTCACGTGCCCTTACGGAACGTTTGCCTACCGACGCATGCCTTTTGGTTTATGTAATGCTCCGAGCACGTTCCAAAGGTGTATGTTGGCCATTTTTCACGACATGATCGAGAAAACGATGGAGGTCTTTATGGATGATTTCTCGGTCTTTGGGGATTCTTTCAAAACATGTCTCTCCCATTTGGACAAAATGCTTCAACGATGTGAAGACACTAATCTTTGTCTAAATTAGGAGAAGAGTCATTTCATGGTCAAGGAGGGCATTGTCCTCGGCCATAAGATTTCTAAGAGTGGGATTGAGGTCGATAAGGCTAAAGTTGATGTTATCGCTAAGCTACCTCATCCCACTACCGTCAAGGGTATTCGGAGTTTCCTTGGTCACGTCGGTTTCTATCGTAGATTCATTCAAGATTTTTCAAAAATTGCCCGGCTGATGACCCGTCTCCTTGAAAAGGAAACTCCGTTCATTTTCTCACAAGAGTGCATTGAAGCTTTTCAAACTCTAAAGAAAAAGCTTACTGAAGCAACGATCTTAGTTGCCCCCGATTGGGACCTACCTTTTGAACTTATGTGTGATGCAAGTGATTTTGCCATAGGTGCGGTCTTGGGGCAGCGTAAATCTAAGCATTTTCAGCCTATACACTACGCTAGCAAAACTATGACAGAAGCTCAAGCTCATTACACCACAACGAAAAAAGAATTATTAGCCGGGGTGTATGCTTTCGAAAAGTTTCGGCCATACTTGATCTTGTCTAAAAGCATAGTGTATACGGATCACTCGGCTCTCAAATATCTCTTTGCAAAACAAGATGCAAAGCCGAGATTGCTCTGTTGGGTTCTCCTCCTACAAGAATTTGATATCATCATTCGTGATAAAAAAGGAGCCGAGAACCTCGCAGCTGACCATCTGTCCCGATTAGAGAATCCTCTTCAAAGTTTGCTCGAGAAAAAGGAAATAAATGAAACATTTCCTCTCGAGACACTTAACGTGGTATCTTTTCGTGGTGATTCTAGTACCCCATGGTTTGCCCATTTTGCAAACTACCATGCGGGTAACTTTGTTGTGAAAGGGATGTCGTCCCAACAAAAGAACAAATTCTTCAAAGATGTGAAGCATTACTTTTGGGACGACCCCTACTTGTTTAAAGTTTGTGCGGATCAAGTCATCCGGCGGTGTGTTCACGGCCAAGAAGCCGTTGATATTCTTAAGGCTTGCCACAATGGACCCACGGGGGGACATCATGGTGCCAACTACACCGCCAAGAAGGTGTTTGATTCCGGTTTCTATTGGCCCACCATCTACCGTGACGCCCATGACTTAGTCAAATCTTGTGACTCTTGTCAACGTCACGGGAAGATCTCTCAAAAAGATGAAATGCCGCAAAACGTCGTTCAAGTTTGTGAAATCTTTGACGTTTAGGGCATTGACTTTATGGGGCCGTTTCCGTCTTCACGAGGGAACAAGTATATACTCGTGGCTGTCGATTATCTGTCTAAATGGGTTGAGGCGAAAGCGCTCCCCACCAACGACGCCCGAGTAGTATGTAAATTTTTGAAAACTCTCTTTGCTCGGTTTAGAACTCCACGTGCTATCATTAGTGATCGCGGTACTCACTTTTGCAATGAACAATTTGCAAAAGTCATGCTTAAATACGGTATTACTCAACGTCTTTCTACCGCTTATCACCCACAAACAAGTGGACAAGTGGAGGTTTCAAACCGTGGTTTAAAAAGAATCTTGGAAAGGACCGTAGGTGAAAACCGTGCATCTTGGTCGGATAAATTAGATGATGCACTTTGGGCCTTCCGTACAGCTTACAAAACACCCATCGGGTGCACTCCTTACAAGCTTGTGTATGGAAAGGCGTGCCATCTACCGATCGAACTCGAGCACAAAGCTTATTGGGCCTTGAAACATGCAAACTTTGACCTTAAGTCCGCGGGTGATCACCGCAAAGTTAAACTCAATGAATTAAATGAACTCCGTGATCAAGGCTACGAGAACTCTTTGATCTACAAAGAAAAGACAAAGAAGATACATGACTCCAAGATCAAGAACCACGTTTTCAACGTTGGTGATCGAGTCCATCTTTTTAACTATAGATTGAAGATATTCTCGGGTAAACTTAAAACCCGTTGGACTGGACCATTCACCATTGCTAAAGTTTTTCCTTATGGTACCGTCGAGTTATCTCAAAATGACGGACCAAACTTCAAGGTGAACGGTCATAGGTTGAAGCATTATTTTGGAGGGGACATACCACCCATGGTTGTCCTGGATCTCCAAACTTTCCCCATGGACCAATGAATTCGGGGTCGAGTCAAGCTAGTGACTCGGTTAACAAAAACATTAGCATTACATGGGTAAATGCCCATGTTTCTGACTTCTTTCTTCTTTCTAACAACTAAGTGTGGGGGAATCCCACTGTGTTTGCGGTTGAGAAATTTTAAGAGAAAGTTATATAGTAATTTTAAGAGAAAGTTATATACTAAACACAGAATCACACCCACCGATTTAATTTTATTTTTTTAGGCTATTAGTTTACGGTTGAGAAATTTTAAGAGAAAGTTAATTATTAGTTTTAAGGACGCCGATTTTATTTTATTTTGTTAGGCTATTAGTTTACAATTGGGTAATTTTTAGAGAAAGCTAATTATAATTTTAATGGTGTCAGTTAACGGAAAAATATTTTTAAGCACGTCGATTTCATTTATTTTTGTTATGGTATTAGTTTACGTTTGTAAAATTTTATGAGAAGGTTATTTCAAGAACATGCAAGTGGTGTTGATCGTTATTAATTATTAAACAATTTGAGTAAAAGCAATTTACAATTGTAAATTTGTTTATGTTTTTTTACTTTTTAGTTTAAAATAAGTGGTCTATTTATATATTTCTTAAGATATTATTTAATGTGAAAGTTGGGCTTACTTGTACTCAACTAACAAAGTATTTTCATAACTTGCCATCTCGTCAAATGAAAAAGATACAAACGTACCAATTTCTATATTGAATGCATTAAAAATGAAAATAAATGAACGTTAAGATTTATAGAACAATTAAAATATACAAAGTAAATTAATGTAAATTTTCTTCAAAGTTTAATCTCAATGAGACATTGCGCACGTCTGATGAGTACTATATTACATGCAATTTACTCTAAATAAATCTCCGTAAGCAATCCGACACACCCCGTAGGCTATATAAATAGTGTCGTGAAAACACATAGGGATGCTTGTGTGCCCAATTTAACCCGTCTTCTATTTTTCCTTCACAATAATACAACTACACCTCTCGATGTCCACCAGAAAAAACCTACACAACAAAGACGATCGTAGACAACAAAATCTTACATTCAAAATGTTACTAAGAGGGCATTTCGGTCTCCTTATTTAAGTGCATATCAGCTTAAGATATGTGGGCATGTGTGTCTGAGTAAAACTTCAAACTCCTTATCTACTTATTTTAGAGCAACTAAAAACTCAAAATAAATAGTCTACATACTTACGGAGTATTTTTAAAACGGATAAGCAACTTAGTTTTTGAATTAATCCTATATGTAAAAATTTGTATGTTTTCCTATGTTCTCTAATAGCCCTTTTAGAGAATAATCTTATACTTTGTTGATTTTGAACTATAGGTAAAGTTTTCTCAGTTGTTTTTATAGAATAACCTTGTAAAAATTCAAAAGATCCGATTTTGTATATAGTCTTAACATCTTGTTTAGGTATACTCCAATTTTGCAAAATATTTTCTATATTAGAAATAGATACTTCTATAGAATTACTATGATCCTGGTCATATGTGTGTGTGTATATATATATATATATATATATATATATATATATATATATATATATATATATATATATATATATATATATATATATACGCCCGATGGGCGGGCATGACTTATAAGCCCTCCCGGGCATATAAGCCCGCCCGCTGGGCGGGCATGACTTGTAATTATAATTTTGATGGTGTTATTGAACGTAAAGTTTTTTTTAAGGACGCCGATTTCATTTTACTTTGTTAGGCTATTGGTTTACGGTTGAAAATTTTTAAGAGAAAGCTAATTGTTATTTTTAAGGACGCCTATTTCATTTTATTTTGGTAGGCTATTTTTTTACGGTTGAAAATTTTAATAGAATGTTAATTATAATTATCATTGTTTGAAAAGAAAGTATATATTTATAGGGTTCTTTTCGGTGTGTCCGATGGCCAGACAAGACTTATAAGCCCTCCCGGGCATATAAGCCCGCCCTTCCTTGTAAAGCATGTGAACTGTATAGATCTTAAGCTACACAAATAATAAGGAAGTGTCTTTAACGGCTTATTTATAATCCAAAATCAGGTAACATACAACAGTAGTAACAACTACTACATGACTCGCATGATGAAATGTATAATTTATAACAAAAAATAAGATATAAACGTACCAAATTTTTTATCGAATGCATTAAGAACGAAAAGAAATAAACGGTTAGAGGAAAAAAGTTTCAAAGTGGTATGCAAGAACAAAGTATCAAAGCATAGCCCGTTCGATGGCCGAGCAAGCCTTAAAAATATTGTTGAAAAACTTAAGTTAACGAAAACTAAGCTATAGGTATAACCAACACTCGAATGATTCTTTCAAGGATGTGCATATCCTGAACGGGAACCATTCCTTCTGGTACTTGTTGCGTCTGCATCCCTTTGTTCTTCTGGTTCAAGCTTTACTGTGATGTTTCTACTCTGTGAATTTAGACACATGTGTTATTATGGGGTAATAAATTAAAAAGGAAAAGAAAGTAATAGGTCACCCCGTCCATTTTGACACCCATTTATCTGTATTAACCAATTAACTTACCCACCCATTTTCCAACATCTAAGTATTTCTTAAGGTAAATAAAAGAGTAATTATATAATGATGATCTTTTTTAAGTAATATAAGCTTTTGATATACGGGTTCTTCATACGAAATGAGAACCGAATATCACAACATTAAACTTATCGCAAAATAACAAACTATGTACTGGGAAGAATGATAATCAATAGCTGTTGAGGGCTATAAAAGAATTATCATGTTAGGTTTGACTTGTGGATTGCCCGCTTTCTGTAATAACCAGTAAAAGTGGTACCTTTATGAATTTAACGAATTTATTTTTCAATTATGTTGTAGCCCTTGACCGTCTTTACTCGAAATGCCATGATATTGTTTAGCATTGACAAAAGCATGTTCCTCTTCCATTATTGAAGCTACCAATTATCAAAGCGATTTATATTAATGTACACAAAGAATAATCGTACTCTTGAGTGACAAATAAGAAGATAGTTAAAAAACCCCAAGCAATGTAATTAAATCATTCGGATGGGAATTAATAAGGAGATACTTTCGATCCCGATAATGCTTTTTCTTTATATATAAATAGCCAAACCACAACCCGTTTTAACATCAATTAAAATTTATCATGAACTATTGACATCTACTATCCACAACACTAATCAACCAACTTCTCAGAAATAATTTGCTAATTACTTTTACATCGAAATGTTTTCAAAAGCATGAAATCTTATTGATTCTATAACACTGGTATTGTATGATTGTGAACATGCATAGAATGTCAAAGCTAACTTATACTACATAAGGCCCCGTAACACTCCGGTGTTAGGTGCCACCAACCTCTTATTGTTTCGGCTGCTTAATCGGCAACATAAGCATTATCTGTCACCCAACGCTTCATTCGGCAACTAAATTTTAATTGAGTGTTTTTAAGTTGTAAGTGAAAATTAATCACTTTCTCTTACCGTATTACGGAGTACATTCATCAGTGATGTTACTAACATGGAGGTACTCATCTCAATCTGCAATAATAAAAAGTTATATTAGAATTTTACTTTTTTTGATAACACATAATCAAGTTTATGTTTTGAAGTAGTTGATTGCATTTTGAAAACAAACATATCTTAATAAAAGAGCATGTACATAAACAACTAACAAATGAGGTATATTTAGTTGGTTAGTAATTGCATCATATTCATCATTAGCTCCATTGCGTTGCTTTCCTTCATATTCTTTCACTAATGGTTACCCAATATTTAGCCATCCATTCCCGTGATAACAAAAAAGTCACAAAACCAACATCATATATGGAGGTTCCTTCCTCTATCATTATCATGTCAGATTCAAGAAGATTTTTTTGACTTCCTGTAATAATAAAATACCACACCAAAACATATATTACTTATGAAAGGGTTGGTTCAGGTTGCTTTATCTAACTGAGCAAATCAAACAATTTAGCTAAAAGTAGAACGGTCAAACAGGTTGAATGTCACCCAAAGTTGATTTGTAATGCACATAAGCTCAGAAGTCGTTTTATTCAAGAAATATGGATTAATTATTGACACTTTTATTATCTATTGAATTTGTTTTTATGATAGGAGAACACAGTTGAATTTGTCATACAAAAAGCACAACACAATGTTGGTGCGTCAACCCAATCCACCCATTTTGCCGCATCTAGATTACAGTAAACCAATTTACCTTCAACAGCTCATCACGGCCACTACCTTGCAACACTCGTACTTTTAACTTTGTTCGCTCCCGCAACAGTGGCTTCACAACCTGCACATCCAAAACTTTTTAATATGCAGCTTATAATGCTTGTTTTCTTTGTCAATTCAAATGAAGTTACTAAATATCAGCAAAGGAAAGAACATCATGGAGCTGACCTTCCAACAAGCTGAGAATATGTACGGGACATTTACTATATAATATGTAATCGTCTTCTCTGGGTAGTTGAGATCATCAACAGTAGAAATTGTTGTCAGCAGCTGCAGTGTGGATGCATAGATGCTCATTACTTGGTTTAACTTCATATATTCTATTTTCTAAACGAAACATCACAAGCTAGGCCATCGATGTAACGTTCAGGCTTATGTCTCAGTAATTGTAAGTTTGTAACTTAAGTAATACTTGAGGGACCATCGTCCCTGAATATTCCCTTATTAAAATATTATTATTATTTATATACTAATAAGCTGTACCTTGATCTGGTTCAATGCAGACAGCTTTAGGCCACTCATATCTAAAACCTTCACGCACTTGCCAACATATTTTCCACTCTTTTTCGTTGCTTCCGGCTACAATAAATCAATAAGTGAATAAATACTATCTTAAGGGTAAAGTAAATTCATGCAATGAAAAGCTAAATCATGTCATATTCTTCTCACCAGAATCACCCGATCTCGGTATTCATTAATTTGAATGTGCGATTGAACACAGTAATGGATCTGCAATATAATCACACAAAAACGCGTAAGAATAAAACATGAAATCTACGTTGGTGACTGCTCGTGGGTGCGTGTGCATGTATATTCGTTGCAAGCCCATCGGTTGTTTGGTCCATATGAGCACCATGGTACGACTGAGGCAAGTTATTTCCTTGCTGAGGTGGCATTTGTTGTTCAGGGGTTGAATTCATTTGATGTGCTTATTGACCAGGAGCACCATTTGGTTGTGCTTGTAACGACGCGGGTTTAGGTTTGGAGGGAACAGGAGGTGGGCCTGATGGTACCGGTGGCACCAAAGCTTCATTTGATGTTCAAAAAAAAATTGTAACTTCCAAATTTCAAGTAATCGGCCTGTGACATTGACTTAAGAGTAATAACTTAAATAGGTAGCAATAGAAGCCAAACAGTTAACAGTTAGTTTAACTTTTTGCCTTAAACTTGCAAACCCTAATGTGAGAATAACAATAGAAATACAAATAATGACACAAGTTACTTAAACAACCTACACATAAGTTGCCTTGGCTGATCAATGATCGCATAAGCATCAAATACAGATAACAGTAATGGGTATTAGAAGCATCTCTGAGATCCAGAAGAGGGACCAATATAACAACATTTTGTAAATCAGACATGTCTGAAGCATCATACACAATGCTTAAGTAGGTTTTGTCCCCGTTAACACAGGACAGCAGTTAACTGGAAATTTTATACGGAGTTATATTAAACATCATATTTATCTATAATAAAAAAGCTGATACTTACTGTTCAGTGGCAAATCTGACCTTCACTTCTCAATCTCCACCTCAAGAGATGATCAATATCATCACCAGACCCGATAGCAAGAAGTAGAATGTCAGTATCTACGGCTATCAGAAATTTGTCACTAAAGAATCACTCTTTATCTATGATAGGATGCATCTTATATTCGATATCTGGATTATCCACCACACCAACAAACTCCCCCAAACACGACACGAAATCCACCATTTTAGTAATTCTCTTAATTATATTATTACCACTACAAATAAACTGAACCAAACACTCTAACGGGTCTTGCCTCAACACTCGCCATTGTGAATTTGTTCATGAGCGCCGCCCATTCACATTGCTGATTTAGCAACTGTTTGCAACCTCATTAGATACTGTGTAACTTTGCCATCCAGAAACCCAATAGCGTGAATGATGATAGCATGCTTCAGTTCAGCCATGTTATGCACATTAAAAAAACAACACAAATTAATTTATCATTGAATGCAACAATGACATTTTATCAGTTTTCAGGCATATCAAAGCAATGTCATTTATCATGTAGATCTGCGCCAGCTTTAGGACATAAGATTTTTCAAATCAGTAAATGTAATAATGGAAAAAGTTATGGTTGGAGATAAGAATATTCAAAACTCACCCCGCACCTGACAAGGCTATATAAATGCCAAGTTTCCATGAACAATGTATGCAATGGATGTCCTAGATACCTATAAAAAATACTTTCAATATGTCGTCGATCGTTTCTCTTCTTTTCTGTAAACCAAAAGAAACAGAATATCTAACCATCAGCATCTGATAAGAGAAAAAAGTAATCGGATAGTAAAAGAAACAATATAAGCAAGTGTTCAACGTATACACTCACCGTTGCATAGAGGCTTTGTGGATCAGTGGCTGTCCCGATCTTATGTAAACCTTCCCTTTGCAAATCGGTCTCTTCCACTCTTTGCTCCACTTTTCTGCCACATGTCAAACCAAATAAACACGATAATCAATCAGCCTTTTTCCATCCTTTTAGAGTTTCAAACTTTTCTACTTTGTACCTGCTCTGTTATCTGCTTCAGCATTGTCGTCAGTGCCTTGTTCCAGCTGCAACAACAACCACATCCGTTCTGTTATCTGCTTCAGTGAGTGTCACTTTTAACCCCTCAATTTGTTGACACAAAGAAATCATTAGTAATGATAAATTATCGTTACCATATGCAGAATATATAACTCAAAGAAACCATTTTCGGTAAGTAATGGATGTTTGTGTTAATAGTATAAAAAGAAGTTTATGTAGTAACCTCATAGTTTTGCGGGTTCACTTCAACTAAATTAGCTAATCGTATCAAATTCATAATCTTCTCTACCTTTGGGTCTTGATAACGTCGCCTCTGGATATCGAGAATTGGCGATCTATCAGGATTCTCCTTGCACCTTTAGAGTTGTAAAGTTTTTGTGTTGACATATTGTTATTGTGAAAATATTTGTGGCAAAAAATTGTGGCTTACACTGTGAGTATGTAACTGAAAAATCCAATAACATATGTTCCAATGAATCATCCCTGGTCTTTCTTCGTCACTTATGTGTCGATTTGCACGTCCTGAACATTTTAATAAACAAAATAGCGATGCAGTAAAGCAGAAAAGGATGACATTCACCTAGAAATCCTAATAAAGATCAGCAACTAACCTTGGGGTGATCTTGTACACCGGCTCCTGTTTCCACAGACCCCACTCTAACCACTTGCCAGTAAGTCTTTGCTTTTGTTTCAACGAATCTCTGTATCGCCTCCTCCACAATAGGATACGTCAAAAATTCCATTAGTTTTTCCTTATCCTACACGCAATTAGGAAATCAAATGTTTTAACAACCATCAAATAAATTCCAATAAATAAGTTCAAAGATAAGAGAATCGCTACCTGTGATAAGATACAAAAGTTTGAAGCATACATCACTCATTCTCAAGCCATGATGACCAACCCTTTTTTCCAAAAATGGCCAATCGAAAAAGTCTCCATTGTATGTGACATAAATACCAGGCTTCACCTCTTTTATATTAGAAAACAACAATTTGATCAGTTCCACGTGTATGCAAATAGAAAATAAATCATTTTACTTCTAAGAATTACCAAATAGAAAATAAATCATTTTACTTCTAAGCATTACCAGCTATATAGTTTAACAAAAAATTGAGAAATCACACTTCATTCTTCACATTCGCTACTTTAAAGTATCATTCAAATTCAAGTTTGGGTGTATATTCCAAATCCTCTATGTATGTAACTGTAATTATACTTATTTTCCTCAAAACTATAGTCGGTTTCTCTTCCAACGCCTAAAACAACACGATATATAAGTTATTGCACATACAAAGAACATAAAAAACATCAGCTGTATTAAAAAGTTGCCTACCTGTTTCTGAAACTGATAAGCCTCGGACCTGACCTAAAAAGTAAAAACATACCATAAAACCTCAATGTGAGGTGGAGGTATCGTAAGTTCCAGAAACATAATCCCCATCAACATCATCATCATTGGGTAGTGATAGGAGAAGGTGTCTGGACCCATATTTTATTTGTGAATTCACAAGCCTGGTAAATCGAAAGTGATAATGAAGATGAAAAAACACTCGAACTAATCAAATCAAGATGAAAAAAACAATAATCAATTAAACCCGAATCAAACAAATGAATCAATTTATTTTCTGCAATTACAAAGACATTATAATTATTCAATTAGGGTTTGTTTTATTAGAAAAATCAAATGAATACACATACCTTGCAGATCTTAATAGGATACATGAGTCTCAAGCCTGATAATATAGAACTATGCAAAACAACTTCTCTTACTCATACCTGCATCAAAAACTAAATTATGTGAATGGTTATGCTCACCCATATCAGTTGATGAGGTTGTAAACCAAGAGGGCGTACCTTTTTTTATATGGGGAAGCAAACATCCAAAACAAAGAAAGACATCCAACCTGCAAAATATTATGAGCCCTATGCCGCTGCTTTCATGTTACAGAAAAAACAATAATATGATATTAGGGTTTTCAGAAAAAGTAATTATATAAAAAAAATATTTATAAAATAAATAAGAATGTAATTGACGTCTATAACCAAAGATCAAGCAACTTCATTGCTTCCACATCAGGTGCCTAGATAACAACCTGCACATGAAATCAGAAGAAAAAAAATATCGTGTGTGTGATAATGAGATAAATAGTATAGCTTGGGAAATCATGACTGTGAGCTCTCAAGTCCATGAATTAACCCCAACACCGGCTGCACATGAAATCAAAGAAGAAAAAGAATATGGTGTTGTGTGTGATAATAAGATGAATGAGTGATATTAGGGTTTTAAGAAAAAATATTCCGTATAATGAATAATGAATGGAGTGGATATTGATAATATTGGATTTAATTAATTAGGGTTACCTATTTTGTAGAGATTCTCTTAATTTATTTGTTTTCATAGGTTTATAGATTTGGGCTTGCAAGATGTAATCAAAAAAATGTGTTGGTCTAGTGGTTATGATGCTTGTTAATGTTACCAACAACCTAGGTTCGATCCTTGTAAGTGGCAAAATTTTTAAAAAAATTTCTGAATTTTAATATTAAATACGAATTTTAATTACAAAAAAATAAAATAAAAAAATATGGAGAGAAATGGTGCCACGTGGCATGATGACTGGGCATTAATGCCTGCTTACTGGGCATTAATGGCTGCTTATTGGGCATTAATGCCTGATTACTGGGCATTTAAGGGCGCTTACTGGGCATTATGGCATTTGATGACGTCATACGCATATTGTTATATATTATATGTAGATATATATATATATATTAAAAAAAAAAAAAAAAACGTAGCACACACATATATTTCACAACTATTTCCTTTTTGTCACATACTATCTTCATTTCTGTCAACCATGTTTATACAATATATTTTACTTGCTATTTTAGTTGACAACGGTTTCTGTATAGCTCTATTAAACTACTCGAACCAAGCTATCACTACAACTATAAGCAATATAAAAGCGTGACACTCAAAGAAATAAAGTAGAGATGAAGAGAAGATGTGATGCGTATGAATAACCTTTTAACCGAATGCTTACATTGAAACCATGAGAGAACATAAGACAAAACATACACACGCCACACACTCTCACACCTATACTAAACAAAGAGGCACACCAAAACTAGTGAGAGTGTGTGGTATTTATAGGAAATGCAATAGGATGGGACGCCCTAGGTTTCCAACCTTGGGCTTGGTGGGCTTTGTGATGGTCTTGGGCTTTTGTATCATTCTTAATCTTTTAATTACAAAGTCCATCACAAAGCCCTTACATATTTGATTATACCACACGACACACCTAAAATAAATATTACAAATGACCATCACTTGACTAAAAATATAAATGCTAACAATCTCCCCCTAAGGGATGGTGATTTCCATGATGCTCCCAGTGATTGGTCTTTTGTCTTCAACATCTTGATCTTTGTGTGTCATTGTAGAATAGTCTTCAATAATCATTCCTTCATGCAATCGTGATCTTCAAAGTATCGTCTTTTGTAGTTTTTATTGCCTTAATCAAAATCTTCTCGTGATGATGCGTCGTGTCCTCCAACATACTCATACATCTTGGACTGTTATACTTATGCAAAAAATCTCCTCTTATGCTGACAATCTCCCATAAACTTTTATCATATGAACTTGTTCATGACATCTTGATTAGCTTCTTGACTTAGTTGTTACACTTTGTATTTAACTTGATCTCCTTGTCGTTGAATTTTAACACTTGAGGTTTGATGAGGATGTTCTTTATAAGTATGAGTATGCTGAGGTGAAGATGTTTGATGTGTCAGATGATAGTTAATGGATGTTTATGGGAAGCTGCAAAAAACCGTTAGTAATAATCATCCAGTGCTTACGGGTTAGGACTTCGAGATCGTCAACATCATAGTGTGAAGACTTTCTCTAATCTCCCCCAGGCCGTTCTGAACCGGATACCCCCGAGAGGTCTTACACGGACACACCGAAGTGCACCCACGATTCATTGAGTGACTGGACATCACCCCACGACTGTAGACCGTTTGAAGCACGTAACCATCATTGATGTATATGGCAAGATCCTTAGATCTTGTTAAGACTCATGTGCACCATGTGTCCTTATTGGTGAACACAGGTGTATTATATGGAAAGTGTTCCTAAGAGATATTTTATGAATCTCATTGGCTCTAGACTCAATTGTGTGCGTTTTGGTTTTAGTCATTGGAGGCATGGAGCAGAGTGCCACCTTTTCAATATCAACACATCTCGGAGTAAGAGGCCGATAGATCATGCAGTGTTCTCTGTGAGAAATGAAACAAATATCTTTTGAGAGATATCTGAGTGGCTAGGAGGGGTGGTGCAACGCGTCACTGGGTCCATGACGTCTTGTCTTCAATATCAGTATCACTTTAGTGAATACCGATAGCAGATGTATTGACCCGGTTTCTGACCTAAGTTTTCATGGAGGGCTATTTCTTTTCACTCTTTCATTAAACTTTTCTTTTTAATTCTTCAACCCCTTCTTTCTCCTTTCTCATTTAATCCTTTTTCAATATTACCGAAGGACTTCTAATTCTAATCTATTGGAATTGTCCTTGGGTAGATCCCTCCGGCTCTGGTGGATAATAGGACATAACCTAACCATAATCACCTTATTACTCCATGATTATCCTAGATTAGTTGATCACTTGCCATAAAACCTTTTGTGAAAATCTCTCAAAGTGTCTATGAATAAAACACATTTTGGTTAACACTTCGAGAGTTCTGTATTTTCTGAAATACTGCCCCTTCACATGTGCTCATGCATTTTTGAGATAAATTTGCACATGTTGGGTAGAGTTTGCACATTTTGAATTGATCGATTTTCAATTAATATGACCATTGCGAGACACGTTTACATCACTAGTTAAACTAGCTTGAAGTTATTACCCGTCCCGGTCATATTCAATGATCATCTCTCGAATTGGTACATTCTACTCAGACAAGTCCTTTGCGAGACACGCTTACATCACTGGTTGGACCAGCATGAAATTATTACCCGTCCCGGAAAAGTCTTTTCGATAACGGACATTTGGTTTCGTCAATTCGAGGGTTAAAATCTTGAGTCGAGCTCTTTTGAGATTCAATCCACGATCTTTAAACCTTTTGATCACATTTTAATCACGTCCTCTCCCCCTCAAAAATAGCATGTAGTGATATTTTTTATATCAACTGATTAAAATGAGAGCTTTTTAGAGAGATAGACGGATCTTTAGCATGAATTTGGAAATTGTTGTTTTTCTTTATATACTTCCCCTTAAAGAAAGCATATTTTTAAACATTTGAGTTTAAGAGGGAATTTTCTTTTTGAAGAATCTTGAGCACAGAATTTGGAGAAAGATTTTGAAAAATCTTTTTCAAAAATCTTGATCATGTGCTCAATGATTCTTTGTTTTCTTTTGCCATTAACAATGCGAGTCCTGATCTGATATAATCAGAAGTCATCAATGTAGTGCGGGTTTCGTACTGAAATATACAAAAGCCGTAGTGAAGAAAATTTGAGAAACGACATGTTTTAGAAAACATTTAAATGAACTCTCGCTCAAGCATTTGTACATGCCCGTATCATTTTTGAATGACATTTCTAGGTACGTACAGAATATTGATTTATACGAGAGACATGTCGTGAGAAGAATATTTTTGGTTTTTATATTTTTTACTGTTTTTGTATTTTTGAAATTTTTCTATTTTTGTATTTTGTTTTTTTTTTGGTTTTTCAAATTTTGTATTTTGTTTTTTCAAAAATATTTACATGCGAAGCTTTTTGAGATAAAAAATTCAAGAAGTTTCGAGAAGACTTTCTAACTCTTCGGGAGTTAGGCTTCGCATTCCAATTCGTCGAACTAAGTTATCAAACCGCTCTTTTAGGAGGGCTTTAGTAAATAGATCGGCGAGTTGGTATTCAGTCTTCACGAAGAATAATTCAACAGTACCCTCTTCGACGTGTTCCTTTATGAAGTGATAGCGGACTCTAATATGCTTGGTCTTGGAGTGTTGAACTGGATTGCACGAGATGGCTATGGCACTTTTTGAATCACAATACATAGGTATGCGGTTGAAAGAGTAGCCATAATCTGTGAGTTGTGTCCTCATCCATAGAACTTGGGCACAACACGCAGATAGAGACACATACTCAGCTTCTACTAGCTTTTCTCCCAGAAATTGTGCTCCCCCGGATGTACTTTTTGCAGTAACTTGGCAACCAGCATGGTCGGCATCTGAAAAGGTTGTTAGTGTAAACTCCGAATCCTTCGGATACCAAAGTCCCATGTTAATGGTTCTTCGTAGGTACCGGAAGATCCGTTTAACCTCTTGGAGGTGAAGTTCGGTAGGCCTTGCCTGAAACCGTGCTAATAAACAGACAGCAAAATGTATATCGGGTCGACTAGCAGTTAAGTACATGAGAGACCCAATCATGCTCCGATATTTCTTCGGATCCATGGGTTTCCTATATAAATCAGCACCTATTTTGGGTGAAGTGACCATTGGAGTACCAACAGAGTCACAATTTTCCATTCCATGTTTCTTTAAAATCTCAATAGTATATTTAGCTTGATTTATAAAAATACCACGTGGGGTTTGATGAATTTGTAAACCCAAAAAGAATTTTAATTCCCCTATCATGGACATTTCAAATTTACTTTTCATGAGATTTGCAAAATGTTTTGAAAGTGTTGGATTAGTGGACCCAAAAATTATGTCGTCCACGTAAATCTGAACAATCAAAATGTCATTTTTAAATTTCTTAGTAAACAAGGTCGGGTGAATTGTTCCTTTGGTGAAATTATTATTCAGCAAGAAAGATGATAGTTCATCATACCACGCCCTTGGGGCTTGTTTCAAACCATAGATAGATTTTTTGAGTTTGTAGACGTAGTCGGGATGATCTTTTTCAACGAATCCATCTGGCTGACTTACATACACCTCTTCCTTCAGAGTTCCATTCAAGATAGCCGTCTTGATATCCATCTGATAGACCGTGATGTTCTTGTGAGCCGCATATGCTAAGAAAATCCTGACCGCCTCAAGTATAGCTACTGGCGCGAATGACTCTTCAAAATCTATCCCCTCTTCTTGTCTGAATCCCTTGGCCACGAGATGAGCTTTGTTGCAAATGACAGTAATTTCTTCATCCTTTTTGTTCTTCCATAACCACTTAAGATCAATCACGAGTTTGTCAATTGGTCTCAGCACTAAATCCCAAGTGTGATGTAATTGATATTGGAGAAGTTCTTCCTGCATTGCTTCAATCCATGCGTCATCTGCCATTGCCTCCCGAATGTTCTTTGGCTCTTTTAGAATGACTGAGCAGGCAAAGATGCATATATCACAATCGGTGGCAAGCTATTTCCTCGTCTGAACTGGCCGTGAGGGTTCACCAATGACTTGTTTTATTGGATGGTCTTTATTCCACTTTAACGTTGAAGGGTACCTTGGATTTGATGAATGCATGTTAGTTGGTTCATGTAACCTAGAAGAAGATTCAACAGATTTCGTAGCAAATGGGTTTTCAAATGGTTCTTCTTCTAACACAACATCGTTTTGTTGTTCTTCTTGAATTGGTGTTGTTTCGTTTTGCTCATCAACTCTTGGTAACACAATATCAATCACTGGAGTTGCGGGAGTAGATGTTGATGATGTTGAGGGAGTTTGTGCGTCAGCTTCGATTATGGTAGATGCATCTTGCGGTGGTGGTGGTGGTTGATGTTGTTGAGCGGGTGCAGCGGAACGTTGTTGAGATGCATTTGTCGAAGCTACACCATAGTATTCATCAAACATAAACTCGAAGAGATTATCCAGTTCTTGATTTGTTGGTTTGTCAGTAGTAGTTGACTGAGCTCCTTGGGGTACGAGTCCTGAACTGATATGTCCAGAAGTTTGACTTTTTGGTGCGGGTCCTAATCTGATACGATTAGAAGCCATCGGGTTAAGCGCGGGTTCTAGAGCGAGTCTCTCAGAAGCCATTTGTGAAATCTCATCAAATTTCACATTCATCGTCTCCATAATCCTTTTCATTCTTCTATTATACACCTTGAATGCCCTCGAGTTATCTGAATAACCAATGAAGATTCCAATGTCACCCTTAGCTTTCAACTTCACCAGATCCTCTCTGTCATTTGTAGGATTGCAAAAGCGCCAAATAAATGAAGGTAAGAGATGTCGGGTTTTTTGTTGTTCACTAATTTGTATGGGGTTTTATTGAATCTTGGATGGATTAGGGATCGGTTCTTAGTGAAACAAGCAGTGGAAACAACCTCAGCCCATAAGAATAACGGTGCACTGGAATAAATCAGCATTGTGCGAGCAGCTTCCACAAGAGTTCTATTTCTTCTTTCAACTACCCCATTCTGCTGTGGAGTTCTAACCGCTGATGTCTGGTGAGTAATTCCAGTTTCTTCAAAATATATTCTTAACTCCTGATTAGTGAATTCCGTGCCATTGTCAGTTCTTACTATCCTAACTGGAGCTTGAAGTAAAACTTGAATCCGCTTCAGAAAGGTGATGATGATGCCTGGTGCTTCGTCTTTTGATCTCAAAAACCTTACCCATGTATATCTTGAATAATCATCGACAATCACAAGAATATACTTTTTCCCATTGATACTCTCAACTCTCATTGGGCCACATAAGTCCATGTGCAACAGATGTAACTTATCAACCAAACTTGGAACGGTTTTAGGTTTATATGTTGCCCATTTGCTTTTGCCTTGCTCACAGGATGGACATAAGTGTTCTTTGTTGTATTTGAACTTTGGGAGACTGGTGACGATGTCGTCTTTGGCAAGCTTTGTTATTGTGTCGAAGTTGAGATGGGATAGACGTCTGTGCCACAACCAGGACTTAGTTTCGTTAGCTCTTGTCATGAGACAAATTAGTGATGAAGAGGCCATTTGGTTAATGTCGATAGCATAGAGATTGGTTCCACGATTTCTGGTTAAGAGATCATCTCCAATCAAATTCCTAACGAAACATGTATTCCTTCTGAATGCAACCTCTAAATCTGCGTCACGAAACTGTCCGACTGAAAACAGGTTGTGTCCCAATCCTTCAACGTAGTAAACCCGAGTGATTAGGAAATTCCCAAACTGAAGATCTCCATAACCCATAATAGCTGCTACATGATCATTTCCAAACCGAACTGTTCCCATGAACTTCCATACAAAGTTGATCAGTAGCTTCAGATTCCCGGTAATGTGCTTGGAGCAACCCGAGTCGACGATCCAAAGACAAATTTCAATGATCTACGAAGAACAGATGGTTTTGTATATAGAAACCGTTTAACATTTGGTTCCAGGGGGTTAGATGTGACAGGTGAATCACAGTTAGAGATGGTTTCAATTTGTTCATTTGAAGCTATTTCTAATGTGCCATCCTTAGGTGTAAACTTTCTACACGTTGGTTTCAATGTGCAAAACTTAAGATGGTCCTTAGGCAATAGGCTACTAGTGGTTTTCCTAGATTTTGCGATAAGTCTTTTAATGTATCTAGACCTAGCACTAGTTCCTGAAGGCACATCTTTTTGTTTAGGTGAGGCATTCACATTACATCATTCGAAACAATATCATCACAAACATTTTTAGACATAGATTTCTTTCTCATTAAACAAACAGATTCATTACATGCACTTGAAATATTGTCCTTAACATTACATAAAGATGACATATGTTTCTTATTCGAAAGCAATAAAATCCTAGGGTGTTCTTCTACTCCTTCCGTTTTATTCTTGATTTCATTCTTAGATGCAGACGAGACACTATTGTTCTTTGTATTGTTCCTAGGCTTTAGTCCGTTGCTCCTAGAGGCACTTTCTACTCCTGTAGAAGTTAAGGCACACGCATTAGGATTTATCTTGTTGTCATTTGATGTTGTTTTAGCAGTCCTAGTCTTATTTGAATTATCTTTCACACTTTTTTCTATCGCCCTATATGTTTTAGATGTAGAGGTAGACGCAGTAGTGGTACTAATCCTATAAAGTCCAGGTGCTATCACATTTGGTGTTTCGACAATTGCTTTCTCTTTTCCTTTTTCACTTTGTTTAGGCAAGGGTGTTGGAGTGACTGGAACACTTTGAGAAATAGACATTTTTGGTTTAATAATTGGCTTGTCCTTAGTTTCCTCACCCTTCCTATTTTGACTTTCAAGCTGAGACTTCAAAAGATCAATTTGTTCTTGCATGTTTTTGTAAGAACGCTCATACGACAATTTGTTATCAAGTTGTTCAAAATATGATATGTTTTCCTTTTCAATCTTAGCAAATGCATTTTCATATTTTTCAACAATTGCAGAAGTCTCAGCTCTCAGTCTTTCATCATCCTCTACAGAATATGTTTGATAAATAATGGACATAATTTCAGTTGATAGAGCTACTTCAGAGAGTATGTCATTGTGTCTTTCCAAAACTTTTATGTGTTCAATGTTTTCATTAGCTTCCTTCACCAGGGATTTGTGGTCCTTGACAAAGTCAGCTGTTTCTTGCAGAAGACATCTTTCAACATTAAGAACTACCGCATAAATTGCAGATAGTGGAGGAATGATATCTTTTTCAAACATCTTTTTCTGTTCAGTATGAAAACTTGAAAACCAATCATTGACAATATTATTTGTTTTGGATGTCACAGTTAATTGAAGTCTTTCAACTCTCCTTTTAAGATCAGCTAAATATTGTCTAGTTTCACTTGTGTTACAAGTGTTCTTAGAGAATATTTGTTCGATGTTAGAAAGATGTTTCGAAACAACTTTTCTCTTTGCGACAGCCACTGGTTTTTTGAAAAACAATGGTGACTCTTTTTGAACCTGATAAACTCCAAAATTTTTGTTAAGCTCATTATAATCAATTGGTCTGATATCTGGGTTTTTCTGGCTCATTTTAACACGACTCTCTTTGGTAAGCTCAATCGTTTCATAAGAATCCCGAACTTCGGGAGGGTCATGATTATCATTTAGCACATTACCATTATACAACACATTCTGTTCCTTCTGAGCTTTCTTGAGATAATAAGGGTTTTCACAACCGATAGCCATTTTCTTCATTGTATGTAAAATTGGGTTTGGATCGTTAATTAACAAATTTTAAGTTTGAGCAGAATGACCCATTTTTACAAGCAATTCTTCCAACTTTTTAATGCTTTCTTGTTTGTCAATGATTTCATCAAGAAGATCATTTTCTCATTTTGAAAACTTAGCAATCAATTCTTTCTTCTCTTTTTCAAGATCATAACAAATTAATTTTTGTTTAGAAAGTTGGGTGGTTAATTCATAAATTTCCTTGTATAGGGATTTTATTTGCATGTTCAATTTAACATCGAGGGTGTCATATTTGATTTGCAAATGCTTCTCCCTTAACATAGAATCTCGATAACCGATTTCAAGTTCTGACTGTCATTTATTATTAAATTCAAAAGCTTGTTCATTCACCTTATATCTCTCAAGCTCAGTGGTCAATTTTTCATTCGCGGCCTTAACCTCTCGATTGACTTGTTTGACCTTTTCAATCTCAATACTATAGTTGTTCAATAATGATTCAAATAAAGAACGTGTTTCCTCATCATTCGTAGTATGCAGTGACTCGAAGCCTCCATTAGGATGCATATCTGGAGTAGCCAAATTCGTATTGCTAAAATTTGGGGAGTCCATATATGTATCATAAGTGGGTGCAGGAGTCGCAGGATGCTGTTCATTTTGAGGTGACATATCAAACATTTCATTATTGTGACATGTAGCATATTGTTGTACCTCAGAGATTCCATTGATATCCTAAACAGGAGGTGCTTCAGAATCTGCATCATATTTAACCTCCAGAAGATTGGCCATGAAAATGCAGTTGGCATCGATATCTTCCAGATCTTCTATATCATCCATTAATGCCATGAAATCATTCTCCTCTGCACTCAACTGTAACCCGTCCATTTCCTTCTGTGATAATAGCAATGCTTTCTGTAGATAAGTTGGATCTTTCCTCTTCGGCCTAGTGGGACAGTTCCTTGCCATGTGACCAGTACCTTGATAGTTAAAACATTTCAACACATTCCCCTGATTCATATTCCCAGCATTCCCAGTAACAAGAGTAGCAACATTCCCAAACTAATTCCCCATATTCTGACCCCTTCAATTTCCAGCAACTTGACCCAACTGATTCTGATTACCCATATACTGACCCATCGGATTGCCTACATACTGTCTTTGATTACCCATCTGAAACCCTGTAGCATATCCCTGCTGATTCCCATATACTCCAACCATTTGTCCTTGAACTTGATGTTTTGAACAATTTGCCTTGGAGCCAACTTGTTCCTTATGTGCTCATTCATGAGAGTACAAAACCTTGTGTAATAAGATTCAATTGGTTCAGCCGGGGTTGATGTAAACTTCTCCCATTCAGTTAGAAGCTTGTTTTCTATGTCTTGTTGTCCAATTTCCGTACCATGACAAAGCCTTGGAACTCGTTCCCACATATCATAAGCAGTTTCACAACTGTCGACAACAAAAAATATTTCATGTGGTAAACCGAGTTGAATTAAGTGCATGGCTAAGTCATCAGCTTTAATTTGTTTCCAATCATCTGCTGTGTATTCCTATTCCTTTTGATCACGAAAGGATGGTGGAACGAGAGGTACTGAATTTGGATTACCCGGTTCTTGAACCTGACGAGGCTTGAATGGACCTTTTTGGATGGAGTTAATCAAGAGTTTACCTTGTCCATTAGGTTTAGTTTTCATGTATCGAAGCATATGGCTTGTCCATGGAAGGAACTACCTTTTTCTAGCATTGGAGGACGGTTTTTAGCACCAGCTGCATGAATATCTTGTTGAGTTGTCATTGTTGATGTTGTTGTATGATAAGGTTAATTGATGATTCAGGATCGTTGCAAAGAAATAGGTGTTGTGGTTGTTGAAGGTTAAGCTTTGATGTTGTTGTTGTTGTGAAGCCTTGGTTCTTTGTTGATGATCGTTGAAGTTACAATTGAAACAAATTAAATAAAGTTACTAAATTTGACTAGACTATAATTTAGACAAGATCAAAAATTCACAAATTCGACAAAAGTTATGTAAATTATAATTTATATAAAGTGACAATTTCTATAGAAATTTCAATTTAACCAAAATTTATAAAAATTATGGCAAAATTTCAATTTAGATAGAATTTATCTAATTTATATAAATTGATAATTTATATAAATAAATCTAACTATCTTCTACAAGATAGTAGATATCCGATTGTCGAAGTATTTTACACACTTATACAAGCAAGAAAATACCGAGTCCGTGATCCTTGATGTTGTGGAAATTACAAGTTTACTCGAATTTATAAAGTTTATTTAAGTTGTGAATCGTTAATCTCAAATGCGAGGACCAATGTCTTCAATTGCGAAAACTACTTAAAGCTGCTGGAATTGCAAAAAGGGACTGATTCTGCCAAATTCTGAAATTTTCAACAAACTGCCTGAATTGCGAAAACAGGGATTGAATCTACCAATGCCTGAATTGCGAAAGCAAGCTGACAATTGCGAAAGCTGGACAATTGCGAAAAACCCTTATCTTACTGAAATGATTTGCGAAAAACCCTTATCTTTCTGAAATGATTTGC
This sequence comes from Artemisia tridentata subsp. tridentata, assembly GCA_021014915.2. Classification (NCBI taxonomy): domain Eukaryota; kingdom Viridiplantae; phylum Streptophyta; class Magnoliopsida; order Asterales; family Asteraceae; genus Artemisia; species Artemisia tridentata. Next base: position 448,055,261 of record CP139507.1, read on the forward strand.
GAAAAACCCTTATGAGTCGCAAATCAATTTCGAAAAACCCTTTTTAATCGCAAATCTTTACAAGATTTTGATTTTTCCCAAGTCTAGTAGCCCACTTTTATCACAATCCTTATACAAGAAAAGTGATAAAAAAAAATCCAACGTAACTTAGATGATTTGAACCTTGGTCTTTTTGAAGCACTTTTGTCGAGCAACTTTCTTCAAACCGATGTTAATCACACAAAAGCTCACAACTTTTTCTTAAAACTGATGTTAACACAAAAAAGCTTGAACCTTTTTTCTTTTAAATGCACGATAAGCGTAAAAGCTTGAGACTTTAACTTCAAAGCTTACTTAAAACACAAAAAGCTACAAACTTTTTCTATTAAACCCACGTTAAAACTTAAAAGCTACAAGCTTTAACCTTAATCCTCACGAAATAATCAGAAACAAGAACAAAAGTACACGACTTTATGAAAAATAAGCAACTTTTAGCTTCTTTTTTGTTCAACTAACGAAGCAACTAGGACCTAAATCTTTGTATGGCTATATGATACCACTTGTAAAGCTATATTAAACTAGTCGAACCAACCAATCAGTACAGCTATAAGCAATATAAAAGCGTGACACTCAAAGAAATAAAGTAGAGATGAAGAGAAGATGTGATGCATATGAATAACCTTTTAACCGAATGCTTACATTGAAACCATGAGAGAACATAAGACAAAACATACACACGCCACACACTCTCACACCTATACTAAACAAAGAGGCACACCAAAACTAGTGAGAGTGTGTGGTATTTATAGGAAATGCAATAGGATGGGGCGCCCTAGGTTTCCAACCTTGGGCTTGGTGGGCTTTGTGATGGTCTTGGGCTTTTGTATCATTCTTAATCTTTTCATTACAAAGTCCATCACAAAGCCCTTACATATTTGATTATACCACATGACACACCTAAAATAAATATTACAAATGACCATCACTTGACTAAAAATATAAATGCTAACAGTTTCGCTCACATAGAGAGTTTCATATGTTTACATGTATGGGCTGCACAAATGCACAACCTCAAGAGTTTCTTAGTTATATCTATATACTAGTACATGCGTACTATTCACCATAGCTTCATTTTAGCCCCTTTAAGGGACCATAGGCCCAACCCGGCGAAAAATACCCCGAACTTCATTTGGATCTACTCCACTCTCTCACATGCCTCTCTTATTCAATCTTAGGTCAATCGGCACTCCGGCACCAACCAAAAACCCGACCGACCCAGCTCCGAAAGATCTACAGTGATTGTTGTGAGTGTTGCTACAGGAAAGTCTACAGTGGTTGTATTATTTTAATGGGTTTGATCTATTTTGTGGTTGTATGAATTAGTTTGGTACAATGTATAGTGGTTGGTTTTTTTAGCCACATCCATCCGTTCTAGATTCATCTTCTCATCAAACCCACCAAACTATCTCTTTCTCTAAACAGGTTTATTTCTTTTTTGTTACGATGTTCGTGTCAGTAGAACTTGGGGGTTTTAATTAGGGTTGATAAGGTTATGGATTTTCAAATTAGAGTTTTGTTGTAATTTTGACATTTTTTGCTGCTGGAACATGATGGGTGAAAGCGGGCTGTATCTTGGCGGCGCATCACGACCACAGTCGTGTTTGCAGCCAGGAGATGTTCGCATACCCTTTTATCCGGTTACGCACTTGCAAATGGCTGCTATTCGTTTAATGTGCGTTCTGCCAGTACGACCGTAGCTTCATTTTAGCCCCTTTAGGGGACCATAGGCCCAACCCGGCGAAAAATACCCCGAACTTCATTCGGATCTACTCCACTCTCTCACACGCCTCTCTCATTCAATCTTAGGTCAATCGGCGCTCTGGCACCAACCAAAAACACGACCGACCCAGCTCCGAAAGATCTATAGTGATTGTTGTGAGTGCTGCTACAGGAAAGTCTACAGTGATGGTATTATTTTAATGGGTTTGATCTATTTTGTGGTTGTATGAATCCGTTTGGTACAATATACAGTGGTAGGTTTTTTTTTCTACCCCGTAGTCTAATTAATTAATGCACTAACTTAAACCAACCTTTCTAATTTCATTAACAACAATACAAGGATTGAGTTATTTCACATAAAATTGTCTCAGCTAAGTGCAATGCTATCCATCATAAGAATTGGTGTCTGACCCATGCTAACAACTAAAATATCACCTTGCGCGGGTGACGAATCAGATAGGCAAGCCCAGCATATGACTACCACCAATAATTATGACAGTTCTCCAACTTTTTTCTATGGCCACCGTGAGCGGGTGACAAGCCGAATAAGATCAATTTAAGTGTTCTAACCCAACTATTACATTATTATATTTCATATTATATTATTTTACTTTATTCCCGTTCTAAGCAAGAGTAAGTAGGGAAATTCAATCGGGTATGGTTTGATCATCTACTAATTATACATATGCCTAACTACATGCAAACCATCAAATCAATTTTATAACCAAAATATACAGTGGAATCTGGTGCACCTTATAATCATGGCTGGATCTTCTAGTTTGCTCCAATAAGTCATCTATAAGCTAATCTGTCACAACTCGTAATTCCAGGCCATTTTTCCGAACCTTGACAATTTACTATTCATGAGTTACTATTCATTTTTACTATTCACTGGCACTATTCATTCCAAAATTTTTATTTCATATTCTCGTAAGTTAAACTATTTTAATGATAACCCGAGATTTTGGCACTCGTCGGATAATTTCTGCAAAAATCACGAAACCGTGTCTGAGATTTACGTTTAGGTTTAAACGTCATTCCAACATCCCGATATGTCCATAAAACACTATAAACAATAGAAATATGATTTTCTCTCATTTTACGACAATTCTAAAAGTTTTGGAATTTTGCGATACCCGGTTTTGCGTTTCGTGACTTAACTGTTTACGGTTAGCGATTTACGGGACCAAAACCCACTCCGTATGTCAAAGATAAATATCCAACCTAAAATATCTAGATATTTCGAAAATATAGTGAAATTACCATTTTACCCTTCCATCTAAATTACCAAAATGCCCTTGGCCTATATAATGCCTAAACTAGCTTCATTTCACTAGAAAAATCACACACTCTCTCCCTCTTTCTCTCCCTAGTCCACGGCAAGAAGGAAGAACACAAGATCAACCATAAAAATTTTTAGTTCAAGTGTTATACAAGTTCCTTATATCTTCCTTGTTAGAGTTTTGCGATAAAAACTCCAAGGTTGTGATCTTTTTCCATCCAAACTCATCAATCTTCAAGTAAGCTTCAAGTGAACTTTTTCATCATCTCATACTTTCATTTGATCATTAACATCATGTATTTTCAAGTTATAATGGTTAAACATGCGAGTTACATATGTTATTCATACCACTTTACAAGTTTTATGGTTTTTATGAGTATATATAAAGCCTATGATCATTCCCTTGAAATCCTACAATATTTTGTGAAGTTTAGGACCCATAACACCCTAAGAAGGTGTATGGTATATTAAGGGTTGTTTTGAATTTGATTGGAGTGGACTTGAACAAGTTATGAACTAGAAAATTCATTTTTAGACACTATTAGAAAGTTGCTGTCCCTATTTGCAAAACGTGGGGAACTCAGGGGCTAAGGTGTAACTTTGGACCAAAGATTTAGAAAATACTTTCAAAAACGAAACTATGGCCGCTGGAATGAACAAAAACGAGTCTATAACGAAGGAGATATGATTTTTCAAAGTTTAACGACGAAAAACTATTTTCTGAAAATAATACGTGCTGTTGCACGAATTTCAACGGGCAAAATGAGGCATTAGCCGTAATCTATCCGACCCGAATTACCAAAAAATATATAGTATGTTGTCCCACGATTCCGTGGATATAAAGAACGTTGAAAACAGACTTGTAACGACCAAGATATACACGTTTGAAAACCCGACGAAACTTATTTAATTTTGACAGCTTCTAATAGCAAAATATATTCCAAGTGTAAAACAGTTTTCCTTTCAAGTCACCTTATTGCGAGCTATTTTCCCGTTGATCGAGTCAGTTTTGAGAAATTTTATTTAGTAACTAAAATGAAGTATACCCGGCCTATTTTCTAAATCAATCGACCGTTCATTGATCGGACTTATAACGAGTAAGATATGATTTTCCTAGTATCCCCGAAAACAGCCATTATATGAAAATAAAGTCCAAGTGTAAAGACTAGTATTTCTTGCAAACCACTAAGTTCATAGCCGATTTTCTTTATGATCGAGGCGTGTATGACCAAAACTCAAATGAGACGGCATTAAGATCAAGTTGCAAGGTTTTCAAAAACACCGAGCTCATTTCCTAACACTTAACGTGCAATATTTCACGACTAGTCTTACGAGGCCATTTGGGCATATTTTCACAAAGTATGAAAAGTGGGATTTTGCGAGAAAAACATTATATTTGACCTTAAAACACCAAACGAGGATCGTGGAGTACCATTTCAACATATTTGCACGAAAAGTAGTTTATGACTTATCGAGACGTCAAAAATGTATTTTTTCGACGATAAACATTAATTTCAAAAGTAACGAGTGGTGTCGTTAACATACGTATTTGCATGTGTAGCATCATTTCATTGCTTACAATAGATCATATCATTCATAATAGGTCGCGGTTAGAGATCGAGCCTCATTTCATCTTATCCATTGTGATCATTGTGCTATCATATCAGGTGAGTTTCATAGCCCCACTCTTATTCTTTAATAATTGTTTTAAACTCTTTGGGGGAGATACATGCTTAAACTATTTGCGTACGTACATGATTGTGTTAAACTTACTTGCGTTACTCTTGAAAGCATTTCGCGGACCTAAGTATCAAACACTTGGGGTAGCCGTACATAAGTCTCCTCGTGAGCAGCATTGATAAGTCTCCTAGTGAGCAGCATTGATAAGTCTCCTCGTGAGAAGCATTGATAAGTCTCCTCGTGAGCAGCATTGATAAGTCTCCTTGTGAGCAGCATTGATAAGTCTCCTCGTGAGCAGCATTGATAAGTCTCCTTGTGAGCAGCATTGATAAGTCTCCTCGTGAGCAGCATTGATAAGTCTCCTAGTGAGCAGCATAAGGTCTATTAGTGATATAGAACGCATATCGTATACTTACATGTCTTACTCAAGCTATATTTTAGCAGTGGGTTGCAAACACACAGGTTGCAAGTGTTGTTATGGGCGGGATTTGCAACTGAGTGGATTTACAATGCCTTTGCTGGGAAAATCTTTATTCGAATACTTTACTTGTTAAACAAACTCTATGAACTCACCAACCTCGTGTTGACACTTTAGCATGTATTTTCAGGAACTAAGCAATAGCACGCTACTGGAGGCTTTTGGCAGGGCATGGCATGGTCATAGAACACTCTGATAAAACATTTGGGACCGCTTAACTTATTTTATGGGCCAACTTCCGCACCACTTTTCATAATGTAAATTTAACACTTTTGACTTCTCAAATATATTCTAAATGATTGATGTGAAAACCGTTCTTTACACTTGTGTTTTGATACCAATTGAGTTGCACCCCAGCGACACGTAAGCTTCCGCTGGACCCGATTTTGGGGGTGTGACATAATCTTCAGAATTAGCAAACACTCAACAAATATTTGTAGAAGAAACTTCCACATCTAATTAACACAAAACTCTTATAATGCGATTCCAATTTTTTTTTTTAATTTTTAATTTTTCCAAAAATCACATTTTGACCCATTTTTTACCACAATTTCACACAAAAACATGTAACACATGTGACACCCCTTCCCCAACTTAAAGCATTGCATTGTCCCTAATGAAACAACATTAAGTTGAAATTTTGGATAAAAATCACTTTGACAAACTCACACAACACAAAAACCTAACTCATTTTTGTAGGAATCACGGTTGCATTTAGCGTATGCAACAAGCCTTTAAACCACTCGGTAGGCCGAGTGAACGAGTTTAATCTCGTGAGGGTTTGTAGTGAACAAACCCACAAAGTTTTTAACACACACAAAAGTAAGAAAATAAAAAGAAACATAAATTAGAAAGAACATAAACACACACTACAACCCACGGGTTGCCTCCCGCGAAGCGCTAAGTTTACCGTCGTCAGCCCAACAATACCTGGTATTTGTTTCATGGTGGTCTGATAAAGCATTTACTAAACGAGTTACCTAGACACAGTGAGACTTTACGGGTCCATGCCATATCTCTCTTTTCAAACACTTTATGAATATTAGTTTCCCTTATGTAGAAGAAGTGGTTATGCTTTGAAACCCACCAAGAATTTGGTTTTATCAAGATAAACCTATGATCAGATTTCGTAACCACCAAAAATCAACCATAACCAGAAATTGATAGACAAATCTCATTTTTAGCACTGAAACAACATCGTAACTACCCAGAATCACCCAAAACCACCATAGCGCCTCCAAAACCATCAATCCAATAAAGAGTCACCTACACAACAATCACCCAATAGAAATCAAACTTTTATTACAAAAGTGAAAAAAAAGTAAGTCAAAGATTTAAACTTTGTTTACCTAAATTCATCGGAGACCAACAACTATCCGCCTCCAAAACCACAAAAAATCAACTAAAACAACCATACCGCCTCCAAAACCACTAAAACACAAAATCGCTCACATCCAAACATTTAAAAAGACACCACCAAAACCACCAAATTTTAAAAACGATTAAAACACAATCATCTGGCGGTGGCGGCATCATTTTCTGATAATGGTGGTGGCGGCGAGTAATGGTGGTGGCGGTTATTGGTCGTTAAAGTGACAGAAATTTTTGGTTGTTAATGGTTGTACATATTCCCCTTTTATTCTATACATAAACATTCGATAGAGAGCAGAAATTAGATGTGTGTTTTTTGTGCGTGTATTTGATGTGTGTGTGTTATACGTGTATTTGAAAGGTTTACGGTTAGTGAAATAATGAAGAAATGTTTCAGTTGTGTGTGTGTGAGAGATGATAGAGGTTTATGAGGGAAGTTAAAAGAGATATAACGTGGGAAACTGTGCAAGGGAAATAATCTGGTGTTTCGCACCCTCACATTAACTATAATGTGAAAAAGTGTGTTTTCTGATAAGAGAAGTGATCAAGTGTGTCTTACCCATACATTAAGAAAGCACGTGTCACATTTTTATTTAAAGTGAAGTAGTTAGCAGGAGTTATTTTTTAAACCAACGGTGGAAAGTATGTGGGACAAAGATCTATTGCTGATATCAAAAGTTGAATTAAAGCGTTCATGATTAAAAGTTGAGAGATCCAACGGTTGAGAAGACTTCCACTTGCCCCTTTAAAAATATGACTGACCGGCAACAATAATAATGGTAATAATCTAATAAAAATTTCAAAAAAGTACAAAAACAGTTGCAATTATTGAGCCTGTCAATAACTTACGATTAAAGCAACAATCCCCAAGTCAAATTGTTGGACGTTATATAGTATTGAGTGATTTATTGGAAAAATTATTTTGTGAGTTCATTATTACAAAAGCATATCGCACACATATAACATATCAAACGTGTTAGTGATGAGATATATCAGTTTGCTTTTTGCAACGGATGCAAAAACATATATTTTCGAGCTATGAAATAAAGTTTTTATTTATGTAATGTACAAAGGATAATAAAAAATTATCTTTAATACATATAAAACATTACAGGTTCCATGTGAATTAATTTGATATTGCTTAATCTTAATTAAACCCAAAATTTCAAAAAACATTTATCGGTTACAAAATTAATTACAATGTATATGTTACCGCAGCGCGCGGATACCCTGATAGTTATTACAATATCAAGCAAAGTTTAAAGGGTTGAAAGCTATGTTATCTGAGTCATTCTATCTTTATCAGGGACAATTTTGGAACCAAAAGTTTCCGATAACGACGTCCGTATTTTTGACGTTTTACTGATTGTGAATGGAATTTCGACATATACCAGTATGCCACAAAAAAGATTTTCGCAAATTAATCTTCATCGTATATCACAATATTTGTGATATTTTCAACTTTGATTAAAACTTTTTACATATTCTGGCTTAGCGTTAAATGAAAATAATTTTACATGTGAAGATACTATGTTAAAATTACAAATGTATAAAATCAATCTATTGTTAATTTCTTCCCAATTTAAACCCTTTAATCAGTTGGTTCAGATTCCATATGGTTCATTATGTTGGAATATGTGAATCATAAAACTATAAACACATAAACATATAACATCAAAGCGTACGCAGCGGAAAAACAAGATCTACAAAACATGTAATTAATTAACTAAATTAAAAGTAACGCGTACCTTATTAGGTTTCTAGCAAGAACAAGAAACCGAATCTCCAAGAATAAGGTAAAACCCTAAATTGGGGTTTATGATGGATCGACCATTATATGGATCGAATGGGGAAAATACACAAGCTATAGTGAGCTTGTCCTTCGTTCTTGTACACACGTATTACTAGCGTCTCAATGTGAAAAGCTAGGTTCTAATATCACAAAAAAAATCCCTAACTTATGTTGAAGCAAAATCGGCAATCCCAAGGTGTTTGGGAGGTAATGCCGATCGGCCACAATGGAGGGGAGAAGAAGAAGAATTAGGGTTTGCTTGGAATTAGGATTAGGGAATAACCAATACAAGAGGTTTGTATTTATAGGCTGAACATTAGATCAAGAAGGGTTTCTAGATCCTTCTTGACTTGTATTTACATACTTAGTCCTTGTAGTTAATATTTAACGACCGTTAACAAAACTCCGTTAAGTACTAACGACCGTTAAGTGTTTGTTTGTAAAATGAATAAATAAATCATAAAACTATATTTAATTATTCACATCATTGAGACTCATACGTAATGTGTGCAATCCCGAAGTCTCGTGTTCGAAACTGGACATACGTATACTAATTATTATCCACAAACTCTAACAGCTCCCACTTGGATATTCATTAATATAGTAATGACATGGGTTAGTCTAGCTTAACACCCCTAGTGCCCCCAGATCGACCTGAGTTTGGTTTTCATGGAAAAAACCAAGTGATGATTAACTCATCATACTTATCATTTTGTTTCTAATACCGCGTTAATATAGATATGGATCTAAGTCATTCCATAATTAACTATTCTATTTCTCGTTATTAATAATTGATCAAGATTACCAAAGTCTTCCAGATAGACTTTGGGTACGGCCATACAAACATCTTGTCAACCCTACGAGGGGCCCAGCAGTATTATACTTCAAAACAAATTTGAAGGAACAAATCCTTTCTTGACTACGAGCATAACCCTTGAACTTTGCATCACCTCCGAAAACAGCTCTTATAACTACCAGTTACGGATATCGTTAGACTACCTTACAGAAAATGAGCTACATCCTCGGCAGTTACCTGGTATCTCAAGTCTGAGGATAAATATTCATGATTTACTAGATGACAACGATCCATAAAGTACAATCATGTGGTTGGGATAAGTCCTATATTCAATTTATCCAATATTGAATATCATCTGAATTTGGCATGCCCACGCATCAATATACTTTAAGTATATTCTACCAACACTCAGATTTGCCTTAATTCAATAATATTCCCATATTATTGATCGACAACGGACTATTTAGAATAACATAAATTATTCACGGATTTAAACATGCAAATATAGGATACAATTTATTATTAATGAAAAAAAACGTACCGCGTACTTTAATTCATTGTAAATAATAATTGCTTAATATCCCTTATCCAAATACTAACTAGATCAATGCATGATAATTATCATTAATGAATTATGCCACAAGTCATGTTCCACATACTTGTTGACAAGGCATAAATCAACTAATGTTGATCTATCAGAATTTTGAGAATACTTATTTCAATAATGAAATTCTTGTATGTGTGCATTCATCCATCATGATATTGCCACATAATATTTCATAAATTGCATGACATCCTCAATCGCAAATTTATGACAATTAAACTGCCAAACCTTGTAGTTAAAGTATTCTAATTCTTTATGTATAATGCAACTATGCTCATATTGAGCATAACTAGTACACATGGTCTCCTAATAAGGATGAGCTCCCACCATAACTAGTATTGAGTCTCATCTCAATCTTACTAGCATCATTGAATGTAAACAACAATATGCTCTTTTAAAGTTCCCGTATACTTTAATATCCATCGTGTAAGGTTTGATATCTTCAAATCTATCAAGATTTGTCAACTATATCAATCATGCAACAATATGCCATATGATTCATATTTAGAATTTTGGAGCAAATCCAGGCTGAGGATGTAAATTCTAAACCATATTCATTACACTTAGCTATCTAACAATTTTCAATTAGATACTAATGTTGTCAATCATTTTGCATCCAAGCATGATACAACAAATAACATGATGTACATGAATAATCCTTTCGTCAACCTTAGATTTATTCATGTCATATCTTTTCAAAGATATGTATCTATCTAGCCTCACTAATAGATTATCATGTTTATTAGAATTAGTTATATTACCGCTTATGTTTATAACAATAAACATATACTTCAAGGTTTTATTTTCTAACTTTCCATGTGAAGTTTCATTCCAAACTAAGACTTAACATATAAATGTTAATGGAATGTTACTTCCTATATGTTATACAACATATATGAAACAAGAAAATAAATGTAACACTCCCACTAGCTTTCAGGAATATTCAGAAATATCTTATTTAAATTATAAATCAAAACTAGATTTAATAACTAAAATAAGTATATCTTCTGGATGCATGCATTAATCTATTCACAAATGATTTGCATTTTGTATACTTCTAAAGATTATTTGAATTCAAATACTCCTTTCAATTAATTTCCGTCCTCGCACAAGTAATTATTCAAGAAAGACTTTTGATATTCCATTATTAATTTCATATAACATAAACTAATAATGACAATCATAATCTTTATATATTTAATGCGCTTAGAAAGAATTTCAATCACATTTAATTGCTTAATTGTGATTGATAACCTTTTCACATATTAAATATGTATGCAAATTTGTCCATTATGATTTCTACACAAGAATTTAAATCTCAAGGATTTTCATTTCCTTTGTAGAAACTCATATTTATTCTATAGTATTACTCTAGAGTTTTAAGATCAACTACGTTTCCAAACTAGTTATCTTCTTGGACTGCATCTAATTATTCATAGTATGAGTAATTTGCCAAATCTAATGTTTGCAGTTTATCAACAGGTTTATCATAATCCTGTTACTCATAATTCTTAACATATTCTACAAATATTTGAGATACCCTTGTGGATCTATGAAATGAGAATTCCATCATTTTGAGATTTAACATTAACATGTTTAATTCTCATTATGATTTTACTAGAGTATTTAGAAGATCATGTATCTTGTAATTTTATCTTATCAAGATAAAATCCTCCCACTTGCCTTTTACAATTTATAGATAATCTATAAATACTTAGCAAATAGAGCAACACAAACATTGTTCTCTTTTGGGACTTTACAAATACATATTGACAGTTCCTAACCTCAATTTGTTAATAACCTACTCACAAGTAGTTTAACAAATTCTGAACTTCAATTTTAAGACTTAATATGATTCATCACATTCCATAATAAATGGTGTCTTATTAATCTTCTAGGTTGGATCTAATTGAGTATATCCAATCCTTACTCAATTTTCTAACCTTGATATCTTTATGGAAGAATAGAAGATATAGTTATCTCAAATCAAACAATATAACAAGAGTTTGATTTTCCTAACTGAACATACCATAAACACTATGTATTTCATTAGGATTAATATTGTAAGTTAATCTTACAATATGTGAGATAAATATATTTCGTTTTGGCTTACCTATTTACCATCTAAGTCAAGTTAATGGTAAAATAGAATTTCCAAGCCAATTGCATGCTTTATAACATAAGTACTTTTGATCAAGTCACTTCATGTCTATGTCTTACCAAGAAGACATAACTGTTATAATCCCAATCTACGTTATAAGTTATTGATCAATTCAATGACTTCTTGTACATGTCTTAATTAAAAAAAGACATAACAAGATAACATCTTACTTTGTTATAAGTCTTATAGCAATCAAAAGACTTCATATTTATGTCTTTATACTAAAATATAAATATGTATAACTAAAGTAATTATGAACACCACAACTTAGTTTCAATGTTATTTCAAGTTAATTTATTTACTTCATATATTTATGTCATTCCAAGAATACATAAACATTCAAATTTGTAGTATAAGATTGCTTCATTTATTTATGTCATTTCAACAATACATAAATATTCATATTTGAAGTAGTCTTATTATCATATCGACACTTGTTCTAATAATTATCTAATTTTAGAAACTTGTAAATTAACATAGTTTCATCACATCAGCTTTGGCTGCTAGTAATGAAAGTATGTAATTTACCTTGTCATTAATATCTATTATCAAATTTACACTGACGCTAGATATTAACTTCAAGTGTTCTATAATTAGAATGTGAATAAACCACATTAGAACATTAATCTCTTACCTTACAGTCAAGAGAACCCTATAAATCATATTCCTTTATGTTGTTGCTTGCACACTATAAATATTTCTCCCACTTGTGCATGGAACAACACCATGTATCAGATAAACAACATGTCAATCGTTTGCTTATGTGACCAATATGATTTGTTCATAGATATAAGTAGATATAGGAACACATTGTCTAGTAAGGAAACGTACATGACTATCCTTAATACCACAAGTGTCTATAATTGGAAAGTAATTATCTCAAGAGATTCTAGAGATAATCTAGGTTACTACCAAGACATGTAGCTCCCACTGAATTAAAGATCACTACATGAATTCAGTAATTACAACACAATGCTCCCACTGGATTTGACAACATTGTAAGTGTTGCATAACCAGTAAAAGCAAATAGCGTGCTGTTTACTTTCCTACACCTTTGATGAATCCCTTACGTAACATTACTAAGGTACTCAAAGAATGTATTCTACTTTGTAAATGATGGAATATCCATCAATGCAATTAACTTGAAAGAATTAGGTATGCAATTTCTTCCTTAGTTAGGTCTACCATCCTCATCATGGTATGTAGCACCTTTAAATGGTTAAAGCAGAACAACTAGATTAAACATTCTAGTTTGCCTTTAACCAATTATGCGGTAATTAGTCTAGTTTCTAATTTTAATTATTCCTAACCATGCAATTTCTTTAAAAAATTTGCCATGAGTTATTTCTTAGAATTTAGACAATTCTAATTTTCCTATTATACCCTTCTCATTCATGAAAAGGAATAGGATTAAGTCTCACTCTTTACACAGAAAGTAGACTCGGTTTATTCGTTTAGTCAAGTTGACTCTATCCAAAGACCCCTACGGGTGCAGATCAACTTTCCACTAAAAGAAAACCCCACGTTTACGGTTTTAAAAGTTGCATTAAATACATTTAAAAGAAGTTTCAAAATTCAATTTTAGTATTTTTGATAATAACTTTTCAAGAAAATTAAACACCCATGGTAAATAAAATTTAACCATTTAATTTTCATTGAAAATTAGGATCCAAATTGACGTCGTTTCATCACATTAGCTTTGGCTGTTAGCAATGAAAGTACTCAATAAGGTACGGGTCGAACCCAATTGCCAATATTCAATTGCAATTTCTAGAATCATTAGACTTACATATTATGCCAACCTCAGTTGCAAATGTAAGCATGTTTCATCCCCAAATCTTTATGCCTTGACGCCGTTCCATTACATCAGCTTTGGCTGCTAGTAATGAAAGTGCTAAATTAAGTTAACCAACTTAGGAAACTGTAAGTTGACGTCGTTTCATCACATTCAAATTTGGCTGCTAGCAATGAAAGTACTCAATTTACCCTTAGACTCCCACCCTTTGAACATCACATTCAGCTTTGGCTGCTAGTGATGTAGGATGTAACCTTAGGTGTTTCCTTTACAGTTGGATGGCATATAACTTAAATTTTAAGGGTATTAATTTTTTGATGTGTGTAATCAAAATATGTACAAAGACTTCATGCATTCATCTTTGTATCATATACATTTCAAAACCAGTTTACTCATTCGTTACATTAATAAGCTCAAATCATCAAAGTTTTAATTAATGGCGTTGAGAAACTTACAACATTGCCTTAAGATGTTTCGTACGTTGTTATGATGTACTTGGTAAGTCTAAAATTGACGCACAGGTGAGCGGAGAGGCAAACGTCTGCCCGAAGGCTAGTTAAAAACGCGCCTCTTTCGGATGACAATTTAATGTCAAACCTCCTTATACCCACTTTATAGTTTGTCAATATTAGGTTCGCCTTTCGACCACTTTTGTACAGTCGCATCAATCAATTAAACACTTATGATTTTCTTGCTTAAAACAATGTTACACCATTATTAAGTCATGTTTATTTTTATATTGAAAAATTACCCTTTGTTTGTAATCATGTCTACAACATATTAAACAAATGCGCAATTTAAAAAATAAACACAAACAACTTAATAATGAACATGCTAAAATCAATTTATATGTATATATTGGTCTTAAGACTCCCATTGGTTTTCGAGCTCATTGTACCCAATGGACCACAGACGCCAATTTCTTGGCCGCGTAAGTCTTATGATTAATATATATATATATATATATATATATAACACATAATTGATTAAATACGCGATTAATATTGGGTCTTCCCAATTTTAGGTATTCCCTAAAACCAAATTAATTAACTTTTAGTAATTTTAATTCGTGTTCAACAATTTTGATTACTAAAACCCCTGGTTAATTAACAATCGCATCAATTAGCACGTAGAACATGTAACACTTAGCATCAATTTTCCATGACAAAACATGCATGTTTTTGTCATGGATTCCCCATATTGCACTTATAATCATGTAGCACATATTATCAAGTCAATATTTTACGCTTTTATTAATGACATCACTTTGTATTCATTAATATAACACATAAAATTATACATGCAATCCTAGGGTTCTACAATTTTTATCAAAACCATAAACCCTAAAAAAAATAATTATTGGGTGTCGACCCATAATTAAAAAAAAATTAGGGTTTTCAAAATTAAAACCCCAGAATATCAAAAGCATGTATCTATTCACATAGGTTCAATTTTATCCGTTTTTAGTAATTAATTACACGTTTTAAACGGGCTCTTTATCACGAAAAGTGATTTTTTGCATATCTTTAAGGTGAACTGAAAGTACCTGTACAGGTGGTTCTCTATGGTGTATTGGGAAATCAAGTATCCTCCAACAGGCTTCAGTTGGACAGAACGGCCATCAATAAAGTTTTTTATTTCATCTATCTGAATCTTTGGAGGAGCTGAGGATGGTCCTGGATCGCCAATTGGTTTTATAATACGTGCAGCAATCCGATCAGTGCCTTTGGAGATATATTTGAATAGATACTTTATCAACATGCTCCAGCCACAATATTCAACATTAATGTGGGCGTGGAACATGAGACAAAGTAGACCGTTATATGGTACAACATACGTGTTGTCTAACCTGAGCTCACCTTTTGGCACATAAGCTGATGTTCTTCTTCTCCGATAATGTACGTGTCCGTTGTCGTCAAAGTAAGTAGCTTCATTGTATTTTTTTGGGAAATGTTTGCTGCAAACACCTTCTTGCATACAGGGGGCATTTGGTTTTGCATTTCCGCATGGCCCGTGCATCATCATATCAGCAACAACTCTATATGCGTCTGGATCAGATGTTTTGTCTGGTAATTCTGCGCAAAATGAAATTGTCTATTTCTTTCGGATTTTTTATTTTGTCTTTTGCGTCTACCCATAAGAGTGTGTGACAGTGTGGAAGCCCACGTTTTTGAAACTCGATTGTGTAAAGAACTGCAGTAAAAAAATATTATGAGTAAAAATATTAACATTTACAGAATGAAGTTTCTATTGTACAATTTAGTTTTTGGGTTAATATAATGGTACAAAAGTATTACTTACCTCCAGTACAACGACCAAAGATGTTTTGTTCTTTGACAAATGTTAAAAAATCTTCCACCTTTTGTTCAAAAACCCGGTCCACTACATCAGGCCTGTCTGATGCATTCAATTCTAGAAATTCTCTTATTCGGCGTTTGATTTCTGGCCAATTAATATTGCATGTGAAAGTTATGAAAAATTGAGGATTACTAAGAACTCTGCATATGGCAAGTGCATCGAGATAATGGGAATACATATACCTTGGACCGCCTGTGAAACTTGAGGGGAGGATTATTCTTTGGCCTATATCAGCTCCAAAATGGTCTCATTTTGACATCGCATCATAGATGGCTGAAAGGCGTTCACTTCTTAGGTTCTTCTGTTTTAATCGTATGAAATCAAGCCTTTCTTGTTCAAGTGTACAGTAGACGACGACAACATATTGTTGGAATAACCTGCCACCTTTAAAGAGAAGACCGAATTGATCAAACCGTTCATGTAAGCGGTATTTATAATACATATTCATAGATAGCTTGTTTCTTTTCCTAGTTGCATTGACACCTTTTAGTGTCATTTTTGTATTGTAACCGGGCTCACCATAAACAAAAAGGAGATTGAATTGGAGAGACATGTATGAACTATGAAGTTTATTGATTATTTTTGGCCGTCGATCTTTATACTCTATGATAATGTCATAATCTGTTTGGCTGTTTGCATCAGTTTGAAAGACGATTGCTTCAAGAGTTCCAGAAGAAAGGAGTTGATATTCTTGAGCTCCAATTACATTATAAAGCTGGATCTTGAATTCAGGCACGTTTTCTTCATTAAGCTTGTCTCTTGCTGTTCTGAATAGCTTAACCAATTGATTGTGTTCAGCCAATATTTGCATCAACCTTTCTACTATTTCAGCCTTCAAACCACTCCGCTCTGTTCCACCAAAAGGCTCCATCCTGTTATGAATTTCATTTACCGTATCATAGATATAAAGTTGCAGAAACCTAGGGTCTTCGCCATTGGCTGGGCACAATGTACCTATCCAATGGTGTATCTGACCTGAAATTTAGAATACATACGGGCTCTTCCATTGTTTAATGATTCATCAATTTCTGCGCCAAAAGATGTCATACTAAACATCTGGTTATACGCCCTTATGTTATCTAAGAAATGTTTATTTTTAAAAAGATGCTTGAAATATTTTGGTAGGTCTGCATCCTTTTTAAGATAGACTTGGCCTCCTCCACAACATTTTGTGTACTTTGGATAATGTTGATGAAAATTTCTTTTCGACCTCTCGCAATACCAAAATGTCGCATTGCAATACTGACATGCATAATCAGGATCGCCTAAATCAATGTACAAATGTGACAGACCTACACGTTTAAAGGCAAAACGATTTTAGAAATACTTTGCTGTTAATATAAATTATTAGGTAAAATTAAATTTGATATTCTTATTATTATAATTAATTGTTATACCCTCAGTGCACACTTGTGTTGAAGGCATAGAGTAATACTCAGTTGTATGCTGCCTTTTTGATTGAGGATCTGTTGTCTCAGTAAATGGATTTTCACAGTCCAGGTGTCTTTTATGTCCTCTATATGTTGGTACAGCTGTTGTCTTTTGCGCACTTGTATGTTTTTCCATGGTATTTGTCACATACGGCTGATCATTTTCTGTGCTGGCATAACCTTGCAGAGCATCTGCAGTTAGCATAAACTGTTTAATTTACAATTGATAATTTGTCTTTAAACATATTTTGTCTTAAAAAAGGATCATGCCAACTACTATTCAGAATTGCATTATCGTTGTAACTATTAATGCCATAGATGTAGTAGGAATTAGTCGAATGAATAAGTGTATTTTATACTGTCTTACGCTATGTGGCGTAATTTTTCTAATATAATATTAATTGTTTAATGGTTAGGAAAAATGGTTACCTTCTTTACGATCACACATTGGTGGCCTAAAAGAAATGCCACATTTCTGGGAGTTTTCTGAAATGTGCATGGGTTCCTGTGCATGGCAGTGATCTTCATTAATGGAGGTACGTTGAAAGGTATTATAATCATCACATGTATTACAATGATAATCATTATGTGTCAATCCTACATGGAAGATAAACAAAATTTAAGTGGCAATAAATTTATGTACATAATGTATAACAAATTCTAAAACTTACTTGTACTATTCGATATACTGTTGGTTTTGTCATGTGAATCTTCATTAATTAATGTAGATGGTAAATAATGACAGGGATCTTCTAAGCTACAATTATGATGAGTATGCATTAACTCTGCATAAATAACTAAGGAAATTAGTTTCTACAAAATCTAGGTGCATTAAATGTGATAAATGCATAAAAATTACCTTTTTTTTTGGTGTTTTCCAGTGCATATAGACTTGTTGGAGGTGGTTTACGTTTGCGTGTGTCTCGTATCACACTTTCAGTCTATTTAGTCAAATTCAACGGCTACTGTTTTGGTAAGTTTACAGCTGGTTGCAAAGTTTGGGTACCTGTTTGTATGCTGTTTAGTGCAGATGTTACTGCATCTGTAGACCAACAGGCTGTGCCATAATCTTTTGGCATGGCATTGTTTGTTGGTCGACGATAGCAAGCCTGTTTTTTCAATCATCTTTGGTATGGTATGTTTTCGGCTGGTTGTAAACTTTGGGAACCTGTTTGTATGGTGTTTATTGTAGATCTTCCTTCGTCTGGAGACCAACAGGCTGTGCCATAATCTTTTGCCATGACATTGTTTGTTGGTCGATGATATCGAGCATGTTTTATCAACCATTTTTGCTGCTCTACACCATCTAACTCAGATGGGGGTTGCTGCTTACCATTTAAGTTATACATATAATTCTCAAACTTAGTCAACTTATCTATTCTTAAAGATCTTGTACTTTTAGGCATCTTTTAGATTGCATAGTAGATATTTTAACGAATGACTGAATATATACTAGGTATGTATGCAATTTATAGTACTGGGCAAAAGTTTTTGGGAATAATACGTATATACATAAGTGTAAAGGTTAGTAAGCCAAAAATCCATATGGTTAAATTAAATTAGAAAACAGAATATATGTAAACATACCTGTAATTACAAAGTGGAAACTTGTAGTTTTGGATTTTGATTAGTAGCTGCACGAAAGAAGCAAAATTTAGATAACAAAACCAATGTAAAAAAAAAAAAAAAAAAAAAAAAAAAAAAAAAAAAAAAAAAAAAAACCCTTAAACCTGTCTACTGTTAACATACCTATGGAAAACAAAGATTCTATTTTATTGTTTCTTCTTGATAGCAGATATGGTAGATCAGAATAGCCAAAGGCCAAAGGTTGTGATGGAAGTTTCTTGATTTTTCTTATGTGCAGGCTTGTATATGTACACAATGGCAAGAGTGCAGGAGGATATAAACTTGGTACCCGAGCTTGAATATGTACTGCTACAGTTGCTGCAACAGTGTATTCTATCAATATTAGCCAGACACTTTGCAATTAGTTATCAGACTTTGTAATTTGTAATGAGTTATCATTAATTTATTCACTAAGCCACCAAACTGTAAAGTACAAATGCTAGCAGCATCCTTGTACTGTTATAACAACCGTTAAGAAAAATCTGTTGAAGCAATACGAAACAGTGAGTTACAAATGTTAGCAGCATCCGTTTACTGTTATAAGCATTGTTGCGCACAACATTATGAAGCACCAAATACCGGGTTTTAGATAGATATATAATATAATGTGTATGTCGTCTATCAGGTGCATCAGCGCGTATGGCCCAATCAAATGTATGCCATTTTGCTTGAATAATGAAATATCATTTCAATACAAAATCATTATCTAAAACCATAGGACACGGTAATTTGTTTGTATTTTAATGAAAAATAATGCATGATAAATATTTGAAAAAAAATTGTGTATGAAGATTATAACTAGAAAACATACCAAAAAGTAATATCTATCGAAAACCAAAATTTACCAAACAAACTTTAAAGTTTAAGTCACTTTCTTTCATTCAGCCAACAACCACGTTAAAATTGCTTGCATCATGGAGCTTGACCGGGAGAATATTATATATATACTAAAGGGCGGGAGGCGCTTCCTCTCAAAAAAAATCCCGTTGAAAGAAAAAATATAAAGCATTTTGTACACTTTGTTGTTGATTCCCTGTTGGTTAGCCTTTTATAGTGGGCCAAATGTCACCAATCCATTTGCTGTGAAAATAATGCAGCTTCGACCACTGTACAATCCCGTTCCGTAAGACAACTGTTGCATCCACTGTAGCAACCGTAACTCAACTGTAGCGTCCACTGTAGCTCCGTTATTTTACTGTGTTACAACCTAACAATGGGACTCCTAGAAATTTCCAGGCCCTTTCATTCTTCTTCTATATCTCATCATTATCAAACCAAAACTCATCTTCCAGATTCATCGATATCCTACCATCTCACAACTTCACTTTCAATCTTCTCACTTAATAACTCCAATACACTCCATACGATCCACCCTTATTACTCCAATACTAAATCAATTTTATACAGGTAATACTCTATAGTCGATTCTTCTTGATTCTTCTTATCTTTTCTGTTGCTTCATCACCGTGTTTGTTAGGTTCTATCTTAGATTCCCAACTTATAAGATTTGTTCACATATTCTGTCAATTTGTATATCAAGTTTTAGATGATCAATTAGATTTTGATTGTTGGTAAGGTTTGGATTCTTATAATTTTTCTTAAGTATCCTAGAAATACAAGAGCCTGGAACAAGTGTTGGGGTGAAAATTAGGTGATGTTTGGATTAGCTTATTTAGAACAGCTTATTATATCTGCAGATGCTTTTGAAGATAATTTTTGCCCTTCAAGTCCAATCTTTTCCCATTGCACACTACAATGTCGTTTGATAAGGAGGTGTTTGGGATAGTTCAACAGTGTAATAGAGGCCGGGTATGTTGCTATTGCAATTTACCAATGATTGAAGTGACTGTGATTTATGAGTATTGTGATTTACGAATTTGGTGCCTATGGATAGTATGTGACGATTAGCAAGCTATATGTATGCCCAGATTTATGATTCTATTGTACATTATTATAACAACTTTTTCATGATACCTTTGAGTTCAATTGCTTTACAAAATCAATAGTATAAAGGTTTTAATCAGTAGTATAAAGGTTTAAAACAGCTAAAGTAACAATGACTTATAAGCTAAAGTGAATACTTTAGACTTTAGTTGAACTTTTGGCGAATCTCTACACATACTTTTTAGGTGCATAGATCATTGTTACTTGCTTTGTTATTGCACTGACGGAGGTCTTATCCAATGAGTTTGTGGGGGTGCAGCTGGAAATGAATACAGTGTTAGTGGTGATCCAATGATAATGGTGGCACGGTTGAATAATAAATGCCTTTGCATGTGCTTAAAGTCATTATCCTTGAGATGTATTTTTAATTCGGTCACTACATATTTATTTGATTTTAAGAAGTTCATTAGAGTTTTAAAAAGTAGTTCATATTTTAAAAAATCACGAGGCGGCTGAGGGGGGAATGTACACACCCAAATCTGGTGCGTTGTCACCTTTTCTGCGGTTGTAGGCTGGCGATTACATAGATGTAAAGAAATGCTACAGTATATGGTAAAAAAACAAAACGTGTTACATACATTGGAACAAATGGAAGGCATATTGCATTTCCTTTATCAAACCCTGTTAGGTGCACATTTAGCAGACAATGAAATCATCGATATTTGCTGATGTAACGAGTTATAATTGGATTAATCACCCCAAAATGCGACAAGTTTTCACCTTTTTGTTTTTGTTTATAATATTTATTGTTTTTTCCTCCATTGTACTTAACATGCTTACATTTGATAAAAAAATGAACTTATAACAGCACTAAATTGCAACATACTTGAATTTTTGCAACATCGGATGCAACTTTATTAGATACAGTTGCATACTTGCATCATAATGGAGGTATATCACTTAATAAAAAAGTTCAATCAGTGATTCATTAGACTTGCTTTTTAGTTTTAGCAGCATGACCATCTATTTACAATTATCTGCAGGTCAGTATCTTGAAGTGATATTCGCGAAGCCTCTTAATGAAAAAAAACCTGATGCGGCTAATACCCACCATGTAGCACCGGTTCCAAATTACATACCTCATGCTGTCTATGGTGGCTTTGCAGCAAATCCATATGGGGCTGCTCCTGCATATGGCGTTAACCCTTCGCTTCAAGTTTGCTCTTTTTTTTTTTTTTTTTTTTTTTTTTTTAATTATTATTATTGTTATTTTTAGTCTGACAATGATTAATTATGATGTAGGATGGAAGAGTGGCAAACCGTCTCTTCTATCTATCAATCCCACCAAATATATTTATCAATGCGGTCAAATGTACCCGCTTTTGGGTGCACGATAGCTTGGATGAAAAAGATGAGATTTTGCTTCATCAGAATGGACTAAGCGAGGATTGAACAATGGCTTTACAAGCTTACGAGGTCAGATAGAAAATGCTACATTTACGTGTGAGTGACACCGGTTTTGAGTATTAGTAACAAAAGTTTTGGTGTGTTGAATTTGCGTATATCTTTATATTAATTTTTTGTGTTTTATATCTATTGCAGCCACTTAAGCAGTGATATGTGTACAGATAAAGGCTTTTCCTATACATCAACAGCTGAGAATACTACAGGATGGCACTTAAATCTGTTGCAGAGGCACAACAGGTATGCTATAATAGTTGTTATACCTTTTAACGGGTCCAATGGTTAATATTTTAAATTTTATTGCTTAAAGTCCATGGATTGAGCAGATCAAACGGGTCAAAACTTGGCTAAAATGTTTCGGATGCATATAACTTTGTAACGAGTTCACACATTACTTAAAAATGGACAAAAAACTTAGGTTGGTAGACCAACCCGAAATGGCAACAGTAAAAGCAAGCACACATTTGACAGTTGCCCGTTTTGACCCATATTGCTAATGTGGACCATCTCTATATGCTTCAGGAATTGCAAGAACTAAGAAGTACTCTACAGTAGCAACCAGAAGACTTAAACGTCAGTTTTCAGAATTTAGTGGTAAACTTTCTTTGTTATTTATCGATATCTTGAGGTTGAGGTGCGAAAATGGGTAGCATGATAATGTCTGCAAAATGGGTAAATCTGTATTAGGACCTTTCTTTTTTTTTTATCCCGTCGTACTCAATTAGAGTTTGATCTCGCTTGCCAATCTGAAATTTCTTTACTTATCCTTGAGTGTTTGGAGTTTGGAGTCTGATCTCGCTTGCCAATCTAAACACTAATTTCGGCGTCACTTCTGAATATGCATACCACAGATAAGTTTAAAGCAGGCCGTAGTTGTTAGTAAAATAAAAAAGCCGTGGAAACCAAAAATGTCTGATCATTGTTGCTGACTTTTCATGTGAACGCAGTTCCGTGTGATGTTGGAATGCATTTAATTAAATTGTATCAAGATTTTCCATACATGCCTATAACTGTATTATTCAACAGCTTAAAATAATGTGTTGTCGATATGTTGTAGTTTGAAGGGGCTGCATCAGTAGAAGAAATGCCAAAAGAATTGCAGAGTGTTCTTAAATAAAGTTCGGCAACACTTATTGCACTTCAAGCTCATCAAGTATGTCCTGGCTGGTTTAATGTTTTCTTTTATGATAAAATCATACCAGTGACATCTAATATTTTATCGATTTGTTTTTTAAACCTTTAACGCTTGGTACAGAACACGACAGAGGAACAAATGCATGTAGACATGTAGCAGATTATGGGGTTGGATCATTGGGATCTTTGCAGCCGTAACCAATGTATAAAAATTGTAAGTTGCAGTTTCCTTTGTTGGATCAAAATAAAATGCCCTTCAGCATTTCTATGAGCATACTTGATAGAAATGCACCAAGCGTATTAAAATAAAATTAAAATTTAGTTCGTGTGACGAGTGCCAACTTCTTAGTAATTTAACACATATATCACGGATCTCTGAATTATATCTTTTTTGAACATATGCTTTGTGTATAATTCATAGTTTGTGATTATGAAATTAAATTACTTATTCCTTGATTCTCAGTGATAACGCATACTTCCTTTACTGATTAACCTGATGCTAATGACAGGGCACACATAAGGTTATGGATTTGGGAAGTTTCGAGATGAGACAGAACAAATACACGCTAATGCCTGAGATGAGTAGAAGATTATGCTCAACTAGACCAGTGCGTATTTGGTCACCTGCTAACAAAAAAGTTGTTGGTGGACAACAGTTTCCAAAAGGTACGTCATAAATTTATATAGCTTGGTTATCAAAATCATACTGTTATCTATTTCATTGTAATAATTCGAGGGTATATAAGCACCTTAAAATAAGAAATTCCAAACACCCCCTTGAGTTTTAATAGTATAAACTAGCCACTGAGTTACAGGTTTAGATATCAGTATATAAGCTATTTTAATAAACTGTTTGGACCATGCTTTCTATTTTTGAATGTGAAACTATCAGCAATGCTAACTTATTAATCTTCTGAATACAAGTCAGCTTCAGTTGACCAGTAGCTTTTTTTTGTTACACATATACAGTTAGACTTTTGCCCGTTTGACCCATTCTATCCATAAAATATGAACAATGCCAGGGCAAGCCACCTAAGCTTGCAGCCATGGTGGATCTATCCTTGGTCTTCGAATGGCTGTCATGAGTTTGGGTTTGAAAATGTTATAAATTGATTGTGCAGGTCCGTGTTTACAGGAATACATGATGGGAGAATAAGACTTGCAACCACTCGGAAAATCAGCTCCCAGGTAAATTACTATATATACTAAAAGGCACCATTCCACAGTAAAGGACACATGATATTGGATTGGTGAGGATGTGGTGTGTGTCATATGCAGGGCTTATTCGGGTTTCGATGCAAGTGAAGGTGATGAAACAAATTTTAGTAAGGACACATGATAAACTCAAGGTGAGGTAACAATTCTACACCTTTCTAAAACATCCAATTAATGGTGTTAGTAACATAAAGATAGATACAATTCTGGAATGTGGATGCTGGAAGTTAGTACTTCAGCATAAGAAATAGCTTTCGGAGTTTATTTTGACGTCAATGCGTTGTTCTTATGGTTAACCTTTGTATTCAAACTTCAGATAAGGAAAATCATTGAAAGAAACGTGCGAATAGGAATTAAAAAAGAGGAACTTTAACTGTGTCAATAATCAGATAATAGACTAGCATTATTGTTGCTGAAATGAATAAGTTAGTTACTTTTCCTCTTTTTTATTTTTTTTATTATTTTTTTCCACATTTGCAGCAGCAACAACAATTAAGCAACAACCAAGCAGTTTCCATTGGGCCAGGAATATGTCTAGCAGTGAAATTCAAGGCCAATTTTCAGCATACCAACATACAGAATTTAAGACTAGCTTCAGATCATAAGACTATAATCCAGGAGATTTGTTCCTCCACACATAAGAGGTACTTTAGAGTTATACTAATCTAGATGGGCATGTTAGTGAGTTGACCTGCAAATGGATCACACACGAGCCTATACATTCTTATTGCTTTGTACTAATATATAGTTATACTAATCTAGATCATTATGTAATGAACTACTTGAGATATACAATTTTTGTTAGATGGTAAAGTACATGCTCTACAAGAAAACAGTTACAACATACTATCAACCAAACACTTCCGCAGCAACGCGCGGGCTACCCAGCTCATTGCAACTAATCTCTACCTAAAATAATACTAAGTATGTTGTCATGTTCTCTTAATTGGCTAAAAACTTACAGTAAAAGTTTTCTATACGTATGAGAAGGTGAGAAATATATTTTCAACTTGACTTTTTGTCTTTCATGACATCTGAAAAGCATTTTTTTTGTCAATTTATAAATCAATTACAATCATATATATTTTAAGTTTAAGACTAGGAGGTGTTATGAGATAGCCCAAGTTACTCATTCGGGCTTTACGGGTGCCACGTCACCATGACATAGCACAACTAACAAACCCCCTTTTCATAACATACCACAACTTACTCATTTGAGCCCCACCACCATTTTTTTTTTTAAATACCCAAATAAACTAAATTAATTTCATTCAAATAAAAATTCATTACAACAAATTTAAACACATACTAATAATAAAGTTACGATACGAAAAATTTTTTTTACGGGAATTAAAAATAATGGTACAACAAGTACTAATAACACATACTAAACATAAACTTAATCCTCGTCTTCGTCGTTGTTGATTTGATTTTTTTTCATGATTTCTTTTTGTCTCCGGCGAATGATAGCGGCTTTGGCCGGTGTGGTTTGGTCGAGACCTATCATCAGAAACCTCATATCCTCCATCTCTAACGTCCTCCGATCCTTCTCCCTCCTCGTCTCGTACGCGGATATTTGAACGTCCGCTTTTTGAGAATATTTTTCGGACAATTGGCCCGAATAAGAACTCGTTTGACTCCCACCCGAGCTCGCCGCGCTCGACGTTGAAGCCGACTTCTGTTTCTTTGCAGCCCGCGCTTTGTAGGCGCCGTCGGGACGAGGACGTCTATCAGGACCAAAAATATCCTCGAGACATGAAATATCAATTGGATCCTCCGCATCCCATTTGGGATACATTTTCAAAATATCCCACACGTGAACATACGCGAACTTTCTCCCGGCAAAGCGTTGTTCAAAATTTTCCTTTGCATTCTCCAGATGATCGCCGTCGTTTTCACCGCTTCGACGCTGCAAATGTTTGTAGACAACGTTGAATTTTTGCCGTTAATCCGTGTCCATTTACCGGCGATCATATTTTTAGAACGAGGTTCACGGCCAGATTGATTGTTGAACATCTCGAGAATCGGGTTCCAAAAGAATTCATCGGAATGGTCATTTCCGATATCCTTGTCTTGCGAAATTTCAATCCAAATTTCCGCAAGCAGCTTCTCTTCGTCCCTAGACCAGTTTCTTTCACAACTTGCGCCACCGCCTCAAGGTCAAAATCATCGTCATCGTCCAAACTCACGACTTTTTTGGATTTTTTTGCCATTATTTTTTCCCGCGTGCTTTGGACGGTTCACGGTCGCAGGTACTTTGAACTGAGGTTCAGATGGTGGTGTCGGAAATGATGAAGGTTGCGAGGGGTTAAAAAACTGTGGTTGAGATTGGGAAACTGGACGTTGTGAGTAATTTGTGAATCCTTGAAACGCAAATTGTTGATTTTGGTAAATTGCCTCGGAAGGCAATTGCATCCCATAAAGAGGCATTTGTGGTGATGGCGAGTTAGAGTTTTGTGATGAGGGGGTAGATGGGTTTGACGAACCCGCGTATGGATTCGAGGCGAGGAGGTTCGTCAAATACATATGCTCGTTTGGATTTTGCGACATGATTGTTTTGAGTTACAATTTATTTGATAAGTGTGTGTTGGTATATATGTGTATGTTGAAAAATATATGTGTATGTTGGTATATATATAGTGGTTGGTTTGAGAAGTTTATAAAAAAAAAAAAAAAAAAAAAAAAAAAAAAAAAAAAAAAAAAAAAAAAAAAAAACGTTTTCAATTTAATATATCCAATAAAGAAAGCATAAACGTTCGAATTGTCAGGAAAAAGAGCTTGCCATCTGCACGAGTTTTGCTTGGACGGCGAGATACGGCGAGCAGGGCCGGTGTCACGGTGGAAGACGGCGATGATGCCACCCCAGCAAGGCGAAGAAGAACGAGGATGATACCGGCTGCTCTAAAAAAATATATGGGGTGTTTTGGATTGCAACTAAAAGAATGGTTTTCGTCATTTTATGACTTTTGTCAACTTATACGAGATGTGAATGCATTAAAAAGTTGTTTGATTCTTATCCTTACAAAAGTCATAAATGGGGCAAATTATTTGGACCCTCCCATAGGGAGGGTTTCCAATCATTGCACACATCATCGGTTTATATGGTGTGCATCGCGGGTTGTACGGTTTGACTAAACCCCCCATGTGACAATATATGGACGGTTTGTGTAACACAACCCGACATAAATATATTCATTTGTGTTACTAACTCTTTTGTTATGTTATGCAAGTAGCAATATATTTATTTATTTATTTTCTTTAAACTACTATTTTAAACGAAAATATAAAATAGAGTAAATTGCAGAAATCGTCCTTGTGGTTTGACAAAATTGGATGTATCATCCCTGGTCTTCAATAATTGCAAGTGGCCTCCCTGTGGAGAAACTTTTGGTTCGTTTTAGTCGCTGGGACTAACGACCGTTAGTCCCTCTCAGTTAGTTGATACTTTTTAAGGGCATTTCTGTCTTTTCTAGTGTGGTCACAATTGACTCCCCTTTTCCACCCTTTAATAAGTCACAAATCGTGACTTTCTTCTTCCCCAATTTAAAAAACCACATAAAACCCTAATTAAAAATACATGTCAAACACAAAGAAGATTCTTGGCAATGGTGACATGTTTTTGTGCTAATGAAGCTGTTATTCGCACTTCTTGGACTAACACAAACCCTGGCCGTAGGTTTTGGTCTTGTGCTCAGAATGTAAGTTTACTTAATTGGTTTTGATTTTATGTTAGAAATGTTGCACTTATTTTATGTTGGTGTTGCTTTGTTTTTAGATGCGCAATTGTGGTTTCTTCTTATGGTTTGATCCTCCAATCTGTGCTCGTTCAAGAGCTATCATCCCTGGATTGTTAACATCAAGAAATCAGCTTCAGGAAAGGTTGAACACAATGGAAATTGAAAACTGTCGAATCAAGATTTGGTTGATATGTAGTTGGTTATTGTCTCTTATTATGTTTTACATGTAATCATGTATGTGATGTATGAAAGATAAACATAAGCAGTAGTTGATCTTAGCAATGTGTAATGGTCAACAATTTTGAGGATTATGTTTAGTTATGTTC